>OX336365.1:35149404-36349404 GCA_946902895.1 Fragum fragum
TCTGGAACTTCTTTGAATTTGGACTGGTCTAAAATTTTATTGTGTGGCAATAGGTTAAGTAGACCGGTCCGCCTGTCGACTTTAACAACAGCAATATTCGACAGTGGAATCAGTCTATAGGTTAAGTTGTAGATTTACCTGAGGGTTTCAGGAAAGTATAATAGTTTCAAGTCACTATAGCTAGGGTTAACGAAATATATTCTCGCTCAAAACCCTGGTGGTATTTAGTACGCAAACAATCGACAACAAAACATCGACGCGATAGAGTGCCTGTATCGCTCTACAGGCTCAAATTTACAGGTTGTCCAATTCCAAGATTATCCCACCTTTTTCCCGATCCACAAGAAAAGAAATATGGGGAAAAAATTAACGAGCAATCTGTTCATTATAGTCCGTTGCCACTTCACGAAATTTGGACCTATCAAAATGTCGTCGTCTAGTAAAGGTCGAAAGGAGAACAGTAGTCTTTCTTTAAAACATACGAGACAACTCATAAGCAAAAGTTCTTGAGTCTAGAAATATTACATGGAAATCACTGACAGCCAGTCCAGCAGCACTATTACTTCCCTTTAATAAGTCTTACAGTATAAGTCCACTGTTTTCTAATGAGCAAAATATTTTTAAGAATCTAATTAAAGGTCATCCAAAACCACACAGATAATTATGCACTGAAAATTTAATTTGGTATCTATTTGGTTCTTTCTCAGGACAAAAACCTTCAGTGATTTCGCTATAAACTATATAACGAAATAATGCCCCAACCCCGCAACAATCAAAATTGTCAGCCCGATTAGCTCAGTTGGTAGAGCACTTGACTTCAAACCTCAAGATCACGGGTTCGAGCCCTGGGCTGACCATATCAGCTAACTCAACTAATTGTCTTTCGGATGAGACGTTAAACCGAGGCCCCGTGTGACGATGCCATCCATCGAGCACGTTAAAGAACCAGGCGGAGCTCTCAGCAGTTTCGTCCTGTATCCTTGCACTATCCCCCGTAACAACTAACCGTCTTCTGGGGGCGTCGCTCATATGGGCATGTGCTACGGTAGCGACGATAAATAAACGGTAATACACACACACACACACCCCGCAACAGCCATGTTTGTCATCCATTCAGGGATTCTGATAAAGGGTCGCAAAAGGACCATTGTTGTGAAATTTGGAAATAATCAAGTTAGCAGTTTCTGAGAAAAAGATTCTCATTGTACAACATATGGAATTTAGATCCACTCACAAAAGCCATGTTTTTTATCCGATCAAAATTCTTTGGAGGTTTCTCATCACGAGTTAAATAGGGATCATTTAAACAGGGATCATTTCTATGAAATTTGGTAGAAATCTGTGTCATACATTCCGAGGAGAATATCTTTAAAGGAACAGTCTACGGACGCACTGACACAACGCTATGACCACATCTCGCTGGCTTTCAGCCAGTGGAGCTTAAGAACAAATGTGTTCTGCTGATAGAGTAGAGGTACAAGAACAAATGCAAGATCTTTATTCGGCCCACATTGGAGCATAAGAAGCATCTATGATAATAAACAAAATCAAGCAAAACAAGGAGAGAATTGACGGATCGCTTGCTCCGCGACTGCCTCCGCTGGTCAAGCCGACTAACTCGAACAAGAAGTTCCACTTTGATATTTAACGGTGTTATTTTTCAACATTTATGGCCAGGAACATGTAACTAAAAAGTAAAATCGTCAGTTGGTGACTTAAACGTTGTAACTACAGCTTTAATAGGCTGTAGCTACGACGTTAAAGTCGCAAAACCAAAAAGAAATGTTTCAGATTAATGTCGGGGTTAAAAGGACATTTACGGTCTAAATGAATGATTTGATTGGGCGATTGATTCTTTGATAGTCACGGTTGGTCAATTCTAAATGGCACTGTTTCACTTTTTCAAATGAGAAAAAAGAGGTGTGCGCGTGTGTGCTGTTATCACTGTTTCAAATGAGAAAAAAAGAAGTGTGTGCATGTGTGCTGTTTTCACTGTTTCAAATGAGAAAAAAAGAGGTGTGTGCGGTTAGCTGCTACTATAATATCCGTCCCTCTATCTATGCTATCTATGCTGTGTTCAGCAAATGCAATATAATTCTAAGTCGAATAATATCTTACGTGACAGGCAAAGTCCGTCTCGCCTAAATATAATCACATACTCTCATGTAAAACGATACGAATATGATGAATGGTTTACATATGACAAACGTAAACCAGGCCCAACCGAAAAAGCAATTCAGTGCATGCCAAAAATACGTAAGTTCCAAAAAATAGTCGTATCCGAAAACGGCAAGTCCGAGCACAAATCGTGAACTACACTTAGATTAAAAGTTCCACTTGCGATCCACCGTCGACCAGAGTTCCATATGTTTTAATATCATGTGTTGAGGCGTTCCCGAACTAAAATGCATGTAGACCCGTGTCTGAGGAAAGGATAATAATAATAATGATAATACCAAAAGGATTTCAAAACACCCCAATTGCGATTTGTTGCGATTTGATTAAGAAGAGAGCTAAAAAGCACAACAGAAATTTGAATCGGCCTATAAATGAAAATACGTATTTTAAGCCAGATCATTTGACAGCCAGGTTCAATCAGTGTACTTGTACTTTGGACGTCACGATTTTTATTTGACAAAAGCGAGTTCTATACACTTTCTTTAAGCGTGGAGAGACCGTAGAGGCGACTAACCTAGTCTTCAACTGCAAACTGTCTCAACAGAGCGCAGACTCGAGAAATACGTTAGCGAATTCATCGGATCGTCTCAAATCGGGAGTCGCGGTCATCAGATCTGGATCCTTTCGCTGGCCCAGTCAAGACGATCAGGTCCGATCGCATTTGCCGTATATACATTATCATTATTCACGCCCCGATCGAAATATGGTCCAAATCGTACAGTAATCGGGGAGCTCGTCTCAAATCTTCAGATCAATCTTTTTGACTAGTGAAATATTTAAAAAGTCAGCCGGCACTAAATTGCAACAACGTGCTACGCAGTGTTTAAGACGTTATGAGTTACCACACAATCCCGCATTTTACGCGTCAAAGAAATATAACTATTGGTAACATTGTATGAAAAGAAGAAATTGCTTTTAACAAGCAATTTCTTCTTTTCTTCCAAAGTTTTCTACCCCATACGGTCCTTGTTTTCCAATTTAAATCCACCGAGTTTGGCTGTCTGTAACTTCTTTCAATTTGGACCAGTCTGAAATTTTGTCGTTTGGGAAATGGTTAATTACAGGTCGTGATCAGTCAGTCCTTTTCTACCAGAGCTTAGTGTGGCTTCAAAAAGTAGTCGGGTTACAGGTTAACAGTTCGGGTGACGTATCTAAACGCTTCATTTTCAATATCTATATCTCCACAACAGTTCGACTTTCATCTTTAACAATGGCTTGGTTGCAGTCGTTTTACTCCTGGACGTTCCCTACTCAATAGTAAAATGACTTACACTCATACTGGCTACATCACTCCTGAGGCTTACCATAGAGACCGATAACTGTCCCCAGGTGTCA
Organism: Fragum fragum; assembly: GCA_946902895.1. Classification (NCBI taxonomy): domain Eukaryota; kingdom Metazoa; phylum Mollusca; class Bivalvia; order Cardiida; family Cardiidae; genus Fragum; species Fragum fragum. The sequence goes on from OX336365.1 coordinate 35,152,918, forward strand.
GAAGGCTAGATTATTGACCATGTTTTCGCCTCTGTGAGCCACGAGATCAATGCAAGTTGCAAAATCGAGATGATGTGGGCTACTATACCAAGAGTACTGTTTTGGAAGCACATTTTTGAAAATGAAGAAATTGCTTGTTGCAAGCAATTTTTTAATCATTCACGAAGTTTTCTACACCAAAAGACAAAGATTTTTAAAATTTCTGCAACTTGGGCTATCATTAAGTTTTGTCGTCTGGTAATGGGTTAAGTGTCTTTTTGGTACAAAAGCACTTAAACTACAATCTCTGTGTTCTGTTTATGATCGGGTTGCAATTTAACAGATTTTTGTACATGCATATTATCACGAAGTTCACTTATTCATGTGCTTCGTCATTTTCACTAGTACATGTACTCCACTCTGTCATGTTTTTTTCCAAATAATCCCACATGAATAAATTTAGTTCTGACAACAATAATATATATATCTACAGTGGCACCTCTAAGCGATCAGTTATGTTCAATTTTGGTCAAAGTACCCAACTCCTAATGCTGAGAAACCTGCCTTTACACACCAATAAAGAAAAATATTGTCATATATTTCCTTTTTGTAAATATAATTTCTACCTTATGAATAATTTGATCTGTCATACAAAGTAAATTTTCTATTTTAAACAAGACTAAGGTCAGCTGGTCTCGTCTCATGGCAGATTCTTTCTCTCTCATAAGCAACAGTTCTTCATCGGTAAAACTAATTCTTGAAATCTTGAAATTTCGAGAACGAAAATTGTGCACTCTACAACTTCTTCAGTATGTACTAGTCAAATAAGACTAGGATCATTTTGCCTTGTTTAATGACAAATAAATTCATTCCCAATAATAACTGTCCTGTATCGTGCAACTCATTCTTGAAATCCCAGGAACAAAGATTGTGTGCTCTACAACTTCTTCAATACGTCCAAGTCAAGTATTTTGTTGTCTGATGATGGGTAAATCTATTAGCCCATTCCCACACAATCCTTTTTTACATCACTCGGGGAAAAAAGCCTAGGGTATCAAGAGTTTCGAAGAGCAGCCTCAAGGAGCTTGTCTGCGCTTCTTCTGTCAACTTATCAATTAAATTCTATCAAAGCCACTTGATGTAATAAAAAGTCTCATGCACAGCTAGTTTCAATTCTAATTCGTACTGTAGGGGGAGTTGTCTACACAAAAGAACACTAATTTTAAGATAAGTCAATGTAGATCATTCCAAAACAACTTGAGGAATCAAAATAATTATGATCTCATGCAAAACTAGACATCAAAGAAATTCATTGTGGGTTGTTTCAGTTCATTCCAATTGAAATTGTAAGAATTGTGTACCCCAAAAATCGCTAATGAACAGAAAAATTGAGAACCCAGACCACAGCATAAAACAACTCTTGGGGTGCATAAAAATGCTTGTATCCAACAATATCTTCATTTCCGATAATTATTTCTTTTCTGAAAGACCTAAAAAAATTTAAAGTTCATGAAATTGAGACCGACATCTGCAACTTCTTATAAGTTACACTGGTTTTAAATATAATAATCTTATAATGGGCTTAAGAAGTTGAAGATGCCATTTAAATTGGCGCTTATAGGAAGAAGAAATTTGCTTCACACTGAACTTGTTTTTCCATACAAGTTTTCTTCAGATTTTCTCTTAACCCATTCCCACACAAGCCCTCCTTTTTACGCCCCTCAAGTAAAAAGATTTGGAAAATATTGTGAAAAATGTAACAAGTAACTTCTTCATTATCTACAATGTTTTCATTTCAGATAGGTGAAAAAGTACAATTCAAGCAACCTGAAATTGTTGTCTGCAGCTTCTTTGAATTTGGACCAGTCTTCAATTTGGTTGTGTTCACTTAACCCATATTTTTCTCTTAACCCATTACTATGACAAAAACTAAGACTGGTCCAAACTTAAAGAAGTTGCTGATGACAATTTCCAGTTGATAGAATATAGAAAATCTTTGCATTTTGGGATAGAAAACATTGTGAACAATGAAGAAATTGCTGGTAACAAGCAACATTTTCTAAAGCTTGTTTTTCTTGAAGGGCATTAAAAAGAGGGATTGTGTGGGATTGGGTAAAAGTTTGTCAAAAAGTGAGATTGTGCAGCAATGGATAAAGTATTGATCTAGTTGATGGAAGATTTTAATATACCAAATATTCAAACAAAATATTCAATAGACATTCATCAATCATGTCCATTTTGTGTGTCCATTTCAATGTCTGTTTCACCAATGTCTGACTGACACACTATCGGTATTGCTTCTAATGTCCGTAAATTGACTAAAACTGCCATTCCTGTTTCACTGAACTTTGGTATAGATAACACCAACACTTTTTGGCCATCTGAACCTAGAACAGACAATATTGTACAGTCTTTAATACTTTCCGGCAGACTATCGAGATTTTTTGGTAAATTATCACTCATTTCTTTTATTTTCAAATATATATTTACAAAATTCTTAATGGTCCAATTTTTGCATGACCGGTTTCATTTAAACAAGAGCTTCGCAGAGCGGCACATATACGCCCGAAGGGGCTTGTCAGTAACCCTGCTTTGTCAGCTATGTTAGCTTGAATGATAGCTCATGCATTTTATCAATAGAAAGATCTTGTTACCTGAATAATATTGTATACACTTGAGAAACATGACAGCTTTCAAAACCATTGTTAAATTTAAAACCATTGCCATGAAAAATGTATGATAAGAAGTGCATAAAAGATATTAAGTGTTTTTCGTTCAATTCAAGGGCAGATAATTCAAGATAACTCAAAAACAAGGTGCCAAATTGTCACAAAATACGCCCGTCACACTGCTTAATATTAACTGGGGGTTTGAATAGAATTGAGGTTATTTTGAATGAATTTTCTTTGTCAAACAAAGTATGAAAAACAACAAAGGGCAATAACTCAAAATATACACTAGATAGAGTTATGGTTCTTGTACACTGCACTCCCACTTGGTTAGCTCTATCAATCAATGAAGTTTCATATATCTAGCTAATATACTTTTAGAGATATACTCTGGACAAGATTCCAGTATGAAAAACAACAAAGGGCAATAACTTAAAGAATAGGCTAGGTAGAGTTATGGTTCTTGTACACTGGACTCCCACTTGGTGAGCTTTATCCATCCATGAAATTTCATGATTCTAGCTATTATTCTTTAGAGATATACTCCCGACAAAATTCAAGTATAAAAAACAACAAAGGGCAATAACTCAAAAAATAGGCCAGGTAGATTTATGGTTCTTGTGCACTGCACTCCCCCTTAGTGTGATCTATACACCCATGAAGTTTCATGATCCTAGCTATAATACTTTTAGAGATATACTCCGGACAAGATTCAAGTATGAAAAACAACAAAGGGCAATAACTCAAAAAATAGGCCAGGTAGATTTATGGTTCTTGTGCACTGCACTCCCCCTTGGTGTGATCTATACACCCATGAAGTTTCATGATCCTAGCTATAATACTTTTAGAGATATACTCCGGACAAGATTCAAGTATGAAAAACAACAAAGGGCAATAACTCAAAAAATAGGCTAGGTAGAGTTATGGTTCCTGTACACTGCACTCCGACTTGGTGAGCTCTATCCATCCATGAAATTTCATGATTCTAGCTATTATACTTTAAGAGATATACTTCGGACAAGATTCAAGAATGAAAAACAACAAAGGGCAATAACTAAAAAAAAAGGCTAGGTAGAGTTATGGTTCTTGTACACTGCACTCCCACATGGTGAGCTCTATCCATCCATGAAATTTCATGATTCTAGCCATTATTCTTTTAGAGATATACTCCGGACAAGATTCAAGTATGAAAAACAACAAAGGGCAATAACTCAAAAAATTGGCTAGGTAGAGTTATGGTTCTTGTACACTGCACTCCCACTTGGTGAGCTCTATCCATCCATGAAGTTTCATGATTCTAGCTTTTATACTTTTAAAGATATACTCTGGACAAGATTCAAGGTAGAGTTATGGTTCTTGTGCACTGCACTCCCCCTTGTTGAGATCTATACACCCATGAAGTTTCATGATCCTAGCTATAATACTTTTAGAGATATACTCCGGACAAGATTCAAGAATGAAAAACAACATAGGGCAATAACTCAAAAAATAGGCCAGGTAGAGTTAGGGTTCTTGTGCACTGCACTCCCCCTTGTTGAGATCTATACACCCATGAAGTTTCATGATCCTAGCTATAATACTTTTAGAGATATACTCCGGACAAGATTCAAGTATGAAAAACAACAAAGGGCAATAACTCAAAAAATAGGCCAGGTAGAGTTAGGGTTCTTGTGCACTGCACTCCCCCTTGGTGAGATCTATACACCCATGAAGTTTCATGATCCTAGCTATAATACTTTTAGAGATATACTCTGGACAAGATTCAAGTATGAAAAACAACAAAGGGCAATAACTCAAAAAATAGGCCAGGTAGAGTTATGGTTATTGCGCACTGCACTCCGTATTGATAAGAAGAATATAACTGCCAAGTTTAAAGTCGATCGGACTTTGGATGACAGAGTTATGCTCCGGACAAAGAAGTGGACACCGCCCGGACGCCCAGACGACCGGACAACCGGACGCCCGGACACCACGGGTGATCCCATAATATGTCCCGTCTTCGACGGGCGTATAATGACTGGAAAGATTTGAATTTCAAAAGTCTTATGCACACTAGATATCATAGGGAGTAACTGTGCAAAGTTTCAGCTCATTCCCATTGATAGTTTAGGAGGAGTTGCGCATACAAAAAATTGCTAGTTGACGGACAGACAGACAGATGGATAGACAGATGGACAGACAGACAGACGGACAGACTATATTAATAGAGATACATTGTGGCCAGTTTCTGTTAAATTCTATGTAAATTGTAGGAGTTTTGTACAAAATTAAAAGTAAATTGAAGCTGTTTTGTTAAGTCAAGGGCAGATAATTCAGGAACAACTTCACATTGCAAACAAATTCTAGTCCTAAGGACAAGAAGACATCACACAAAGTCATTGTAGCATGTTTCAGTTCATTCCCATTCAGAATGTAGGAGAAGTTGTGCTCACAAGAAATACAGTGATTTTCATTCAATACAAGGGCAGATAATTCAAGATAACTCAAGAAAGACTGGAGCAATATAAATTTCAAAGGTCTTATGCACAACTAGACATCATGGGGATTAATTGGCCCAGTTTCAGCTCATTCCCAATGATACTTTAAGAAGAGTTGCACACACAATAAACAGTGATTTTTGTTCACTTCAAGGGCAGATATTCAAAAAAACTCAAGAATGATTGGAGCAATTTGAATTTCAAAGGTCTTATGCACAACTAGACATCATGGTGAGTAATTGTGCCCAGTTTCAGCTCATTCCCATTGATACTTTAGGAGGAGTTGCACACACAATAAACAGTGATTTTTGTTCAATTCAAGGGCAGATAATTCAAGATAACTCAAGAATGACTGGAGCAATTTGAATTTCAAAGGTCTTATACACAACTAGACATCATGGGGAGGAATTGTGCCCAGTTTCAGCTCATTCCCATTGATACTTTAAGAAGAGTTGCACACACAATAAACAGTGATTTTTGTTCAATTCTAGGGCAGATAATTCAAGATAACTCAAGAATGACTGGAGCAATTTGAATTTCAAAGGCTTATGCACAACTAGACATCATGGGGAGTAATTGTGCATAGTTTCAGCTCATTCCCATTGATACTTAAGGAGGAGTTGCGCACACAAAATATTGCTAAGGGGCGGACAGACAGACAGACGGAGCGACAACCGGGGCCATAACATAATACAACCCTTCGGGCGTATAAAAATGGCTTCCATTACATTTTCAGATCATTTGTTTGTTATCCATCCCCAATCTACCTTGAACCTTGAATTTATCAAAATCATTAATGCCCCTGAAACAACATTTTTTTTTCAAAAGTTTGACTTTGATAGACGATGTGAATGTTTCAGATGATCTTGACCTTGGCATCAGCTGATGCATGTTGATAAGAGTTATCATCAAGCCCACTATGATAATTCTATCTTCAATAAACTAAAAGTAAGGCAATGTATTAAGTTTTTTGTTAACACAGGGATAAAAGATTAAGATTTTTAAATCATGAAAAAATTGTTTTAAATGGCACATCTACTCAGGATGTGAAACAATTGTGTCAAAGGTATTTTATAATACATCAACAACTTTAGGAGACATGTTTAGAATAAGGTCAGTTTTTAATAAGATATTCTAATGAGATATTGCAATACTCCAAATATTCATGTCCTTACATCAAAAGATCAGGGACCCATTAGTTTTAACATATCTATCTGCATGCTCAACTTTCTGTTGGAAACTTGACATTTTCCTTCAAGACGAAAGCTATTTCAGTTACAATATTCATATTTGATACACAAGTCACTTACACCAATATACATCATTTTATGGTCATATATCTAAGATCAAAGTAATTCTTTTAACTTTTATCTAAAATTACAAATTAACCATTTATCTAGAATCTTAAAATTCTCTTATTTCTCTAAAACTTATGAAGTTACAATGTTCATCATGCTTAGGTAGGTCATTTAGTCACGATGCATTTGATGCAGCCCATTGGTTTTACATCAAGGTCTAACTTTAATTAGTCCCAGGGGTATTTATGTTTCAAACACATCCTTTAGTTGGCTTGACACTATTCCAAAGCAATGAGAACAAGTGAAATGAGCCATGTCATTTTCAATTTGTCTATAAACTTAGAAGTTTAGGGAGGTTATATTTCTAGACGTTCAAATATGGCCTTGACCATTGACATATCTCAACAAGTTCTTGCTTGTCACTTGCCCTCCTCAGGAAAACAGTTTGCCAAGTGATTAATCAAATAGTGTGAAAGATGATACTATGGACCAGGCTTTTTTTTTTCATTTTACCTTCCATTGTGACCTTGACATTGAATTCATTGCTATTGAGAACAAGTGTGTCAAGTTATCTTAAAATTAAATAAAAAATATGCCAACTTGTTGTCAGTGCAGTAATGCATGTAAAACATTCGTAAGAAATTTATACCTTCAAATAAGTACATGTAACAATATACCTTTATGAATTTTATGTCCATATTTAGGCATGTTCCCGGCAAAAAATATATGAGGACATTCAGTAAGTATAAATGGATCTTCTTCATAGAACGGGTAACAACCTGTGAAAGAAAACAAAAAATGGATGTTGGAATTTAGAACACCGTCTTACTGATTAATCACTTTAAAAGAACATACTTTAATTGAATGAACATACACTGGATCTTACATCAGTGACCACCTTTTTAAGCAACCACTTCATTGAATTTATCAACGCCACTTTAGACAGTATTTCAGTCAAATCGGGGAAGCTGGAGCACCTAACTATGATTTTCTGATTTTTTCTCACACCAGTTCTACCACTTAATCCATTTGATTTATACCATTCCAACAAAATGATGCTTTTGGATGCCCCTGAAGAAATACAATTGGATTAAAAATTGTGTAAGATGAAGAAAATGCTTGTAACAGGCAATTTCTTCCTTTTCTAAGATGTTTTATAACTAGAAAACTGAAAAAGAAAATCGAAATTTTCACTACCTTTAAAATTTGGTCTGCAGTTCTTTTCAATTTTGACCAGTCTAAAATACTGCTATCTGGTAATTGGTCGAGTGAACATGACAAACAACCCTTTTCAGAACTAAAAGGCACTTCATCCTTGCCTAAATTCCTTGCTGTTCACTAAACCCTTTGTAGTTAGTATCATATCAAAACATAGATTTTGACCAGAAGTGAGTGTTCAACTCTCGGATATGTAACCCATTCCCACTTGGTGACGTCTTTTGAAGCCCCTAAGAAAGAAGTGTTGGAAAACTTTTTGGAAAATGAAGAAATTGCTTGCAACAAGCAATTTCTTCATTTTCCACAGGTTTTCTATCCAGAAAGCTGATAAAATCTAGAATTTCATAAACTTCAAATTGTCGTCTGCAACTCCTTTGACTTTGGACCAGTTCAAAATTTTGCTGTTTGGTAATGGGTTAATCAATTTTTTTTTGTTTGTAGACTCAATTTCAAGTATCTGACCACATATTTTACCCCAGATTAACTGTCATGTTGGAGACCAGTAATCTGTCAATTGATGGATCGCTGGCCACACCCACTGACTCCGCTGGCCACACCCACTGACTCCGCTGGCCACACCCACTGCTTCCGCTGGCCACACCCACTGACTCCGCTAGCCAAACCCACTGACTCCTCTGGCCACACCCACTGACTCCGCTGGCCACACCCACTGACTCCCCTTGCCACACCCACTGACTCCCCTGGCCACACCCACTGACTCCCCTGGCCACACCCACTGACTCCCCTGGCCACACCCACTGACTCCGCTGGCCACACCCACTGACTCCAACAGATTGTTCCACTTTGATGTTAAACAGTGTTATTTTGCAAAATTCATAGCCAGTAATATGTAACAAAAAAATTAATCGGTGGGCTGGCAATCTAAATGTCTTAACTACAGCTTATTAGACGTTAAATGTTGCCAAACCTACAAACATGCTTCATATACATGTTGAAGTTCAATTTTCACTTCTGGTCTAAATGAATTATTTGATTGGTCTATTGATTCTTTGGTTGAATGCTGTAATCCGCTAATTGTCTTTGAGAGACATTCTAATGGATGTTATAACTAAGGATTTCCATTGCAAATGACATTGATCCTGCTTATAAGGTATTTTTTTACCTAGTACCTCACCGTCTCTACTTTTTTCTATTTCTGAGAAATAGTACATATGAAAGTTTTTATGATACTGTTTTCAGATTATACCTAAAGTATCAGGGGCTGTAGGTGCTAAATGTCCCCACTGTAGGGATTTCTCTAAAACTTCTAATGAATCGTCAAGATCACTGTATCGTAAAATATCATGCAGTGGCTGCCCTGATGAACCTAAAACCCTGTAAATATAACAAACTATAAGTAATTAACCTAAAACCCTGTAAATATAACAAACTGTAAGTAATCCCATCCTCTCAACACTACACAAATTATGTCCCTTTGATTAATTGACTGATTGCTGGCCTTACCCACTAACTCTTACAAGAAGTTTCACTTTGCTATTGAACTAAATTATTTTGAAAAATCTATGGCCAGTGACTTGTAACAAAAAAGTAAAATGGATAGTTAGCAACCTCAGCGTTTATTCTCGGCAGGTGGATTGGGGGATTCCCCTACTTTTTCCAAAGATCAATTTTCAACATTGGTGTTTTTTTTTCTTCTTTAAACAAGGAGCATAAAATACCAAACATTTCTCATTTGAGTCCATTTTGCAGTGAAATCTCCCACATTTTTGAAATCCTAGAAGAAACACTGCAACCTAAATATTGTACCGGTAACTACAGTTTGAAAAGTTGTAGTTACAGCTTGAAAAGTTGCAACATACAATGTAGTTACAACGTTTAGGTCGCCAAACCAACAAAAATGATTCATATAAATGTCATTTAATTTCGGGTTTCAAAGTCAACTTCTAGTGCTAATGAATGATTTGATTGGTTGATTCTTTGATTGACAGCCGCAATCAGTCCTTTATTATGGTTATTTTCAACTTTGCAATCTCTGATTTTTTTTCACTTTGTTTTGATAGTATGTGATGTATATTTTGAGAATAAATAGTTTAAACCAAATAGCCATAAAATTTCAATGGTTTTACAAACTTATCAATCATTAAATAATCAAACGTTAACCAGTTCAACACATTTTCATATCATGACAACAGAAGAAAATAGCTATGGAAAGCATTGTGAGAAAAGAAGAAATTACTTGTATCAATTAATAATTTGTTTTTTCACTACGCCATCTATCCTATTAGGCACTAATCTACCAGTTTAACTTATTCCCATCCATCCAGCTTTTTACGCCCTTAAGAAAAAAAGCTTTGGAAAACATCATGAAAAATGAAGAAATTACTTGCTATAAGGAATATCTTCTTTCTTAAAAATGTTTTCAACCCAAAAAGACAAAGATTATTGTCTGAAAATCTGTTGAACATACTTCAAATTATCATCTGTACCTTTTTGAATTGAGACCAGCTTTAATTATAAGAATCTGGTAATGTGATAATTGATGGATACAGGATCTGTTAATGACTTACCTTACACCTCCAACACTACACTCTTGGGGGTTACCAGCTAGTTTAAGTGTTTTGTATCTAGAAGCCTGAGGAAACATACATCTATGTAAGGGTTGCTGCGGTAATGTGAAGTTGGCTGGGTCGTACTCGCCTGGCATTAACATAACCTCCATACTGGTCTGAAAAATTTAAAGTATCTTGTATAGCTCATTACAACAAAAACAAAATTATAGAACCTTCCAAATTCAAAGAGGTAGAATATGACAATTCTAAAAGAATCTAAATTAAACTAATAGGGTCACATGGAAAAGGAAACATTGTGGCCAGAGGAGAAATCGCTTTATACCAACAACTTCTGATTTCCCTAAATTTTTCATTTCTATATTTCCTAAACACATAGAATGTTTTATTTTATGCTTAATACTTAACCTGCAAATTGAATTCAACAACATTTGCCATTTCCAGATTGACTAAATCTTGGACAGGTCAAACTTGTATGAAGTGATTTCATACAGAAAAATGTGTCATAAATGGAGAAATACTTGCTTTCTTCCATTTATCCATGCTTTTATTGCTCTATTTTTCATCAAGTAAAAAGGAGGGATTAAGTTGGAATTGGTTAAAGGAGTCAGGTAACATGCAAGAATTTACCATGTATTAATTCAAACCTGAAATGCTGGTTTCAAGACATTTACTTGAGTGTTTTCCAAAACAAGCTTTTGCTCATTAACATACCCTAAAGTGAAATGCGGTGAAAAAAAGGGGGAAAATTAAAGATCGCATATTTGTCCACAAAATCACTAATCCTGTAAAATACTTACTTGTTTTTGACACAGATTTCATCATATTATCAGCGAAGACTGTTTTGTACAAATAAATGATTCTTTCATGAATATCCAAAGATAAAATTTTAGACTTGTCCAAATTGAAAGAAGTTGCAGATGACAATATTCAGTTGACAGAATTTCAAAAATCTTTCCTGTTTAGGGTAGATTAAATGGGGTTACAAAATTACTTGTTTCAAATAATTTCTCTATTTTTCTATATTCAACTATGTTTTCAATAGGGGTGTAATATAGTGGGATAATTCAGGAATGGGTTAACAATGAAACACAGATACTCACAGAAAGCTGTAGAAGCAAGTCATCCAGAGACTTGATGGCCTCAACACTTCCAGCAACTGTTTTCTTCTGCAAGTATTTGGCCTGAAATACATAAACCAGGGAAATAGTGAGCAAATAGAGAATGCCAATTATGTCGTTGGATAAAAGGAACTTTTATGAGGTTTAGGCCGACTGATGAATTTCTTTTTGCTTTTTGTTAGTGACCAACAATCTTATAAAGTCTGGAATCTCCTACAAAGTACCCTGTCGAAGTGCAGGGCTTGCGCTAGCACGTGAAATTGAGGAGTCATTGACTCCCTAACATTGAAATTCTAGAGGTCAAAATTGATTCTGAAGGGATGTAATCAACAAAAAGAGTGAACAAAGAAAAAAAATCCAAGGGTTTCCTGTTTTTGGAAATCATAGACTGGTCCAAAAAGAAAGAGGTTGCAGACGACAATGAAAATTGGATGCAATTTGAACTTAAACCATCCTATGTGGTAGAAAACATTGTCGGAAAAGGAGAAATTGCTTGTTACAAGCAATTTCTTCATTTTAACAATGTTTTCACAAGTACAAAGTCACATCAACGTATAATCCCGGGTTTGTCCAGGAAAGGGTTAGCTTAAGTGCCACTTGACCCTTTTCTTATAATGTGAAGTAAGCAATTAATACATACAAATTTTAACAGTTTATAAGATACATCATTGAAAAAATGAGAGAAACAACCTTTTTGACTTAAAGAATTTTTCTCAAGGGGGCTAAAATGACCCTTTTGGAAAAATTGATAAGCATCAAAATATGATATTTTCAGATTTTTGATGGTCAAAACATTGGTCAGTGTTTTTCTTAGTTTTGGGAAAAGGTCAGAAACTAGACCTATTGGGAAAGCAAGAGCACCACATGTAGATGCCAACACTCCCCTGTGACAGTTGGCAAAATTTCAAAGTTTTCAAAGGGGCATATTTTGTTCAAATAATGCATTTAGAGTTATCCCTCTTGTTGGTATAGATTGTTCTTTTAATAGTGAACACATGTTCCAAGTTTTGAATGAATGTGTTCTTTAACCCATTCCCACTTCAAGACGCTTCTAGACAGCCCCCCCCCCCCCAAGAAAATAAGCTATAGAAAGCATTGTGTAAAATGAAAAAAATGCTTGTCAAAATCAATCCTTCATTTTCCACAATGTTTCAATCAAGAAAGTTGAAAAAATCCAAAATTCCATTTACTTTAAATTGTCGTCTGCAACTTCTTTCAATTTTAGTCAGTCTAAATTTTTGCCGTATGGTATTGGTTTTATACCAGAGATACAGCAAGAGGTCTCAGTTTTCGGATTACAACAATGCTGACACATACAACTTCTTTCCTGTAGCAAAACCTCAGGTTATCTCCAAAAATAGCCAAGCTAAAAATATTTTCTAAACTAGAGGCGCTTGAGCGCCTGATTCGCTACACTGGAATGAATTTACTTATCATTCCTGAGAAGTTTGGTTAAAAAACATTCTGCAGTTTGCAAGAGTTATATTTTCAAAATTTCACTGTAAGCCATATACAAAGACAAGGATCATTCTAGTGAAATTTAGTTGAAATTCATCTAATGTTTTCTGAGAAGAAGATTTTTAGAGCTTTCACCATACATGGAAATAAGCCCCACCCATTTAAGGCATGTTTTCTGTCCTATCAAAATTCTTTGAAAAAAAAAAATCTGATAAAGAGTCACCAAAGGATCAATTCAGTGAAACTTGGTTGAAATTCATCTAATGTTTTCTTAGAAGAAGATTTTTAAAGATTTCACCTTATATGGAAATAAGCCACGCCCATTTAAGCAAAGTTTTTCAACTGAGCTTTATTCTTTAAAGGAATCTGATAAAGAGACACCCAATGAGCATTCCTGTAAAATATGATTGAAATCCATCCATTGGTTTCTGAGAAGAAGATTTTTAAAGCTTTCACCATATATGGAAATTAGCCCCGCCCATTGAAGTCATGTTTTTCATCCGATCAAAATTATTTGAAGGAATCTGACGAAGGGTCACCCAAAGATCATTCCTGTAAATTTTGGTTGAAATCCATCCATTGGTTTCTGAGAAGATTTTCGAAGGTTTCACCATATATGGAAATTTCCCCCGCCCATTAAAGCAATGTTTTTCATCCAATCAAAATTCTTTGAAAGAATCTGATAAAGGGTCATCAAAGGATCATTTCTGTGAAATTTGGTTGAATTCTGTTCAGTACTTTCTAAGGAGAAGATTACGAAAGTAAAAGTTTACGGATGGATGGATGCATGCATGCACGCACAACGGACACAATGCCATGACAATAGCTCTCTGGCTTTCAACCAGTGGAGCTAAAAACTTGAATTTTCTTTCCTGTATTTGAGAAAACATGTTCCATTTTGCATTGGGAACAGGTCCATTTCACAGATTGTAATGCTGGTTTAGGAGTTTAACACAACCCTGGCAGTGCAGTTTAAGGAGGGTGTGTTTAGTGATCTGTTATATGAAAATAGTAAATGATAGATTGCCCCTGTTGGTTTGGCAACTTATGTATTGTAATTACAGATATTCTAGTTATGACATTTACATTGCCAACCAATAATTTGCTTTTGACTTGATGTTCCTGTCATTAAATTACATCTTATGTTGTTTTATACAACAATAGGAGGTCAGTGGTCATCATCAGCTATCTGTCAATCGACCAATCACTGGCCCCACCTATTTACTCCGTTTGCCCCACCCACCGCCTCAGACAGAAAATTCTTCTATGATATTTAACAGTGTCATTTTACAAAATTTATGGCCAGTACCATGTAACAAGAAAGTAGAGTGCTTGGCTAGAATAAACTAAGTCGCCAAAACAACAAAAAAGCTTCACATACGCTGAGGCCAATGTTGGGAGTTCAAAGTTAACTTCAAATCTAAATTTATGATTTCATTGGTTGATTGATTATTTGACAGCTGCGATTGGTTAATAATCAGATGATAGAAGAATTCACATCAAAGACTTAAGATTGCATTTGATATAAGGATAAAATAATGGTGACTGGTAATAGGTTTCATACCTTTGTTAAACTATCCTTTGACTGTGTATCTTTACTCAAACTGTTTCCTGCTAACACCACACCCACTATATTTGCCGACCCTTCCTGTTGACCAGTGTCCCCTAAATTGCCCGTGATCAAATCTGTAAAAAGTTGAAAACTGAACATCTGCTCCCTTTTGGATCCTATTTCTAGACCTGACACAAAGGCAAGGTATCTGAAACAGAGAGAAATTATATTTTTTCTTATTTACATGTTATAACAAAATTGACCACAATCCTGTGAAAAAATTAATTCAGAGAATAATGATAGATAAGAAAATGCTAGAGATAAGTTTTTTGTTTCCGGGTTATGCTCCCCGAAGGGCAAGTATGTAGCCACCACTCTGTCATTCTGTGTGTCTCTCCATCTATTTCTCCCTAAGCAATTTGTCGACAGCTCTTGGTGCAAACTAGATGATTCTTCATTGAGTTTTTGCAAGTTAACCCTTTCCCACTATGTGGCGCTTTTGGACGCCCCTCGAGAAAAATGTTTTGGAAAACATTGTGGAAAATGAAGAAATTGCTTGTTAAAAGCAATTTCTTCACTATCCACATTGTTTACTACTTCAAAACACTGATATCTTTTAAAATTCTCTCAACCAAATACTTTTGTCTGCTAAAAATTTGGACCAGTCTAAAATTTTGTTGTGTGCTAATTGCTTAATACGAGGCCTTACTACAGGTGTATTGTTATTTCAATTTTCATCCACATCTCCTTCCTTATTACCTTCTTTATGAAAAACCCATAACCATGTGCTTTTTAACTTGGCAAACCATGTCTAGCAAAAAGGTAGCTTAATATCATGTTATTTTACATTTTGTGTATCTTTACCTAAATTGATCTAATTTGAACTTTTTGATAACAAGTTTTTCGAACAGCCCCATATTTTTTCCTCAACATCATTTATACCATTTAACCCATTACCATATGAGAATTTTACACTGGTCCAAATTGAAAGAAATTGCAGATGACAATTTAAATTTCATGAAATTTTAGGTTTTTTCAACTTTCTAGGTGTTTTCCCGTCTTTTTTTTTCTTTGAAGCATGTCAAAAAGTGTCACTGTGTGGAAATGGATTAAAAAGAAAAGCTAGTTGTTATCCCTGTTTGATAATCCTTTGGGACAAACAATTTCTTTCTTTTCCACAATGCTTTTCAATGCTCATTTTCTTGAGAAAAAAGAGGAATTTTGTAAGATAGATTAACCCATTACCACATGGCAAAATTTTAGACTGGTCAAAATTGAAAGGAGTTGCAAACAACAATTTAAAGCTTATGAAATTTTGGGGGTTTTTTGTTTACTTTTGGGGTAGAAAACATTGTGGATAATGAAGAAATCGCTTGCAACAAGCAATTCCTTCATTATCCACAATATTTTCCAAAACTTTTTTTTCTTTTGGGCGTCTAAAAGCGTCATTAAGTGGGAATGGGTCAAAGCTACCTTTCTAAGAAACAATTACCTGTCTTCTTCTAATGCTGGTAAAGGGTACTGTTTAGGAAGCTCTTGGAAACAATAATCTTCTACATGAAACTTTCCTTTATCATTCTCTGGTTCTTCCCCATATACAGCTACGATAACACCTATAATAAACAACTTATCATTATTTTTACAGAAAGTTTGCTTATTTATATACTTGAAAGATATGAAATACACTTCAACTCCTCTATAATGCTGTTGTTTGGGTTATAATGGATTCAGCGCTGTAGGGGACAGCACTATAATGGAGTTGCAGTGTATTCATGGCCTTGGTTCTTGAACTTTAGCCAGATAATGCTCCTGTAACAACTGAGAATAATTCATTACATGAAAAAAATGCAAACCAAAACTCACCGAGGATACCCTCACCAGCCAATATCCAAAAATTAGTTGCAGCGTAAAACAGAAATAAACTTCATACTGTGTGATAATGTTTTCTCTTTTTTCCTTCATGAAAACAACTATTCTTTTAGTCTCTTTAAACCATTCCCACACAATGATGCTTTTTGACACCCCTCAAGTAAAAAGCTTTGGAAAACATTCTTAAAAAAGAAGAAATTGCTTGCAACAAGCAATTTCTTCATTTTCTATAATATTTTTTTACCCAGAAAATAGAAACAAGAGGACCACCTACAGCTGCCTACCTGCGGCTGTTGGGTGCTGGATAGTGGACAAAATGCATCTAGAGTTACCCCCCTTGATACTATAGGTTGCTCATTTGATAGAGAACAACTGTGCTAAGTTTCAAGTGAATGCCTTTAGTAGAACCAGAGACATCACAAAATGTCAAAGTTTTTTATGCTCGGCTGTTGGGTGCTGGATAGTGGACAAAATACATCTAGAGTTATCCTCCTTGATAGTATAGGTTGCTCTTTTTATTGTGAACAAATGTGCCAAGTTTCAAGTGAATGCCTTTAGTAGAACCAGAGATATCACAAAATGTCAAAGTTTTCACACACAGCAAACAACAACAATGACGACACCAAGGCTATAGCAATACCTTGGGTTTTCTCCGAAAACAGCCGAGCTTAAAATCTAAAATTTCATAAAGTTTAAATTTTTGCCTGCACATTCTTTCAATATGGACCAGCTTAATATTTTCTCGTGTGGTAATAGTTTAATACAAAAGTGATATGCTGGCAGTTAAAAACAAATTCTTTTACCTGTCACATTAGAATGTACTTTCAATTCTCCAACTAAAACTATTCTTTGCAGTTCATCTTCAAGGATAAGTTTGTCATTTTCACTTGTGTACTTTGATGTTAATGGCTGGGGAAGTAGACCATGCTGTGTAGATAAGATTAAAGATAATTCAAGAGAAATCTATAGATATCAGTACTTCAACTATTTACAACATGACAAAATTTAGACTGGTGACATGGTCCAAACTGAAAGATAATTCAACCACAATTTCAAATTTGACCATGCTGTGGGGGTAAGATTACTGGTAATTCAAGAGAACTTAATAGAGATATCAATACTTCAACCCATTACATGACAAAATTTAGACTGGTCAAAACTGAATGATAATTCAAACAACAATTTCAAATTGTACTATGCTGTGTAGGTAAGACTTCTGATAATTTAAGAGAAATCAACAGAGATATCAATACCTAAACCCATTACAGCATGACAAAATTTATGCTGTTCTAATCTGAAAGATATTTCAGAAGACAATCTTCAATTTGTAAAAATTTAACAAAAACCTTACCCTTTTGGGCACTTCTTCAAAGTAGACAATGAAGAAATTGCTTGCTGTAGGTAATTTCTTCGTTGTCCACAATGGTCTTTGAAGTATTTTTCTTGTTGGTTGTGTAAAAGAAGAATAATTCATGATTGAATGAATGGGGTTTGACACCACTCTTAACAGTACTTCAGTCATATCACAGCGGCTAGAGCCCCTAACAATGGATTCCTGGTATTTCTCACACCAGTACTACCACTACATCCTTTCCTAGCCTCCAGCTGCTATCCTATTTAGTTTTACTGTTATCCATCCATTGGTGAGAGACAATTTTTGGAAAGAATATGTGCCGCCGCCAGGGAGCGAAGCCATGACATCTGATATTTGAAGATTAGGAGTCTGGTGTGCTACAGACTGCGCTATGACAGCGGCTTAGAATAAAGTGTAAATAACTTAACCAATTCCCACATAATGATGCTTTTTTGTGCCCTGAAGAAATACTATCATGGAAAACTTTAAGAGGAAAGGAGAAATTGTTTGTAACAAGAACTTTCTCCTTTTCTGACATTTTCTACCCTTTTTGGCACTTATTCTACCAACATTAACACACTTTGAAATGTTTCTGCAACTTCTTTCAATAGACCTCTTCATGCTCCCACAGTGCATGCGTCAAATTAAATCTTGTTTAATGCGATATTTACCCGAGACAAAGTCAGGTGATCGGTTGCGGGGAGGCGATAAATTATCCCTATACAATCCTACATAAAATGGCTATTTCGAACGAGCAAAATCAAAGGTTAAAAATCAAAATTTTGTTGAAAAAAAGAGTTCGCACCTGTGAGAAGATATATGCAGACTAGTTGTAGCGAGAACACTTGATGATATTATCGTGTATTTGTAACAGAATTGAGTTTAAAACAGTATGGTATCTAGGCCAAATGAAATATTACGTACCTCGAATTTGGCGATAACAATATTTTTTCCAATGTAATAAGAATTTTTGAAAATATTTTTATCCAGCCACACACACATAAAGAAGAAAGGAAAAAACTATATAGTTACAGTTAAACTCTCAATGACCACAATAAGTTATTTGTGCCAAAAATCGTTGTTTTTTTTTCAATATTTACAACTATCGACACAACACAAAAGACATAAACAATCCCAATTTTTCCAGCACACTGAATGGTTAAATTTGCAAATATGCGTCAATACTGGCACGTCATTCATTGCAAACCCCGCCCTTCACACGTTAGGCCTGATTACAAGTGACAATAATACTGATTGACATGATTTACTAAATTTTATGTCAATTTTTAAAGCATTTAAAAACTATTGACCACATTTTGGAAGATAAAGATAAAAAAGTTGCTTTAGATATGCTTTGTTGATACCAATCTCCTAAAGTCTTTACCAAAGTGCATATATTTATCTAAAAAGTTTCATTGTTACAAAGTTTAAGCGTACATGTATAAACAGAAACATTATGAAGATAAATAAGAACAAAGCAGGCATGTTGTTTTTGAATTATTTGCCAGCTTTTAGTTGCCATTTCTATGTATTAGGCTTTAAGCTATTACCACAAAATGGTACTTCTGATGCCTGGAAGAAATAAACTCATGGAAAACCTTGTTGGGAAATAAGAAATTATTTTAGCAGCAATTTCTCGTTTTCTCACAATGTTATTTACCCTATTTGGTACTTATATCCAATTTTAGTGAAATTTGAAATGTTGAATGTGGCTACATTCAATTTTGACCAGTCTAAAATTTTGTTTCTGGTAATGGGTCAAGCTTGCCACTAAATCCATATATATGTATTGCAGAAAAAAGAAATTGTTGACCTGTTCTTTTGTGATTTTTTTTTAATCTTTTGCATAGAAAACAACTAATTAGTAAATTGTATCGTCAATGTAGGTCATACATAGGTTAGCACAAAAATACAGGTTATAAAGTATAAGACACTTATCATGGGAGCAAACTAGTTTTCACTCACTGCAAATATTTTGTTTCTTTGTTGCATGGTAATATTTCTTTGTCTAATCTTATTGAAAACAGTTTACTATCTGATGGCTAAGAATCAGTATTCGTTGTGGATACACAAGTTTCATATTCAAATGATACTTGACTGTCACCAGCTAAAAAACAAGAGCTTAACAAGGCAGAGCTTATACAACCTAGTAGAGCTTTTAACCCTTTCCTAGATAAACCAGGGATTTTACGTCACTGTGATTTTATACTCAGGAAAACATTGTGGAAAAAGGAGAAATTGCTTATAATAAGCAATTTCTCCTTTTCCCACAATGTTTTCTACCACATAGGATGGTTTTATTTGGAATTGCATCCAATTTTCATTGTCCTTTAACCTTTTCCCACCCAATGACGCTTTTTGACACCACACAAGAATATCATTTGGGAAAACATTGTGTAAAATGAAGAAATTGCTTACTACAAGCAATTTCTTCATTTTAAACAATGTTTTCTACACAGAAAGAATTGCATGTACTAAAGATTCCCATTTTCAAAAACCAGACTTTTTGATGGAATTAAATTCTTTATACAACTTTTGTGGAACATCACCGAAGGGTCATCCCTGCAAAGTTTCAGCTTGAATGGCCTTCTGGTTTAGGAGGAGAAGATTTTTAAATTGTGGACGGACGGACGGCGGACAATGACCGATCATAATAGCTCACCTCGCACTTTATGCTCAGTTGAGCTAAACACATTTTTTAAGCTCTTTTGCTAAAAGTCAATTCCAAAATGACTAGATGGATCTAAATAACTATTATGGCATGCGCAACTAGTCATAGAGATTCATTGTTGAAAATTCCAATTCATTCCGACTGAAACTGTACGAGTTGCGCAAACAAAAAAATACCAACAGATAGACTAGTGGATAATTGGGACCACAAAATAATAGGGTACATGTAATACCTTTTTGGCATACAAAATCTAAAAATATACTTACTTTATACTTGACATAACATTCTGGGAAAAGAAGAAATTGCTTCAAACAAGCAATTTCACCTTTTCCACAATATTTTCTTCCACAAAGGATGGTGTCATTTCAAATTGTATACAATTTTTATTATCGTCAGTAACCTCTTTCAATCTGGACCAGTCTAAAATTTCAAAAAACGGGAAAAGGTTAATTGGAATAATCACATTGTGTATACCATCAGAATAAGACAGAAGATACTGATAAAAGATGTTTTAGAGAACTATACCTCATCACTGATTTCTTTAAGAATGCTAGGCTGGAGTTCCATATGTTTGAACAATGTCCCAACCACAACACATTTCTCATCACTGTGTAATTCATGAAGTTTTCTAACTATTATTTCTTTGCCTGGAAGAATATATCAGCAAGATTATATCCTAACCCATTCTCACACAATCCCGCCTTTTCATTTCATGACCCTTAACCCATTCTCACACAAGCCCTCCTTTTTACAACCCTCTAGAAAATATTTTAAATATTGTGGAGAAAGAAAGAATTGCGTGTAACAAGCAATTTCTTCATTTACCCAAACTGTCTTCTTCCCTGAAAAACAAAAAATATTTAGCAGCAATGGTAAATGTCAGGAAGAAGTTGTATAGGAATGAGTGAAATTTGTACTGTACCCCATTTCTCAATTTCTCAACAAACTAATTGAACATTACAATAAACAATTCTCATAGAAATTTAACAAAAACGTTGATTCAGTGATCTGCCGAGGTTTTAGAAGCAAGGGGACAATGTCCCAATCGTCTATTAAAGTGGGGACATTTTACAAAATCAATGGACCACACTAACAATCCAGATACCAGGGCTTTACAACCAAGGGACATTGTCCCCATGGTCCTAAGAAACTGGAGACATTGATCATTTTTGGGGGGACCATGGTGCAAAAATGCAGCCTTGGCAGATCAGTGTTGATTGTTATACAAGTAATGCAATAGAAGTTGAACACTTGTACTCTTTGATGGATTTTCCTAGGTCTTGTGTTTCTGTAGGTTTATGAAATTGCTATGTAAATTTCTTCATTGAAGACATTTTTTGTTGATGAGATTTTTAACAATCAATTACTGGGTAACAACAAATAAGCGTATTTTTCACAGAACAGGTTATTATTATACATGGTGCATCATTCGACAAAGAGGTGTCATACATGGATTTAACAAGTGGAATATGTGAAAATTAATTAAATAATTTAACTTTGACCATCAGCCAACCCTCTGTTCCACTTCCAGATGACATATATAGTGATTTAACCCATTCCAACACAGTGAGGTCAGCCTGAATTAGCTTAGTTGGTAGAGCACTTGACTTTAAACCTCAAGCCCTTGGCTGACCATGTCAACTAACACAACTAATTGTCTTTGGGATGAGAAGTTAAACCAAGGCCCTGTGTGATGATGCTATCCATTGAGCACGTTAAAAAACTAGGCAGAGCTCTCAGCAATTTCGTCCTGTATCCTTGCACTATCCCCCATAACAACTAACCGTCTTCTGGGGGCATCGCTCATTTGGACATCTGCTACGGTAGTGACGATAGATAAACAGAAATACACACGCAACACAGTGATGCAGTGAACGCTTCTCAGTTTTGGAATACATTGTGGAAAATGAAGAAATTGTTTGTCACAAGCAATTTCTTCATTATCCAGTGTTTTCTACTACAATAGACAAAGATTTTAAAAATTTCACCAACTTTAAGTTGTGGTCTGCAATATCTTTGAATTCAGACTGGTCTAAAATTTCATCCTGTGGGAATCTGTTAAAGTTCCTGGCTATGAAAAGAGTTAAATTAAAAAAAAGGTGTAAAAGTTTTCCAAGGTCAAAACTATGAATTATGAATACATTTTGCTAGGACTTAGATTCTTGTTAGAAATTTCTGTAGTGTCCCAGAATACCTGTTCTCATGCAAATAAAGTTTAAAAGTATTTCTAGGTTTAGTTTAGGTTTTTTACAAAAAAATTTCTAGAGGCTTATTTAACTGCTCAAATGCACCAAGTAATGCTTTTTGCGTTTCATTGCAAATCTGTATGCAACAGAATAAGCATGTAGCTTTCTATATTTGAGCAAATTTAGCTGGGAATTTTGCCCATGCCCACTTACACAAAGATCATTTGATTCTATGAACTAAGCTGAGAGAAGCAACATTGAATCAGAATGTTCCATTATGAAGGATAAATAGATTTGCCACAAATTTAAAAAAAAAATCACTCTTTTTTGTGTAATAAATACTAATCAGAAATCCAGATGAAATCTCCCATATTAGAGTACCTTGGTAAAATACATCCAAGGATCAATGTCACATACACAGTTTTGGTAAAATAGTCTTTAAAATGTATACCCAGTTATCTATAATTAATTATCCAAATTTAAAATAAGTGACTATGTAACAACAGTTTTAGCAAGAACAACAACATGAAATATATATTTGTACAGAAGGATAAAAAAGTATGATTTGGATGATGTAGGGACTTGGATAATTTCTCTTCCAAAATCATTGGCATTTCATACACTGATGTTGATTGACACTGATTTCTTACAATTTGCACATTGTTCAGATAATTTGAGATACCTAAAATACAGAAAGCTCGAGTCTATGCATGTGTACAAATATTTACCAATATAAACGCATCAAAAAGCTAAATTTGTTACCCCATTTTTTCTTTGCTGTTTTTTCCAATATTGGTCTCTGTGTTAGCAGTCGTTCTGAGTACAAGTGAGCGTACTGTCGCATAAAGTTCCTATCTTTGAGTCGGAATCTGTCAGACTTGTCCACGAATTCACATGACTTTCTTGAGAAAAATGCTTCATCTTCAGAAGGACCAGATAGAAAATCTTCCACTCCCTTAGTTGATGGATTCAACGAGTATGCCATCGAAGAATGTGAAATCTAGATGAGCCGATTACAAATTCTGGTATACAAGCTACTTTCGATTTCCCGCTATTTCATCTTTGTCACTGGACACTTGCTTGGGCCAAAACAACCTAAAGGAAAAAATATAAGAAATGGAATTATTCAAAATTGCTTATGTAAATAAGCTTATATTCAAATTGTCCTTTTTGAATATATTGATTTTTTTGTAAAATACCAAATATCAAGAATATTTATATAATACGATGACAAAAGACCTAGTTAAAACAGACCAGTTCAAAGCGATTGTATATAAGATTTTGGGGGTAAGTTCAGCATAAATGAAAAATGCAGAAAGAAAAAAATAAAATAGACTGGGAGGTCTACAACTGAAGCTTAGATATACTTTTCAGTAAAACATGAAGTCAATAAAAAATCACATATAGATATGCGTTATGCTCGGTAATTGACGTATGAATAAGCTACAAAACAAATTTCTCAAACCACTGCTTAAAAACACGATTGACTAGCTGATGTATGATTTTGAAGTTAACCGTTTTCACTTTGATTCGACAATATTTAAGTTCCGTAGACCGGCACCATTTCTCTTATATCAGTCAAACAAACAAAGCAATGAAAATAAGCAGCAGCAACAACAACACGTCTTGAATTCGATTTATTCGACTATAAGTCGGTTTCGGAACCGGGTAACATTTGTAATTGGTTTCAAGCCGGTTTACAATTGATTTGTGTCAAGGACTACGAAGCTGCGCAATCAAGTAGGTGCACAGTGAACCGTTGCGTTTGTGAATTTTATTTTATTGATATCACCCTTTATTTGAGAGAGAGAGGAAAACACATACACACACACACACACACATGCACAATGTATCTTATTCTAAATTTCGTCAATATCTATTCTTATGATTATCATAAATTGTCTATGAAAGCTTTATAATATGTTCCATTATTAGTTTTTAGCACAGAATGAGTTGATGCGTGTCATTTCCCCCAAAAGATACTTCAACTATACCGAAGTAAAATAGCCCGCTTTTCTTTAAATCGCATTCCCACTTAATATTATCTTATGATTTTATAAATAAGATTGTTATAATTAAACTCTCAACCTTAGTATTTTTTCAAACCCCGTCTAGATAGATCTGGAGAATATAGTTTTCGCCCTGTCTGTTTATCTATGTTATCAATAGATTTGTTTGTATTAATTCCATGGTCACCTTTCAAGGCATCTATCATTCAAAGATCCCATTAAAAACTATAACATCTTTAATACATCATTTTTATTGGTATATGTTAAACCCACATGCGATTTGTTGTGGCAAGATCTTCTAAGCAAACATCGTTATTTTGGCCATATACGAACAGGAAGTGTCCAAATGGATATATGGACAGAAACTATCCATATTGGACCGTTGTGGGTCCTATATTGGAAATGTAGCCCATGTTGGACCCTTATCTCATGAAAAAGGCTTAAAAGGCACAACGAGGAGAAAAATAAAAACTTCAATCTCTGGCTAAGCTGTTATTTCTCAAATAAAATATTCTCATGACACATATAAAATGCAAAAACTCAACCACCAGTGTCGAACCCATATTGTAAGCAAACAGGTGGAAAATTGAACGGTGCAAACAACAAAGTTTGAAAACGTGTATTTGGATTTACTCTCTCAAAGTTTCTAGATCTACTGGAGTATAATACAATATTTCGTCTTTTTGCTGTCTATTATTATCGTTTTTTTTGTGTGTGTTTTCTTTTTCCGTTTCAGTTTTTTATATGGTTTCGCTTTTGTTTTCATGCATAAATTTTTGTGATTTTATTTTGATGACATTCTACATCATTGCATCCTCTCTAATCGTCTTAACCTGTTTCATTAATTGGTTGTATGCATGTCTGACATACTGTCTGACGTCCATTAAAGACGAAGTACAGGTCCCCCATGTCCATGCTAACTCGGAATCATATGGGTCCTTGGTGGACATGGTTATACCAACATTGGTGTAAAATCTTACTCGCATAGTTCTTTAGAAAGAATATGGGTAAATGGGCCAATGACTGGCATATTGTTGCTCATATTGGTCCAGCATGTTCCCTAGATGGGGCCCTATATACGTTACCCCATAATTTCCATAGAAATCGGAGCTGCAGATTGACAGCCCATATAGTATTCATATAGGTTCACATGTATCCTAATTCTCCCACTTTTTTTGCTGGCTGTGTTTACATTGCTTCCAATATCACCGTCATCAGCCAGGGTCAGGGTCACTTTAAAGGTTAAGATAATTATCTCTTTATTACCATAACTTATGAATTGTAATTGATGGAATGCTTATACTTCACAAGAATATTTCTGGTGATAAGGTCTTTCCACGGGATCTTGAAACAAGATTATCTGTTGTGGTCAAATTCACATTTAAATTCATGCAAAATAACTTTGATATTAGCTATTATATTATGGATGCAAAAAGCAGACCTTCATATTCAATGCTCTAAATCAAGGGGTAAGACAAGGCCCAAAGTCGAGGGTCATTTCTCCAGGTTAGATTTCAGTGTTATTTATACGGAAAATTGGAACCATTGGTGCTTATAAAATCTTATTTTTCAATTTACAGTATATATTTACCAATTTTAACAGTTTCTATCGCAAGCTTTACTCATATGATCGACACCCACTTGCGGACATTAAGCTGTAATTTGGATATGTAAGATTCAGGACTAAACTACTGACTTCCTCGTTCATTTATGTTCTCGGTGTATAGCATTGTCACACAGGGTATCGATCTAAAGTTTTATTCGAAAGACAATTAGTAAATTGATTGTTTTGTTTATACTAATTCATTTTGCGACGAAAGCTTTAAGCTTATAAAATTTCCTTCCAACACACAAAATCCAGATGTTTTGACGTCCCTGAAGAAATACAGTGACTGAATAACACTGCAACTAGCTCGGTAGGCTGGGGCTCGCTATTAAGTGTCTTGCCTATCAATACATCCCAGTGACGGTGGGGCTCGAACCCGTGACCTTCATATCACGAGCCAAATACCTATACCACTCAGCCATCAAAGTAGTACAATTAATTAGTTGGGTCAGCCTGTGGCTAGAACCTGTGATCTAAATCGTGATTTGATGTCGACTACAAACTCAGCTGATCGGTCAAAACAAAGTCCCTCCCCGGTGAGTCTTTCCCTTTTTCTTTTTAGCATTACAATTGTATCCCGAGGGTGAGTAAAGAGTAACACAAAGTGATGGAGAACGGCGAATAAAAAGTTGAAACTTCAGTTAAAGATAAAAGTATTGATGGTTTTTATCTAGTAGGGTTGCTTTTTCAGTGACATATTTTAGTTGCGCAGAGTGCCTTTCCGCTGGTTCAACTTTCTGATGATATCTGTTTGCAATTGTACATTGTAATTTTCAATGCTTTGCTTGATTGGTTTTGCCCGCCAATTCGCCCGCCAATAAGTCAGCTGATCTCTCGAGTTTTTAATTCTTCTGTAGCTTTTTGACAGAGCATTCATGATAAGTTAAACTGTTAGGAGTTTGGAAATATTTTTAAAACGAGTAACCACAGAGTGAATGTCAAATGGTAGAGTGGCCAGGAGAAATGTTGTCACTTAATTCCGCAAATTGGGTGATCTTCTTCTTTATATTTGTTGTTTGACCATGTTTCCTGTTTATTCGTCTGGTCATCATTAAAGAACCCATATTTTAAAGTACCTAACTGACGTGTTTCCTTTTGTTCCAAGCGAGCAGTCCTATTATATTTAGGGAGACGTATTAAAGCGGCTCCTGAACAGATTTTCACGAAAATTTAATACAGGAAAAGTTTCTGCTTTTCGAATAGTTATGAATGCCAGTATGGCGGTAAATGTTCTTTCTTCGAATAAGATTAACTGAATTTCCTATAAATTTATTCCAATCGATTATATTCATTATGCACTACTTTGAAGCATCGGAATTATCGTGTGTGGTCGTTACTCTTAGGAAGGTGTTGTGAACGCAAAAGATAACGTATTTATCCGATGAAGTCCGGTTCAGTGCGCGTTTTGCTTCGTTGACTTATTTAGCAGTACGTAAAGCAAAATATTTTTACTTTTCTTTCTTTTTTTAAAAAAAAAGTTACGAACAGTAATTTTCATAGCAAATTTAGCATAACCCCTTCGTTCAAATATCTTAATGCATTCAAGTTGAAAATTTGGAGATTGAAATCCATAATTAGTTGAAGAGCCGCTTTAATCACCCTATGGATAGCAACGGTGAACTGCGCTACGATGATTGTTTGTTTGAATGCGGTTTAATGTCATTTTAACAGTATTTCAATTATATCGCAGCGGCTGGGGCACCTAACCATGGAATCCTTCTCATACCAGTACTTCCACTACATCTCCAGCAGTTCATCCTGTTAGGCTTACGATTATCCACCCATTGGTTGGAGACAGGAAAGGATATTTGCACCCAACTGATGTCATTGAGTTACAATCAGTTTCTTATTAAACAAGATGGCTATGCTGAATAGATCGAGTTTCTCTACAGAAAGTACTCTCTACAGAAAATTCAAGTGCGAAAAACCCGTTAGGACAGGCTTCTCCCGGACTATTAGGAAGTGTGGCACTAAAATGGTATCTAAGCTGAGAAATTTCAATAAAAAATCGGGCGTAATTAGTCTCGTTTTGTAACTAGCCTTCTAAAACAATGCAGAAAATTAGTTAAAAGAAGCAACCGCAGTACTAATACAAGTAGCCGATAGCTAGTCGCCCTATTTGTCTATTTGCGATGGCTTCCAATGCATCTAAGTCGAAAGCATAATACTTGTTTCGTGTAAAGCAACAACTACAACAAGACACATAGAGTAAAAAAATAAACATTCCGGTTTCAAAAAAGTTCCCATGGTACTTAAGTTGGGGTAAACAGGTCCAGTATTGATAATCTCGCTGATATTTTAGCATTTCACTAAATACTCTATATAGAACTGATAAGCCCCGCCCAGGCATCAAAATCCGAGTTGTACGCCAAATTTGAATTTCTTAAATTAAATCGGAGAGTGTGTTTTTATCAACGCACCTCAACTCGCTCGAAGTTTAAGTTAATTCTCACTTGAGTTTGGAAAACTCTGTAATATCGAGATCGTTATTACAGCATTGTTGACTTGATGGCCGAGTGGTAAAGGTGCTAGTCTCGTGATCTGGTGGTCACGGGTTCGATTTCCAACGTCACCACATTGTATTCATAGGCAAGACACTTCATAATAGCCAGTTCCATTCTACACAGCTGTAAAAGTGGATAGCGGTGAGGTTAAGCCATCGTCTCTCTTCCTGGGGCGTGAAAACATCTGGATTGTGGGTTCGAGAGCTACTCTATAAGGTAAAGCTTTCGTTGCAATTGAACTAAAATTAATAAGTATATTCTTATTTAGCATTGGGTGTAATCGTCGGTCCTGTTATTTGGACAAACATCGGTATTTATGTAGCCGGGTAGTATTTAAGGGGCGCTTATACTGCCTAGCAGTACAAGTTAGCTTTTAAAGCGCCGTGATAGTGCGCTTGCTTTTGGATGGAGAGGTCCCTGGTTCGAATCCCGACGGAGTCGAATATTTATTTACACGTTACATTTGGCGCACAACGTAAATAACCCACAAGTGATAATGGTTGTGTGATTAAGGAGTTGATGATGTTGAATATAGAAGATTCGTGGAAGAATCCTAATTGTCGAGGGGGTGTATGAAGCCGGGTGGCGTATAATGGGTATTATACTGCCTTGTCGTACAAGCTAGCTTTTATAGCGACGTGGTAGAGCGCTTGCTTCGGAGCGAGAAGGTCCCTGGTTCGGATCCAGACGTAGTCGAGTGTTTAAATCCAGGTTCTATTTACTTCATCATATATGCATAGTGTTCACATTGTGTATTTGTCTTGTATATCGAACCCTCTTCTTTCGATTGTCGTTGCTAGAAAGCTCTTAACTTATTTGATGTTCGTCAAGGCTTAAAATTCAGTCAGCTTACGCCGCCGTCATAGCGCAGTCGGTAGCGCGTCAGACTGCTAATCTTCAATCATGTGATGTCATGGCTTCGATCTTCGGCGGCGGCACATATTCTTTCCGACATTTGTCTCTCACAAACGGATGGATAATCGTGAACCCAAGTGGAATAGCAGCTGGGGGCTAGGAAAGGATGTAGTGGTAGTACTGGAAAGAGAAATACCAGGAAACCGTTATTAGGTGCTCCAGCCTCAGCGATATGACTGAAATATGTATTGTTAAAAGCGGTGTTAAACCCCATTCAATCAATCATTCAGCATACGCATACATGTAAATGGATGCAGGATACGAATCAACTGAATCCTTTTCGCAATTCGAGATAGCCTTACCGTCATGACCGAACTCTGTTTTGTTTTTCATCGAGTTTTTTGTCCCATGGACCATCCCTTAGATTTGATTACCCCGAATTATTCACCCTCGAAAGACATTTTTAAACACCGGGGGGGGGGGATAAATTTAAAGCCATTTTCTGTATCGCAAAATTCGTTCTTCGTAAAAATGAACAGAATGAAAAATGATACAAGAAAATATTTCAACAGTAATAATTTTCTCCCATCCGGCACTATGTATATCGTGACCCAATCTAATTAAAATCAGGTTCACCATTGTGGCCTACTGCTACGCCCCAACAAATGACGGGAGGAGATATAACTTAAAAAGACTGATACTCCTTCCGACTTTAGCGAGCGGTTGTTTGATTTCCCGAGTTACGGCGTGTCGTAAAAAAGCGATTAGAATTTAATTGCTCGAAATTCAAGGCTACTTTCGGTTGAGCCTCAATGGAATATAGTTTTAGAGTGACGGAAATTACACAGATCCACGAGAAAAAAAAGGCATTTATTTAAAGTGCACGGAATCTCTCCTTTTGCGGAATATGCAGTTTTCTAGTTGATGAAAACCGAATATTTTTAAAGAGGTCCCAGTCTAAGGAAACGGTTTAGGCTGATATAAGCCCTGACCTATTTATGGCAAGGTCAGCCTCGTTTCATACTGACAACAAGAATGCAATGGCTGACACTCTCAGCAGTCGCCGAGTGGAAATGAAAGACTCGGCATCTATTAGTGAAACTTGTTCGGATTTAGGAGATATCACAGCTCAGGAAAATAAGGAGGATATTCTCGAACCCGGATATGTGGAAGACAGATTTCGAGTTGATAGAAAGAAGTTGGAGCAGATGCTCCAAGGTGAGTGGCTAAACAGTTGCAGACTTTCAGGCAGTTCCACTCTTAAACTTAATTTAAAAAATAGTGTCTCTTAGTAATAATATTAATTTTAAAACGGACAAGAAGAACTGTCGGCAGTGTAAAAATGTTGTAATTGATATATTCTCATTCTATACATTTATTCAAGATTTTTTTTGCTAAAGGGATATTTTAAGTTGTGTCCAATTACATCTTCATATATTCTGAATTGTCACTGGTATTGACAGTTTGTCTATGATTGTGTTTCTGATTTTTGGCTAAGAGATAAAGATTTTTAATGAGGTAAAAGGCTTAAGCCCCTTTTCAGCAAGTTGTGATCATTGGCAAGAAACTCAATCCCCTGCCCTCAAGTCTGCCCTGCTGTTGGGTTGCCACTGACCCCCTCTCAGGAAGGTGAAATGTGAATTTAGTATTTTAGGGGTACTTTTGGTCTTAACTTTGGATGTTGTTTTTTACAATGTCAGTTGATAGAGCAGGGCTTCCCCTGGAAATTTTTATTCCCCAGCATATTGTTTTACTTGTGTCCGTCTGTCTGTCCATCTGTCTGTCTGCAAAACTTAACCTGCCAACTAAACATTTTCCTATAACTTCAACCCTGATTAAGTTACAATGTTAATATTTGGTAAGTAGATAGTCTCAATGAGGCGCAACTGGGGAAAGTCATTTCATAAAGGTCAAGGTAAATTTTTTTAACCCTTTTCCCTGTTTCTAAAGAATTCCTGTTTCAGGGGCATAGTGTTTCACAAACACATCTTGTTATCCTTGTGCCAACAAATTCGCAAATTCTTTATCTTTGTTTACATGATGGTACCTATTGGGTGCTGGGAAAACCTATTTACCAGAGTGATGAAAGAATCAATAAGATGGTTGATGCATAATGAATTTGTCTCGATTAACATGGATATGCAATGGGACAAATCAGTGTAAGTGTGAATAATAAAGTCACACTTTGATAACAGTTTCAATGGACTTGACATTCATTTGCATTGTTTCACAGTTAAATTCAATAATTTGAAAGTTGTCGCCACTAAAATTGCCTATCCGCTTATATTGGCACCAGAATTTTTATTTTGTCGCATAAGGTGAAATTGGTGATAGGCAGCGGGAGCTCTGATAGAGCACTCACCTTGAAATTGAGGGTTCTGCAAGTCTTGTGGGCTACCATATACTTCTTTTAAAGTGATCATTATCAATCTTCTTAACTACAATTGAGACAGCAGAAGAAAAAATATAAAGCCTGTTTAAATCCGTTTGTTTTTAGCTCGACTGGCTGAAAGCCAGTGAGCTATTGTCAAGTCATCGTGTCCGTTGTGCAACCGTCCATAAACTTTTACTTTAAAAAACTTCTCAGAAAATACAGAACAGAATTCAACCAAATTTCACAGATTCTTGGGTGACCCTCTATTGAATTCCTTCAAAGAATTTTGATCAGTTGAAAAACATGGCTTTAATCAGCAGGGCCAATTTCCATATATGGTTAAACCTCTCAGTAACCAACGGATGCATTTCATCCAAATTTTACAGGAATGCCCATTGGGTGACCCTTTATTAGATTCCTTCAAAGAATTGAGATCAGATGAAAAACGTGGCTTAAATGGGCTTAAATGGATGGGGCTAATTTTTCCATGTTTGGCGAAGCCTTTAAAAATCTTCTTCTCAGAAACCAATGAATTGATTTCAACGATTTTAGAGGAATGCTCATTGGGTTACCCTCTATCAGATTCCTTCAAAAATCTTATGAAACATAAGGCTTTAACGGAGGGAGGCTTATTTCCATATATGGTGAAAATCTGAAAAATCTATGAATTGATTTCAACCAAATTTCACTGGCTTGATCTTTGGGTGATCATTTATCAGATTTCTTCAAAGAATTTTTATAGGACAGAAAACATGGGTTTAATGGGTGAGGGCTTATTTCCATATTATATATTGTGAAAGCTTTGGAAATCTTCTTTTCAAAAACAGTTGGATGGATTTCAACAATATTTCAATGGAATGATCCTCTGGTGACCTCTTATTAGATTGCTAAAAAATGAATTGATTGGCTGTAAACATTGTCTATCAATTCATTTTTTGTAGGGGTATTATGAAATACTTAGTGTTCCGTTTCTGTAAATTCCTGTATTTTCAACCCCAAGGAAAAAAAATTGTTGAACAAATTTAAAGAATTCTTCATTTTCCACACAATTTTTTTCTTAAAAAACATTAATTATCAGATTGGGCTTATTTCAATATATGGTAAACAGTGAAAACCTACAATGTGCAGGATGGTTTTCAACCAAATTTTACAGGAATGAAAATTAAGTTCAGGCCAGTGGAGCAAATCAGGTGCTCAAGCGCCTCTAAGTTGGATTGAATCAAGCTTTCATTTTTATGCCCCTGCTTCAAAGGATCAGGGCATATTGTTTTGTTATTGTCTGTCTTTTGGATTTAATGAACAGTCTTAACATTTACAATTACTTTAAGCCTATTCAAGATGCAATACTTATATTTGGCATGACAATAGATCTTACCAATAAACAAGGTGGAGGTCATGTGTCAAGGTCATTTGTCAAGGTCAAACTTCTGCAAAAACTTAACCAAAAAACTTCACATTTACAATTTCTTCAAGCCTATTCAAGATACAATACTCATATTGAGCATAATGATTTATCTCAATGATGTGCCTCCACAGATATGAAGATCAAGGTCAAGTGACTAGGCCTAGGTCACTTATCAAGTTATCAAGGTCACATTCAAAATAAGACTGTTCAGGGGCTTGGTGTTTCACAAACACATCTTGTTTTGTTACTGCTGTTTTTCTATTATATGCTATGATTTTCATAACAGAAAATCTTCATACTCTTTCTTCTTTTTTTAAAAAAAAATGGTTATCAATATCTTTTCCCAATGTTCTTTCTATATTGGCCCAGAGGCAAAGGTCCTATTGTAGAAAAATATTCATTACAACTGCTGCAAATTAAGATTTCCATAATAACAGAACTGGTTCATATTGAGCAATTTTATCATGATAACATGCCTTTTTCCCCATTAATGGCCATTGCCAGAGGGCAAAAGTATTCATTGGTTCAAAGAAGTTGTAGATGATATATTTTAGTCGGTGATATTTTCCTTTGAGAGACATTTCTGAGGGTCAGAATAGGCTTTTACCCCTCATCTTTTCAATGATGTACATTATATAATAATTCCTTTGAAAATTCACTTGGTTTAAATTCAATTTATTAGTTGCTTACTTCATATCTTTGTGTTGGCACTTAAACATTCCAAGTTTTGACCCCTATATTTCATAGTTAGGGAGTCAATGACTCCTAAAATTCAAGTGCTACAGCTAGTACAAGCCTTGAGTTAATTAACCCTTTCCTGTACATACCCGGGATTTCACGCCAATGTGATTTAATACTTGAGAAAACATTGTGGAAAAAGAAGAAATTGCTTGTCACGAGCAATTTCTTCTTTTTCCACTATGTTTTCTACCACATAGGATGGTTTTATTTGGAATTGCATCCGTTTTGAACTGTCTTCTGCATCCTCTTTCAATTTTGACCAGTCTAAAATTTCAAAAATCAGGAAAGGGTTAATGTTTTATTAAGATAAAAATCATGTGGATAATGAAGAATTTTTGAAATTTATCATCAACAATTTTTTTCCTTTGGGTTGAAAATATAGGAATTTACAGAAACGGAACACTTAGTATTTCATAATACCCCTACAATATTGTACTGAAGAAATATGGTTATAGAAAACATTGTGAGAAAAAAAAAAGACATTGCTTTTAGCAAGTGATTGCTCCCTTTCTCTCAATGGTTTCTACTTAGCAAGCAATTTCTCTCTTTCTCGCAATAGTTCTTTTCTATGTGAAAAATTGGAATTGTAATTTGCACCCTCTTTGATTCAGACTGATCTAAAATTTTGTTGTCTGGTAATGGTTTAAGGCTTTTCAAAGTCGACTTTAAGGCAACATGTTTTTTAAGAAATAAATTTACTCTCAATAAAGGCAAATGATAAATGATAATCTTTCTGCTGACAGCTTCAGCTGATTTGAGTGCCAAGTGTATTATATTGAACATTTGGATTTTCCATTTACCAATGCTCAGGATAACATGAAAATTCACTGATTATGAATTCCTCAACCCATCGTGCTTTCTTTAACCCATTTTCCGCAAAATTCCTCTGTTTTTATGACCTCAAGGAAACAATCTTGAGAAAACATTGTGCAAGTGAACAAATTGCTTGTTTTCTATCCACAAAGATCAAGATTTCAAAATTTCATCAACTTAAACTTGTCTGCAACTTCTTCCAATTTTGGCTGGTCTAAGATTTTTTTAAGATCACCTGACCGAATGGTCATGGTGACCTATTGCAATCATCGTTTGTCTGTTGTCGTGTTTCGTCCGTCGTCCGTTAATTTTTAAACATTTTCATCTTCTTCTCAAGAACTACTGGGCGGATTTCAACCAAACTTGGTAGAAAGCATCATTGGGGGATGCCAATTCAAGTTTGTGAAAATAGGGGTTCTGGGGGTCATAGGGGCCCAAATAGGGGCCAAAAAGGGGTAATTTTTGGTACTTCTTTAAAAATCTTCTTCTAATAAACCGTTAATGCCAGAGCTTAAATATTTTGTGTGCATGACAACTAGGACAGGTATATTATAAATTGTGAAATTCATGCCCCTGGGGTCATGTATGGGGCCACACCCAGAGGTCAAAGTTCATCATGTTAAAAAATTCACATTTTCATCTTCTTCTGATGAAGTACAAAGCCAATTCAAACAAACTTGGTGAAAAGCATCATTTGGTAATGGTTATTCAGATTTGTGAAAATAAAAAGGCTGTGGGGTCAGGGGGCCCTAAAATGGGGACCAAAAGGGGGTAATTTTGGTAACTTTTAAATATTTCATCTTCTTCTCAAGAACTACTGGACGGATTTCAACCAAACTTGGTAGAAAGCATCATTGGGGGATGCAATTCAAGTTTGTGAAAATAGGGGTTCTGGGGGTCAAAGGGGCCCAAATAGGGGGCAAAAAGGGGTAATTTTTGGTACTTCTTTAAAAATCTTCTTCTAATAAACCGTTAAGGCAAGAGCTTAAATATTCTGTGTGCATGACAACTAGGACAGGTATATTATAAATTGTGAAATTCATGTCCCTGGGGTCATGTATGGGGCCACGCCCAGAGGTCAAAGTTCATCATGTTAAAAAATTCACATTTTCACCTTCTTCTGATGAAGTACTAAGCCAATTTCAAACTAACTTGGTGAAAAGCATCATTGGGTACTGATTATACAGATTTGTGAAAATTAAAAGGCTGGAGGTCAGGGGTGCCTAAAATGGGGACCAAAAGGGGGTCATTTTTGGTAACTTTTAAACATTTTCATCTTCTTCTCAAGAACTACTGAGGGGATTTCAACCAAACCTTTTTCTAATTCTTTCAAACAAAATCACTTGTCTTGGTGCTCTTTTACTCAGGTGACCGTTAAGGCCCACTGGGCCTCTTGTTTCTTTTAATGGGTTAAAAACTAAGTCATGTAAAACAGACCCTTACAATATTTTTTCAGTCATTTTTTCATTGTTTGTAGAAAAATATGACCGGCAGTTAAGGTATGAAGTGTTTCAGATAAAAGGAAAAGATTACATTCTAAATCTTTAATTTCTCTTGCAAACCCTATGCTGTGGTACTCATTCGAATTGACCAATTGTAGCTGTCTATCAGAGAATTAATTAACTAATCAAATTTTTCTTTTAGACTGATATTGAACTTTGAACATAAAAATTGGCAGACATTTTTGTGAAGAATGTTAGTTAGTTTGGTGATTTGAATGTCACAACTAAAGCTTGAATAAGCTGTAGTTACATTGCCAACCATGTACCCATTTTATTGCATGTAATTAGCCATGAATTGCAAAATAATGTTGTTTGATATTGAAGTGGAATTTATTGTCAGAGTCAGTAGATGTGGCCTGTGAGGTCAGAGGTCATGGCCATCAATCTGTCAATTGTCTAGTCAAGGCTATTCCAATTAGTATTAACCCTTGTCATGCTGTATAAATTACCTTACTGAATTGCTGTAAAATCAAAGGGCTGAAAGCACTGATAGAACTTGTTGTTCAAAAATCAATATTTATTTTAGAAATTCATTTCATAAACAACACTGGCATGGAAAAGTACGAGCAGGAGGTGAAGACTAAGATCATGGTCTAGGCCTCCTGCCAAACCTGGAATATGCCGGGTTCAGCATGACAAGGGTTAACATCATAGTTATTGAGGAATTCATAATGAAATTTTACACTTTAAAAGTGAAATCACTTTTTTAGCACTCAATCAATAATTTACTGAAATGTACAATTTGATTTAATGTTTTATTTCAACTTAAACATAAGAGGAATATATAACATTATTTCCAATTTTTACTCACAACAACACATCCTTAACATTATTGTACTATGAATTACTAGCTGCTTATCCCATTTGCAATCTTTGATGTATGGTATGTCCTAATGACTTTTCTGAAGTGCCAGAGAGAACTTATCCTCAGCTAGGTTTTGTAGCAACTAGGGTCACAGTTGGGGCCAAGATGACTTCTCAGTGAGGCAGAGAAGACTTGATATCAAATACTTCTGATGTGTTTTGGGTAATGAGTTGAAGTCCTTAACCTTTTACCAGATTACTAAATGTTAGGCTGGTCCAAATTGAACAAAGTTGCTGATAATAATTTGTAGTCAATGTAAGTTTACGAATTTTTATATTTTTCAACTTTCTGGGTAGAAAACATAGTGGAAAATAAAGAAACTACCAATATTTTCCCAATTGCTTTTTTGAGGGGTGTCAAAAAGCACCTTTGTGTGGTAATGTGTTTAAGGCCATTTTTAGTGACCCATTAATCCTGAGGAAAATGATACTTTTTTTTTGAATTTATGAAAAAGGCAAAAAATGGCAAACAAGCAGATATGACAGTTATTAGCTTAGCAATGTATGGAATATATAATATTCAGGAATGTTTCAATTAGCAGGTGCCCCATGGTACCTTTAGAACATCTTTATCTGATAAAGTATCAATTGCCTAACTTGAAATAAATGTTGCTGCTGTTATTTCTTATCAGGAAGTAACATTTTTGAAAACCAACATAAAACTGTGATATCACTAAAACCAGCTGGAGTTTTAACCTTTTTGAATTTTTCCATTGTATCTCATGTAGTTACTTAACTCATTTCCACCCGCTTTTTGACTCCCCAAGAAAAAAACTTCAGAAAACATTGTGGAAAATGAAGGAATTGTCTGTCATAAGTAATTTCTTCATTATCCAAAATGTTTTCTACCTCAAAAGACAGAGAAAATATCTGCAACATTTCTGAATCTGGAAGTATCTCACTGAAAAATGTTGTCAGGAACTCGTTTTCCTATTTTTTGGTCTACCCTATTAGGTTGCTTATTTCCAATGTACATTCACTTTGGAATAAAGGAAGGTCAAGGTTAATGTTGTTTTGAAATATCAAATGATTTCAACTATAAATTTGCTAGTGCAGTACTTTACTAAGGTTCTACACATTATATAGACAATTAACTCATTCCCACACATTAAGATTTTAGTTTTAGACTGGTCCAAATTGAAAGAAGCTGCAGAAAACAATTTCAGGTTTATGGAATTTTATTTTTCCCCCTCCTTTTGGATAGAAACATTGTGGATAATGAAGAAATTGCTTGATACAAGCAATTTCTTCATTTTCCACAATGTTTTCCAAAGTTTTTTGCTTGAGGGGCGTAAAAAGTAGGGATAGTATGGGAATGGGTTAAAAACTATCACTATCAATGATTAATACCCTCCCAACAGCTCCATGCGAAAAACAACAATATTTTGTTCCTGGAATAATGCCTTTTTGTTTTCAGATTTTTCAACAAAGAGAAATAACTGATAAAAGAAAATTGATTGTAACCAAAATAAAATACATGTATGCAGATCCTTCATGTAAAATTTGAATCAAATCCATTCAATTGTTGAAGAGAAAATTAAGTGAACAAGATTTTCAAACAAAGAGCCATAACTCCAAGAAAAATGAATGGAATGTCCCTCTGTCAGGTGCACTGAATAAGTGCTGTAACTGGTTTCATGCAGCTACACTTTGACAGAGGCATCATAGTAGTTAACCCATTCCCACACAATCCCTTCTTTTTTAAAGCTTTGTGAAAACATTGTGGACATAGAAGAAATTGCTTGATTCAAGTAATTTCTTCAATGTCCACAATATTTTCTACCCCAAAAGACAAAGAAGTTCAGAATTTCGTCAACCTATTATTGTTGTCTGCAGCTTCTATCAGTTTGGACCAGTCTAAAATTTTCTCATGTGGGAATGGGCTAACATGTCATAGGCTGTAACATAGTTTTCAGGGAGTGATCTTACTGATGTTAATTATAAAAAAGAAACATTCTGAGAATTGACAACAAAAACATCTCAACAAAACATTACAGTCTATGAATTCTCCATGAGGGTAATTTGTTCCAGGTTGACAGGTGTGAGTCTGTGGTTATTACAAAATGGATTTGAACTTGATAGTTCTAGGTTATCTCTCTCACAACCTTTTCCTCTGTACTGGTAACAGAAATTAACCCTTGTCATGCAGAACCCCGAATATTCCACTTTTTGCAGGAGGTATAGACCAAGATCAGCCTGCACCTAAGTGTAGTCTGATCTTGGTCTGCACCACCTGCTTGTACTTTTCCTGCCAGGTTTGTTTATGGAATTGATTTCTAAAAGAAATATTGATTTTTTTAACAACAAGTTCTATCAATGCTTTTAGTCCTTTGATTTTCTGTCAATGTCCTTTGATTTTACAGCAATTCATAAAAGTGATTTGTACAGCATGACAATGATTAATACATTCACTTACTCCAAGACAACAATACTAGTCAAAATTGAAAAGAGTTACAGGGAACAATTTCCAGTTGTTGAAATTTCGCAAGTCTTGATCTTTCCTGGTAGAAAATATTGTGGAAAATGATGGAATTGCTTGCTACATTTTTCACAGTGTTTTCCCAAACATTTTTCTTTTGTAAAAATGGGATTGTGTGGGAATGGATTAAACCTTCAAAATTTATTAACATGATTTGCTCTACTTGTAGTTTTGACCCCTTCAAAATCTGTTTTGAACCCTAGAATTTCATACGGAAGGAGTCAATGACTCAATTTCAAAGGCTATCATAAGCCCTGAGGTTTCATGGCAACAATTGCCTCATTTGTGTCTTACAAAATGGACAAATTATAAGTAGAATGCCTAAGAGGCATGAGCAGCTGTTAGCCCTAATTCAATCTTGTGGTTGTACTAGTGTTAGAGGCAACAGGAAGCCATGTTTAGATGCACAAGCCCCCAGGGATATAACTTAAATACTGTTTAAAGTGTTGTTAAGCACCATACAAATGATCAATCAAACTTATCATGCAAGAATCTAGAAGAATTAACATATAACTCAAACTACATATTTGATAGCATGTTGAAAAATTTCAAGTTAATTACAGCTTTTGGGATATTTAAATCCTACGTCACAATACCCTGAACAAATGACAATAAGACAAGTTGAAAATAATATTATCGCCAATATCAATCTTGTAGAGACTATTGTATTGAAACTTAGTCAGGGTTAATAAGTGCACTTCTTTGAAATCTGTATCCCAATTTTGTTGATCCTTAACCTGCAAAATAAGATTGGAACTAGGTAGTGTAGACCAAGACCAGACTGCACCATTATTAACCCTTGTCATGCTGAACCCGGAATATTCCGGTTTTGGCAGGAGGTGTAGACCAAGATCAGCCTGCACTTAAGTGCAGTCTGATCTTGATCTACACCTCCTGCTTGTACTTTTCCTGCCAGAGTTGTTTATGAAATTGGTTTCTAAAAGAAATGTTGATTTTTCAACAACAAGTTCTATCAGTACTTTCAGTCCTTTGATTTTACAGCAATTCAGCAAGGTAATTTATACAGCATGACAAGGGTTAATATTCTATGAAGATTTATGAATATGAGCACTAAGATGTACTATTAACCCTTGTCATGCTGAACCCGGAATATTCCTGTTTTGGCAGGAGGTATAGACAATGATCAGCCTGCACATAAGTGCAGTCTGATCTTGGTCTATACCTCCTGCTTGGCCCCTTTCAGCTAGAGTTGTTTAAATAAACAATTTTTCAAAGAAATATTGACCCTCATTTAGACCTTCCAGTGCTGTCAGTCCTTTAATTTTAGAGAAAGTCTATATTCGATTTTTATTAAGCATGACAAGGATTTAATTATAATTATGATCCACTGAATGCTGAAGTTATTGTATAATACAGACTGATTCTAGACAGTCTAGTGTTTTGCATTATTTGTTCATTGTGAGTTTCAAATGAACAAAAATAATCAATTTATGAAAACTTTCAATTCAACACTATATTTCTATTATTTTTATAATTTAATTCAATTTTCAAAATTTTTATCTACAAATGAATTTTGCACAGGTGTATATTCGTTGTACAGGTATCATTTAACCCATTACAACTCAATCCCTTCTTTTTTCGCCCCCCAAGAAAAAAGCTTTTGAAAACATTGTGGAAAATGAAGAAATTGCTTGTATCAAGCAATTTCTTCATTATCCACAATGTTTTCTACCCAAAATGACAAAAAAGTTTAAAATTCCATCAACTTGAAATTGTCGTCTGCAGCTTCTTTCAATTTGGACCAGTCTAAAATTTTGCTGTGTGGGAATGGGTTAAGCCATTTACACACAATAGTGTTTTTTTTTATGCCTCTCTTTCTACCCAGAAACACAAGGATTTTTTAAATTTCAACAACTTGAAATTGTTGTCTGCGATTTCTGTCATTTTGGACCTTAGTCAGAAATTGTGTTGTCAGGTAATATTAAAAATCTAAAATTTTGTCATCTGCTAATGGGTTTATCTGGCTGCATGAGCACCCAAATTTGATGCAAAATCAAATACT
This sequence comes from Fragum fragum, assembly GCA_946902895.1. Lineage (NCBI taxonomy): Eukaryota > Metazoa > Mollusca > Bivalvia > Cardiida > Cardiidae > Fragum > Fragum fragum. Next base: position 35,194,473 of record OX336365.1, read on the forward strand.
CACTCTAGTACATGTAGTTTTGTGTAAAATTTTATTGATATACTATTTGCCCGGGCATTCAAAATAGTTAGATGCTCAAGTTTTAGTTCATCATGGTATGGAGGGGGGGGGGGGAAATCAGCCAATCAAAACACTTGAATCTTGATAGTCAAAACTTTGAAGTTTTGGCCAAAATGATATACATAAAGAGAAGTAGCTTTAATAATAATGTTAACACATTCCCACACAATCTTGTCTCCGAGAAAATAGTGCTTTTAAACATTGTTGAATATGAAGAAATTGCTTGTAACAAGCAATTTCTTCATTCTTCACAATATTTTCTTCTTAGAAAGACAAAGATTTTATAAATTTCCTCAACTTGAAATTGTCATAGGTAACTTAACCCATTCCCACACAGTGATATTTTTAGACTACCATCAAGATAAACAATTGGCAAAACATTGTGTTAAATGAAGAAATTGCTTGTTACAAGCAATTTCTTCATCTTTCACAATGTTTCAACCCAGAAAGTTGAAAAGATCTAAAATATCATAAACAATTAATTGTCGTCTGCAACTCCTTTGAATTTGGACCAGTCTAAAATTTTACCATCTGGTAATCATTAATTCACTTAGGGTCAGTCAATATTTTGTCTTTATGAAAAGGGTTAATAGCAGCGATTGTCTGTGACATAAAAAATTGCAATGCTGTATAATGCATTGCATAAAATGTAGTATCTGTCAGCCCGATTTGCTGAGTTGGTAGAGCACTTGACTTCAAACCTCATGATCACAGGTTCGAGCCCTGGGCTGACCATATCAACTAACAAACTAATTGTCTTACGGATGAGACGTTAAACGGAGGCCCCGTGTGACGGTGCTATCCACCGAGCATGTTAAAGAACCAGGCCGGGCTCTCAGCAGTTTGTCCTGTATCCTTCCACTATCTCCGTAACAACTAACCGTCTTCTGGGGACGTTGCTCATATGGGCATGTGTTACGGTAGCGACGCTACGGTAGCGACGATAAATAAACGGAAATACACACAGGACAAACAAATCAACATATCTTTTCTTGGAAATAACTTTATCTAGAACAAAATCAAAGTAAGCAAAGTGATTCCCTTTTCTATTCAGTTTTGAATAGATTCTAACTTGATTTTCATATTTATTGTAACAATCAAATGGTAGAACATTCTTTGTTTGTCCTACCTTTTGGAAAGCAAAGGTGCACCTGCACAAAGGTTCTTTCTAATATTAGTAACAATTCTCTTAAATGATGGCTGCAATAATTTTTATTCATGACCATTGTTTTTCTTCTTTATTTGGTGTGTAACTAAATATTATGAATTTGAATTATTCCCTCATTTAAACACCTCCTCAATATGAAAGCTTTGTGAAACATTGTGGAAAATAAAAAGTAACAAGCAATTTCTTCATTATCCACAATACTTTCTACCCCAAAAGACAAAGACTTCAAAGGTTCCATCAACTAAAAAATGTGATCTGCAGCTTCTTTAAATTGGGACAATTTTAAATTTTGTTGTTTGGTAATAGGTTAAAGTACATGTAATAAGTTAACAAAAAAATTAACCCTTGTCATGCTGATCCCAGAATATTCCTGTATTGACAATAGCTGTTGCAGGTGTAAAGACTAAGATCAGCCTGCACAGACATACAGTCTGATCTTAGTCTACACTACCTACTCGTTCTTTTAGTGTTGAGCAATTACAATGTATTTGAACACAATGTAGATCTAAATTTGCCAAATTTCAAAAAAAAAAATTGAAGAAAGTATAAATATTCAGGAGGACAAGAGTAAATAGATAAACAAACAGACTAAAACAGATTAAAAGCAACAATAAATGATTTAATCAGTAGGCTTTCAAAAACTTAATAAAAATGGAATAGAAATATGAAAGCACTGTTATGAGTCATGGCTCTGTAATTTGATGTTGTACAAAAATTAAACAAACATTGAAAGTTGACATAACCCTATAAGGTTGGAGCTATTTCTTTATACTTGTGTATTTAAATTAAAAGAATCAATAAATTAACTGATATCAAAAGTATCTAAAATGAGTAAAATTTGTCACTAGTATTTGCCAAGTTGTAACAAGTATGAACCCAATAATCTTGACTGGTAAGATAACGTTCTGTTAACCCTTACCATGCTGGATTAAAGGCAGGGGCTGCCTGGCTTCCGATTTTTTTTGGTGGGGGGGATGTGACCATTTTATGCTCCCCAAAGGGAGAGCATATAGCCGCCGCTTCGTCTGTCCGTCTGTCATTCCATTCGTCCGTCCGTCCAGAGTGATTTCTCCATAACCCTTGGACCAAATCAAATGAAACTTACCAAGTTAACTCCCTATGATACAATGCTGATGTGTTTTTCCCTACTTGTCACTGAAAAAGGGGAATTAGGGTAAAATATAGTTTTTTTCAAATTTCTCCTAGTCTAATGGTAAGAAATTTCATATTTGAGTAGCAAATCAGATGCCCTTGACCATGAACTTTTTGAATTTGCAGAAATAAGATTTTGCATGGAAAAAGGAGGCTTAATGTTTGATAGCCTCATGTTAGCTCTCCATTTCTCTTCAACAAACTTACATTGGCCATTACTTTTGATTAATAGGAGATATAGCCTTAATATTTCACATGTGCATTGTTTATGACAAAACCTTTCTGCTGGTACTAAGGTCAAGGTCATCTGTTATGGTCAAGGTTGTTTCTGAAGGTCAAAATTTCAAAAATTTTAAATTACATCGTCCATAGAGTTTACAATGGTAAGTGATATAGCCTTCATATTTCACATGTGCATTGCTTATGACATGACCTTCAGTTGGTATTAAGTTCAAGGTCATCTGTCAAGGTCATTTCTCAATGTCAATTTTTCAAAAATCTGAACTATAACATTGTCCATAAGTTTACAATGGTAGTGTTATAGCCTTCATATTTCACATGTGCATTACTTATTTACATGACCTTTCTGTTGGTATTAAGTTTGAGGTCATCTGTCAAGGTAAAGGGCATTTCTAAAGGTCAAAATTTTGAAAAATTTATCTTAATATCGCCCATAAGTATACAATATTAAGTGATATAGCCTTCATATTTTACATGTGGATTGCTTATGACATGACCTTTCTGTTGGTACTATGTTCAAGGTCATTGGCTAAGGTAAAGGTGATTTCTCAAGGTCTAAATTTAGAAAAGTTTATCTTTAACATTGTTCATAATTTTAAAATGTAAAGTGATACAGCCTTCATTTTTCAATTGTTTATTACTTGTGACAAGACTTTTCAGCAGATACCAAAATCAAGGTCATGGGTCAAGGTCAAATTGTCATAGTCATTAATTTTCATATAAACCTCCTTTACCAAGTGCCAAAATTTCTTGTTACTTTACATAAATGCTGTTTATTAAGTGCCCTATGTAATGTTTATTTCAATTTTTGACTCAATGAACCATACCGTGCTAAAAGGAGGCTTATTGCCATGTATTTTTTACATTTTGTACATTTCCTACTCTAAAATTTATCAGTCTATTGTTTCTGTAAGACTACTCAAGTTAGAGTCTTCATTTTTTGTATATAGACATTTTTCATTGATAATTTTGATGGTCAAGGTGAAATATTTAACCCTTTACCATATTATATTGAATTTTACTAGAATCAGGCCTGTGCAGCAAAACAGATTCCTTCAATATTTGTCAAACTTTAAAATTTCTTGTGAACTGAACTCTCAAATTATAGTTGCATTCAAGAAGAAGTTTTTTGTCCAATTATGGCATACAGTTTTGTGACACAGCCTTATTTGGGAAGCATAATCCCTCTCCGATGGCTCTTGTTGGTTGCTGCTGTGATGGTTCCCGATTCACTGTTAACGCTTTATCTGCGATTTTTACCATCTAATTGAAAAAGATGTAAATAATAAAATTGTGTATACGTCTGGATATCAATTAAAAATTGATTTATTTAAAAGGCTGGCAGTATGGATGAGCTATCATTAGCCATGTGGGAGCCCATGTATGTAAATTATATGCTCCAGCTAGTCAGGGGATATAAAAATAATCAGAATAGTTAGTTTGTCAGTTTGGCGTGAGCAAAGGGTTATAACAGTTTCTTTGTTTGTTTGTTTGAATGGGGTTTTACGCCGCTTTCAACAATCTTTCAGTTATATCGCAGTGGCTGGAGCACCTAACAATGGATTCCTGGTATTTCTCACACCAGTACCGCCATCACATCCTCTCCTAACCTCCAGCTGCTATCCCACATAGGTCTACAATTATCGACCCATTGGTGGGAGACAAATAGTCAGAAAGGATGAGTGCCGCCGTCGGGGATCGAACCCGGCTTATTACAGTTTGATAAAGAACTGAAATTAATCTCTTATGATTTGAAAAACAGCTGATTTCCAAGTGAATAGAACAATCAAACTAAATTTATTGAAGATGTTTGTTATTTCTTTCATTTACCGGTATGAAATATTTTATTGGTGTTCTTTAGTAATATAAACTTGTCTTTTGAACTTTTTGCTACTGAATAAACATATTTGTCTTTTAAATTGATTTGTTGGAAGATTTGTTCAAGTGGCATAAAAGAAACGCTCATATTAATAGAGTAGTTTATCTTGGGTCGATTGTCAAATAACAACCCTCTTGACAAACTCCAGATGATAAATGTCCCTAACCCAGTATAAGACAACAACATTTTAGACTCTTTCAAATTCAAAAAAGGTGCACAAGACAATTTTAAATTAACAGAATTAGAAAAATCTTTGTAATGAAAAGAAAGCATCATAAAGGGAAGGAAACATAGGGTTAAGTTTTTTTCCATGGTCCAGTTTCTATAATTTTTACAGGTCCAAAATGTTGAATTGTATGGTAAGGGGTTAACCAATAACCACACAGCCCTCCTTTTGACAAATGAAACTGAAAGTAAAGAATAACTGGGAAAAGATTGTGAGAAAAGGAGTAGTTTGCTGTGACAAGCAATAGTTCTTGCTTAATGCCACATTGTTTTCTAGCTTAGCTGACCACAAAGTTTTCAAAGGAGATATTCTGATAGACCCATTATAGGCCTAAAGCCTGGATGTTTTGCATGAAGCATCATTGCATTGACCTCATTCATAATTAGATAAAATCATTACTCCTTTGGTCCCCGGGGATGGAGCTCTAGAAAGGTAAGGCCTATTCAGAATTACAGAAGATTTCTTTAAGATCTCTCAAACCATTTTCCCAGTTTCAGCCAATTGGAACAGAGATAGTCATTCGGTTGTCTCCTTTTCAAAACAGCTAAAAGAATTGAAATTTATGAAAAACTCTGGTGATATAAATGCTGTTAAAAAAGTATTAGTCTCTTGACATAAAAGGCCTAGCGGTGATTGTTGACATGGAGAATCTGTTCATGGACTTGTATGAACCATGCTAAAATCATGATTTTGGATCTCAGTAACAGAGTCACAGTTGGGTTAAGGCCTATATATGAATCAAGAATGGATATGCAATTAAGGAATAGTTATGCTAGATTGTATTATATTCTTCAGCATGAAACTGGACTGGTAACCCTTGTAACGCTGAATAAAATCCTCTGCAAAACTATGTTAAAATCAAAGGACTGAAAGCACAGAAGACACTCATTTTAGGTTGGTAATATTTTAGAAAACCAATGGTATAAACACCTCTGGCTATAAAGGGACAAGCAGGAGGTCTAGACAAAGATCAGACTGCACATACGTGCAGCCTGATCTTTGTTTAGGCCACCTGCCAAAACAGGAATATTCTGGGTTCAGCATGACAAGGATTAAAAGGAATACATCTTTTATCTCAGGTGAGCTCACCAGGGCCAATGACCCTCTTTTTTTACTTTTAGAATTCAAAGAAGTTGCAGATGACAATAGTATCTTTGTGAAATTTTAAAAATCTTTGTCTTTTGGGGTAGAAAACCTTGTGGATAATAAGGCTTTTAATTGCTTTTAATGAGCAACTGCTTCATTTTTCACTGTGCTTTCCCAAGCTTTTTAGCTCATCTGAGCACGTAGTGCTCAAGTGAGCTATTGTGATCCCCTTTTGTCCGGCGTCCGTGCGTCGTCCGTCAACAATTTCTTTAAACAACATCTCCTCCTAAACCACTGGGCCAATTTGAACCAAATTTGGCAGAAATGTTCCTTATGTGGTCCCCTTAAAAAATGGCTAAAAGAATTGAAATCCGTTTAAAACTCTGGTTGCCATGGCAACAAAAGTGAAATTTTAAAAAAAATCTTTAAAAATCTTCTCCTCCTGACCCAGAAGGCGTAGAGCCTTGATATTTTGCATGAAGCATCAGTATATTGACCTCTTTCAAAATAGCTAAAATCATGATCCTCGGGTTCCCAGGGGCGGAGCCCCGGGGGGTGGGGTTTATATAGAAATAAAGAACGATTTTTTAAATGACATCTCCTCCCAAACCACTGGGCCAATTTGAACCAAATTTGGCAGAAATGTTGCTAAGGTGGTCCCCTTCAAAAATAGCTAAAAGAATTGAAATCCGTTAAAAACTCTGGTTGCCATGGCAACAAAAGTAAAATTTTAAAAAAATCTTTAAAAATCTTCTCCTCCTGACCCAGAAGGCATAGAGCCTTGATATTTTGCATGAAGCATCAGTTTATTGATCTCTTACAAAATAGCTAAATTTATGATCCTCGGGTCTCCAGGGGCGGACCCAGGGGGGGGGGGGGGTATAGGCATGAAGCATCAGTTCACATACTTTTTTATTTCTGAAATTATAACCCATGGAAAAAGTTTTTTCCCTCTTTCAAATCAGCACTAAAGCCTTGGAATATGTAATTTAGACTTTTGGATCCCCAGGTTCATAGTCTTTATATGTAATTGTGGGCCACTTGTGGCATAATCCTAACCTTAACATGAAATTAGACTGTTGAAAGGAAAAGAGCCTTTATCTCAGGTGAGCGCCCCAGGGCCAACGGCCCTCTTGTTTCTTGAAGGACAATGAGAAGGATCCTGTGGGAATGTCTTAAATGTAAAGGGTTAAGCTTTTCAATGAAAAAGGTTATAAAATGTTGCATATGGCAATGCTTAAAAGAATTAAAGATAATTGGAAAATTGAATAAGACTGTAATTGAATGGAATCTGTATAGGTTAAAGGAAATTCTCAAATTTGATTGAAGTTTACTCATAATTTGTGATGTCTGGTTAATATGGCATCCAGTTGATTTTAATATTTTTTTATTTACTTTCCTGTATAAGTTTCAATTTTAATGCGTTCAGTAGGCTAGAGTGCCATTAATTCAGTTCTGAATAAGATAAATAATTTGTGCAATTTGGTTCTAAATAAGACAAATAATTATTTGTATTAATTTCTTGCTTTTACTTGTTCAGTACATTATAGAGTTAAGTCTAACTTTTTGGCGACCAGTCTAAAGATATCATCACATTCTGAGGACAGAAATCTTTGTAGAATTTTTGAATCAATTTGTTATTTGAGTAGCCAGTCCTGTAATAAGCAATCGGGATTGAACAAAATCCCGAAGAGCATAATTCTACTGCAAAGATTTAGACTGGTCCAAATTGAATGGGTTGCAGACTACAATTTACAGTTTATGAAATTTTAGATTTATCAACTTTTTGTATCGAGCAATTTCTTCATTTTGCACAACGTTTTCCTAATTATTTTTAGCTCACCTGAGCACGAAGTGCTCAAGTGAGGTATTGTGATCACCTTTAGTCCGTCTGTCAGTCCATGGTGTGTCATGTGTTGTCCTTCAACAATTTCTTTAAACAACAACTGCTTCCAAACTACAGTCAGGCCGCGATACACCGACCATCGTTATATCGGCAAACTCAGTTAAAGACAAAAAAACACTGGGACGAAACCTCACCTAACGTAATTTTGACCCGTTTGAACGGCATATTCAAGTACAGACACCGACGGACATTTGTCGGAACAAATCTTCAAAATTTAATGAATTTTGCTTCAGTTTATCGGAATTTTCTCAGCCCATGTTTTACGGTTTTTGACATGCCTTAAAGGGTGTCGTAAAATCCTTTATCCGCAGTTGTCGTAAACAATATAGGTTACACATTAGACTCGATTATCGCTTTTTTACACCTTCTGATTAATAGTGTTTAATGTAAATAAAATGCCTTTGGCAAGTTTTTCACACTTAAATTACCGGTGTTGTATGTTTTATTGAATTTGGTTGTCTTTATTTGCGATGTTTGAGCAATTTGAGAAATCTGAGATTTTGAGAAGTGTCCTTAATAAATTGGAGAAACAATTTTCTTCGTTATTTTCATTATCATTGTCCCAATCCGTAACGTAATACATTAACTTCCCAGCTTTTAGCCTGTTCCTGTTTACAACTTTCACTTCCTGTCTAGTCCGTCATTTCTCGCCGGCATCCCGAAAAATCTCCCGGTACCCAAAATCTCCTGCTCCATTACAACGACTGACTCAGTTACCGACAGGATTTGTGTGGGGACAAAGTATGTCGTTATAACGGGGTTTGACTGTACAAGGCCAATTTTAACAAAATTTGGCAGAAATGTTCCTTAGCTGGTCCCCTCTAGAAATAAGTAAAAAAATAAAATCCGTTAAAACCTCTTGTTCCCATGGCAACAAAAGTGAAATTTTAAAATAATCTTTAAAAATCTTCTCCTCCTGACCCAGAAGGCATAGAGCCTTGATGGGGGGCAAAGCCCGGGGGGTACTATATGCATATTGCATCAGCTCACTGACTTCTTTCTCATTTCTGAAATTATTACCCATGGATCCAGAGGGAGGAAAAAGTGTTCTCCTTCTTTCAAATTTGCCCTAAAGCCTTGGAATTTATAAGTTGGACTTTTGGATTCCCAGGTACAGAGTCTATATATGTATAAAGTATTGCCCGCTTGTATCATAATCCCAACCTTAACATGAAATTAGCCTGTTGAAAGAAAAGGAGCCTTTATCTCTGGTGAGCGCCTTAGGTCCAACTTTTCTGACATTTCCTTTCTGACATGTCTCTCATCAATGGGTAAATAATTGTTAACCTACATGGCATAGCAGTTTGGTGCTAGGAAAGTATGTAATGGTAGTACTTGTGTGAGAAATACCAGGAATCCAGTGCTAGGTGCTCCAGCCGCCACAATATGACTGAAATACTGTTAAGAGTGGCATTAAACCCCATTCAATCAATCAATCAAAACCAATCAATACGTCCAAAATAGAAAAGTGTGTCATTTCACTTATTATATTCAACAACCTTTTTTTGTGATCTTTTGTGGCCACTGCATGAAGACAAATTGACTTTACTAATTTATTTAACCCTATACTGTTTTGCAAAAGTTTTGACCAGTCCAAATTCAAAGGTTTTGCAGACGATCAATTAAAGTGTATTTTATTGGACAAATAATCATTCAATAATGTAGAAAATATTGTGGAAAAAGAAATTGCTTTTAACAAGCAATTTCTTCTTTTTCCATAATGTTTTCTCAAGTATAAAAACAGAGATGGAACAGGAAGGGCTATCTCAAGTAATGATGAGTAATGTCTTTATGAGCTTTAATGGGTTAGCAATGAGCAAAATATTCTAACCCATTCCCACATTCATTTTACACAATGTTTTCTACCCAGAAAATTAAAAAAACCTAAAATTTCATGAACTTTGTAATGTAATCCGCTACTCCTTTCAATTTAAAACTGTGTAAATTATAATGGGTTAAAGATTAAATTTGAAATTGTTCCCAGTAGGTCTACTGAAATACAAATACATTTTGGACAGTTGAACAAATAGAGATGAACAAAGAGACCTGATCAACAATACAATGTCATGTACATAATATATTTTAACCCATTCCCACACAGTGACACTTTTGGACGCCCCTCAAGAAAAACAACTGGGAAAACATTGTGTCTTAATCCTTGTCATGCTGATTCCTAATTATTCCGGTTTTGACAGGACATAAAGACAAAATTTAGCCTGCTCATAAGTGCTGTCTGATCTTTGGCTTCACTTCCTGTCTGTTCTTTAAAAACCAGAGTTGTTCATTGAAATAATTTTCAAAAGAAATATTGACAATCAAAAACAAGTACTACCAGTTTATTAAGCCCTTTGATTTTTGTGAAATTCTAAGAGATTTTATTCAGCATGACAAGGGTTAACTTCAATTTCCGCTGTTCTAATCACAGACGGAATACTTTCAAGACATTTCCTCAATCAAATTTGAAAGAAAAAATTCCCTATGATTATCCATCACTCCATCTTATCTTCTTGTTGATGTTATCAGTCCCAAGTCTGGGAGATTTTAGAACGGAATATTTAGTCATTATAATTTTTCAAATGTAAACTATGACCAGACGACACGATTATAGACTGCTCCAAACTGATTGAGCTGCAGACGACAATTTAAAGTTTAAGAAATTTCTTCTTTTTTTTTCAATTTGAATTGAAAACATTGTGTGAAATTAAGAAATTAATTGTTACAACCAATTTCTTCATTTAACCCAAATTGACAATGTTTTCCCAATTGTTTTTCTTGAGGAATGTCCAAAAGCATCACTGTTTGGGAATGGGTTAAACCATTCCTTTTTTTGTTTTAATCAGGTTTTACACCACTTTCAATAATCTTTCAGATGTATCGCGGCAGCTGAAGCACCTAACAATGGATTCCTGGTATTTCTCACACCTGTACTGCCATCACATCCCTTCCTAGCCTCCAGCTTCTATCCAACATAGGTCTACGATTATCGATCCATTGGTCCGAGACAAATAGTCGGAAAGGATGAGTGCCGCCGTCGGGGATCGAACCCGGGACCTCTAGATTGACAGTCCAACGAGCTACCAACTGCACTATGACTGCCACGACTAAACCATTCCCACTCAGTCCCTTATATTACGCTCTCAAGAAAAAAACCTGTTCAAAACAAATGGCGTTACGTGCAATTTCTCCTTTTCTCACATTGTTTTCTATTCTATTTTGCACTTATTTATGAAGTTAAACAAACCTTGAATTATAGTCTGCAAATTCTTTGCAAACAACTAATTTTAGTAATAATATTTTGATTTTCTTCACTTTAAGGTAGAAACATTGGGGATAATGAAGAAATTGCTTGTGATAAACAGTTTCTTCATTTTCCACAATGTTTTTCAAAGCTTTTTATTTTGGAAGGGGGTGTCAAAAAAGCGTTGTTGTGTGGAAATGGTTCAATTCATCCCCTAGAAGCAACAGCAACAAAAAAATATCTATAAAATTTAGAGTCCATTAGATAAAGTAGGTATTTTATTATCTATTATATCAGGCATGCATTATGATATAATTATGTTAATGGATTTATTCAATGATAAAATATAAAACAAAACTCTAGGATTTTTTCAATGATTAAGATTGTTTTCAAGAAAAGATAAAGAGAGAGGAAGCAACGATACATGTACATAATTTCCAATCTGATACTGTGTATTGAGTACTCTTATGTATAATTTCAGGGAGAGGATCTTTCCGAGTATAAAGCAATGAAAATATGATTTTTGTCGAGCCCACTTGCAGTGAACGAGACATAGTTGTCACTATGACTAGTCCATCTATGTGCATTAGTGCATTAGTCTGTCCAAATTTGTCCTGACAATTACTCATACATTTATGGATGGATTTCAAAATAACTTGGCACAATTATTCTCCATCATGAGTAGATGTGCCATTTGAAAGAATTTTTAGGATAGTTCTAATGTCAAGGTCACAGCTCAAGGTCAAACACTAAAATTTTGTCGGGACAATTACTCCTACATTTATGGATGGATTTCAAAATAACTTCGAACAATGATTATCCATCATTAGTAGTATCATCCATATAAGGTCTAAGATGACGTCATTTTCATTCTGTATGTAAACATTACCAGAATGGTAAAGAAGAATAAAGGGAAATATCATTTTGTAGAATACAGATTTTATTTTTTTCATTTCATCAAATTCATTTACACCAGACCTTGTCCAAATGATAACTCCACACAGAATAGAACTAGAATCACCAAATTAGGAACAGACATACATGTATATCTCGGGGTTAAGATGATCCCTATTGTGTTACATACCAATCAAATTAAGGTAAAGTCACAAACTGACCTTGCACTCTGTTACTTGACTTTTGGTAGACCAAACCCTGCTATTGGTAGGCCAAATCCTGCTATGATAGAGTAGAGCTAGGATCACCAGATTTGGCACAGACATTTATCTTAGGGTGTACATGATCCCTATTGATTTTCAGACAAATTCATTTAAGGTGAAGGTCACAGAATGACCTTTACCTCTGCTACATATATCTAAAATTTACCAAACCTCGTCAGGATGATAAAGGACACTGGAATAATGTTCCCTGCTTATATTTCACAAAGACAATTGTCTAGGGTTTAAATGATAGACCAACTGATTGAAGGTCATGGTCATAGGTTGACCTTCAACTTTTTTTATGCAATCCATTGAAGGTCAATGTCAAACCTGAATTTACCATAAAGAAGTTCAAAACAGTGATTTGAATCAATAATCAACTACACCACTTTCTGTGTAGTAGGGGTGCATGACTGTTTTACAAACAGATCCTTTTTTTTCAGTTCAAATGCCTTTTTGGCTCGCCTATTGCGATCGTGTTTGGTCCGTCGTTGTGCGTGTGCGTCGTGCGTTTACTTTTTACATTTTCGACTTCTTCTTAAGAACCCTTGGATTGATTTCAACCAAACTTGACAGGAAGCATCCTTATGGGAAGGCGCTTCAGATTTGTACACGTCATGGAGTTATGTCCCCTTGTGGCTCCATAAGGGGCCAAAAAGGTACATCTTTGAAAATCTTTTTGTCATGAATCGGCTATCAGATTAGATTCACATTTGGTATTAAGAGTCTTTAGGGCAAGGACTATCAAGTTTGTACAAGAAAAAAGAACTGTCAAGCAATGGCAATGCTGGGGGGGGGGGGGGGTATGGGCAAAGGTGTGGGGGGTTACATAAGCTTACATAGTGACAACTTTGAGAATCTTTTTCTACCAAATCAAAAGACCTACAGCTCTGATATTTGGCATTGTGGCATCATCTAGTGGACCTCTATAAATAAAGTATAAATTATAATCCCAGGGTCAAAATTAGCCCGTTCCCGGACGTCACAAGTTTAAGATAGGCTTATTATACTGAAAATTTCAAAAATCTTCTTCTCCCAAACCAGAGGGCCCAGAGCTTTAATATTTGGTATGTAGCATCATCTGGTGAATTTCTAGATTGTATAAATCATGGCCCCAGAGACCGAATTAGGCCATTCCTGGACGTCACAAGTTTTACAAAGGGTTTACATAGTGAATTTTTTAAAAATCTTCTTCTCCCAAACAAGAGGACTTAGAACTTTGATATTCGGAATACAGCATCATCTGGTGGACCTCTATCAACATAGTTAAAATTATTGCCTCAGGATTAAAATTAGCCCATTCTAGGATGTCACAAATTTAACATAGGCTTATATAGTGACATTTGTAAAAATCTTCTTCTCCCAAAACAGGAGGGCCTAGAGCTTTGTTATTGGGTATACAGCATTCTCTTGTTGACCTCTAGCAAGATTGTACAAATTATTGCCTCAGGATTAAAATTAGCCCATTCCCAGATGTCACAAATTTAACATAGGCTTATATAGTGAAATTTTAAAACTATTCTTCTCTCAAAAAGATAGGCCTAGAGCTTGTGATATTTGGTATGTAGCATCATCTGTTGGATCTCTACCAATATTGTATGAATTATAGCCCTAGGGTCATAATAAGCCCATTCCCGGATGTCACTAATTTTACATAGGGCTTATATAGTGAAAATTTAAAACTCTTCTTCTCCCAAACAGGAGGTCCAAGAGCTTTAATATTTTGTATGTAACATCACCTGGTGGATCCCCATCAAGATTGTATAAATCATAGCCCCAGGGTCAGAATTAGCCCGTTCCAAGATGTCCCGAGTTTAACATAGGCTTGTTCAGTGAAAATCTTCTTCTCCAAAACTAAAAGGCTTAGAGCTTTGATATTTAGTATGTAGCATAATCTGGTAGACTTTCATTTGTTTTTGTGCTCTTTGGACTCGGGTGACCGATAAGGCCCTATGGGCCTCTTGTCTATTGTTGAACTTCTTTTGATTAACCCAATCCCAAACATAAAAGAATCTGACTGGTCCAAATTTTAAGAAAAAGTTGCAGACAACATTTTATAGTCGATGGAATTTTACAATTTTTTGCCTTTTGGGGTAGAAAACATTGTGGATAATTAAGAAATTGCTTGTGACAAGCAATTTCATCTTTTTTGACAATGTTTTCCAAAGCTCTTTTTCTTTAGGTGCATAAAAAACTAGGATTGTGTGGTAATTAGTTAAAATGTCTAAAATTCTGTTGTCTTGTTATGGGTTAAACTGGACTTCAGTTGTATGCATTTCATGTTGAGACTTTTATTCTTGTGTGAAACACAGAAACTTGGAAAAGGCGCTTTTATGAAGGGTTGGATAAATTAGACCTTTTTGATCTTTACAAAGACGTTTTAAAGTTCATTATGAAACATAATTATTTTTTTAGAATTAATACCCTGAATAAACCTAAATATAAAAGGTACTAAATGACCGTGTTGAATGGAGAGCTTAGTAGGGGGTCAGGAGCATTGTTATTGTTTGGCAGAAAGATTATCAAAGTTAGTTAATTACTCACACTTCTTAATGATCAGAGGGAAGACATCAAACTTAACCCAACTTAACTCTTTCCTACACAGCAAATTTTAGACTGGTTCAAATTGAAAAAAGCTGCAGACGACAATTTCAAGGTGATGGAATTTTAAATTTTTTCGTCATTTTGGATAGAAAATATATGGAAAATGAAGCAATTGCTTGATACAAGCAATTTCTTCATTTTCCACAATGTTTTCAAAAGTTTTTTTTTGAGGGGCATAAAAAGGAGAGTTTGAGTGGGATTTGGTCAAGTCATGCTAAGTAAGATTCCTTTTCAGAATCGTATCAAAATCAAAGGACTGGAAGGCCCAATTGTGGATCCATATTTCTTTGGAAAATCAACTCTATAAACAAGTATTTTTAAAAGGGACAAGTAGGCGGTGTGGACTAACATCAGACTATGTATATGTAGGCTGATCTTTGTCTATATATTATGGCAAAAATAGGAATATTCAAAGGTTATAATATTTTAAACTTCAAGAATCTTCTCCTCAAAACCTATTGGCTGGATTAAAACTAGATTTCAAAGTGTGACCCTTTAAACTATAGTTGTTTCCATATATACTTTTTGAAGATTTCCCCACAGAAAGTATCAAGTAGAATGTAAGATATCAACCTAATTCTACAATTTTACTTGCAAGTTCATTCTATGCCCTTTAACTTATTCTCAAACAATTCTGCCTTTTTACGCCCCCATTGAAAAAAGCTTTGAAAGACATAGTGTCCCAAGCAATTACTTCATTATCTACAATGTTTTCTTACCAAACCAACAAAGCCTTTGAAATTCCCCCAATTTCAAAACATCATTTGCAAATTCTTTCAATTTGGACTAGTCTAAAATTTTGTCAATTGGTAATGAGTTAGTTAGACTCCATGAAAGAAATTTGTTCGGTTGAAAAGTGTGGACTTAATGGGCCTGATTTGTAGCTCACCTGTGCTCATGGTTGTCGGTTGTCCATCGTGCATTGGCAACAATCCAGTGAGATTTTCTTTGTTACCAATCTTAAGGTCACAATTTGGACTCAATGCTTTTCAAACTTTGAATTGTTGAGACAATTTGAATGAGTACCTACAAGATAGGGTTTATGGCACTTTGATGTTGAGTCATGTGGGGTCAAATTAACTAGGTCAAATCCTGTTAAAAACCTCGTTTGAACTCTAGAGGGCACATTTTTGTCTAAAATAAATTGATAATTTGTCAGAATGTTTGTCCCAATAATATCTGGGCCTGTTTTTGAACTTTGGTCAATTTTGGTAAAAAACCAGGCAACTAGATTAAACTACAGAAATACTTTGTCTGCACTCTAGAGGCTTCATTTTTGGCTTGATTTGATATTTTGTCAGAACGTCTGTTTCAAAATATCTCAGCAATGTTTAAATACGGGCCACTTTTGGTCAAAAACTAAGTCTTGGTTTTGTGATATCTATAAAAAACTGGGAAAAACTAGGGAAAAGACAAATCAATTTGATGAAAGATGCAGGACCCAATTAAAGCATGTTTTACAAACAGTTGACAAGTATCTGCCCCGCCAGTAGGTTTTATCGTGCAGTGTAAATTACATTGGGACGCTTTATTATGTCACAATGTCTGCTGAGAAATAGAAATTGTTATTTTTTTCACCAAAAAATACAAGCATGGTGCTTAATTTTCTGCTAGGATGGGAAGTATGTGTCCATTTTTACAAAATAATGATTGGAGTACATAAAACAAAAATACGTGTATTGAGGAGAAAATCCAAAGCAATATCTTAATTGTACCAGTAAGCATACATGAATTGAATTTGGATATGAAAGTTATAAATGGCCGCCATTTCAATTCAATGAAAATATGAACTCTTGGTAAATAGACATCGAAATATATTATCATTAACATGACATTGACAATCTACACGTCTAGAAGCAATCAAATTTATCCATTGTTTTATATGATTGTAGTTGTGCATACCAGAGCAAGTGTTTGCTGTACTGTATAGGTACTGTTGTTCCTCCACTAGAGGGAGCCACCACATTTTCATAAGAATAAAAGATGCATGATATAACTAGCTTTTGATAAAATCTTTTGAGGCATTTCGGGTTTTTTGTCAATGAATAAAGAAAGAGGGAAAAAAAATATCCTGGAAAATGTCTTGAATTTTGCAAGCAGAAAATTGCGGGAACCCCAGATGTCATGGGTTTGAATCTCGGCAGCAGCACATATCTTTTATACCCAATAGGTAGATGATCTTAAACCTAAAAGGGATGGCAGCTGGGGGCTAGGAAAGGGTGTAATGGTAATACTGGTACGAGAAATACCAGGAATCAATTGTTAAATGCTCCGCAATATGACTGAAAAATTGATAATAACAACTTGGTTATTACAACATTGGACATTTGGCACAATCATTGTGACAAGTACCTTTTGTCTCCCACCAATGAGCAAAATACAAGTGGTATGAATAAGTGAGATGGGGAACTAGTGAGAAACAACAACTGATCTCCCATGTTTAGCAAACAGGACAACTTTTGAAATTATAATTACTTTCTTTCTGTCGTGCCTACTTGTAGTGAGCAAGACAAAGTTGTCACTAAACAAGTCACTGTATGTGCCTAAGTCCATATTTATTAGGACCATTTTTGGTTGCTAAAAGTAAAATGTCACAATTAATCTCAATTGTGAGTAGATGTGACATTCAAAAGAAATTTTTAAGATAACCTCATTGTCACAGCTCAAGGTCAAATATGCCTGTGTTCTTCCAATTTTTTTTTTCAATCATCATAAATTAGGTGAGCAATTTTATGGCCATTTTAGCCCTCTTGTTTACTTCTTTATCGACTCAGGTGAGCACTTTAGGGCCAATGGCCCTCTTATATTTATTTAGGCTCATGAAAAAGCATTTGTTCATTAGTATATTTTCGGCTCGTGGAGAAATAAAGGTGCTCAAGGCCTCAAGCCATCTAGTTGTTAATTTGACCCCTTTAAAGATGTTTGATAAGTTGAATTTCATATAGGCCGCGGCCTTAGCACAGTGGTAGCGTGTAGGACTCTTAATTTCAGGGTCCCAGGTTCGATCCAAGCCATGGTGAATAACCTTTCGGCCATTTTTCTCTCACGAATGGGGGGATAATCATAAACCTAAGTGGGATGAGAAGCTGGGGGTTCGGAAAGGATGTTATGGTAGTGCTGGTGTGAGATATACTAGAAATCCATATTAAGGTTCTCCAGCCACTGTTATAAGTGGCATTACACCCCAATCAATCAATCAATCAATCAATGAATTAACCTATCAATCAAAATCAATCAAAATCAACCAATCAATCAATCAATTTCATAGTCAATTTGTCAATTACACTTGAATTTCAAAGGCAAGCACAAGGCCTACATGACTGTGGTTTGTTTAACCAATTTCCATTCAATCCAGGATTTTTTGCCCCTCAACAAAAAGCTTTGGAAAACACTATGGAAAATGAAGAAATTGCTTGGATCAAGCTATTTCTTCACTATCCACAATGTTTTCTATCCAAAAAATTGAAAAATTTAGAATTCCATCAACTTGAAATTGTCATCTGCAGCTCCTTTCAATTTAGACTGTTTTAAAATTCCACTGTGTTGGAATGGTTTAACCCTGAAATAGACACAAAAATTCAGGTAAAAACCTTGGGTGATAAGGGTGTTAAAGTCGCTCAATATTGTAAATGATTGTAATCTTTTGTTGACAATTTTCCATTGAAGGCCTTGTCAGGTCAATGATGGATAGAAAAGACTTTGAGCCGATACCATCTGGGGAAAACTATTTTTCCTTTTATTTGTCATTCTACTGTCACTAAGACCTTTCTCAACCTACATGCATTTTTGATCTACTGGCATGTAACAGAAAAATATATGACTTTTATCTGCTCATAAGATAAATGATTGGTTAGATTGGGTCTTTACCCATTACCAGACAGAAAATTTTAATTGATTGATTGATTGGGGTTTTACACCACTTTTAACAGTATTTCAGTCATATTGTGGTGGCTGGAGCACCTAAAATGGATTCCTGGCATTTCTCACATCAGTACTACCACTACATCATTTTCTAGCCTCCATCTGCTATCCTACTTAGGTTTACGATTATCCACCCATTGATGAGAGACAAATGTCCAAAAGGATATGTGCCGCCGCCGAGAAAATTTTAACTGGGCCAAAATTGAAGGAGTTGAAGATGATAATTTTAGTTATTGAAATTTGAAAAAAATATTTGCCATGTAGGGTAGAAAACATGCTGGACAATAATCGCTTGTAACAAGTAATTTCTTCAATTTCTGCTGTGTTTTTTCTTGACATTGAGAACTGAGTGCAAATGTTGTAATACCTCTTCAAACAAAATTTCAATTGACATATTGCTGGCTCCTCCTACTAACTCTGCTGGCTACAACCACTGACTCCGACAGATAGTTCCACCTAAATTTTCAATTGCTTTACACAAATGTTGGCCAATGTTGAAGTTCAAAGTTCACTTTTCAGTCTTAATGAATGATTTCAATCGTTGATTCCAATGGGTTGATAATCATAGATCTATGTGGGATAGCAGCTGGAGGCTAGGAAAGGTTGTAATGATAGTACTGGTGTGAGAAATACCAGGATTTCATTGTTAGGTGCTCCAGCCGTCGCGATGTAACTGAAGGATTGTTGAAAGCGGCTAGAACCCCATTCAAACAAACAAATCAATTGTTGATTCATTTATTGTTTGACAGCTGTGATTGGACCTACATGTGTATATCATTGTGACTGGTGTACCTGATATGTTTTATCTTGATATTCCTACCAAAACAACAATAACAATTATTCTGAGACATTCATTCGACTCCCGTAGTTGCATGTTAATTGACACATTTGTGAATGACTTGTCTGATGTCGGAGAGGATGTTAGTAGAGTCTTAAATCAAACCCTGGACCCTTGATTTAGGGTCAGATGGTTTATTATCATTACTAAGAAAACAGGGCCGGTTGTTCATTTACTTAACCCATTTCCAGATGACAAAATTTTAGACTCAATGGTACATATTTAAAGTAGTTGCAGATCACAATTTTCTGTGCTGTAATAAATAAAAGAAAAGAAACTCTGAAAACAAAGCGTATAATGAAGAAATTGTTTTTCTTAAGGGGTGTCAAAAAGCGTTATTGTGTGGGAATGGGTTAACCCATTACCAGATGACAAAATTTTGACTGGTCCAAATTGAAAAAGTTGCAGATGACAATTTTTTGTTGATTAAAGTGTAAAAATCTCTGTCTTTGTGGGTAGAAAACATTGCAGATAATGAAGAAATTGCTTGTAAAAAGGAATTTCTTCATTTTCCACAATGTTTTCCTTAGTATTAGCTAGTATGTGATCTTCACTGTAGAATTCTTTTTGACCTGTTAAAGAAATGTTACCAACAAATCTTGATTACAAACTAAAAAGGTTTCATCTAAAAATCCTTGGCTGTTTCATGAGTACATTGAATGTATCAAAACTGTGTAAGTGTCGACAGTAATGCCGAAATAAGCATTCACAGTGGAGTCTTTGCACTTGACCTGAAGCTATGTAAGTTGAGGCACTGTTCTGCCAGTTTTTTGGGAGTGTGAGTTTAATCCTTCGGGTGTTGCCAAAATTCTTTCAAATGTTTGTCAAAAGTTATCCTGAAACTCAGTCTTTTTATTGGAAGAGGGAGGGGGCGGCTTAGCCTACCCAATCATTTCGACAAGAATGGAAATTGACTCATTAGTTTGTACTGGTTTGCAAAACCTCAAAATTCTTAGGTAAAGTTGTGTGCCAGGCACCTCAAAGCTTTGAAATGTTTCCAAATTAGCCACCCAAATCTTAACCTTCCTACAGGCTTTTAGCTTGTTTCTAAAACTTAATGTTTTGAATGACATAACATAACATAACATAACATAGCTTTATTCAGAGAATCGACTTGAACACATAAGGTTCATCGTCGAACATACATACATAATAACTAACATACATGAGTATGGACAAAATATAGAAATTCTGAAATTGAAATTTCTCAGTGCGGAAATAAAAGAAAGTGTAGAATCTTACCAAAAACATTACATGTAGAAAATAAATATTGGCAATAGGAGATGAATGTAGAGAATGTGATTTTAACATTTTATGAGAGGAATAGGAAACTAAGTACAAATTATATTTAATCGGCTTTTTCTTTTATCCATTGCTTTAGTATAAAAAATGCCAATGGCGTTTAAGATTTGAACATTTTCTGATTTCAACAGCTCTATTAGCTTAATCATGCTTGGTTTGATGTAATAGTATCTTCGTAAGTAAATATGTCTTAATTCTTTATATGCGGGACAGACAAGTAAAAAGTGATATTCATCTTCTAATTCGTTTTTGTCACAAAGCTCACAGATTCTTTCGTTTCTAGGGATGTTCCTATGGCGTCCAGTTTCCATCAGTAATTGGTGAGCAGATAATCTTAATTTTATTACGGCATTTCTGTACTTTATGATTTTCATTTTATCCAAGTAAATTGAAAAGGAAAACTCATCTTTTAATCTTTGAAAAACTGTTAATGAGGAGCGATTACTGATATCTTGAAACCAGTCATTTACATAAATATCTCTTAATCGACAACGAAATATTGGTAAAAAAGCATTTATATTGACCGATGCAGGGAATAACCAAACATCGTGAAAACCAGATCTTTGTAATAATTCTTTCACTTTATATGTCCACAAATTAGCATTGTTGAGATGATTCATTTCTGTCAAAACAGTTTGAAGTATACAATTAGAGCTTTTCTCCCAGAAGAGTTTAAGAAAATATTTCACTATTCTTAATTTCATATTTATATGTAGGGGGAATCGTCCTAATTCTCCATAAATGGCCGAATTGCTAGTTGATGGCTTGACATTCAAAATCTTTTTGAGGAATTTTCTGTGGATTCTCTCTACGAGTTCACTTGTTATAAAGCCCCATACCTCACTTGAATAGAATAAGATTGGTGAAACGAATGAATCAAATAAATCAAGCATTATCTTCACAGGGATATCTTTATTTTTAGTAATATATAATAATTCATTCATTGATCGTGTTGCCTTTCCTGTTAAAGTTTTAATACCATCGTTAAATTTTCCGTTACTGCTAAAAACTAGACCTAAATAGTTAAAATTAGGAACAATTTCTATATCACTTCCCAAATATTTAAATTTTAGGTTTTCACTCTCACGTCTTCCTCGACAAAAAATAACTATTTTAGTTTTTTGAACGTTGACTTTCAGCTTCCATTTTTCGCAATACTTTTCAAAAGCAACCAATAAGTTTTGTAATCCTGTGGATGTATCAGATATTAAAACCGAATCATCGGCAAAAAGCAATAAGTAGATCGACAATTGACCAAATGTAAAGCATTCAGTAGTATTTTGTTGTAAAAATAATTCAATATCATTTATGAAAAGGGAAAATAAAATCGGTGAAAGCGACTCTCCTTGTAACAATCCAACATTGCAATCGTATAGGTCTGAAACTGAATTCAAGTGTTTAACACACAATTTAAATGCGTTTTGAATGACGCAATGATAGAAATAACAGGAAGGCATGGTCAGATGTTTCAGTACAGGTAAAAAGACTAACAAGCTGGCCATGACCTAGGCCTAAATCTTTGGCTGGGCCCCTGAATTTTGGACAAATGCCCATACCCCTTATGTTAAATACTTTGCAGTCTGGTCCCCAAAATAAGAATTCTCAGTCTTTTTCCCTGCAGTAGATACACCCATTTAGTTCTGTTCAAAATCTTTGCCAATGAAACAATTAACACTGGTGCTTTAGTCACTCATGTTTCTGATGAAAGATTTTACAGCAAAAAATGTCAACTATATTTTGTTACTTCATGTATCATATCGAAATTCAATGGTCTACCACTTAAGATTGCTAATCCAAGTTTCTGTCAAAATGTATTGGTATGGATTAACGCCAGCCTTATCAGTAGGGTTGTTTGGATTTAATCTGTCCTCAAAAATCTTCAACAAATAAGCATAATCCTCCCATTGAATGTTTTTTGAACTAGTCTAATTTGTAACAAGATAAGAAGAATTGTACATTTTGGGGGAAGGGGGAGGGGACAATTGGGGGTAGGGTAAAAACCACATAGCTAGAAAATTTAAATTCTTTTGATCCATCAACTTTAGAACAGTTTTGAAACTATAATTACTGACTGCTATTTAATCATATATACATTAAATAATCATTAATGCTATCTGGCATTTTAATGCATTGAAGAGAAATAGCTAGAGAAAACATTGTAGGAAGAGGAGAAATTGCTTGAAATTGAACTTATCGAATGCTTTAGATTTGCACTAGTCTAAAATTTTAGTTGTCAAGCAATAGTCTAGTCTAATTAATTTTTAGCATTTTTTAGTGAATGATATCCCTCTTTATGCCCCAGCAGCTTTAAGATCGTTAACATATTTCTACCAGTGTGACAGTGTCTTTCTGTCTTTAAGCAGTTTCGTCTATCTTTTCACTATCACTGCAACCAGTAACCTCAAAACTATTAGGAGTACAAAAAAATTTATACTTATATAAAGTTACTTGACACCAATTGACATCTAATGATAGTCTATGATAAAAGGATAAGTTCAAACTCTCTTAACCCTTTCCTGGATAAACCAGGGTTTTTACGTCACTGTGATTTTACACTTGAGAAAACATTGTGGAAAAAGGAGAAATTGCTTATAATAAGCAATTTCTCCTTTTCCCACAGTGTTTTCTACCACATAGGATGGTTTTGTTTTGAATTGCATCCAATTTTCATTGTTGTCTGCATCTTCTTTCAATTTGGACCAGTCTAAAATTTCAAAAACCAGGAAAGGGTTAAAAACTTTACTTGAAAAAACTGTGAACTCTTTTTCAAAATTGTTTGAGGTAGATTGTTCATATAATTATGGTAATTGAAGTGAAGTTTCATTGATGCTATTTATACATGGTCATATGATTAATGTCAAGGTAAAGTTTCTAATCCTTATGGTGAAACCCATCACCAGATGTCAAAATTTTAGACTGGTCCAAATTGAAAGAAGTTGTTGACAACAACTAAAAGTGTGTGTCACTAAGTTTGAAAAGTAACCAACTTATAAGGTAGAAATATTGATGGAAAAAAGGAAATTGCTTGTCACAAGCAATTTCTTCTTTTTCCATGATATTATCTCAAGTATAAAATTACTACCTTGGATGTAAAAACAAGGGACTGTACAGGAAAGGATTACACTTAACTTGAAAACTTATACTTTCTCACTAACTTTTAAACTATTTCAGGGACTATGATCAAATTTGATATGAATTTACCTCTTGCTTTAGGCTAGGTCAGGGTCATTTATCAAGGTAAACTTTGCTTGAGGGTACATTGTTGTACTTTGATTTATTGGTTCTGAACAATAAAGCACAAGCAGCCTAGTAACTGAATTTATGTTATCTGTATGTACTTGGAAGTTTCCATATTCTCAGTGAGTTGTGGTTTAAATATCAGAGGAAATGACTCAACAGAATATTGACATGAATTTACTTCATAAACCCACGCAGGAATGCTTGGAAAAGAAATAAACCCATTACCTGATGGCAAAGTTTAAGACTTGTCAAATTTAAAAGGAGTTGCAGACGACAATTCAAGTTGATGAAATCTTTTTACGTATGTTTTTAGGTAGAAAACATTGTGGAAAATGAAACGCCTTGAACAATGTTGTTCATACTATCTTTTCTTGAGAGGTGTTAGAAAGCATAGTGTGGTAAAGGGTTAAAGTATTATGATATTAACTATTTGTTTCTGATTGAAATTACCAATCAAAAAGAGACAGTTGATTCACCCATTACCGAATAACAAATTTCAGACTTTGCCAAATTGAGAGAAGTTGTAGATGCCCATTTCTAGTGGATGAAAGTTTTGCAATGTTTGTCCTTTTTTGTTGAAAACACTGTTGCAAGCAATATCTTCAGTTTCTGCAACTGCTTTCCAACACTTCTTTCTGTAGGGACGTAAAAAGGGCCGGGTGGTAAAAGTCGGGATAGAATTTGAGTAGCTTAATCCATTACCACACTGGCAAAATTTTAGCATGGTCCTAATTTACAGAAATTGCAGACGACAATTTCAAGCTGTGATCAATTTGAAAATTTCTGTCTTACAGGGCAGAAAACAAGGGTGAACAAGAGGAAATTGCTTTTAACAAGCAATTTCTTCATGTTCAACCTTGTTTTCCTCAAGGGATTTCATAGGGGAGTGTAAAGAAGTGGGATTTAGTGGGAATGGCTTAAAAGCTCAGCTAATTTGGCCTGACCCCAAAGCTTTATAATCAACTTTAAATGCATTAACAGCTTGTCATATGAAAAGAAACCATCTTGAAGTATAAAAAGTACCCTGACTAGTCTGGGCAGACATAACAAGCTGACCATGCAAGTTTTCTGAATGTAGACTGCCATTCTACCTCACTATTTAGCAATTATTGCTCCACCGGCTGAAAGGCAGTGAGCTATTGTTATGATATTATGTCCATCATATGTCATTTTGTGCGTGTGTCTGTATGTAACATTTACTTTGAAAATCTTATCCTCAGAAAGCACTTAACAGAATTCAACCGAATATAAAATCAAAGGACTGAATGTCCTGAGAGCGTTTTTGCTGGTTTATCAGTAACCGCGCTCAATAATGCGAGCATGTTTCATCAATATGAGTAAGTAAATCATAAGTAGGAGGAGCAGCTGGAGGATCGATAAGGATATAGTAAGTGTGAACTACCAGGAATCCATGGTTAGGGGCTCCAAATTAAAAGTTGCGTTAAACCCTTTTCAATTAATCATGACCCCTTACTGTTTACCGAAATCGCTATTTTGATTCAATCACAACGTTTTCTTCTTAAGTGCTTGAAAATTTATGGTTGTGTTGTAAAAGGTTAAGTGATAAAAGGTAAAGAAATCAAGGCTAACATTCAATTCTTTTTGCGTTGAGCATATTATTATCACAATTGAAGTACTACATGTCAGTTTCAAAATTTTTAGTCAAATTTGAGAGGTAAAAGGTGTTTTATTGGATGCGGTTAGATAGGCGCTTGAATCGCAACTATAACAGGGTTGTACCTAGTTACATATACTGTGTATATGGGGTGTAAATTTGCTCAGCCCTGCCAGGTCAAAACACAAGCAGACAGTTTACATGTATTCTCTAAACTCCACTAACCACTGACCTAGATTGTATCTTGAAACGCGAGGAAATTATTTCTCTCATTTTGAAAATTCATTAGACAATTTACTATGGATATATTAGCTCAAAGTTTTGAACCATTTTCCTGTATATTCATGACTTAAAGGAGGCTGTTGGCATTCAGCAAGTAAGTTTTTTCTTCATCAGCGATGAAACAAGATGGAGGCCATCACATAGATTTTCATTCGAAGTTTATGAGCGGGAATGTGTGAGAACTTGTTTCCGGTTGATCGATATGAAATACCGTTTTTTCCTAAAAAACGCTAAAAATGAGCCTTGGGTGACCCTTTTTCAGATTCATTAAAAGGTTTTTGATCTGTTGAAACCATGGCTTTTATGGGTTGGGCTAATTTCTATATATGATGATTTTTTTTTCAAAAGCCAGAGGATGGATCCACAGCAAAAATACTTTGGTGATTCCTTAAAAAAAATAGTAAGATGAAAACACTGCTTTTATGGACGGGGCTATATTCCATTATACGGGATAGAGTGAAAACTTGGAAACCTTTTTTTTGAAAATCTACTTTTGAAAACATTGTGTAAAATGAAGAAATTGCTTGCAACAAGAAATTTCTTCATTTTCCACAATGTTTTATACCCAGAAAGATGAAAAAATCAAGAACCTCTTTCAATTTGGACCAGTCTTAAATTTCCTTGTTTGGCAATGGGTTAAGTAATGTGGTTTATGGTCAGGGCTTATGTCCATATATTGTTAAAATTTTGAAAATATTGCTCCTGAAAAAAATCTTTATGATAAATAAATTCAGCCAAGTGGAGTGAATCTGGCTCTCTAATGCCACAAGCTGAAAGAGAAACTGTGGTTAAGAAAAATTAAGACTAGTCCAAATTCAAAGAAGTTATTGATGACAGATAACCCTTGTCATGCTGTATGAACTAACTTACTGAATTGCTGTGAAATCAAAGGACTTAAAGCACTGATAGAACTTGTTGTTCAAAAATCAATTTTTCTTCTAGCAATCAATTTAGAAATTAACTCTGCAAGGAAAAGTACAAGCAGGAGGTGTAGATCAAGATCAGACTGCACATATGTGCAGGCTGATCTTTGTCTACATCTCCTGCCAAAACCGGAATATTCCGGGTTCAGCATGACAAGGGTTAATAGTTGATGAAATTTTAAAATCTGTCATTTTCTGCAGAAAATGTTATGGATAATGAACCAGACTTAAAAAAGAGGCTTTTTCTTTATTTTCCACAATGTTTCAAAGCTAAATTCTTGAGAGATGTAAAAAGTCAGATTTTATGGGTATGGGTTAGTTAAGCTGTTCTTGTTTTATGTGCCTGTTGAGGATAAGCCATCCTGGGATCCAGTGCTTTGTCCTGGTCAATATCTCATGTCTGATTGACTAGTTGTAATAGAGTCAATGCTCAAAAAGGACAACTGTACCTTTGCTTATTTTTAGCTCACCTGAGCACAAAGTGCTCTGGGTGACCTATTGTGATCGGTCATTCTCTGGTGTCAGTTCACCCATCTGTCTGCGTGTCCATTCACAATTTACAAAAAAATCTTCACCTCCTATAATAACCATGAAATTTCAACAAAACTTCACAGAAATGATCCTTAGGTCCTGCTCTTTAAATACTTCAAAGAAATGGAGAACTTTGGTTGCCATTGCAACCGAGTGAAAAAATTTAGAAAAATCTTCTCCTCCCAATCATAAAGGCCTAGAGCTTTGATATTTGGTATATATCCCCATCTAATGACCCAAAATACTTTAAAGAATTGCCGTATCTTGAAAATTAGACCTTTTCTATGTGATCCCTGATTTTACATAGAAATAAAGGGGGAAATATTTGAAAATCTTCCAAAGGCCTAGAACTTTGATATTTGTATAAATCATCATCTATTGACCCTCTACCAAAATATGTTAATGAATAACCATATTCTTAAAATTAGCCCTTTTCTGTGTAAGTCCTGATTTTACATTAGAATAAAGAAGGAAATCTTTGAAAATATTCTTCTCCCAAACCATTAGGCCTGGAGCTTTGATATATTGGTATAAATCATCTTTTGACCCTCTACCAAAATACTCTAAAGAATTACTGTACTCTGAAAATTAGCCCTTTTCTGTGTGGTCCCTGGTTTTTCATAGGTTCAAAGAAGGAAACTATGAAAATCTTCTTCTCCCCAAACCATAAGACCTAGAGCTTGAATATTTGATACATATCAAAACCTTATGACCCTCTACCAAAATGCTCAAAAAAGTATTACAATAGTCGGAAAATTAGTCCTTTTTAGTGCAATCCCTGATTTTAGATATGAATAAAGAAGAATTATCTATGAAAATCTTCTTCTCCTAAACCATTTGGCCTAGAGCATTGATATTTGGCATGTATCAATACCTATTGACCCTCCTCCAAAAAACTTCAATGAATTACCATATTCTGGAACTTAGTACTATATTGTTGGATCAAAAGATTTGGATTAAAGGAGAAAATGTTTAGAAATCTTTTTCTCCTAAATAATTAGGCAAAGCCTTGGGCCATCATACTCAGGGTGCGATATAGGACCATCATGGTCCTCTTGTTTGTAGAATTTCCCTTTGTTGCAGGCATATCAGATAAAAATCAATGGTATATTTCAAGAACTTGCAATCAAAATTTCTTGAAGTCCCTTTTTGCTTGATGGGATGTGATTCCATTTCCTTTAGTCTGATTCCTAATTCTTCCTTATCTTCAGAGTACTTTCTCTGCTCCAAGTTTATTCCTCATTTTATTGCAATAATCTACAAGTTTTATGGTCTTCCACCTTTTTTCTACAATCTATTTTAGCAGAGAAGATATCTAGGTTAACCCATTCCCACACAGTGACACTTTTGGACTCTCCTCAAGAAAAACAATTGCAAGCATTTTTTCCATTTTAAACTATGTTTCTCACCAATAGAGTTGAAAAAGTCTAAAATTTCATAAACTTTAAATTATTGTCTGTAACTCCTTTTAAGGTGGACCAGTCTAAAATTTTGCAGGCTGGTAATAGGTTGAATTGGTCCTTTGGACCTAGCTATCAGCCTAGATATCAAGAATTATACTTACTTGAAAAAGGATTGTTATAAAATTATCTGATTGAAAGTCAAAATAGTTGTGGTTTTAAATTATTTCTGAACACATTTTTCCTTTTTCAACAATGATTTCAAACAGGGTATGCATTATTGTGAGAAAAGGTTGTATTGTTTGTGAATTTTTTTCATAACTATCTTTTTATGTGGTCAAAATTCAACCTAAAACCATCCCCTCACAATTCCACTATTTTACGGCCCTCAAGAAAAATGCTCTGGAAAACATTGTGGAGTTGAAGAAGCAAATTTTTCATGATCAACTACACGTATTTTTTATACCCACAAGTACAGATTTAAAGAATCGTTAAAATTTTGATTCCCAGAAAAAAAATTGATTCGATTTAAAACATAGCCCTATTGGGTTGCCCTTATTCATGCGTTTGGTATGTATAGTGAAATTTTTTTAAAATATTCTTCTTAAAATTCTGTTGATGGATTTCAACCAAATTTCTCAAGATTGAATCTTTCGTTACCGCTTATCAGATTCATTCAAAGAAATATGAGTGGATTAAAACCTTTTTTGACAAGGCTTTGTTCAAACTATGGTATATCGTGAAAACTTTGAAAATGTTCTTCTTTGAAATTGAAAGATTTATTTCAACCAAATTTTACAGCAGTGATCTTTTGTTCACCATTACTTGAATTTTTTTGGGGAAAAAATGATAGGGTTAACCCATTACCACACAATGATGCTTTTAAACGCCCTCAAAATAAAAGCTTTGGAAAACATTGTAGAAAATGAATCAATTTCTTCATTATCCACAATGTTGTCTATCCAAAATGACGAAGAAATTCAAAATTCCATCACATTGAAATTGTCATCTGCAGCTTCTTTCAATTTAGACCAGTCTAAAATTTCAATGTGTGGGAAAGGATTAATAAGATGTTTCATAGGAGAACTGGGCTCATTTCAGGTAGAGAGCAAATAGTTGACTGATTTGGACCCGTCTAAATTGCAAAAAGTCATAAGGAAAATCAGGCTGGTTGATGGATTCTAGAGCTCAAGAGCCTTAGTCATAATGTTATGACTTTAAGACTCATTTTTACTAGAGAGCACATTTTAAGTTCTGAATTCTGCTTGAAATTGAAACCTGAAAGATGATGTATGGCAGTAAAGCAAACTGTTGCCAAATCATTATTTGGCTCATTAATTTTGACACCACTGTCTTCAATATCTTCCAATTTTCTTGAACAGGGAGTTATTGTTTATGCTATCCACTTAATCATTAATGAAAGTGGAAGCTTTTGTACATTATCCAGAGAATCCTGCAATATTTTGTAGATTTGAGAATTCTCTTTCCCCATTAACTCATACTTAGAATTTTTACCTGGTCCGAAAGTTCAGGTATTGTCTCAATAACCTTGGTATTGTTGGCTTCTATGGTATTGACAAACTTCAATCTTAGCAACATCTTTTGATCCTCCTACCACAATATCATGTTTTTACGCACTTAGAAAATACAGAGCTAGAAAGCATAGTGGAAAAAGGAGAAATTGCTTTCTACTCTAATTGGCACTTAATATTAAATTTTAGCACACTCAAAGTTGTCGTCTACAACCTCTTTCATTTCAGACTAATCTTAGATTATGTGGTGGTAATTGGTTAATCCATTTCTCACAATGTTATCTACCCTAATTGGCACTAGCACACTTAAAGTTGTTGCATGTTTTATGCACCTTCTTCAAAGGTCAAGGCCACAGCAATGTGCCAAAGATCTTTACATCACCTCGCCTGATCATGTTTTGAAGACATGCCTTGCAAAGGATTACAGAAATATTTTTTGTTGAGCGGGACATAGTTGTCACTATGACAAGTCAGTGTATGTGCGTTAGTGCGTGTTAGTTAGTCTGTCCGTCTGTCAGTCCGTCCGTCTGTCAGAATTTGTCCTGATAATTACTCCTACATTTATGGATGGATTTCAACAATTATTTCTCCGTCATGAGTAGATGTGCCATTTGAAAGAATTTTTGGGATAGTCCTAATGTCAAGGTCACAGCTCAATGTCAAAACTAAAATTGTGTTTGTCCGGACAATGGCTCCAACATTTGTGGATGGATTTCAAAATAACTTAGAACAATTATTCTCCATCATGAGTAGATGTGCCATTTGAAAGAATTTTTTGGATGGGTTCAAGGTCAAGCTCTAGGTCAAACACTAAAATTGTGCTTGTCCGGAGTATGATGCCTACATAACTTTGCGTGCCTTACAGCAGTTGTCCTGGGACAACCATCTAGTTTCTGTTCTTCATTTCTTTGGTTTTTATTCAAAGTACACTAAAAGTAAATATAGTAGAAAAATGCAGGTTTTAGTTCAGGAATCCCTTTTGGCTAAGGAAAAAAATGTTTTATAAAGGATGAACATAAAAGGGTATGGATAACAAGTACCTTATTGTATTAAATTAAGTCTAAGGTCTCAATTTTAAGATACTATTTTCAAAATTTGAAACACATGCTTTTAATTTATGGCTAAAGGGTGAACATTTACTGCTTAAAAAATGATATTGTAATTCTTTTATGGAAATCTGATGGAAGTCACAAACTTATTGCTAGTCTATTCAAAGATTCACTTGGTGAAATGAAACAAAGCTCTCTGAATTTTGTTTATATTTTCAGGAAACTGGGAGCATAGAGATGAAGCAGCCGATGATTTTTTCCAACGGGTAAGTTAAAAAAACCTTTTACAGTGAGTGTGGATGTTTTTCCTTGTTATGTACCAAGGGAAGTCCTTAGTGCTATCACATACAGGTAACCCAACATTAAGTCAAGTAATTTGTATGCCTTCAAAAGTTATGTAATGTCTTCAGTGATATCAAATGCAAGAAAAAAGAGTTCTTAATTGTTTTTATATTGTTTGCCAATGTCAATCATTCTTTGAATGAACCATGAATAGTACAGGTATTACGGTAACCTGTATGTAGTTGAAAGAGCGCCAGAATCTTTGAGGTTTTTATGCTATTTCTCTTTGGTCTAAATGAAAATATTGTTAGGCTTTATTTACATTTTATATAAGTGTTGATGGGAAAAGTATTGATTATATGTTTTGGATGAGAAAATATTGTCTGTCTTTTTCAGCTCTTCACAAAAGAAAAAAAAATTTAGCAAATTTTTTTTCAACCCATTGGCGTACATTCCTGCTTTTGCGTCAGAGAATGCAATAAGAATTATGGCTTTGGAAAACATTATGTAAAATATAGAAATTGTTTGTAACAAGCGATTTCTTCTCATTCAAAAATATTTCTACATTCTGTTGTACACTTTTTACTGATTTTGCCACGTATTATCTTTTGTCTTTGAATTCTTCCAATTTCAATAGGTCCAAAATTATATTGGAATGGATTAACTGAGAAGTGTTTGAAAGAAATACAAACTGAGTAAAAATGCAATATATTTGGATAATGTGCATGGTAGGAAACATCAGAGACATGTTTGCCCCTACCTATGTGCTTGTCACATGACCTTCAGTTTTAACTTTGAACTTGAGAGTATCCAATAGAACTTAGCACAAGACACAAGAACTCTTCAAGGGGAACAAGTGTTTTGAGGTTCATCGATTAATGTAAAAGATATGCTCTGGACAATCATTGGTCACACACACACTAACCCCCACACTACCCAAACCTACTAACCCACACACTACCCTAACCATGCACTCACTCACACACAGGCAAGGTAAATCTACATGCCCTTCACCATTACTTTAACAAGCTGACAGGTATACACCGATTTTCGGTACATACATGGAAAGCCTGGCCCTTTTGGATTTTTCCTTATTTAAATCGAAAGCGAGGCTAAGCATGCGCAGCTGATTTTGTTAAAAAAATATGGACACAACGTAGGATTTCCATCCAATACGATAAAAAATCTTACTTTTGTAGTTTTAAAGTACTCTGTTTTAATGTTAAAACACTTCTCACATCAACAATCAAAATTGTGTGCAAGAAAAACCTTGGAATGTTATCCTTTTCATATAAAATATATGAGGAACTCCGTGTTCTGCTTCCGCCATATTGTTTACAAACAATTAATCATCCAATAAGATTCGATGTTTGGGTATACATCATAAGATACCCATCAGCCAATCACTTGATGCAGTCATTTGGGATCTACCTGTCGGCATTGTTAAAGTCACCAGCAATACCGATCTATTCTAGATTTACCTCCTACCCACAATGTTTATGGGATTATAATGAATCTCTACAGGGTTTCCTGAATGTGATCTTTTTCTTTTGGAGTGCTTAAGTAGTTAATTCACTTTTCACTGACCAGCTTTTTGGGATGTTAATGGGCTGCTCTGCAAAACTCCTATTAACTATGTAGCATCAACACTCTGATAGTGGTGTTCTTATAATAGTAGTGGTCATTCGAAGTATCAGCTGGATGTCCAATCTTAGAAAAACCTTGTGTGCGCTCTAGAAGTCACATTTTGCATCAAATGTCTTGATATTTGGTCAGAATGTGTCATCATAAAACTTTGGTAAAGTTTCACTAAGTCAATTCTTTGAATACTTTGTATGCTCTCTAGAAGCTATATTTGAGGCTCAAATATCTTGAAAGTTGGTCAAAGTGTGAGCCTCATTGATATTTAGTACACTTTCAGTTTCTAGGTCACATGTGTTTTTGGCCATTTGTCACTACTGACTCAGGTGAGCCTCTCAGGGCCAAATCATGACCAAGATTTGCTAAAATGTGTAAAAAAATAATAGTGGACAATGCTTAACAATAATCATATAATCAAGAAATAATTTAACATTTACATAGGGCAAAACACAAGCTAATCATGCAAGGGTTTGTTCATGTTGAAAATAATGTTAAGCCCATATACCCAGTCTCACTCAAAGCAACATTTACCAGTCATAGGCAGATAGCTCTAACCCAAAAACCAGCGTTGAAAGGTACCATAAAATTTGCAAACAATCCTACAAACCATTTTATTCTGCATGATATGTTGAAAAGAAAAAAAATAATTGGGAGTAAAAATGGGTCTATGATGCACTAGTGGCCTTAATATCTAAAGCAGACTTCTTGCTGGAAGCCAGTGGGCATGGCCAGGCATCAATCAATTCAAGGTTGTCCGAAGGAATTCACATCAAATATCTTTGGGAAAAAAAATGCAGAATTCATCTACAGTAAGTGAAATATTTGTCTTTATCTCCCAATGCAACTGAAAATACATCTTTTCTGGTATACAACAATTTTGTATGGGTGTTAACCATTCGTCTTATCTAGATAAACTGCAATACAAAAAGCCTGTCTGTGGTGAGACAAAAGACTGATTGAAAATGAGAATTTTCGGGTATTTGATTATAATTGCAGGTGGAAGGTAAAACCTTAAATTGATAGATATTTTTCTCATTGACTCATTACCAGACGACAAATTTCTAGATTGGACCAAATTGAAAGGAGTTGCAGACGATAATTTAAAGTTTGTGAAATTTTAGATTTTCCTTTTTACTTTTGAAATTTTAGATTTTCCTTTTTACTATTTGGGTAGAAAACACTGTTGCTAATGAAGAAATTGTTTGTTACAAGCAGTTTCTTCATTTTCCACAATGTTTTCCAAAGCTTTTCTTTGTTGCGCCAAAAAGCGTCATTGTGTGGAATGAAGGGTTAACCCATTATCAGACAACAATGCTAAAGACTTATCAAAATGTAAAGGAGATACAGATGACATTTTATTATCTAAAATTAGTGAATTTTAAAAAATCTCATTCTTTTGGGTAGAAAACTTTGTAGGCAATAAAACAATATCTCCATTTTCCAAAAGATTTTCCAAGTTTTTCTTAAGGGTTTTGAAAATTTTGATGGAATGAGAATGAGTTAGAATTATGAAATAATGAATTGACCTTCAGGCATCAGGTTAAAGTAAGAAGCAACTTTAATGAAACTCAAGCAGAGGTGTTCATGGTATTTAGGAAAGTGCTCAAAGAATTAAAAAGAGAAATTGCTATTAACAGAATAAAAAAGTTATCTTCTCAATATACTTGTATCTGAAATGTTGTTTGCTAATTCTTTATTTTACACCAGCTTTAAATCTTCATGTCAGGAAATAGGATAAAAAGAGGGAGATTTTAGAAGCATGTCTGTCTGTTTTCAGATAATGGATGAAACCAGTACACAGATATCCTGGCCCTCAAAGTTGAAAATAGGTGCCAAATCAAAAAAAGGTGAGTCTTAAATTCTGTGTTATAAGAATACTATACCATTTATGATCAGATCATTTAAACGCTACCTAAACTAAAACATGAGAAAGCAGTTTAGTTGTGTGTATGGTTCTTCTTACTATACAACAAAATTTTTGACTAGTCTGAATCAAAGAAGTTGCAGATGACAATTTTAACCAACAAAAATGCTTCACATAAATGGCAGCCAATGTCGGAGTTGAATGTTAACTTCCAGTATAATGAAAGATTTCGTTTGTCAGCGGATTGTTGATTGAAAGCTGCGATTGGTCAGTTGCTGGGAATGCAACCTAAACATTTTCAGCTGTATGTTTTTTTTCATGGTCCACAATGTTTTCTTTCTTGCTCAAAAGACGAAGATTTTTAAAATTTCAACAACTAAAAAATATTGTCTGCAATTTCATTAAATTTGGACAAGTCTAAAATTTTATAATCTGGTAATAGTTTAACCCTTTGTAGGGTCACAAGTTTGCAGTAGACCAAATAATAACATAGCCAACCTACTCTGCTGTTTCAGTTATCTCACCGTAAACAAGAACATTTACATATCACTTTTCATTTTATCAATTTGAAGTCCGTAAAATAATGAAATAGATAAAAAAAAAAAAAAGTTCAAGTCGTGGGTTCTGTGTGGCTCAGTATTAGGCATGGAGGACTTGCAAAAAGAAAAGGTCAGCGATCTTAGTCATTGTTCAACGTCAAAGCTGAAAATTTTCAATGAATCATGTTTTTTTGACAAACCATCTTGAACCAATGGATAACATTTAATCCATTCCCACTCAATCCCTCTTAGAAAACATTGTAGAAAATGAAGAAATTGCTTGTTACAAGCAATTTCTTCTTTATCCACAAAGTTTTCTACCCCACAAGATGAAGATATTTAAAATTTCAACAACTTTAAATTGTCCTCTACAGCTTATTTCAATTTGGACCAGTCTAAAACTTCGTTGTTTGGGAATGGGTTAAATGTAATTTGACACGAATGTTAACTTGTGCATGAAGCAAGTATTTCCAACAAAATCCAAGGTCACAATTCAAGGTCTACATTCATAATTCAACCCAGTCCTTCTCTTCAATAAAATCTGCCTAACCACTTGGCCAACAGGTATGTGATTTGTTGACAAGTGGAATGGCAATTGCTGTCAAAAAGAATGAGTTAAATTACTTTT
The DNA here is from genome assembly GCA_946902895.1 of Fragum fragum. Lineage (NCBI taxonomy): Eukaryota > Metazoa > Mollusca > Bivalvia > Cardiida > Cardiidae > Fragum > Fragum fragum. Next base: position 35,230,776 of record OX336365.1, read on the forward strand.
TAGGTCACCTTACCCGAAGGTCATGGTGACCTATTGCAATCGTGTTTTGTCTGTTGTCGTGAGTCGTGCATTGTGCGTTTACTTTTTACATTTTCGACTTCTTCTTAAGAATCCTTGGATGGATTTCAACCAAACTTGGCAGGAAGCATCCTTATGGGAAGGCGCTTCAGATTTGTACACGTCATGGAGTTCTCTCCTTGGGGCTCAATAAGGGGCCAGAAAGGGTACATCTTTAAAAATCTTCTTGTCATGAACCAGCTGTCAGATTAGATTCATATTTGGTACTTAGAGTCTTTAGGGCAAGGACTTTCAAGTTTGTGAAAGAAAAAAAATCTGTCAAGACATGGCCGTGCTGGGAGGGGGGGGGGGGGGGGCAAAGGGTGGTGAGGTACATAATCTTACATAGTGACAACTTTGAAAATCATTTCTACCAAACCAAAAGACCTATAGCTCTGATATTTGGTATGTAGCATCATCTTGTAGACCTCTATCAATTTTGTATAAATCAAAACCCCAGGGTCAAAATTAGCCCATTCCTGGACATCCCAAGTTTAACATAGGCTTATATTGTGAAAATTTCAAAAATCTTCTTCTCCCGAATTAGAAGGCCTAGAGCTTTTATATTTGGTATGTAGCATCATCTGGTGAATTTCTATCAAGATTGTATAAATCATGGCCCCAGAGACAGAATTAGCCCATTCCCGGATATCACAAGTTTTACAAAAGGCTTATATAGTGACTTTTTAGCTCACCTGAGCAAAACTTGCTCATGGTGAGCTTTTGTGATCAATGAATGTCTGTCGTCCGTCGTGCGTTGTCAACAATTGAAGTGTTTACACTCTAGAGGCCACAGTTTTGACCCAATCTTCATGAAACTTGGTCAGAATAATTGTTAGGTCATGAGGATGAACCCTATCGATTATGGGAGTGTTCTATTTCTAAGTGAAACTTTGCCAGAATAATTAATAGGTAATAGAGATGAACCCTATTGATTATTAGAAGGATCTTTCAGAAAACACAGGAAAAGGGGTCTTAATGACAATTTCTTTGTTTACACTCTAGAGGCCACAAATTTGGCCCAATCTTTATGAAACTTGGTCAAAATAATTATTTGATCATGAGGATGAACCCTATTGATTATTGGAGGATTCTATTGGAAAACACAGGAAAAGGGGCCCTAATGACAATTTCTTTGTTTACACTCTAGAGGCCGCAAATATGGCTCTATCCTCATGAAACTTTGCCAGAATAATTATTAGGTCAAAGAGATGAACCCTATTGATTATTAGAAGGATCTTTCAGAAAACACAGGAAAAGGGGCCTTAATGATAATTTCTTTGTTTACACTCTAGAGGCAACAATTTTGGCTCAATCTTCATGAAACTGGGTCAGAATAATTGTTAGGTCATAAGGATTTACCCTATTGATTTGCGAAAGGCTCTATTTCATTGTTAAAAGTCTAGAGGCCACCAGTGTTCTGCCGAGGCCGCGATTCCGCGATATTCTTGCGTAAAATCTTCAGATGTCGCATAAAAATATGCATAGGTGCGAAAATTGTCGCGGCTGAAATTTCAGTCATATGGTTCCAAGTTAATGAAGTTACATTGTGCCAAAACTGGATCCAGTGAATTTCCTTCAGAGCATTAACTTGAAAGGAGTCCTGATTCTTAGATCTGTCAATCAGCAGACCTACTTTTTCCGCAATATTAATTTGATCAAAACATTGCGTAAAACATTCTTGAGAACTATCAAAAGACACTTTTATTGGATTCAATTAACAAATAGAACAATGAAAAAATAATATTCTCAGTGAGAAATAATTGATATCTAACTATTCTGTACTTAAATAACTTATGAAAAGTTATATTTAGTTGTTAAAAGAAGTTTGCAGTTGTAAGTGTACCTATATCCGGACATGACATATCGCGACCGTTTTTGTCCAAACTAATCCATGTCAATGATTGATACAGTGACATATTTTTACAAAAATATTACAGATTTACAAAAACTATGTTTATAATGAATTAAAATGATTTAAAAAACTTTAGATTAATTATAGTTTGATTCTTTTTTTTTTTTTGCATTGGCTTTTTCTTGTCCTTGAATGATTTAAAGCTCCCGTCTCCACATTAGACCAGATGAATCCCTCAGACCCTTCTCTGATACTTTTGAGTGACCATTCCAACACTGGTGGGTCCATGACTTTATACCCATATCATTTTCTAGTCCTGTCTCAGATTAGACCAGTCTTAAGTTTTGTCAATGTGTTAAAAGATGTTATATCCACAGATATTTTAGTTATAAATGAAACAAAAGAAAGTTGACTTCGAGATTATGCCTGGTTACATAGGCAGGAAAATTTTATGACTTGTCAAACTCAGACTGGATGTAAAGCACACACACACACACACAATCAACCTCAAACCACAGTAATTTTTAATGACTACCTTGTCCCATCATAGGTGGGATCACAAAGAAAGGTCAATTGTTTGCATGGCCAATTAAAAAAAAAAACGGTCAAAAGAGTTATGAATCGACAATAATTATTTTAAAACAGAAGCATTTTGGATTGCTCAAGAAGAACATAACATAAGTTTATAAGTTTATTAATTATTACTGACCACATGTTCCACAGCTGCAGAGTCTAATCTTCGCCTACAGTAGCTAAATATTTCATTTCTCTCACAAGAATTTTAATGACAAAAGAACTAAACTATGCTTCACTCTTTTTTGTGTGTGTGTGTAGAAATGGTTATAATCAGCAAAGCAATGTTTATAATTGTACGTTAAGTTGAAATAATGCTATGATGTTAGATGTTACAGTGAAATGGAATTGTCTCTTCCATTTTGAAAATGTCTCCAAAAAATTAGGGCTAAGGGGACAATTGAAGATCCTTGGCAGATCACTGGGCCACAATTTTGGCTCAATTTTCATGAAAATTGGCCAGAATAATTGTTTAGTCACATGTATGAACCCTATTGATTATAGGAAGGTACTTTTGGAAAACACAGGAAAAGGGACCTTAATGACAATTTCTTTGTTAATGCTCTAGAGGTCATCATTTTGGCTCAATTGTCCTGTTACTTTGTCAGGATACTTGTAAGGTCATAGAGATGAACCTTATAGATTATGGGAAGGTTTATAGGATAACACAGGAAAAGGGGCCATAATGACAATTTCTTTGTTTACAATATAGAAGTCACAGTTTTGCCTCTATCATGAAACTGATTATAGTTATTTGTCTCTAATTGCATTTTTTAACAGAAGACAGTTCAGGTGAGCAATCTAGGACCATCATGGTCCTCTTGTTTAAAAATCTTCTTCCCCCAAACAGGAGGGCCTAGAACTTTGATATTTGGTATACAGCATCATCTGGTGGACCTCTATGAAGATTGAAAAAAATTATTGCCTCAGGATAAAAATAAGCCAAAACCCGGATGTCACAAATTGAACATAGGCTTATATAGTGAAATTTGTAAAAATCTTCTTCTCCCAAACATTAGGGCCTAGAACTTTGATATTTGGTATACAGCATCCTCTTGTGGAGCTTTATCAAGATTGTATGAATTATTGCCTCAGGATTAAAATTAGCCCATTCCCAGATGTCACAAATGTAACATAGGCTTATATTGTGAAAACTTTAAAAATCTGCTTCTTTCAAACAGATAGGCTTAGAAAACTTTTAAAAATCTTTTTCTCCCAAACCAAAAGGCTTAGAGCTTTGATATTTAGTATGTAGCATAATCTTGTGGACTTTAATTTGTTTTTGTGCTCTTCGAACTTAGGTGACTGATAAGGCCCTATGGGCCTCTTGTTTTTGCTCAAACTCAAGCTTAGAAAATTTTTGCTAACTTTTCTACTCCCTGGGCTGATTAATGATTCTAAGCATGAATCTGTACTGTAGAGAAAATGAATCCTGAATGACAGGGATATTCAGCATTATTTGTTTATTTGTCAGATTTTAAATGAAAAGAATTGAGGTCAGATTGGCCCAGTTTTGATGTTTTGCTTGGTTGTAAGGGTAATCCTCTTTAGTTGCCCTCAGAGAAGGTGTTATTTATTGTCTTTTAGCCCATTACCAGACAACAAGATTTTAGACTGGTCCAAATTAAAAAAATCTTCAAATTCAGTGTCTGTTAGGGTAGAAATCACTTTGGATAATGAAGAAATTACCCATAACAAGTGATTTTTTCATTTTCAACAAATGTTTTCATAGCCATATTCTTGAAAGGACTGAAAAAGCAGGATTGTGTGAAAATGGGTGATTCCATTATTATCAGTAACAATATTCCCTAACATGTTTTTATCTCCATGATACATACAGTTACTATTTCTTTGCATGTAAAACATAATTCTGTTCAAAGTCTTTGAGAAGTTCTTCAAAGTTTCTGCTTATTAATTTTTCCATTTGCCTAATAAATACAGAAACTAAACATTAGACATAATTTGAATACCTTAAAAATTGTGTAAAGACCTTTCTCAATCAGTAAGATTCATCTATAAATGGGCTATGTCAAAGGTCTGTTGTCAGTTGTTTTTTTAATGATAATAAATGTTTGGATTACATGTTGTTACAGAGGACAAGCACAGCTAATTCAATTTCAATATGTATTGAATAATTTTCACAAAGTATTTCCAATTTATTAGAAGTTGAAGAAATCTGGCCGCAGTCCCTCACACAATTATTTATCAAACAAATGAGCCCTGGTGACAGAGACCCAAAGCACAGTTCATAAACTTCACCTAAAACTTCAAAAATATCCGGAGTCAAACCAAAAACTGATACTGGTGAAAGTACATCCCACCATAAACTACAATATGGGTCGAGGGTGCTGCGACTTGAGAGGCCTCTAATTCTTTAACGAGACTAACCAAAGCAAGATACACCTGTTATATAGAAATCCTGATGGTTTTATAAACTAGATCAGTACTCTTTAAATATGTCATACCACAAACAAAACAAAAACTTATTGATCAGATTTATCTAAGGTTTCGCTGTAAAAAAAGAAAAAACATATTGTGAAATGAGCTTAATTATTATATAACATCCAATAACTCATAAGCGACCAAATGAATTTTTTAAGTTTGAGAAACGAACATAAATTACAAAAACCTGTTATAGCTTTAAGAAATTCGAATTTCGAGAAAGGGGTGGACGCGGGAGAGTTTTTTTTTTTTAAGTGTCGGATGTTTAGTAAGACTTTCTAACACAGTTATTTTTACTTCTTATTGAAACAATCAATTTGTTTAAGCCATTGATAAAAATGACAATAATCAAGCACAGTAAAATTTGCCAGTACTTTCTTCTTCCATTTTTCAATGTGACAAGGACTTATTTAGGGAACATAATCTGACCTCTTGTGTAACTTAATATCTTTTCAGATCCACATATCAAAGTTATAGGTCTTCCAGAAGACGTTCAAATGGCAAAAGATTTGATTATGGCTGTGCTGGACACAAAGGTATGCCCAATTTTTTTGGTCACTTAATTCATTTCTCATATTTCAATCTTTCAATTGTCAATAACCTCGACATTTTCTCTGTGTAACCAGTATGTATGATGGAATCTGTAGTGTCTTACTGTGTACTTGCCAATTTGACACATAGGCCTTGAAAGGGATTTGAATCTGTTGTCTCCAACAGTTGTGGCTGTGTTTTTATACACCTGAAGGGTTGTATTTTGTTATGAACCAAAACTCTATCTGGAAGCATTTTTAGCTTGCATGGAACGAAAGTAGGTGTAGCTTCCACATTTGGTTTAAGTTTTTAGCTACACTGGCTGAAAGCCAGTGAGCTATCGTCATGGTATAGTGTTTGTTGTGTGCGTGCGTCTGTCCATCTGTAAACTTTTACTTTAAATATCTTCTCCTACGTAAGTACTGAACAGAATTGAACAAAATTTCACAGATTCCTTCAAAGAGTTTTTATAGGATGAAAAACATGGATTTAATGGGCAGGGATAATTTCCCTATCAGGTGAAAGCTTTCAACCAAATTACACAGAAATGATCCTTGAGTGACCCTTTATCAGACTCCTTCAAAGAACTATTTTGGGTCGAAAAACATAGCTTCAATGGGCGGGGCTAATTTCCATGTATGGTGAAAGCTTTAAAACAATTCTTATCAGAAACCAGTTGATGGATTTCAACCAATCTTTACAAGTATGGTCATTAGGTGATTGGATGATAATCATGACTTAAAGGGAAGGGGCTAATTTCCATATTTGCTGAAACCTTTAAAAATCTTTTTCTCTGAACAAGCTGATGGATTTCAACCAACTATCACAGATATGATCCTTGTGTAACCTTTTTCAGATTCCTTCAAAGAATTTTCATCAGGTCATAAACATGGCTCTGATGGATGGGGTTAATTTCCATATGTGGTGAAAGGTTTGGAAATCTTTTTCTCAGAAACCAGTTGATGGATTTCAACCAAATATCACATATGATCCTTGTGTAACACTTTTTCAGATTCCTTCAAGGAATTTTGATCTAATCATAAACTTGGCTTTGATTGATGGGGCTAATTTCCATATGCGGTGAAAGCTTTGAAAATATCCTTTTCAGAAACCAGTTGATGGATTTCAACCAAATTTCACAGGAATGATCATCATATTACCCTTTTTCTGATTCAAAGTAGTTTGATCAGATGAAAAGAATGACTTAAGTGGGTGGGGCTAATTTCCATATTTGGTGAAAGCTCTGAAAATCTTTTTCTTCGAAACCAGTTGAAGGATTTCAGATTCCATCAATTAATTATACCCCTCCAAAAACTATGTTTGGAGGGTATATAGGAGTCAGCTTGTTGGTCAGTGCGTTTGTCCCTCTATCTGTAGCTTTTTCGTGTCCGCTCCATTCTTTGGCAACTATTTGACGGATTTTATTCAAACTTCACTGATATAATCAGTATCAAGCAGAGATGTGCATATTTTATTTTGGTAATGGTCCATTGATTTTTGAAGGAGTTATGGCCCTTTGGTAATATTCATGTCCATTCAACTATTGGACAGATTTTATTCAAACTTCACTGATATGATCCGTATTAAGTAGAGATGTGCATATTCTGTTTTGGTTACAGTCTATTGTTTGTTTGATGGAGCTATGGCCCTTTGGTGAAAATCGTGTTCACTCAATTTCTCAGCAACCATTCACTGATATTATCAATATCAAGCAGAGATGTGCATATTTTATTTGGGTTACAGTCCATTGATTTTTGATGGAGTTATGGCCCTTTGGTGAAAAATCATTTCCGCTCAATTTCTCAGCAACCATTGGATGGATTTGATTCAAATTTCACAGAAACACTCTTTATAAGTCAGACATGTGCATATCCCATTTTGGTTATGGTCCATTTAAAATTGAGTAAACTCCCTTTAATTAAAAAGTCCATTTTTGGTTAAGGCCCTTTGGTGGAAAGCACTTGTATATGGACAAGGGGTGTTGGAGGGTATAAGTCTACTTTGCGACAATTTCTAGTTTTGATACCTCAAGTTGTTTTGGAATTATCTGCCCTTGATTAAGCGATATAGCTGAAAATTGAAGTGTATTTTCACTGACAAGCCACTTAAACGGCTGTAAAAAGCAAAGTATTTAAAATTTGCTAGAAAAAAAGAAATGGCTTGTAACAAGGATTATTCTATTTTTTATGAGAATTTTAACCTTAAATGGTCAATGCAAAATGGTTTGGGATGAATAGCCACAGGCTTGGAAAGGATGTTATGGTAGCACCTGCGTGCTAATCCATTTCCAGACAACAAAATTTTAGGCTGGTCTGAATTCAAGTTAACTGCAGATGATTTGATTAGACGGAATTGTAAAAAACAGTGTTATTTGGGGTAATAAACGTTGTTGAAAGTTTCTTGTGATAAGTAATTCCTATATTTCTCACAATTTTTATCGATTGTTTTTTTAAGGGCCTAAAAAAGAAGGATCACGCGAGAATGGGCTAGCCCATTCCCACATAATCCTGCCTTTTTAAGCCCGAATAAAATAGATCTGGAAAACAATATGGCAAATGAAGGAATTGCTTGTTACAAGCGATTTATGCTTTTCCACCTTGTTTTCTACCCAGAAAGGCAGAGAACTAAAAAGTTGGAAGTTCTTTCAATTTGGACCATTTTAAAATTTCATTATGTGAGAATAGGTTAAGTTGAGACAGATATCAGGCTGAGTATCTACACAGTGCATTTATCAGGTATCAACCCATCTCTAGAATCTTAGAGTTGGCACCTATTTATAAGACTATTATCTGCTGGCTAACAATCACCCTTTATTGTGACGGATAATTATGACAAGTTAAATTTTTCATTGTGATGTTTGACCATCACAATCTAATATTGAAATAAAAATCTAAAAAAAGCCCCAGAGAGAAGGACTGCTAGCCATCATTTGTAAGAATAAATGTGATGGTTTAATCATCACAAGTATTGAAATTCTGAAAGTTTTAGACACTTTGTAAAACAGCGATAAGCTTTGGAAAAACCATAATGGCTAAGTGCATGATTGCTAAAGACTCCCAACATTTATGTTAAACATTTTTGTTGGATTTGAACTTTTGGGATCGTTGAATGTCTGTCGTCTGTTTTGCGTCGTGTGGCGTCAACAATTGAAGTGTTTACACTGTAGAGGCAACAGTTTTGACCCAATCTTTTTGAAAATTGGTCAGAATGATTGTTAGGTCATGAGGATGAACCCTATTGATTATGGGAGGGGTCTATTTGAAAACACAGGAAAAAGGGCCTTAATGACAATTTCTTTGTTTTCTCTAGAGGCCACAAATTTTGCTCAATTTTCATGAAACTTTGCCAGAATAATTATTAGGTCATGAAGATGAACCCTATTCATTATTGGAAGGGTTCTATTTGAAAACACAGAAATGGGCCTTAATGACAATTTCTTTGTTTTCACTCTAGGGGCCATTATTTTGGCATAATCTTCATGAAACTTGGTCGGAATAATTGTTTAGTCATGCGGATGAACCCTATTGATTAAGGGAGGTTTCTATCAGAAAACACAGGAAAAGGGGCCTAATTGACAATTTCTTTGTTTACACTCTAACCAATTTAGGCTCAATCTTCATGAACATAGGCCAGTATAATTATTAGGGTATAAGGATGAAGCCTATTGATTATGGGAAGGATCTGTTGGAAAACACTGGGAAAGAGGCCTTAATGTCAATTTCTTTTTTTACTTTCTGGAGGCCACAATTTTGGCTCAATCTTCATGAAAATAGGTCAGAATAATTGTACGGTCACAAGGATGAACCCTATTGATTATAGGAAGGTTCTTTAGGAAAAACACAGGAAAAAGGGCCTTAATGACAATTTCTTTCTTTACACTCTAGAGGCAACAATTTAGGCTCAATCGTCATGAAACTTGGTCAGGATAATTGTTAGGTCATGAGGATGAACCCTATTGATTATGGGAGGGGTCTATTTGAAAACACAGGAAAAGGGGCCATTATGAACATTTCTTTTATTACAATATAGAAGTCACAGTTTTGGCACAATCTTCAAGAAACTGGTTGTAGTTATTTGTCTCTAGTTGCATCTTTTTTAGCAGCAGACTATAATGGTGAGCGATCTAGGACCATCATGGTCCTTTTGTTATTTTATACCCTGAACCACATACTTTACAATGATAATGCCATTTATAATGCACCTGTCAATTTACCTGATAGATTCTTTTATGCACATGGATGAAATTGTACTCAACAGAAAAAAAAAATCTGTGCAAGGCATGTACAGTAAAATGATGTCGCACTGAGAATAATGTTAAACAGATTAAAAGTTTAATTTTTAGACAAGTTTCAGAGCTTCTTTTATCTTTTATAGTCAAAATTTATTTGTATGTAGTAAATGGAATATATACTATGATGTAGTAGTGATACAAAATCTTGTATTGAACACAATATTCCTTATTTATTACCCTAGTTTGATGGTTCAGCACGAAACAGTTGTAACTGCCTATGTGTCTAGGCAGTTACAACTTTTTTGCACTGACCCATCAATTTGAACTGACATGTCTGATGATATTCTTGAGGCCAGCAATCTGTAAATTGTTTGAAAAGTGATGTAAGGCACATATTGTAAATAATGTTACGGACAACTGTCATGTAGTGTAGGTAGAAAAATCATTTTGCTCTTCATAAGATATATTTAATGAGTTCAACTATCTTTGAGACCTCCCAAGTATTTATATATTACTGTTTAGTCCAAGTGTTTTGACATAAAATTATTTTGCTAAAGGTGGCTTACCCTAAATGCATACTTGAAAATTCTTGTGAAAGTTCTATACCCTTTTCAAAAATTGATCATGGTTTGTAAGTGCTAATTTTTCTTCAGAACAATAGCACTATAACAAAGTTTGCTTTACCTTTTATAACTAGTCTGCCCATGTGTCTGTCCAATTTTCTGATTATTAATTATGCAGTAATTTTGGTTTTTAAGATAGGTAGAAATGATGTGATCAATAAGTATTAACCCATTCCCACTTAGTGAATAAAAGCTTTCGAAAACATTGTGAAAAATGAAGAAATTGCTTGTTGCAAGCAATTTCCTGATTTTCTACAAAGTTTTCTACCCAGAAACTTGAAAAGATCCAAAATTTTATAAACTGTAAATTGTCATCTGCAACTTCTTTCAATTTGGGCCAGTCTAATATTTTACTGTCTGATAATGGGTTAATCTATTGTGAGAGCATAACACTGAAGATGTATTGACAACAGTTAATTCCTCAAAAGTGTTATGTATGAAACACGTTCAACTCAAATTCACCATATGTACGGAATTGAAGACAACCATGTTTTACTACCAAAATGATAACAATTGAGATAACAATGTTTAACTAGTTGTTCTGCTTCCTCAAAAATAAACATGATATCTGTTACAGGGGGTCTAGTTTTAGAAGATTTTACTACTTGTTAAATAGTGACTCATATCACTCTATGTCTGTTTTATTTTCATCATTATTTAGCTCAACTGAGCACAACATGCTGAAGATGAGCTTTTGTGATCACCCTGTGTTCGTCTGAAGTCGGTAACATTTCTTTATCCCTTTCCTGTTAAATCCCTTGTTTTTACGTCCCTTTGATTATATACATGAGAAAACAATGTGGAAAAATAGAAAATTGCTTGTAACAAGCAATTTATTCTTTTCTTACAATAATTTCTACCCTGAAGGTTGGTTACTTTTCAAATTGCACTTACTTGTAGTTGTTGTCTGCAACTTCTTTCAAATTGGACCAGTCTAAATTTAGAAAAACGGGAAAGGGTTAAAATCTTCTTCTCTCGAACCATTGGGCCAATTTCAACCAAACTTGTCAAGAATATTTCTTGGGAGACTTTTTTCAAACTTGTGTGAGATATTTTGATTGACCAAAAATAGGAGCAGGCAAGCTTATCAGACTTAGAGAAATCATGAAATAGTTCTAAAAGAAAATTTCCTCCTATATCCCTGATCTATTTTGGACCAAATTTGTCAAGGATATTCCTTGGGTGGTTCTCTTCAAAACTTGTTCATGAAATTTTGATTAGTCAAAAAATGGGGGCCTGGCAGATAGGGTTTATCAGACTTAAGAGAAATTTTGAAATAAATCTTTAAAAATCTTCTTCATCTGATCAACTTGGTCAACTTTTCAGAAATGTTCCTTTCATAACCCTTTTAAAAACGGTTTAGGTAAATTTTGATTTCGCAAAAAAAGGGGGCATGGCAGGGCTGGGTTGTTAGACAGAGTAAACATGAAATGATTCTTGAAAATCTTCCACTCCTAAACCATTTGGTCAGTTTGGATGAAACTTTGCAAGAATGTTCTTTTCATGACCCTTTTAGAACTTCTTTTGATGTTGAAAAATTTTGATTTGGCAAGGCAAGCTTATTAGATTTGGAGAAATCATGAAATAATTCTTTAACCCATAACTCTCAATGACGCTTTTAAACACCCCTAAATAGGAAAGTTTTGGAAAACATTGTGGAAAATGAAGAAATTGCTTGTTACAATTTCTGCCGCAAAAGACCAAGATTTTTAAAATTTCTTCAACTTGAAATTATCGTCTGCAACTTCTTTCAGTTTGGGCAAGTGTAGAATTTTAATGGGTAATGGTAATGGGTTAAATATCTTTCCTCCTAATCCATTGGGGTAATTTAGACTAAACTTTACAGAAATCTTTATAGGGTGTAACTTGTTCTTGAAATTGTGATTTGCAAAAAAATGTTGGCAGGGCAGGGTTTACCTTGGGGAAACCATGTTTAAAAATTGTTCAGGAAATTTTGATTCACAAAAAAATGTGGGTATTGCAGGGCTGGCCTCATCAGACTAAGAGAAATCATTCTCAGGTGAGTGATTTAGGGCCACCTTGGCCCTTTTGTTAAATTTCTTATTAAATCAGGTATTCAAGTTTCTTACTCTTTCTGGGGAAGAGGTAAAGAAAGGTTGTCATTTACTCTGCAAATGTTTTCCTGATATGTTTTCAAAAAATCCAAGAAATTATTGTTATTGAACTAATTTGGTTAAAAAAATAGTAATTGTATTTTGATCCTTTGGACATTTTAGCTTTTCCTTATTCAAAGCCTAAATTGGTTCAACCAATTACCACTCAATAATCTTTTTTGCCCCCCCCCCCCAAAAAAAAAAAAGTTTTGGAAAATGACAGTTACAAGCAATTTCTTCATTATCCACAATGTTTTCTACCTAAAAATGTCAAAAAAGATTAGAATTCATCAAGTAAAAATTGTTGTCTGCAACATCTTTGAATTTTGGTCAGTCTAAAATTTTTGTCGTGTAATGGGTAAAAGCCTACAGTAGACATTGATTCATCTTGTAATATTAATGATAAAATAGATATCTCAAACACTGAAATTTGATCCATTCAAATTAGAATTTATATTGAATTATTAATCTATATTTTAAGTGCCTTTTACCTTAATCATATTTGACTATGATTTATGATATTGGATTGTATCGATTATTGACATGAGGGCTAATTAGTTGTTATGTGCTTGAAGAAAATGTGCAAGTTCACTTTATTTACATTGTATTCAATAAGGATAATTTCAAAATTGTTCATTTTGAAAATTTTAGAAACAAGCTTATCATGGCTTGATTAACAGCTTTCAATCTGGAGGGGGCCATGGCTAATATGACCCTCTAAAATCCAAAATGACCCCCTTCAAAATGAAGATTGGGCCCAAATGGCACACTTCAATCATACATTCATTAAGACTTCTCTGAATGAAGTCATGGAAATAATGTCTTAACTTTTTCTAGTAGATTTATTTTGTTCAAAACAATATATTTATCATCAAATTGTTATGGTTTGTTAAATTTAAAATCTTTTAATTCAATGATTTGTCTATGTATTTGTATCGCATGACCCCCTTGACCAAGAGCCATGGGCCAATTGGGCCCCCTATGATACAAAGCTAGATTGAACGCTGGGGTTAATTAAGGCAGGACTAGAAAGCAATAGTGTTGATACATACAATCAATCTTGCTTGAGCAACCACTTCTTTTAACCAATTACCAGACGACAAATTTTTGGACTGGTCCAAATTGAAAGGGGTTGCAGAGGAAAATATTGGTTTTATAAAATTTTAAATTTTATTCAATTTTTTGGGAAGAAAACATTGTGGAAAATGAAGAAATTGCTTGTCACAAGCATTTTCTTCATTCTGCTCAATGATTTCCTAATTTTTTTTCATGAGGGGCACCCAAAAGCATCACTGTGTGAGAATGGGTTAAGAGACCATGTCCATTAAGCGTAAGCAACTGTTATTGAAAACCTTTTGTTTTTAAACCAAAGCTCTTCAGAAGTGAAGTCATTTTTCTAAAAAGTAAAATCACAACTAGAATTGTCTTGGACATAGGATTATATGTGAATTCTGTAATAATCAAATCAATCCTTCATATCTTTGGCAAAAAAGGTGTACTAAGAGAAGATTCTCTAAAGCAACCACTTTTTAGCTCACCTGAGCACAAAGTGCTCTTGGTGAGCTATTGTTATCAGTCATCGTCCATCTGTCCATCCATCTGTCTATCCATCCATTCATCCGTCCATTCATCCATCCATTCATCTGTCTGCCCTTTCACAATTACAAAAAAATCTCCTCGTAAACTAATCATAGAATTTCAACCAAACTTCACAAAAATGATCCTTTAGTCATGCTCTTGCAAAATACTTCAAATTAAGGCATAGAGCTTTAATATTTTGTATGTATTGATGTAAAATTTACCCTTTACCAAAATTCTTCAAAGAATTACTGTGCACTGAAATTAGCCCTTTTCTGTGTGATCCCTGATTTTTCATATGAACAAAGAAGAAAATCTTTGACAATCATTTTCTCCTAAACCATAAGGACTAGAGCTTTAATATTTGGTTTGAATCAATACCTATTGACCCTTTACCAAAAAACTTCATAGAATTACATATTCTGATTATAAGCAATTTTCTGTGCAGTCCAAGATTTTAGAAAGGAATAAAGATTGATATCTTTGAAAATCTTCTCCTCCTAAACCATTGGGCCTAGAGCTTTGATATTTAGTATGTATCAATGCCTATTGACCCTCTACTAGAATACTTCAAAGAATTACCATACCCTGGAAATTAAATCTAAATGGTAGGATCTTCAATATACCTAGGATTAAAGGAGAAATCTGTAAAAAGCTTCTCCAAAATAATTAGGTGTAGGGCTTTTATATATATCATGAAGCAATTAGACATCATACCATACCATATAGGACCATCGTGGTCCTCTTGTTGGTTGTCCCTTGGGTAGTCACTTAATACAAGATTTTGCCCGTACTAGTGCTTTAGTCATTATGATTTGACAACAAAGTATAAATTGTTGTCTTTTCTTTCAGCATTCTTATTCATAGAAAGGCTGGGTGACAAAGCTTCACTTAACCCTTTCCTATTTAACTCCTGTTTTTAGGTCACCTGACAGAAGGTCATGGTGACCTATTGCGGTTGTGTTTTGTTTGTCGTCGTGCATTGTGCGTCAACTTTTTATATTTTCGACTTCTTCTTAAGAACCCTGGGTCGGTTTCAACCAAACTTGGCAGGTAGCATCCTTATGGAAAGGTGCTTCAGATTTGTACACGTCATGGAGTTATCTCCCCTTGGGGCTCCATAAGGGGCCAAAAAGGGTACATCTTTAAAAATCTTCTTGTCATGAACCGGTTGTCAGATTAAATTTTCGTATGGTATTTAGAGTCTTTAAGGCAAGGACTATCAACTTTGTACAAGAAAAAAAAATCTGTCAAGAAATGACCATGCTAGGGGGGGGGGGGGGGGGAAAGGGGGGTGCAAAGGTGTTGGGGAGGGGTACATAAGCTTACATAGTGACAACTTTGAATTTTTTTTTCTACCAAACCAAAAGACCTACAGCTCTGATATTTTGTATGTGGCATCATCTAGTGGACCTCTATCAATATTGTATAAATTATAACCCAAGGATCAAAATTAGCCCGTGCCCGGACGTCAGAAATTTAACATAGGCTTATATAGTGAGAATTTCAAAAATCTTCTCCCAAACTAGAGGGCTTAGAGCTTTTATATTTGGTATGTTGCATCATCTGGTGAATTTCTATCAAGATTGTATAAATCATGGCTTCAGAGACAGAATTAGCCCATTCCGGAAGTCACAAGTTTTTACATAGGCTTATATAGTGATTTTTTTTAAAAATCTTGTTCTCCCAAACAGGAGGGCCTAGAACTTTGATATTTGGTATGCAGCATCATCTGGTAATTGTAAAAAATATTGCCTTAGGATTAAAATTAGCCCATTCCTTGATGTCACAAATTTAACATAGGCTTATATAGTGAAATTTGTAAAAATCTTCTTCTCCCCAACAGGAGGGCCTAGAACTTTGATATTTTGTATACAGCTTTCTCTTGTGGCCCTCTATCAAGATTGTACAAATTATTGCCTCAGGATTAAAATAGCCCATTCCCGAGTGTCAAACATTTAACAGACTTATAAAGTGAAAACTTTAAATATCTTCTTCTCTCATATAGGCCTAGAGCTTTGATATTTGGAATGTAGCATCATCTGGTGGATCTCTATCGATATTGAATGAATTATGGCCCTAGGGTCATAATTAGCCTATTCCCAGACGTCACGAATTTTACATAGGGCTAATATGGTGAAAATTTAAAACTCTTCTCCCAAAGAGGAGGTCCTAGTACTTTAATATTTTGTATGTAGCATCACCTGGTGGACCTCCATCAAGATTGTATAAATTATGGCCCTAGGGTCAGAATTAGCCCGTTCCAAGATGTCCCAAGTTTAACATAGGCTTTTTTAGTGAAAACTTTTAAAAGTCTTCTTCTCCCAAAGGAAAAGGCTTAGAGCTTTGATATTTAGGATGTAGCATAATCTGGTGGACTTTTATTTGATTTTGTGCTCTTTGGACTCAGGTGACCGATAAGGCTCTATGGGCCTCTTGTTTTTATGTCCCTGTGATTTTATTATTAAGAAAATATTGTGGAAAAGGAAAAAATTGCTTGTAACACCCAATTTTCTCTTTTCCACAAAATGTTTTATCCTGCTGAATGGATATTTTTCAATTCAAATCCACTGTAAAGTTTAATTGTCTCCAAAACCTCTGAATTTGGGCAGGTCTAAAATTTTGCAAAACAGGAATTGGTTCATTTCCTTTTGCTTCCAGTTTCCTAAAAACTAGTTAATGAAATATTGTGCTTGCTCATTGATGTTTTAGATTATTATGTTTGTCATCTTAAATTAAAAAAGAACAACAAAGCACCAAAAAAACAAGAAGCTTGAAATTTTGTCAACAAAAAAGTTGTATCGACAACTCTTTTGAATTTGGACCAGTCTCTAATATTTTGTTGTATTGTAATTGGCTAAGTTATTGCCTTACTTGGGAATAAAGGGAATATTATAATTTTGCCACTGTAACCTTGAATTTTGTTGAAAGTGCCTATTAACCCAGTACCAGACAGCAAAATTTTAGACTGGTCCAAATTGAAAGGAGTTGCAGACATCAATCTAAAGTTTATGGAATTTAGATTTTTTCAACTGTCTTGGTAGAAAATATTTGGAAAATGAAGAAATTGCTTGTAACAATTTCTTCATTTTCCACAATGTTTTCCAAAGCTTTTTTCTTGGGGGTATTCATAGCGTCACTGTCGGGAACGGGTTAAAATCATAGGAAAAGTTCTGACCTTACCTATGAAGACTTTCTGCTGATGATTCTGCAAATATTTTAAATCTATATTGGAATTACTCATATCTAGATTTATAGATTTATATCCTTAACCCATTCACACACAATGACGCTTTTGGACACCGCTTCATTTCACTCAATGTTTTTTTCAACAGAAAGTTGAAAAAATCTAAAATTTCAGAAGCTTTAAATTGTCATGCTCAACTCCTTTCAATATGGACCAGTCTAAAGTTTCGCTGTGTTGTAATGGGTTAAATCAGCTTGTCTGGATCAATTTTTGGAGATCAATAACTTTTCAAACAGATTATGTACCATAAAGAATATGTAAAATGTACCATGAAAAATGAAAACAATGTATGGAAAAGAAAACTGCTTGTTACAAAGAGTTTCTCTCTGTATTACAAGGTTTCAAAGTTATGGAGATGTGTTCATTTATATTTTTCCTCATGGTTGAGAAAAGGGGCTTAAAATTACTCAACTTGATAGAATTTATCAATGAGTTCTATGTGAACATAAACCATGCCTGTGGGAAAATTTCGGATTGAATTCTTTATCTTTTGATGTATATTAGCATATTGATCTCAACATACAAGCAAAAGTTATTCATTGATTAAATTTTGCAGTTTGAAATAATCATCATGCAAGGTCGTGCAGTAAGCTGATTTCAAAGATATCCCATTCCCCCACTTTTTCACACCCCTCAAGAATAATGCTTTCATTTGGAAACAATGTGGAAAATGAAGAAATTACTTGTCACATACAATTTCTTTATTATTCACAATGTTTTCTGCCCATTAAGGCATTTTTTTTTTAAATTTCATCAACTAAAATATGTCTTCTGCAACTTCTGTGAATTTGGACCAGTCTAAAATTTTGTAGTCTTGTAAGATTCCTTGTCAAAGCTTATGAATATCAGAAATCTACCATGATCTAACTGAAAGTTTTTTTGAAAGTAGTATTTACCCATTACCAGACATCAGAGTTTTAGACTGCCCCAATTTCAAAGCATTTCAGGCAAAAATCAAGGCTAATGCAAATTAATCCATTACTAGACAAACTTTTTCAACTGGTTGAAATTCAAAGAATTTGAAGACGACAACTATAGTCGATAAAAATTTAAAACACTCTGTATTATATGAACTATTGATGCAACAAATACTCAAGCTGAACAATGTCATCAGGAAACATACATCTGGTTTGATAGAATTGTAACAAGCAATTTCTCCTTTTACCACAATTTCTATTTGATTATAATATTCATAGGTCATAAAAGAGCATGATTGTGTTGGAATAAGTTAAACAATGTAAAACTCATTTTAAGCTCCACTGGCCTAAAGCGAGCAAGCTTTTGTCATGGCGTTGTGTCCATCATGCGTCTGTCCATGCATGTTTGTGACCATCTGCACACAAACTTTTACTTTGCAAATCTTGCCCTCAGAAAGTTACACTGAACAGAATTAAACCAAATTTCACAGAAATAATCCTTGGATGACCCTATACCAGATACCTTTAAAGAATTTTGATCGGATGAAAGACGTGGCTTTAATGGACGGGGCTAATTTTTGTATATTTTGAAACCTTTAATAATCTTCTTCTCAGTAAAAAGTGGATGGATTTCAACAAAATTTTACATGAATGATCATTGGTTGACCCTTCATCAGATTCCTTCAAAGAATTTTGATCCAATGATAAACAAGGCTTTAATGGATGGGGCTAATTTTTGTATATGGTGAAAACTTTGAAAATCTTTTTCTTAGAAGAGTTCCAGCCAAATTTTACATGAATGATCCTTTGGTGACCCTTTATCAGATTCCTTCAAAGAATTTGATTGGATGAAAACATTGCTTAAATGGGCGGGGCTAATTTCCATATAAGATGAAATCTTCTTCTCATAAACCAATGAATTGATTTTAACAAAATTTTACAGGAATGATTCATTAGGAGACTCTTTATCAGATTCCCTGAAAGAATTTTGATTGGATGAAAAACATGGCTTTAATTGATGGGGCTAATTTCCATATAATGAAACCTTTATAAAATTCCTTCTCAGAAACCAATGGATGGATTTTGACCAAATTATTAGGAATTATCCTTTGATGACCCTTTATCAGATTCCTTCAAGGAATTTTGAAAGGATTAACAACATGGCTTTAATGGGCAGGGCTAATTTCCATATTCCATTTATGGAATCTTTAAAAATCTTCTGCTTAGAAAGGAGTTGAAGGATTTTAAGCTAATTTTACAGGAATGATCCTTGGGTGACCCCTTATCAGATTCCTACAAAGAACTTTTAATCAGATGATAAACATTGCTTAAATGGGAGGGTCTAAATTCCATATATGGTGAATATATATTTTCTCAGAAACCAGTTGATGGAGTGCAACCAAATTCACAGAAATGATCTTTGGATGACCCTTTATCAGATTCCTTCAAAGAATTTTGAAAGGATGAAAACATGTCTTAACCCATTCCAACATTGGTCCAAATTGAAAGAAGCTGCAGACGACAATTTCAAGTTGATGGAATTTTGAATTTTTTCGTCATTTTGGATAGAAAACATTGTGGATAATGAAGAAATTGCTTGATACAAGCAATTTCTTCATTTTCCACAATGTTTTCCAAAGCTTTTTTCTTGAGGGGCGTAAAAAGGAGGGATTGAGTTGGAATGGGTTAAAAGGGTTGGGCTAATTTCCATATACAGTGAAAGCTTTGAAAATCTTTTTCTTAGAAACCAGTTGATGAATTTAAGCCAAATTTCACTGGAATGATTACCTAGTGACTCTTTTTCAGATTTCATCAATTAATTTCGATTCTTTGAAAATATGGCTTTTAAGATTTTGGCTTACATCCATATATGGTATCTAGTGATTTTTTTAAAAAAATTGTGAATACCCTTTTCATCTAATGATAAATGAATTGACTTTTGTAAATCAATGAAAGGTTGAAATATTAAAAGATCATTGACAAGATTTATTTGCCACACATGGTGAATATGATTTCTGAAAACACCATTTGCTTAATCAGTACAATCAGGCCTGTGGAGCGATACAGGGGCTCAAGCACCTCTAGTTGTACTACAAAGCAAGTCATTTTTAGATTTTTAGAATAAATTTGACTTATAACATCAGCTAACAGTCTTAATATAGATAGTTTTCTATTTCTACAGAGTAATCGTGCCACATTAAAGATGGACGTCTCCCATACAGATCATTCACATGTGATTGGCAAGGGAGGTAACAATATAAAACGGGTGATGCAGGAGACAGGATGTCATGTTCACTTTCCAGACTCCAACAGAGGAAACAATGTACAAGAAAAGAGTAACCAGGTAAGACCAAGATTATAAATCATTTCTTGTACTCAGTTGAGAATTACTCAGTTGGTAGCGCATCTTAACCCCCAATCTTCAATCATGGGGTGTCATGGAATTTGGATAATCTTTGTCTTTTGTGGCAGAAAACATTGGGGATAGATAAACAAATAATTTCTTCATTTTTGCACAATGTTATTATGCCTCTTTCTTGAGGGGGTATCCAAAAGCTTGATTATGTGGAAATGGATTAAGGGCAACAAGTGCTATTTCTGTTAAATTAGCCCTATTTTGCTTCTATTTCTGTATAATCACCACTCCAAACTTTGAATAAAGCAATAAAACTGGTGAAATTTTACAAAGCTGGCACAGAATAGATATTTCAAATTATCTCCATTATAATAAAAGTGGTGTGGAAATACAGAGATTCTCCACTTATCCTCAGACAAGTTAGACATGATTTTCTACTTGTCCAGAAATAAACTTGTCCACAAAAAAAGCGAAGAGATGAAACAAACAAAATGTTTTTTAAGAAAAAAAATGCAGTAACCCAGATTTTCTTTCTTGACCGCAATTTTTTTGCCTTTCAATTCATACATTTTTATAATTTTTCAATAAATAATGAGTTTCTTTGAGATCTGTTTAAACCTTGCTTTGAAGAAGTGGTTAGTATTATTGTTTACCCTTGTCTATCCTTCTGTTCCTCCATCTATCCATCTGTTATCAATATTTTACGTCACATTATCTAAGCTACCATTAACTTGAAATTTGGTGTGGAGGTTATTCTAGGTGTCCTACATGTCGCTTACATAATTTAGGCCTGCAAGTTATCTACTTCATGTTTAAAGACTTAGTTTATTTTTTGTCATTGCCTGGTACATTGCAATATTTTCTTTGCGTTTTTATTAGCAACTATTCATAGCATCAACTTGAAACTTGATGTGGAGGTTCATCTAGGTGTCCTACATGGCAGTTACTGAATTTTGGTCTGCAAGGTAGCTATTTCCTGTTCAACATCTTAAATTTTTGAAAGGGAATAGCCTGGTATAGTGGTATATTTTTGTTGCATTTTTTAGCTCACCTGAGCACAAAGTGCGAGGTGAGCTATTGTGATCGGTCGTTGTCCGTCGTCCGTCCTTCCGTCTGTCCGTCTGTCCGTCACTCCGTCTGTCCGTCCGTCCACAATTTCTTTGAAAATCTTCTTTTCCTAAACCAGTAGGCCAATCAAGCTGAAACTTTGCAGGGATGTTCCTTGGGTGAAGTTCTACAAAAGTTGTTAAAAGAATTTAATTCCGTCAAAAACTCTGGTTGCCGCGGCATGAGAAAATGTGAATCTTAAGTAAAACTGTAAAAAAATTTAAAAATCTTCTTCTCCTAAAGCAGTAGGCCAATCAAGCTGAAACTTTGCAGGGATGTTCCTTGGGTGAAGTTCTACAAAAGTTGTTAAAAGAATTTAATTCTGTCAAAAACTCTGGTTGCCGCGGCATGAGAAAATGGGAATCTTAAGTAAATCTGTATAAATCTTTAAAAATCTTCTCTTCCTAAACCAGTAGGCCAATCAATCTGAAACTTAGCAGGGATGTTCCTTGGGTGAAGTTCTACAAAAGTTGTTAAAAGAATTTAATTCCGTCAAAAACTCTGGTTGCTGCGGCATGAGAAAATGGGAATCTTTAGTAAATCTGTAAAAATCTTTAAAAATCTTCTCCTCCTTAACCAATTGGCCAATCAAGCTGAAACTTTGCAGGGATGTTCCTTAGGTGAAGTTCTACAAAAGTTGTTAAAAGAATTTAATTCCGTCAAAAACTTTGGTTGCCGCGGCATGTGAAAATGGGAATCTTAAGTAAATCTCTAAAAATCTTTAAAAATCTTCTCCTCCTAAACCAGTAGGCCAATCAAGCTGAAACTTAGCAGGGATGTTCCTTGGGTGAAGTTCTACAAAAGTTGTTAAAAGAATTTAATTCCGTCGAAAAAACTCTGGTTGCTGCGGCATGTGAAAATGGGAATCTTAAGTAAATCTGTAAAAATCTTTAAACATTTTCTCCTCCTAAACTGGTAGGCCAATCAAGCTAAAACTTTGCAGGGATGTTTTTTAGGGTGAAGCTCTTCAAAAGTTGTTAAAAGAATTTCATTCCGTGAACTCTTGTAACTGCGGCATATGAAAATGGGAAATTTTAGAAAAACTTTGTTGTCTTTTTTTTCATAGACTAAAAGGCCAAAGGCAATTTTTATTTTATATAGAGCTTAATCATATGGTTCTCAAACAAGTTTTTGTAAATATTTAATCTCTGGGGTCAAAAATTGCCCTGCCCCTGAGGTCCAAAGTTTGGAAAAATGCTTAATTAGAGCAATTTCAAAAGACTTCTCCTCTTAAACTATAATGTCTAGGATATTCATATTTGGTATGGAGCATAACTAGATGGTTTTGTACTATATCACTAAAAGTTGTCTTCCTCAGGTCAAAAACAGCTCTGCACTAGGGGTCAAAAATTTGGAAAAACGCAAAATTTGAATATGTTAAAAAAAAATCTTCATTTTAAGGAGGAGGGCATTTATATTTTGAGTGTAGCATAGCCTGGTTGTTATCTATGTGTTTTGATCAAATTATGCCTGTAGGTTAATAAACACCCCTTCCCTGGGTGTCCAAAGTTTGTAAAAATTGCTCATTTAGACCATGTTCAATAGTCTTTTCCTCCCAATCTACAAAGTCTAAGGCATTCATATTTTGTATGTAGCATATCCAGATGGTTCTCTACCATGTTAGCTAAAATTTAAGCCCTGGGATAAAACATGGCACTGCCCCAGAGGTCAAAAATTTTTGAAAACGCCCAATTAGAGCAACATCAAAAGTCTTCACCTTCTGAAATATAAGGTGAAGGGCATACATATTTGGTATGTAGCATGACTAAATAATTTTGTACTACGTAACAGGAAAATATGCTCTTAGGATAAAAAATGTCTCTGTTCCTGGGGTTGAGAATTGCGTAAATTGCATTGAAAGAATTCTTCTTAGGTATAGGTTCCTGAGCATTTACATAAAAAACAAAGGATAAAATTATTGTTATCATCTTTGACAAACATGGCCCTTCCCAAGGCATCCAAAGATATGAAAAATGCTCAATAAGAGCATGTTCAAATATCTTCCACTCCTCATGTATAAGTTGTAATGCATTCATATATTTTGATTTATAGTACATCTAGATTGTTCTCTACCAAGGTTGCTAAAATTACACCCATTGAAGTTGCAGACAGTAATTATAGAGTTTGATTGAAATCTAAATACAAAGAATTTCAGGTAGAAAACACTGTGAGAAATGGATAAATTGCTTTTCACTCCCTTTCTCACTATGTATTTTTCAAACCTGTTTTCCCTGAGGGTGACAAAGTCTTGGATAGTTTGGTAATGGATTAAAATATAAAGCCAAAGGCATTCATTATTATTGTAAAGCATTACTGGATTGTTTTGTACAAAGCCCTAAATCTTATATATCTGTAATTTATTTTGCTCAAGTTGTGTCTTTTTTATACTAAAAAGTACTGTAATTTGGAGATGCCTCAGGTGAGCGATCTAGGACCATCATGGTCCTCTTGTCTCATAACCTATTGATAGCAGATAAAATCTACTTGAAACTGGTTCATTTAACTGTCCAACATGGTGCTTATGTAATTTAGGGCATCAAGTTATATGCTTCTTGTTTTACAACTTAAGTTTATTTTCTGACAAAGCCTGGTATATTGGTATATTTCATCGCCTTTTTCTTAGCAACTATTCATAGCATCAACTTGAAACTTGATGTGGAGGTTCATCTACGGGTCCTACATGGTGCCTAGGGAGTTTAGGTCCATACATTATCCACTTCCTGTTTTAGGACTTGGATAATTTTTGGGCATTGCCTAGTATAGTGGTATATTTTTGTTGCATTTTCTCAGCAACTATTCATAGCATCGAATTGAAATTTGGCGTGGAGGTTTAGCTAGAGGTCATACATGGCTCTTACAGAATTAAGGTCAGCAAGTTTACTACTTTTTTTAGTTTTACGACTTAGTTTATTCTTGTACATTGCCAGTTTTAGTTGTATATTTTCATCATATTTTTCACACAACTATTGACTCATACCATCACAATAATGTTTTAAATGCCCTGCAATATAAAAGCTTTGGAAAACATTGTGGAAAATGAAGAAATTGCTTGTCACAAGCAATTTCTTCATTTTTCACAATGTTTTCTACCCCAAAAGACAAACATTCTAAAGATTTCATCAACTTAAAATTGTCATCTGCAACTTCTTTGAATTTGGACTAGTCTAAAATCTCATTGTGTGGGAATGGGTTTAAAAGATTTGCTTTAAACGTTGTATGATAGCTCAACTAGGGGCCCTCTATGGCTCTTACCAAATTTGGATCTGCATGTTATCTTCTTCCTGTTTTCTGACCTCGTTTATTTTCATCCAATATAAGCGGGGGGTATACTCAGTGAGTTTTGACTGACAGTTTTCTTGTTTGTGCCATTCCAAGAATTTGTCTGGAATTTACTTGTCTCCAGACAAATGACTTTAAAAAAAGTTGCTGTGCCTGAGAAAAGACTAAAATTTAGCATTAAAAATATTTTATAAATGTAAGAATAAAAATGGCCTGATTTTGTAGGACTTTAATAGAATATGTAACAAAAGGTGACAAATAAATTATAAGCATGAAACACATTGTCGGAAAAGAGAAAAAACCTTATTTCCATCTGCTGTTTTAGACAGACCAATTATACATGCATATTGCATGTTTTTCTCTGGAAAAAATTTAATCTATGCTTCCTCCAATGTGTATCAGTCTGTTTGTCCCTGTCAATGCTCAAAATAATGCTGAAAATCAGCAACTCTTCGAAAATTGACTAAAACACTGACATACCCATCTCATTTAATTCCAGGTTTCAATAGCAGGACAACCCCAGGGTGTTGAAGCAGCAAGAGTACAAATAAGGGTAAGTTAGCTTATCACATTCCAACAACAATTCTGCTTTTTACAACCCGCAAGAAAAAGCTGTTTAATACATTTTGGAAAGTAGAAATTTCATGAAACAAGCAATCTTTAGCTCATCTGCTGAAGACGAACAAAGCTATTGTCAAGACATTGTCTCCATTGCCCGTCTGTCCATAAACTTTTACTTTAAAAATCTTTTCTCAGAAAGTACACAACAGGATTCAATAAAATTTCACAGGAATGATTCTTAGGTGACCCTTTATCAGATTCCTTCAAAGAATCGGATGCAAAATATGGCTTTAATGGCTGGGGGCTAATCCAATTTAATTATGGTGAAACCTTTAAAAATCTTTTCTCAGAAACCATTTTGTGAGCTATTGTGATTGGTCATTGTCTAGTGTCTGTCTGTATGTCCATCCTTTCACAATTACAAAAAATCTTCTCCTCCTAAACTATCCATTGAATTTAAACCGAACTTCACAGCAATGGTCCTTGGCCGTGTTCTTTCAAAGTACTTCAAAGTATTGAAATCCATGAAGAAGTTGGCAACTGAGTGATAAAGCGTAAAAATCTTCTCAGGTAGTGCTCAAGTTAGCTATTGTGATCACCTTTTGTCCGGTGTTCGGCCGTCATCCATCAACAATTTCTTTTAAAATCATCTCCGTAACCACTGGGTCAATTTGAACCAATATAGCTAAAAGATTGAAATCAGTTAAAAACTCTGGTTGCCATGGCAACAAAAGTGAAATTTTAAAATGATCCTTTAAATCTTCTCCTCAAGACCAAGAAGGTGTAGAGTCTTGATAATTTGCATTAAGCATCAGTGTTATTGACCTAGCTAAAATCATAACCCTAGGGTCACTTGGGGCCAATCCCCAGGGGGTGGGGTTTAAATAGAAAATAAAGAAAGAAGCTTGATTCATCAGTTCATTGACTTCTTTCTTAATTCTAAAATTCTTACCTATGGATCCAGGGGGGGGGGGGGGAGTTTTGTCCACATTTCCTTGAAATTTGACATTTGAGACTTTGTGATCCCCATGTACAGAGCCTATAGATGTATAAAGTATGGTCAGACCCACTGGTATCATAATCATAATCTTAACATTAAATCAGACTATTGAAAGGAAAAGAGCCTGTATCTCAGGTGAGCGCACTAGTGCCAATGGCCCTCTTGTTCAATTTTATACCACTCTGAACTGTTCTCTGCAACATCTTTCAACTTGTAAAATGTCTGAATTGTCGTCTGGTAATGGAAAAAGAATCATGATTTTCATGTTGATGCAGCTGTTTATTGTAATAGCATGCGTGTCAGAATGATTTCATGAAATAAACAACGGAAGTCATAAATGGATGAATTTCACTGAAATTTAATTAAACCAGGCATGAATAAACACAGATGTTTAAATGAAACGACCAATTTTGATAAAAAGAATGAGTTTTCGGACCTAGTGCAAATGAGGCTATCATTTGAAGAAACTACTAACTTGCTTATTCTGCATCTTACAAACAACAATTCAAGTGTGCTTAACCCATTACCAGACAGCAAATTTTAGACTAGTTCAAATTGAAAAGAGTTGCAGACGACAATTTACAGTTAATGTAATTTTAGATTTTTCAACTTTAAGGGTAGAAAACATTGTGGAAAATGAAGAAATTGCTTGTTACAAGCAATTTCTTCATTTTTCACAATGTTTTTCCAATTATTCCCCATGAGTGGCATCCAAAAGTGTCATTTTGTGAGGTTTGGATAATTCTTTACAAGACAACAAAATTTTAGACTGGTCCAAATTGAAAAGTAGTTTGGACAATAATTTGAATAGAAAAATAGGTTGAAAACACTACATGTAACAAAAAATTCCTACTTTTACCACATTTTTTAACAGCTACATTGCTACTGTGCAGGATTATGTAGCAATGGCTTTAACCATTACCAGTCAACAATTTTTTTGACTGGTTCAGAAAAACCCATTTCCACACAATCACTATTTTTGACCCCCTAACCCCCAACAAGGAAAAAAGCCTATTGAAAATACTGGACAATGAAGAAATTCCATATAACCAGCCATTTCTTCATTTCCCACAATGTTTTCTTCACCCAAAAATACCCCCCCCCCCCCAAGAAAAAAAAAATAAATGAAAAAATAATAATTTCATTAACTTAGGAAAGGAAAAAATGGCTTTTTTCTTTTCCCCCTGACAGTTATAAAACAGTAAAATTGTGAGGAATGGGCTTAGACTGGTCCAAACCTAAACTAGTTGCAGGCAATAATTTCAAATTAAAGAAATTTTGGATAGAAACAATCTTAGAGAATAGGACATAGTGAAAGGCTTTGACTGTCATTTCTTTTCTGAAAAAGGTGCAAAGGAAATAGATTTCATTCCTAGCAACTGTTGAAATATAATAAATGCTGCAATGAAGAAACCACTGCACATGTTTTTTTGTGCTCCAATCCTTGGCATTATGAAGTCTGATTGCTGATAAGCCCTTGGTGTATTATTACTCGTTGAAAATACCTTCCAATTATTTCTGAATGATGCTTTTGTTTATTTGTTTATCTGGCCTTGTGCAAGAATTATTAAATTGGCTAGTTTTTCTACCATGCCTATCAACAAATTTCATATCAGAAGAACTGGGTTATGCATAAAGCATACATTCACACCCTTCTTTAACCCATTCCCACTCAGTGACGCTTTTAGACACCCCCAAGAAAAAGAGCTTTTGAAAACATTGTGGAAAATGGAGAAATTGCTTGTGACATTTCTTCATTTTCCACAATGTTTTCTTCCCAGAATGTTGAAAAAATCCAACATTTGATAAACTTTGAATTGTTGTCTGCAACTTTTTTCAATTTGGGCCAATCTGATATTTTGCCGTCTGGTAATGGGTTAACACATTTGCTTCAAGAAAGTGTTTGTAAGAACTATCTTGAGGATTTACTGCAATAGTGTTCTAAGTGTCTATACTATGTCTCTGAAATCTTTGTTCATACTCTCATAGTATTTTATTTAAGAGATGAAGAAAATATTTTTTGTTTTCATGGAGGTATGAACCGAAAAACCTAATCACACTGTATGAATACGCGAAGTGGATTCATACATTTAGTGATTAGGTTTTTCGGTTCATACCTCCATGAAAACAAAAAAATATTATCTTCATTTCTTATAATTTGATAGCATCGAGCAAAAAATGCAACAACTTAGCAAATTTTGATACCTTTTTGTAGTGAACTATTTTGTGCAGAAGCATTTAAAATGGCTGCATACTCAAAATTTTGTTCATGGAGGTACGAATTTAATTTTTCGACCAATCAGATCGCTCGTTTTTGGTAGACGAAACTAACAATTAAATTATATACAGTTGAGAAAATAATGTTGACAATGAAGAAATTGCTTGTTATTATAAATTTCTTCTTTATAACATTGTTTTATACCTACAAAGACAAAGTTTTTAAGATTTCTATGAACCTCTTTCAATTTGGACAAGTCTGAAATTTCATCATCTGGTAATAGGTTTTTGATTGAATATCTTTGGATGCAAACTAGTAATCAAATCCTGCTCAACTTATTATCCCCCCCCCCCCAAAAAAACTATGTTTGGGGGGTATATAAGAGTCAGCTTGTCAGTCGGT
Source organism: Fragum fragum (assembly GCA_946902895.1). NCBI lineage: Eukaryota > Metazoa > Mollusca > Bivalvia > Cardiida > Cardiidae > Fragum > Fragum fragum. Next base: position 35,259,867 of record OX336365.1, read on the forward strand.
CGATCCGTCCATCTGTAGCTTTTTGGTGTCAATTTCTCGGCAACTATAGGACATATTTTATTCAAGCTTCACTGAAATAATCAGTATCAAGCAGAGATGTGCATATAAAAGTCCAGCATCCGTATCTTCCTCAAAAATCATTGGACCGGAACCAAACTCGAACTTGTTCTGTAACTCATTAATGTGGACTCACATACCAAAAATCAGCTCAATATCTCTGAGTGTTTAGAAAAAAAAATATTTAGGTCACGGTCTATTGATTTTTGACAGAGTTTTGGCCCTTTGGTGAAAAATCATGTCAGCTCAATTTCTCAGCAACCATTGGACGGATTTGATTCAAATTTCACAGAAAGACTCGGTATAAGTGAGACATGGGCATATCTTATTTTGGTTAAGGTCCATTTATACTTGACTGATTTATGGCCTTTTAATTAAAAAGTCCATTTTTTGTTATGGCTCTTTGGCGGGTAGCTCTTGTATATCGACATGCACTGTAAGATGGGTATTAGTCCACTTTGCGGCAATTTCTAGTTTTATGGAGGTGTGACACAATTTTTTATGAGCCCATATTGAAAGATCGGAAGCAATTTGTTTAGTCGCTGTGCATCTGTCGGTCTGTCTGTCTGCAAAACTAACTAAAAAACCAAAAAAACCCTAACATTTACAATTAACTTTATGCCTATTCAAAGTATAGTACTCATAATTGGCAAGATAGATACTCATCTGCACATACCAAGGTCAGGGTAATGTAACAAAGTCAAGCTTATTTACAAGGCTGTTATGGGTGCATGGTGTTTCACAAGCATCTTTTCATTATACATTTTGATCAACATAACTGAAATTGAATAATTTAGTAATATAATTCTCATTTACCCACCCCCTCTGTGGAAGCCTTGAGAGTGTTCTTTTCAAGAGTATAATGGGAATGAATTGGATTAAGTAGCTATTTCTGTTTTTGAAATCTCTTTCATAGTATTGCCTGCAAATCATCTGCAGCAAATAAATCTAATTAGGAAGAGCAGTAAAAGTCTCCCACCCTCAAGTTTACGACTTTCAGATGCAAACTGTCAGAATGCACACTTTAATAGAGAAGGTTTTTTATTAACTTCAAAAACTTCATTATGCCTGACGTTTCCTTATCACTGATATTCCCAGAGACTCGCAATGGTGTACATGATTTTTTACCTTTAAATAGATCACATACCCTCTACCAAAGAACTGTCTCCTTTTAGAAAATTTAACCCTTAACTATAAGCTGCAGACAACAATTTCAAGTCCAGGACTTTTCAAAAAACTTTGTTTTTCTGGCCAGAAAACATTGTGGATAATGAAAAAAATTCTTTGGTACAAGCATTTTTTTCATTTTCCTCAAAGTTTTATAAAGCTTTTGTTGGAAAAAAAGCAGGATTGTGTGGAAATGGGTTAAAGATAAAAGTTCTCAGGAGAAAAATAGTTTTAGGAGAAAAAAAAAAAAAGAAAACGGAAAAATATCAAAGAAATAAGCTGATCCTATATTCCTAATTATGATATTATAGATCAATTTGCAGCTAAGGATTTCTCCAATTCTTAAATCTTTACCATAAAATCACTTATTCCCATCCCAGGGATGAATTATTTGAATCGTAATGACGCATTGGAAATACCAATACTCCATTATATTCTCATATCATAGATATAAAATATGTGAAAGAATAGTGTGATATAAATGCCACAAATCTTTTATTTTCAGGAGTTATTGCCCTTGATATTCATGTTTGAGTTACCCCTGACCACCATCCCTATCCAGTTACCAGATGTACAATCTCCAGTCATTCAACAAGTACAACAGCAGTATAGTATCAATGTCACCTATAGACAGCGGGCCAGGATGTTACCCAACACTGTGGTAGTACGGGGATCTGTTTACAACTGGAAACTTGTCAAAGAGGGAACATTGAAACTTATGGATATGATGTTACCAAATTTACCTGTATGTATTGGTAACTTGCCGTGACAAAATCATCTCTGACGAATCTACACATGTACATGTGTATATAATAGATTGCCGTTACAATGATATAGCCTAACGCAACAGACTGCTTACACCAATTTTTATGCCCTTACCATGTAATGGCAACAGACATATAGAGTTACCTCTGTCCATGTGTTGGTGTGGACTTGTGTGTGTATGTGTGTTTGTGTGTTAGTGTACGTCTTCTGAAGCACATCTTCTGCATGAATCAATTGATTTTTATACGCCGCCGGAGGCGGTTGTATATTGTCGTCATCTTCTCCATCTGTCCGTCCGTCCGTACGTACGTACGTACATCCACTTTTCTCGTGAACACAACTCCTCCTTAGTTTCTGGACAGATCTTTTTGAAACTGTGTCAATTTTATCACCTTTATTGGTAGATGTGCATGAAGGAAGGATTTTTTTTGCCTAAGTTATGCCCCCTTTAAACTTAGTCTCTTGGGCTTATTGAAATTGCAGCCTTGTGAACGCAACTCCTCCGAAGTTTCAGGCTGGATCTAAATGAAACTTGGTGGATGTTATCACCTTAATTGGTAGATGTGCATGAAGTAAGGATTTTAAGGTTATTGATTTTTGCCTCAGTTATGCCCCTTAAATTTTAGTCTCTGTGGCTTATTGAAATTGAAGCCTTGTGAACACAACTCCTTCTAAGTTTCTGGCTGGATCTAAATGAAACTTGGTGGATGTTATCACCGTAATTGGTAGATGTGCATGAAGTAAGGATTTTATGGTTCATTGATTTTTGCCTCAGTTATTCCTCCTTAAAACTTAGTCTCTGTGGCTTATTGAAATTGCAGCCATGTGAATGCAACTCCTTCTAAATTTCTGGCTGGATTTAAATGAAACTTGGTGGATGTTATAAACTAAATTAGTAGATGTGCATGAAAAAAGGATTTTATGGTATATTAATTTTCCCTGACTTATGCCCCCTTTAAACTTAATATTTGGGGCTTATTGAAATTGCAGCCTTGTGACGCAACTCCTCCTAACTTTTTGTCTTGATTTAAATGAAACTTAGTCAATGTCATCACCATAATTTGTAGGTGTACATGTATCAAGGATTTTATGATTCATTGATTTTTGCAAGAGTTATGCCCCTGGGCCCTTTCAATCAATCAAACATAACAAACAGTTTGAACTTGACAATTTTAAAGGTAGTCTGCAAATGTTTTGAATTTGGTTCTGTCAACATAAGTAGTGTCTACAATTATTTTTTCTTGAAACAACAGCAAAGTGGCAGTTTAAATTGTGATGATGGCACTCTTGTTAAAATATTTCGGCACAGTTGTGTCCCTTGAAGAGTACTAGTATCTTGCATAAAGTTGTGTTGGATACTACCAAATTCAAGGTTGCAACTGAAGGTCTTGTGTCAAGCAGTTAAGCGGGGTATCCATATTTATGTCACTTTTCTAATTTTAGCTCACCTGAACACATAGTGCTCTGGGTGAGCTATTGTGATCGTTAATAGTCCGGTGTCTGTCCGTCCGTCTGTCAGTCCATCCGTCCATCTGCCCGTTCACAATAACAAAAAAAACTTCTCCTCCTTAATTAACCATAGAATTTCAACAAAATTTCACAAAAATGATCCTTCGGTCATGCTCTTTCAAAATACTTCAAAGAATTGAAATCCATGAAGAACTCTGGTTGCCATGGCAACGGAGTGAAAAACTTCTCCTCCCAAGCCATAAGGCCTAGAGCTTTGATATTTGATACAAATTATCATCTATTGACCCTCTACCAAAATACTACAAAGAATTACCTTATTCTGAAAATTTGCCCTTTTCTGTGTGATCCCTGATTTTACATAGAAATAAAGAAGGAAATCTTTAAAAACCTTCTCCCAAACCATAAGGCCTAGAGCTTTGATATTATGTATAAATCATCATCTATTGACCCTCTACCAAAATATTTCATAGAATAAACTGTATTCTGAAAATTTGCCCTTTTCTATGTGATTCCTGATTTTACCTAGAAATAAAGAAGGAAAACTTTAAAAATCTTTTTCTCCCAAACCATAAGCCCTAGAGCTTTGATATTTTGTATAAATCATCATCTATTGACCATCTACCAAAATACTTCATAGAACAAACTGTATTCTGAAAATTAGCCCTTTTCTTTGTGATCCCTGATTTTACATAGAAATAAAGAAGGAAATCTTTAAAAGTCTTCTTCTCCCAAACCATAAGGCAAATGGCTTTAATATTCAGTGTGTAATAATACCTATTGACCCTGTACTAAGATACTTCATAGAATTACTGTATTCTGAAAATAAGCACATTTTTGTGCATCCAAGAAAGGAGTAATGAAGGATATCATAGAAAATGTTCTCCTTCTAAACCATTAGGTTTAGAGCTTTGATATTTGGTATGTATTAATGTCTATTGACCCTCTACCTTAGTACTTCAAAGAATTACCGTACCCTTGAAATTAGCTCAATATGGTTGGATCTTCACTATACCTAGGATTAAAGGAGAAAATATTTCAAAAATCTTCTTCTCCAAAAGGATTAGGTGTAGGGCTTTGATATTTTGTATATTATCTCATAAAGCCTTTAACCATCATACTCAGGGGAGCGATATATGACCATCATGGTCCTCTTGTTTTGAAAATTTGTTCTCATAAATAATGTTTGCTTACAGAGGACTAACAGGTGGAGTGGACTAAGCTCAATCTGCACATATCTGCAATCTGACAAGGGTTTAAAATATGACAAGGTTTAAAATGATCTTTCCTCAAAGAAAGAGTTTTTTTGTGTATTTGTATCAGTATTCAGCTCAGCTGTTTTTGAAGAAAACCTGAGGTATTGCCATAGCCAGGTTGTTGTCTGTGTCATTGTCTGTGTCAGGATCAGATCAGAAACTTTGACATTTTGTAATCTCTCTGATATTACTGAACACATTCACTTTTTTCTCATAAAAGCTCATAATGTATCTTAACCCTTTCCTGTTTTGCAAAATTATAGATCTGTCCAAATCCAAAGGTTATGCAGAAGAAAATTTGTTTTGGAATTGATTTAAAAAATGACCATTCAGTATTGTAGAAAGTTTTGTAGAAAAAGGAGAAACTGCTTGTTACCGGCAATTCCTATTTTTCTACAATATTTTCTCAATTATAAATTCATAGGGACGTAAAAAACAGGATTTGGACAGGAAAGGTTTAAGCAAGCTACAAGCACACTGACCAATATTATGCAATGCGCTGTCATTTGATGGATCTCTTTCAATCAAAAGATTGATATTTCAAACTACAATGGGGAAGTCAGTGGACTTGTCTAGCAATCCATCAGTTCTAGGATTGTTAGAAGGAATTCTTGGATGTGTTTGCTGCTTTTCTTCAGCATGTCAAAATGGGGGATTTTGTTAATTTAACTACTCCCGGGTTTTATTGTTCAGATCTTTGACCCTTAAGCCATTCCCACACAATACCACTTTTTTATGCTCTTTAAGAAATAATTTTTTAAGAATATTGTAGAAAATGAAGAAATTGCTTGATACAATCAATTTCTTTATTATCCCCAATGTTTTCTACCCCCAAAGTGAAAGATTTTTAAAATTTCATCAACTTTGAATTGTCGTCTGCAATAGCTATGAATTTGGACCAGTCTAAAATTATGTTGTGAAGTAATGGGTTAACAAAAAAAAATGAGAATATTGTCTCAACTTTGTCATATTTACTAAAGTTTTGTTGAATTTCGTGACCCCTCTTTCTATTCTAAGTATTTACATGTAATTTGTTTTATTCCAGAATCCCTTACCAGTCAGCATGCAGTTAGAAATAGCCCAACAACATCATTTATTCATTATTGGCCGTGGTGGCATGAACATTAAACAGATAATGCAGACCACAGGAGCTGCTATTCATTTCCCTGACCCCAATACTGTAACCCAACAACGAAAGGGCTCTGTGTTTATAACAGGGTCTATTGACAGTGTATATCTAGCTAGACAGCAACTTATTGTGAGTATCCTCTTACTGATTTGTGAACCTAAAAGAGAAAAGGGACCATATTGCCATAATATTTTAGAAGTAAAATGGACTAACCAGTTAAGGGTTTCTAATGAAAAAATGATAATTTTTTACCAATTACCAGATGGCAAAATTTAAGATTAGCTCAAATTGATAGGGGTTGCAGAGAAATATTCAAATTTTTATCTTGTTACTATTTTTTCAACTTTCTTGGTAAAAAACAAGCAATTTCTTCAATTTTAGCTCACCTGATCACAAACTGCTAAAGTGAGCTAGTGTGATCACCCTCTGGTGTTGTCAGTCTATTGTCTGTCATCTGTTGTCCGTCAACAATTTCTTTTCACAACATCTCCTCCCAAACCACTCGGCCCATTTCAATCTGATTTGCCAGCAATGTTCCTTAGGTAGCCCCAATTGAAAAAAGCTAAAGGAATTGAAATCTGTTGAAAACTCTGGTTGCCATGGGTACAAAATTGAAATTAAAAAAAAAAATCTTTAAAAATCTTCTCCTCCTGACCTAGAAGCCCTAGAGCCTTAATATTTTGCATGAAAGATCATTATATTTACCTCTTTCAAATTAGATAAAATCACTATCCTTGGGTCCACAGGGGCGGAGTCTTGGGGTGAGGAGGGTTTTTATATAGAAACAAAGAAGGTTTTTAAATGACATCTCCCCCCAAACCACTTTGCCCATTTCAACCAAATTTGGTAGAAATGTTCCTTAGGTTAGCCCCTTTCAAAAAAGTGCTAGTGGTGAGGTATTTTGATCATCCTCTGTTGATTTTGTGGATGATTTCTAATTTTCACCCCTATAGATAGTTGAAATTGCAGCCATGTAGCAGAGTGTTGACAACACTCTTGTCAGTCACATAACACTAGATACATGTAGTTCAAATAGCAGCCATGTCCTCCTGACCCAGAAGGCATAGAGTCTTGATATTTTGCATGAAGCATCGGCACAATGACCTCTTTCAGAATTGCTAAATTATCAACCTTTGGTCCCCAGAGGCAGAGCCTGGGGAAGGGGATGGGGCTTATATAGAAACAAAGAAAGATTTTTAAATGACATCTCCTCCAAAACTGCTTGGCCATTTTCAACCAAAGAATCAGAAAAAATTAAATCAGTTAAAAACTCTGGTTGCTATGACAACAAGAGTAAAATTTGAAAAAAATAATCTCCTCCTTACCCAGAAGTTAAAGAATCTTAAATTTTACATGAAGCATCAGTACATTATTTTTTTCAAGATTGCTAAAATTTCAGAGTTACAGGGTGATTGGGCTTAAATAGAAATAAGAAAGCAACTCTTTCAAAACTATTTTTGCCAACTTTAACCTTATGTTGCCCCTTTTAATGATTACTAAAATATTTGAAATCTGTTGAAATCATTGGTTTGCATGGCAACATAAGTTGACTTCAGATGATTTCTTCTGACCCAGTTAGTATTAGGCCTTGAAGAAAAAGAACCTTATCTCAGGTGAGCGCCAGGGCCACTGGCTCTCTTGTTTTCTTGGCGTATTCTGAAACAGAGCTACTTTTCAAGGAGTATAGGATGGTCTTTTTATGATATTTCAGGGTTGCTTACCTTTGGTGTTAATGTTTGATGTTAAAGAAGAAATAGAAATGGATCAATGTAAGTGTGAAAGAATAAGTTTAAGTCTAGAATAGCTGTAGAACTTAAGAATCAACCCTTTTCAGGCAGAATTAAATCCTTTTTAGAATTGCACCAAATCACTGAAAGCACTGGCAGCACTAGAGTTGGGTCACTATTTCTTTGAAAATTAATTTTTTAAACCACTCTGCCTTGAAAGGGACAAGTAGCTTGTATAGACTATGATCAGATTGCACATATGTGCAGATTGATCTTTGTCTATATTTCCTGGCAAAACAGGAATATTTTAGGTTCAATATGAAGAGGGTTAACATCAGCTTTTTGAGTTTAAACCATAAGGGTAATTTATTTGTAAATGGTGTTTATCTTTATTTTTGAGTTGCGGCAAACCGAAGGTTTGAAGCTACTCATTGTCGTCGCATGATTTAACCATCTCATGTATTCCTCCGATGGCCCGGGACAAATAACCTCCCTGACATTGACGTTTCTTAAATGGGCTCATTCTGTGTTACCAGCCCAAATTATAAATTTTTGGACACTCTTTTAAAAGATGGCATCATTTTTAAAGGTTTCATTACAAAATTATCCTAATTTTTTCGAAACTTTTGATTTTACAAGCGAACTACATTCAACGCGTAAATAACCTCGATACTTACAAATAATTAGATCGTCAGCTTTGATTAAAAGACCATAAATTCGAAAGGACAGCGTGTATCTTCACATCATTTTATATTTCTTAGAAATATTTATGCAAGTGCAATACAAATCTCATATCGGTTACCTCCGACGAAACAAATTATCAACGAAATTGAGCATATATACATACGATACTTGAAACATGCCGTATAAGTGATATGGGCCGTACAATTTCGTATATATTAAATGGGTCCGTAGAGAATTGCATAGACGATATTAACTTATTTGGGTATTTTTAAGGATAAAATGCTATAATCTGTCGTTAATACTAACATCAATGTATCAAATATTGATTTTGTGAAGTTATTTGTGATTTCAAATATACTGGGGCAAATCTAACCTACTGAATGCACATTATTATCAACACTATTTGGAGTACGACGCATGGGAGCGCACTTGTTTATATCCTGCCCTGATACTAAACGAGAACGTTGATTCCTTATTTAAATCCGAGTGACAATCGATAAAGATTATTTAGTGACGAGTAAAGGCATTCACCCTCGAGACGATGGTTATATCCGAGATAAATGTCATATCTTCGATAGGCTGATTTGACTTACCTACCAGATGGATGGAAACGCCGAATTAGGTCATGGTTTTCTCAAGACGTCTACCGCAATTTTAGACTGGTGAACCTGTCCCATCTGCGCTGCTATCCGATATTGTATGGTTAGATTAGGACAGGCTCGCCAGTCAACCGCAATTTCTGCGCTTCCTGTTAAAGGTTATAATTTGATTGCATGTCAAATATGATTTGTCTTGTACAAAAAATGTGTTTGTACCGCCCTGGCCCGGGCTTTCCCCAATTTAGTAAAATAATTTTTCGAACCGATTTTCTTTCATTCTCGCACCGAACCTCCTCGCGTTGAATGCGATATAAGGAAATATATGTTTGAAATATTTACAACTTTGAAGCCCAGGCTAATTAAGGCATATATTTTCTAAAGATACCTGAAAATCTCTTAGTTACATACCCATATGAAACAGAGAAAAGATTATTTCATCACATCATGCGTACTCAAAAATGTTCAACCTAAACCCTATTTATTTTTTTCCTAGATGATATGTACAAACCTTTTATTATATGGATTGAGGTTTATTTATTTTAGTATTCATTTAAAATTTCACCTGGGATTTGAAGTTCAATAATTTGTATAATCAAAGCTCTGAAAGTACCTCTGACGAGAAACAGAAACCAGATTTATACAACTAGAAGTTCCTTTCTACCCAATTAACTCTATCTTCTGAATTTGCTATGGTGATTTAAAAACTGCTTTCCAGAGCTTGTTGTGCAACATTGAGAAGAAATATTCTCTGATTTTTATAATTATTGGGAAAATGTTCAATATTTCAAAACACAATTCACCTCAGATAATTTAATCCATGATTCTTTTAAGTAACCTGTGTGATATGAAGTCAATTATAAGAAAATATTACCTAAATGCAAGATCCAATCACACTAGGCTTTAAAAATAGAACTCACTAACACAGAATTAAATAAACAAAAATACACACACAGGATTTACTTTTAAGTGGATCAATCTCATTTGATCAGTCAAGGCCCAACAGACTTCAGTTTATGTTAAGTAATGAATTCCATACAGTCTGTCTGTTGTTGCAACTCTCAGGCCCTTCAGGGCTTTGATTAAGATACTAGTTACAATGTAGCTTTTATTGTTTAACCCTTTCCTGGACAAATGCAGGATTTTACGTCACTGTGAATTTATACTTGAGAAAACATTGTGGAAAGAGGAGAAATTGCTTATAACAAGCAATTTCTCCTTTTCCCACAATGTTTTCTACCACATAGGATGGTTTTATTTGGAATTGCATCCAATTTTCATTGTCGTCTGCATTTCTTTCAATTTGGACCTGTCTTAAATTTCAAAAACCAGGAAAGGGTTAAGAATTGAAAGATCTACTGAGCATGCATGAAAGATAAAAGTTTTAACATTTTCTGAATGTGAGTTTTAATTGGACAAAATTTTATCTAAATACATGGTATCATGATTACCTGTCTTATGTATCCTTGATTATGCTCTTTAGTAAAAGATGCTTAATTTCTGTATGAAAGCTCTATTAGGAAAAAACAAGGGTATCACTTTGACCGACTTTTCCCAATGTAGTCCTCTGATAGTTAACCCACTACAGGTAAAATAGTACCCCTGATTGACCTCTTATAGATCCTTTTGTTTTTATACACCGCCAAAGGTAGACATGCATTGGTATCTTCTTCTCCATCTGTCCATTTGTTCACATCTTGTTAACCCATTCCCACACAAGCCCTCCTTTTTACGCCCTTTAAGAAAAAGCTTTAGAAAACATTGTGGAAAATGAAGAAATTGCTTGTATCAAGCAATTTCTTCATTATCCACAATGTTTTCTATCCCAAAAGCCAAAAGAATTTAAAATTCAACCAACTTCAATTTGTCGTCTGCAGCTTCTTTGAATTTGGACCAGTCTAAAATTTTGCTGTGTTGGAATGGGTTAAATCATCCCCTCCTACAATTATGGGTGAATTTAAATGAAATTTTCTCATAAAGTTCCTAGTCACCTGAACTTACGGGTGTAAGGTGTCTGTTTCACAGAGGAGTAAAATTTCTTGTTACGACATCTCCTCCTATATTTATGAGTGAATTTGAATTTGATACCTTATACTTCTATAGCTGCATTCTTAACCCATTACTAAACAGAAAAATTTTAGACTGGTCCAAATTGAAAGAAGTTGCAGACGATTATTTCAAGCTTACAAAAATTTGGATTTTTCTAATTTTTTGGTTAGAAAACATTGTGGATAATGAAAAAATTGCTTGAAACAAGCAATTATTTCATCATTATCCACAATGTTTTCCGAAGTTTTAATTCTTGGAGGCTTCTAAAGGCGCCATTTAGTGGGAATGTGTGGGAATCAATATATTATGACTATGGCATACTTGTTAAGGTTTTGTTTTACAGAACACAAGGGAAGTTTCTTTGTCTGATGGATCACGTATTTATCCTTTGTTTAGAAATCTCTTATCTTTGATACCACAATTTAAAAGGAAATAATCAAGAGTTAACAAGATAAGATGTCTTTAAAGCTATGTATGGGATAGAATGGCTTTAACCTTTTTTCAATTATTTGATAAATTCATGTATAGAAAATTTCAATCTCTGAATGTTAGCAGATGAAAAGAAATTTACTCTTGCTAGTTAAGCTCAAGAAATGGATGATTTTTGGCGTACTCAGCATGCTATTCTGATCACCACAAGGCAGGCAACCATGCATCACCTGGTGTTTGTCATGCATTGTCTATCAACAAATTCGTTAAATCATTACCATACATGAAAATTTTAGACTGGTCAAAATTGAAAGAAGTTGCAGACAAAAATTTCTAGTTGGTGAAATTTTTCAAATCTTTTTCTCTTGGGGAAGAATACATGGTGGATAGTAAAGAAATTGCTTGGCCCAAGCAATTTCTTCATTAACCACAATGTTTCCCAAGTTGTTTATCATAAGGGGCGTCAAGAATCCTCATTGTTTGGGAATAGAGTTAACAGCACCTCTCTCTGAACAACCAGGCCAATTTGAACCAATTTTTGATGAAAATTGTCCTTGTTCATGGTTGTCTTTGAAATAGTTTCAAGAGTTTAAATCATCGAAAATTTCAGGGTTACAATGGCAACAATGGTGAAATTTGTAATATTTTTAAAAATCTTCTAAACCAGAAGAATCATTACCTTGAACTAAATAAATATTGCTAAATTCCCTACCCTTTGGGCAGAGAAACACTGTGCATGGGTGGTTGTTGAGATTGTGGTCTATATTGAAAGAAGGAGTTTTTCAAATGAATTGTAATCTAACACTCTCGGGTCATTTTGTGCCAAATTTTCCAAATATTATCTGGGCACTTCTCTATCAAATAGGATTTCAATCCCTTATGGAAACCTCAATAAACTGAAGACCGAATCAATTTCAATAGTGAAAATTCATTATAGTTTAAAGTGTTACCTCTACCTAAAAGGAGATGTTTTCAGGCATTATGATTGTAGTCTGGGATTTCAACTTTTTGATTTATCTGCCAATAAAAGGATATATTAAGGCTTTGGTTTGAAGATAAGTTTGTGGGACAGAGGCCATTATTCATGAAATCAGCCAGTGACCTTTCAAAATTATATAAAAGTCCTAGCGTTTAACACTTTTCTTATTTCAACCTTTTTTCCGTATTCCAAGGGAGGGTCGTTTTTAGCCACCTTTACAAATGTCTTTTTAGTTTAGATAGAAAGCAAGGATTATATCAGCAAGTTATTACATGTGTTTTTGATACATCTTTCTTTCATTTATAGGTTAACCCATTCCCACATGGCAGAAATTTAGACTGGTCAAATCTAATGGAAGTTACAGAATTACAAACTGAATTAATCTCAGGCTTTTGGAGCAGAAAACAAGATGGGGAAAAAAAGAGAAAAGCAATTTCTCCACTTTCCATCTTTTTTTCCTGAAATCTTCTGTTCTTGTTTATCTTATTTGAACATCTCCTGTACCAAGGCCAATCCCGATGATACTTGGCAGGGATGTTCTTTTGGTGAAACTCTTCCAAATTATTAAAATGATTGAAATCCACACTTGACTTTGGTTGCTATGGCAACAACGATGAGAATAACGAAATCTCTAAATTTCTTCTTCTCTGCAATCAGAAGGTAGACGGCTTTGACACTTGTTATGCAGCACTTTCTGGGGTGCACTATTAAGTTTGGTCTTATGATATCCCTGCCTGGACATACCCTATAAATTAACATATAAACAGAGACGGAAAACTTAACCCTTGTCATGCTTAACAGAAAATATTCCTGTTTTGGCAGTCTGATCTTGGTCTGCACCTCCTGCTTGTCCCCTTTCATTCAGAGTTGTTAAATTATCAATTTTCAAAAGAAATGCATGTATTGACATTTATTAACTTAATAAAGCAATTCTGTATAGGATTTTTAATTCAGCATGCCATTGGTTAAAATATCTTCATCTCTGTGACTTGAAAGCCCAGAGCATTGATATTTGGAATTAATTATTAAGATCCACAAGTTTTTCTCATGTGCTCTGCATGGGCTCATGGGATCTGCATGGGCACAGCCTATTTCAACACAGAAACTATGAAGAAAATCTTCTCTGACACCAGGAAGATTTGAGCACTGAAATTTGGTATGTGCTATCTTTTGGTATAGCTCTTTAAAGTTTGGTCATGTGGTGCCCCTGGGGTTATATTTCAATTCCACCTTGCCCCACCCAATTAACAGAAACAAAGAAGAGAACATTTAAAAATCTACACAAAAACCAAGATGTTTTGTTACAAAGTTTGTCCATGTTTTTACTCTTATATAATCCATAATTTGGCTCTCCCCCTATACAAAGAAGCAAAGATGAAATCTTCAAAAAAATCTTTTGAAAACAAGAAAAGCTTCTGGAATAGACAACATGGTTTAGATTGTTAAGCTTTGACTCATTAGAGTGCTTTGGGTCCAGACGGCTTTGTTGTTTGCATAGATAGCTATTTAGTACTCTAAACATGTTTGTATGGTCATCAGGATGACCCTTTTATACAGATGCAGTTATATGAATTAGTTGGCACGGGAATGTGAATGCAGATGAGCCATCTAGGCCCTCTTGTATGAATCTCTCTTTGAAGTCTCTTTGGCAGCATAGGTATTAGTTTTGGTATGACTAATTTTAACATATGTTAGAAGACTAGAAATATTTGCTTTGAACTTTGTTTGTTCACTCTCTGACAACTGCATGTTAGCATTAGCATGTGTTGCCCTTTTTGATTAAACAATTCAAATGTGTTATAAATTATTACAAGTTAAATACATACTCAAATTACAAAATTTCAGACTTTTCCAAATTGAAAGAGGTTTCAGATGACAAAACAAAGGTGGGTTAAATTGAAAAGTAAGCACTCTATGAGGTAGAAAACATAGTGAGAAAAGAAGAAATAGCTTGTTATAAGCAATTTCTTCTTTCCTCGCAATGTTTTCCATACCTATATTTCTTCAGCACATAAAAAGTTGTAATATTGTGGTAATGGGTTAAGGAATTTTTGTATGAATTGATGTAGTTGTGTCTTAAAATCAAAGTCTTCTTTTGCATATTTTCAGCTCGAGTGACCCAGCTGATGGAACATTTAGATGTATTTATCAGTGTCAAGCCAAAACCAAAACAACCAAGCAAAGTAAGCAGTACAAAACATTCATCCGTTCACTTCAAGATTGGACAAACAATATGTCAAAAATTAATTTCTACATGGTTTTCATGTTTATTAGAATTATTTCATTTCTTTGGCATTATTCAACCCTTGCAACTTTGACGAGAGTAATTGGTTGAAAACATAGCTTTTATGGTATTCACTTATGTCCATATATGGTAGACAATGAATTTTTAAAAAATTTGCTAATACCTTTTTCATCTAATTCAGTAAATGAATTGATTTTTGTAAAACAATGAAACGTTTGAAATATTAAAAGATTTCATTGACAAGGTTTATTTGCCACACATGTTGAATATGCATCAGTTTATATTGAAATTTGATTTAATCAGTAGAGCATTACAGGAGCTCAAGAGCCTCTAGTTGAGTTTACAAGGCCACAGAGTGTAATTTTGTAGATAGTTTGTTACCCTTGTAAAGATCACCTTTTCCTTTTCAATCTCTCTCAAACTATGCATGGGAGAAAGCAGTCCTGAAATAAGGTATCCAGTATAAAGTTGAGGGCAGAGCCATACGCTGATATTATCATACAAACCTTTGGCCATTCTTGAGATCCCATCTTTGCATTTGAGAAGCCCTCAATCAGATAAGGAAATCTTTAGATTTGAGTTGATTGAATTTAAATTTCACAAAGCCAAATTTGATAACTGCAAGTAGGACAGTTTTATAAGATACATTTGTTATCATAGAATCTGTTATTAATTGATATATGTTTGTTGCAAGCCAATGGCCTGCTTTACAGACCTCTATTCTCGTTGTATAATACTTTCACTATCTCTTTAATTAATTCCAACAAAATCCCTCCTTTTATGCCCTTTAAGAAAATAGTTCTGGTAAACAATGTGAAAAATGTAGAAATTGCTTGTTACAAGCAATTTCTGCATTTCCCACATTGTTTTCTACCCAGAGAGACAAAGATTTTAAAAAATTCATTAATTTGAAATTATCGTCTGCAAAGTCTTATGCTTTGGACGGTCTAAAATTTCACTGTGTGGGAATGGGTTCAGGTTTGACCCCAACCGATAGCTTTTACATTTTCCAGAATTTCAGATTGTCCCTTTTTGTATGACAGGACACATATATATTTGGTGTTTCAGTCTGTGATAGTTAAGAGTATAGAGAGAAATGCCAGTAACATGTATTTAGCTCGACTATTGTTACTGGGTATCGAGAAGGAAATACCCCGTCATAGAACTCCGTCCAATGGGGAAAACCAGCCAGCATATGACTTTGGAATAAGTGAGTATACTCTTGAACTATTTGGGAGGGTAAACTTTCTTGTCAGTAAACCATATAACTTTTTATTAACCCATTAGTGCAGAATAGTGCTTTCTGATGTTCTGAAGAAATATGTAACAAGCAATTTCTCACAATGTTTGTACCCTATTTGGCAGTTATTTTCTAATTTTAGTGCAATTTGAATAATTATCTGCAAGTTTCATTCAGATTGGACCAGTCAAAAATTGTACATTTTTTCAACATTCTTGGGTTTAAACATTGTGTGAATGAAGAAATTGCTTGGTTCACACAATTTCTTCAATTTACACAATGTTTTCCCATTATCTATCTTGAGGGGCATCAAGAAGCATCATTGTGTGGGAATGGGTTAAAGGGGGTCAAAAAGCCTGGTTGTGTTGAACTCGGCTAAAATGTTATCTATCTTTCAATTTGGAAGTCCAAAATTCTATTGTCTAGAAATGTCTTAAAGAATAGAAAATAATACAGCTTTTAGCATGTTTACACATAACAAATTTTAGGCTGGTCCAAATTGAAAGAGGTTGCAGATGACAATTCTACATGTATTTAGATTTAAAAATGAAACCCACTCAAATGCATTGACACTTTTTGAAGCCCCTCATGAAAAGCACTTTTGAAAACATTGTGGAAATGAAGAAATTGTATGTCATTTGTTATCCACAATGTTTCCTAACCCAAAAGACAAAAATCCTTAAATTTCATCAACTTGAAAGAGTGTATGCAACTTCTTTGGACATTGGCCCGTCTTAGATATAATTCAGAGCATTCATAACATGGGAAGTAATCCCATCCAATGCATTTGCCTAAAATTCAAACACATATAAATCTATTACATCATACCTCATTTCATTCTTGTAATGTTTCTTCTAGGTTATTTACGTCAAGTCAGCCAACTCCAGGCAGCAGCAGCCGTCCAAGCTGTACAAGGTGCCCCTCTCACTGTGAACACAGGGAACCAGATATTACTGGTAAACGGACACAAGAGTCCACCCTCCAACACAACTCCGTCCACTTCAACTGCTCAAAGTCCTCGTAGTCCACTCAACACAAACACATCAACCAATCAGAATCATTTCATCACACCACCACCAGGTAAAATTAATTGCAAGTTTTGTTTTTCGATAGATAGGTTTGAAGGCATGTACATAATATTTGAACACTGTACTCAGATAAATTTCAAGTCAAGTACAAAAAATTTGACGATCTTACTAATAATGCAAAGTTTTTTTCCTGTAATCCATGTTCCACAATGTTTTCTACTAACTAAGACAGATTTTTAAAATCTCATCGACTAAGAATTATTGTTTGCAACTTCTTTGAATTTGAAATAGTCCTAAATTTGTTTTCTGATAATGATTTAATATAATGTGAAATGGTGAAATTGTTTTTTATCGGATATAAAAACAAGGATTTTGCCAAATGATTTTGAAACTTATTTCCGTTTTCTGTTAACCCATTCCCACTCAATCCCTCCTTTTTACGCCCCTCAACAAAAAAGCTTTGGAAAAGATTGTGGAAAATGAAGAAATTGCTTTGATCAAGCAATTTCTTCATTATCCACAATGTTTTCTATCTCAAAAGACGAAAAAATTCAAAATTCCATCAACTTGAAATTGTCGTCTGCAGCTTCTTTCAATTTGGACTGGTCTAAAATTCCATTGTGTTGGAATGGGTTAAGCAAAGCTTTCCATAGCAGGCTTTTGATGTATTCTAAAGTTATTGGTAGAGGAATCTGTACACAATTTTAGCAAAGATCCTGGGGTCCCTTTTGATCAGAAATTTTTTTCTTACAAGAGCCAAAGAGCCTTTAATTTAACCTCTTCTCACAAGCTTTGATTAATATTTTTGATTAGTCAAAATGTGGAATTGTCTTGTAGAATGTTTCAAAGATACATCTTGAATCTGATTTACTTGCAGGTATCTATGGACCTGTGATGGTGATCCCCCAAGTGTCTACCTGCTCCGTCCAAAGTACCTTAGATCTAATCAACCATGTCAATTTAAATGGCTTACAAAAGGATGTCAATCAAAACAACACTGTACAACAACAGATCTCAACTCCTCGAGACCATGGTACGGAAAGTGTAAAATGCAATACTGACAAACTGTTTTTAATTTCTAAGTATTTTATTATAGTTTTCATGTACATATTTGCATTTACATGTTAGTGAGTACTTATGGTTAAAATCTTTTAAAACAATAATCTTTGTCCAGGAATATACAAAGTATTTGCTATGAATAACAAAGATGTCCAAATATTGAAACTTTTAGCCGCATTAGATATTTTGAATATCAGCTGAAAACTGACTAACTTACTTCCCCAAACTGTTAACCCATTACAACTCAATCCCTCCTTTTTACGCCCCTCAAGAAAAGATCTTTTGAAAAAATTGTGGAAAATGAAGAAATTGCTTGTATCAAGCAATTTCTTCATTATCCACAATATTTTCTACCCAGAATGACCAAAAAATTCAAAATTCTATCAACTTTAAATTGTCGTCTGCAGCTTCTTTCAATTTGGACCAGTCTAAAATTCCACTGTGTTGGAATGGGTTAACCCATTCCCACACAATCCTGTCATTTTTACAAACCTCAAGAAAAAAGCTTTGGAAAACATTCCGGTAAAAAAAAAGAAATTGCATGTAACAATCAATATGCCACTTTTTTTCCATGAGGGGGATTAAAAAGGGGTTTATGTTGGAATTAACCAATTACTAGATGGCAAAATATAACACTGGCCCAAATTCAAAGAATTGCCAGACAAAAATATTTTAGTGATGAAATTTTAAAAAGCTTTGTATTTGGGACAGAAAACCTTGGGGATAGAGAAGAAATTGCTTGTAATAAGTAATTTCTTCATTTTCCACAATGTTTACACAAGCATTTTTCTCGACGGGTATCAAAAACATCCTTTTGTGGGAATGGGTTAAGAAACAAACACTTTGACATGTTACCTGTTTTAAAGACTTTTAGCCAAATATACTTTGTTCCAGTTGTAAAGACAGCTCACAGTGAAGCTAGTAGTCCCACGAGAAGTCCCTGTGGAAGTCCCCTAGCAAAGCGGGAGAAAAGTCCTTTAGAATTCCGTGAAAAAAGTCCCCTTATTTTTAGAGAAAAAAGTCCTTTGAACTTTAGGGACTCAAATGCAGGTAAATATTAGTTAATATTAGGAATACTTTTTAACCCTTATCATGCTGAATACGGAAGATTCCTTTTTTGGCAGGTGGTATAGACAAAAGATCAGCCTGCACAAAAGTGCAGTCTGATCTTGGTCTACTCCTCCTGTTTGTCCCCTTTCAGTAAGAGTTATTTAAATAATCATTTTTCAAAAGGAATATTAACCCTCATTGAGACTTTACAGTTCTGTTAGTTCTTTGATTTTAAAGCAATATTGTTTGGGATTTTAATTCAGCATGACAAGGGTTAAAATAACATTAACTTCCTGGTGACATTTGTTTTACTGTATCCATATATCTGTCCATATCTTGATGTGCTACCTCAATATTTTCATTTTACCAATTACCAGACGACAAATATCTAGACTGGTCCAAATTGAAAGGTTTTGCAGACGACAATTTAAAGTTTGTGAAATTGTAAATTTTTTTCAACTTTCTGGGTAGAAAACATTGTGGAAAATGAGGAAAATTGCTTGTTACAAGAAATTCTTTAGTTTTTCTTGAGGAGCGTCAAAAAGTGTCATTGCGTGGGAATAGGTTAAATCAAATTATTTCAGCAATTATATAAAGCTGAAATAAATAAAATACATAGTGCATAAATACAATTAATACTTGTCGGAATATTTTTGTTTTTGCGGGAGGTATAGACAAAGATCATCCAGCTTATAAGCGCAGGACATGTATGTGCAGAGAATTTAGTGCCTTGTTCAGTTTTGCAAGGGTCAATAAACTAAACATACAAAAGAGCATTCATCTTTTTATACTTAAGCTAAAATTATTTATTCAAGTTTGAGAATGTTTTTGCTCTTAAGATGACAAAATTTTAGACTTGACCTAGTTCAAACATATACAAGAAATTGCACACGGCAATTTAAAGTTTACAAAATTCTACTTATCTTTGACTTTTGCAGGTGGGGGGGGTGTTTGGGAGAGGAGAGAAGAACATATAAAATAAAGAAATTGCTTGAACCAATGCTTGCATTTTTCACATTGTTTTCCTGATTTCTTTTTCTTAGAAATGTTTTGGAATAAGTTAACTGTTATGACTTTCTTTTTTTCTAGTTGATTTAGCTGGTCTATCAACTACCAACAACTATCACAAGTTCTTGTCTCAGTCATCTTCATCTCTAGCTAGTAGTGCTCATACCATGGACTTTCTGGGTAAGTATTCTGCATTTACAGTGGCAAAGTGTATGTGACTGATACTGCATAAGTGAAAATATTGGTAATGTAGAATTGTCCATGTTTATACAAACCCGATCATTGCTCATAATAGTACATATATGTATTTTACCTTTTATTTTATTTTTTTATTATAGGGATGAGTGTATTTTTCACTGCGTTTATTGGAGTATAAAGTGCAATTGCCTTAGCACATGGCAAATAACGCCCGTAGGGCGTTATGTTTAAGCCATGTGCTAAGGCAATTGCACTTTATACTCCAATAAACGCAGTGAAAAATACACTCGGCCCATATAATTGCAATACGTCTATTTTCAAATCCGAAACGGATATAGAGATGAAAATAAAAACAAATAAACGAACTGTGGGCGGAGTTACTTTTATTTGACAGGCGTATGGATACATTGACACAGTTTATCGCTCGAGTCGTAGTAACAGCGGACATTTTGTTTCGTCGTTTGGGTTTTTTGAAATGAAAATTCGAACATTCGTTGGATTTATTTGGAATTATTATGAGGAAATACTAACTTTAAACTCTGTAAATTATGATATCTGGGTCGATAACAGTTAGAATTATGAATAGATGCTTTGTAATAGACAAGAAATATAAACCTATCACATGGACACAATGCATGCTGATGTGACGAAGCCGATTCGACATCTCGGATTTACGGCTAATAAATGTGAGTTTTTCGAAATCTTCATGTTTAAAACGAACATTATAATTGTTATAAGGACACTATTTGTTTATCTATTTATTGAAAATCCATGGAAGTATAAAGGAATTCGAGGAAATCGAAATTCAAAAGGTGATGACTATAAATAGTAACAAAACAAGTTTGGTATTTCTTGGAAGTGAATTCCCAATATCGGAAATCTCTGACCTTGTTTGTTTCTATTTTTGTCGAAAATAGTTCTGCCTTTTATCGAGGTATAAAGTGCAATTGATTTGATCACATGATACGATTTGGGCCAATGAAAATACTCTATTTTGAAGTATTGCAATTATATTCTGTTATTTAGATATTGCATATTTTACTGTATATGAAATGTCTAAATTCATGAATATGCAAACTTTGATCATGCTAATATATCCATGTGTACAATTCGGCTTTTTTTTAGATCACCTGAGCACGTAGTGCTCAAGTGAGCTATTGTGATCGCCTTTTGTCCGTCGTCCGTCTGTCGTGCGTCAACAATTTCTTTAAACGACATCTCCTCCTAAACCACTGGGCCAATCTGAACCAAATTTGGCAGAAATGTTCCTTAGGTGGTCCCCTTCAAAAATAGCTAAAAGAAATGAAATCTGTTAAAAACTCTGGTTGCCATGGCAACAAAAGTGAAATTTTAAAATAATCTTTAAAAATCTTCTCATCCTGACCCAGAAGGCATAGAGCCTTAATATTATGCATGAAGCATCAGTATATTGACCTCTTCCAAAATAGCTAAAATCATGATCCTCGGGTCCCCATTGGAGGAGCCCGGGGGGGGGTTATATAGAGATAAAGAATGATTTTTTAAATGACATCTCCTCTCAAACCAATGGGTCGATTTGAACCAAATTTTGCAGAAATGTTGCTTAGGTGGTCCCCTTTAAAAAAAGCTAAAAGAATTGAAATCCGTTAAAAACTCTGGTTGCCATGGCAACAAAAGAGAAATTTCAAAATAATCTTTAAAAATCTTCTCCTCCTGACCCAGAAGGTGGAGAGCCCTGATATTTTGCATGAAGCATCAGTATATTGACCTCTTCCAAAATAGCTAAAATCATGATCCTCGGGTCCCCATTGGAGGAGCCCGGGGGGGGGGGGTTTATATAGAGATAAAGAATGATTTTTTAAATGACATCTCCTCTCAAACCAATGGGTCGATTTGAACCAAATTTTGCAGAAATGTTGCTTAGGTGGTCCCCTTTAAAAAAAGCTAAAAGAATTGAAATCCGTTAAAAACTCTGGTTGCCATGGCAACAAAAGAGAAATTTCAAAATAATCTTTAAAAATCTTCTCCTCCTGACCCAGAAGGTGGAGAGCCCTGATATTTTGCATGAAGCATCAGTATATTGACCTCTTACAAAATAGCTAAAATCATGATCCTAGGGTTTCCAATGGCAGACCCAGGGGCGGGGGGGGGGGGGGTATAGGCATGAAGCATCAGTTCACAGACTTCTTTCTTATTTCTGAAATTATAACCCATTGAAAAAGTTTTTTCCTTCTTTCAAATCAGCACTAAGGCCTTGGAATTTATTATTTAGACTTTTGGATCCCCAGGTTCATAGTCTTTATATGTAATTGTGGCCCACTTGTTTCATAATCCTTACCTTAACATGAAATTAGACTGTTGAAAGAAAAAGAGCCTTTATCTCAGGTGAGCGCCCCAGGACCAATGGCCCTCTTGTTTTATCTGCTACTGGTAATAGAATACTTGGGTACCTTGTCATCTAGTACCATTAGAAAAAATTCTATGATATTCATAGACAGTTTTATAATTCAATGATCTTTCATTTATAACTATAGGGAAATTTTCATAAAAAAACTTTTGGCTTAATCATATTTGGCTTAATCATACTTTCTGCATATTAAATTTATGTAATACTGTTACATATGTATACACATCTCTTGTGTAAGTGTGAGTAACACAGCCATCCCTCTCAAGCAGTAGTCATTAAGTTTTCTTTTGTCTGAACCAGTAATATTCGTATTTTGCCAGGAGGTATAGACAAAAATCATCCTGCACATATGTGCAGTCTGATCTTGATCTATATCTCCTGCTTATCCCTTTAAAGGCAGAATTATTTTTAATATAAATTTTATAAAGGATCATTGATTACAATGATTACATCCAGTACTGTTAGCCGTTTAATTCTAATACAATTCAAAAGAGGAATTCATTCAGCATGACAAGGGATAAGGTAACACCGAACATAAAATTGATATTTTTACCGAGATCTTAGTAAAAGAGCCAGTTAGCCATTCCTGGAAGTAGTGGTTATGCCATGAGTAATCCCTCACGTCTATTGTATATGTGACATAAAGTGTCTTTTTACAGGTCTGACTTAATCAGTCAGTAAACCCTCTCTCACAAGTGGTCACACTATTGATTTACAAAGTCTGCGTAAACCATACATCATTTTTATATGTAAAAAGTAGTTTATATCATTTCATAGGTCTGTGTAAATTAGCCAGTAAGCCCTCTCTCATAACTAGTGGTCACTCTTTTGACCTGTTTGGTCTGAGTAAAACACACACCAAGTATGTATGTGAAAAAAACAGTCAAAAGTAAAGATCACATCAAGGACCTATTTGGTCTGAGTTAAACCCTACATCTGTTGTATATGTCACATAAAGTTAAAATCTCTCCACTGGCCTGAGTATATTTGTCAATAAGTCATCTCTAACATGTAGTGGTCAAACCATTAACCTATTACGTCTTAACTCAAAGACGAGATGGCAAATTTTTAGACTGGTCCGAATTGAAAGGAACTGCAGACAACAGTTCAAAAGTTATGAAATTTGGATTTTTTAAAATTTTGGGGTAGAAAACATTGTTGAAAATGAAGAAATTGCTTGTTAAAAGCAATTTCTTCATTTTCCACAATGTTTTTTAAAGCTTTTTTTCTTGGGGCGTCTAAAGGCATCATTGGGTGGGAATGGGCTAATGAAACCACACATCATTTATGTATATAATATACAAGGTACATGTAT
The DNA here is from genome assembly GCA_946902895.1 of Fragum fragum. Lineage (NCBI taxonomy): Eukaryota > Metazoa > Mollusca > Bivalvia > Cardiida > Cardiidae > Fragum > Fragum fragum. The sequence goes on from OX336365.1 coordinate 35,283,701, forward strand.
TTATCATTCCACAGGTCTCAGTAAATCAGCAAGTAAGCCATCCCTCACAAGTAGTGGTCACACCATGGACTTACTAGGTCTGAGTAAAACAACACATCCGGCCATGAACAATATCCCCTTCCTCAACAGTAGTCTTAGTAATGGATCATTACATGGTAGCCTGAATAGACCGTCTCTTAGGTGAGTAACTACACCATTTCAACCCATTCTATATTATCCTGCCCAATTACCACCCTGAAGATAAATGCTTTTGAAAACCTTGTGGAAGATATTGCCTGAAACAAGCAATTTCTTCATAATCCACACTCTTTTTTCTATCCAAAAAGACAAAGATATAGTTCAGGTTAAAGTGTAACCAAAGAAATCCTCCAATATGATAAAGATACATATTATGCTTCTACTCATTAGAATTAATGGATCACCACCATCCAATGAACAATCCTGGCTGTCAATCAAATAATCAGTTGACCGATGAAATCTTTCATTATGACTGGAAATTGACTTTGAACTCCTGACACTTGCTGCCATTTCAGTAAAGTATATTTGTTAGTTTGGTGACTTAACCTATTACCAAACAGTGACGCTTTTAAACACCTCTCAAGGAAAAACATTGGGGAAAACAATGTATAAAATGAAGAAACTGCTTCATTTCTTCATTGTACACAATGATTTCTATAGAGAAAGTTAACAAAATTTCATATACTGTAAATTGTTTTCTGCAACTCCTCTGAAATTGGACCAGTCTAAAAATGTGTTGTGTGTTAAACATCTTAACTACAGCTTAGTTATGATGAAATTTTTTAAGATGTTTAGGTCACCAACCAACCATACTGCCTGTTTATAACATGCTAATAGCAATAAATTTTGCAAAATAATGTTGTTAAAAATCAAAGCAGAACTTCAGGTTGGAATTAATGGCCAGGCCAGAGAAATAAGTGGGCAGGGTGAGCAATTGGTAATTTAAGCAATGGATTGACACTGCAATTTCTATATACCAGAAGTGAATGTTGAGCTTGAACATTTATGCCAAACATTTTTAGTTGGTTCTGCTACCATAACAGTTAAAACTAGAGCTTGTTCAAGCTATAGTAATGCTGTTAAGGTTACTTTTTGTTAGCTCACCTGAGCACAACGTGCTCAAGGTGAGCTTTTGGTATCACCTTTTGTCCGCCGTGCGTCGGAAGTCGTCAACAATTCTTTAAACATCTTCTCCTCAGTAACCACTGGGCGGAATTCAACCAAACTTGGTAGGAATGTTCCTTGGGTGACCCTTCTCAAAAGTTGTTCGCAGATTTTTAATTGACTCCCAAATATGGGCGTGGCAGGGCGTGGCAGTTTTTGACTTAGAAATCTTTAAACATCTTCTCCTCAGTAACCATTGGGCCAATTTCAACCAAATTTTGTATGAATGTTCCTTGGGTGACCCTTTTCAAAAGTTGTTCGCGAAATTTTGATTTATGCCCAAATATGGGCATGGCAGGGCGTGGCAGTTTTTGACTTAGAAATCTTTAAACATCTTCTCCTCAGTAACCATGGGGCCAATTTCAACCAAATTTGGCATGAATGTTCCTTTGGTGACCCTTTTTAAAAGTTGTTCGCAGAATTTTGATTTATGCCCAAATATGGGCATGGCAGGGCGTGGCAGTTTTTGACGTAGAAATCTTAAACATCTTCTCCTCAGTAACCATTGGACCAATTTTAACCAAATTTGGTTTGAATGTTCCTTGGGTGACCCTTTTAAAAAGTTGTTTGTGATATTTTGATTTATGCCCAAATATGGGCGTGGCACGGCGTGGCAGTTTTTGACTTAGAAATCTTTAAACATCTTCTCCTCAGTAACCATTGGGCCAATTTCAACCAAACTTGGCATGAATGTTCCTTTGGTGACTCTTTTTAAAAGTTGTTCGCAGAATTTTGTTTTATGCCGAAATATGGGCTTGGCTGGGCGTGGCAGTTTTTGACTTTGAAATCTTTAAAAATCTTCTCCTCAGGAACCATTGGACCAATTTAAACCAATCTTGGTATGAATGTTCCTTTGGTGACCCTTTTCAAAAGTTGTTCGCAGAATTTTGATTGACCCACAAATATTGGCGTGGCAGTTTTTGTCTTTGAAATCTTCAAATATCTTCTCCTCAGGAACCATTGGGCCAACTTCAACCAAACTTGGCATGAATATTCCTTGGATGACCCTTTTCAAAAATTGTTCGCAGAATTTTCTTTCACGCCCAAATATTGGCGTGGCAGTTTTTGACTTTGAAATCTTTAAACATCTTCTCCTCAGTAACTATTCGGCCAATTTCAACCAAATTTGGTATGAATGTTCCTTGGGTGACCCTTTTAAAAGTTGTTTGCGAAATTTTGATTTATGCCCAAATATGGGTGTGGCAGTTTTTTTAAATTTGAAATCTTTAAATATCTTCTCCTCAGTAATCATTTGGGCAATTTCAACAAAACTTGGCATGAATGTTCCTTTGGTGACCCTATTCAAAAGGTGTTTGCAGAATTTTGATTTACGCCCAAATATGGGCGTGGCAGGGCGGAGCAGTTTTTTTACTTTGAATTTTTTAAACATCTCCTCAGTAACCATTGGGCCAATTTCAACTAAACCTAAATGAATATTCCTTGGGTGACCCTTTTCAAAAGTGTTGGCAAAATTTTGAATCATCTTACATTAGTCAGGTGAGCGATTCTAGGGCCATTCTGGCCCTCTTGTTTAAAGTTCCTAGTCATAATTTATCCAAACTCCCCTTGTTGGAAATCACAGACAAACTGCCTTGTGGGAGGTTAGTGTGCATGTCCAGGGATCTTTCAATTTATAGATTATCTTTGTCAATCAAAAAATTGATAGGATAATCATATCATTGTTTTAGATATATAGTGTTGAGATCCTACATTTATCTAAAAAATTATTTGTTAGTAACTTAAATGTCATTACTACAGCTTATTCAAGCTATATTTCCAATATATAGATTGCACACCAACAACTTGTCTTTTGTTTTTGTACCCACACATGAATTTTTCAAAATTATGTTGTTTAATACATAATTCAAGTTACCTTGTCACTGGTTACTGGATCTGGCTAGCAATTTGTCAAATTACCAATTGCTGGCCTGGCCAGATTACCCTGTTGGCCCTTCCCATTCATGCCAACAAAAATTTTCGCTTGGATATTTTGATTATGTTATTTTGCAAAATTAATGGCCAGTAGCATATAACAAAATAGTAGAATGGTTGGTTGGTAGCCTTAACGTCATAACTACAGCTTGAATAAACAGTAATTATGACTTTTACGTCGCCAAATCAACAAACAAGCTTAACAAAAATGGAGGTCAATGTCGGAGTTCCAAACTCACTTCAGTCATAGTGCAGTTGGTAGTGCATCAGACTCACAATCTTCAATTATGGGGTGTCTTGCATGGATTGGTAAATAATCATAAAAAATCGACAGCAGCTGGAGGCTAGGAAAGGATTTATGGTGGTACTGGTGCGAGATATATCAGGAATCCATTGTTAGGTACTCCAGCTTCCACAATTGACTGAAAAATTGTATTAAACCCAATTCAAACAAACAAATCAAAACTCACCTCCAGTCTAAAAAAGGGTACATCTTTAAAAATCTTCTTGTCACGAACCAGCTGTTGGGTTGGATTCACATTTGGTGTTTAGAGTCTTTAGAGAAAGGACTATCAAGTTTGTACAAGAAAAAAAGGATCTATTAAGAAATAGCATAGGTTAGGAGTGCATAACCTTACGTAGTGACAACCTTTTTCTACAAAACCAAAAGGCTTAAAGCTCTGATATGTAGCATCATCTGGTGGACCTCTATCAAGATTGTATAAATCATAACCTCAGGGTCAAAATTAGCCCGTTCCCAGATGTCACAAGGTTAACATAGGCTTATATAGTGAAAACTTTAAAAAATCTTCCTTCTCCAAAACAGAAAGGCTTAAAACTTTGATATTTTGTTTGTAGCGTCATCTGGTGGACCTCTATCAAGGATCATAATTAGCCCATCCTCGGACATCACAAGTTTAACAAAGGGCTTATATAGTGAAATTAAAAGAAATCTTCTTTGAAACAAGTGTGCACAGAATGTTGATATTTGATATACAACATCATCTGGTGGACCTCCATCAATATGTATAAATTATGGCCCCAGGATCAAAATTATCCTGTTCTTGGCCGTCACAAGTTTAACATAGGCTTATATAGTGAAAACTTTGAGAAACTTCTTTCTTGTCTCAAACAGAAAAACAAGATTGTATAAATTATGGCCCCAGGGTCATAATTAGCCTATCCCTGATGTCACAAGTTTTACATAGGGCTTATATAGTGAAAATTTTAAAACTCTTCTTCTCCTTAACAGGAGGGCCTGGGGCTTTGATATTTGGTATAAAGCATCATCTGGTAGACTTTTATCTAGATTGTATGAATTATGGTCCCAAGGTCAAAATTGGCCTGTTCTTTGTTGTCACATGTTTAACATAGGCTTGTTTATTGAAAACATGCAAAAAAAAATCTTCCCCCCCCCCCCCAAAGGGCCTACAATTTTGATATTTGGTGTGTAGCATCATCGGTGGACTTTTATCTGATTTTGTGCCCTTTTAGACTCAGATGACTGATAGGGCCCTATGGGACTCTTGCCATCAAGAGAAATTTTACAACCAGAGGTGTTTCTATATGTTACCCTTGTTGTTTCCTGAACCCATTCCCACACAATGACACTTTTGGATGCCCCTAAAGAAACACAATTGGGAAAACATTGTGTTACTTGTACTAAGCAATTTCTTCATTTTACACAACGTTTTCTACCCAGAAAGTTGAGAAAATCTAAAATTTCATAAACTTTAAATTTTTGTCTGCAATTCCTTTCAATTTGGGCTAGTCCAAAAAATTTCTGTCTAGTAATGGGTTAAAGAGCTTACATGCAGATGCAACAACCCATTACCAGACGAAAAAAAATTAGACTGGTCCAATTTCAAAGATGTTGCAGACAACAGATTTTATTTGAGGAAATTATGGTGGTTTCTTTTTAACTTTGGGGGTAAAAAATATTTGGATAATGAAGAAATTCCTTGCAAATGTCTTCAAACTGTCTGAATCTAAGATTTCACTATCTTTGATATAAGAGCTGAAGATTTAAGAAATGTAAACAAAAGTAGATATAACCATGTACCAGACAATAATATTTTAGACTGATTGAAATTAAAAGATGTTGTAGACGATATTTTCATGTCGAAGGAATTTCAAAATGTTTTGTCATGTAGGGCAGGAAATCATTGAGGACAATGAAGAAATTGCTTGTTACAAGCAATTTCTTCATTGTCCACTATATTTTACAAAGTTTTTCTCTTGAATAGCGTAATAAAAGCAGCATTGTGTAGGATTAGGCTTTTTAGGGCTCATTAGCTAGTTATATGGAGAGAAATGTTTATAAAGAACAATTAGTGCCATGGTGATTTACATTATCGTTATCACTTTGTTTACATAATATTACACCATCTGGGTGGTAATGTGATTTCATATTTAGCATGATTCATATACATCTTTTTGTAAATTTACATTTACATTCACCAGAGTTTCTACTTCTGAAGAGAAAATGTTGGTTATAAACTTATTTTTCTTTCCACACAATATTTTTCAAAGCTGTGTTTCTTTATATCCTTCACGACGATGTTGATAACTGTCCCAACTTTAGCAAATTAATTTAAGGTAGTCTCCTTCGACAGTATCAAATAGGTATTTTTATATCTTACATGGATGTTCATGGATCTCTTTTTACCTTGAAATAGATTTTTGGAAGAGGTTTTGATCATTTGAAAATTTTGATGTAATGGGCCCATTTTTTTAAAGCTTATTAAAGGGAGGTAATAAATTCAGCTGATTTGGTCAACTGTAATGCATATCATTTTGCATAACGAGTTTTCTTTATTAAATGTTTGAGAGAAAGATTTAGTTTATACTAATTCATTATAGTTCAATTGCGACAAAAGCCTTTGGCAAATAGAGTCGTTCTTGAACACTTGCAACCCAGATGTTTTCATGTCCCTGAGAGGCAGTGGTTTAAACCCACTGCTACCCAAATCTACAGCTGGGTAGACTGAGGCTTGCAATTAAGTGTCTTGCCCATGAACACACCCAGGTGATGGTGGGGCTCAAACACGTGACTATTAGATCACGAATCAACCACCTATACGACTTGGCCATCGAGGCAGTCAGATTATTCATTATCCTTTAGCCCTTAACCAGATGAAATATTTTCAAATTGAATTTGATTTGAAGTTTAATGAATCTTTTTCTTTTTTTTCAATTATTTATTATAACTTGAACCTTTCTTCATCATTAAGTGAGAAAGTAAAGGAAAGATTTTGTTTCAAAGTATTGGTTTGGGATATTATGAGGTAATGGGATAGCATTCATTTCTAAATTGGAGTGTTTGTGAGGGAAAGTGGGTAAGGATGATTATCAAGTATCAAAATATTTTTGTTTTAGAATTAATGAGGTGAAGTATATTCGAATTTGAGATAAGATAGTTTATGAGACAGTTGTCTATACACAAAATTTGTTTGGGTGCCTGTCTGTTTTGTATTACTTTCTCTCGTAATGAGAACTGCAGCTGCATTCCATGAATTAGTCATCACATAAACATTAACAGTATCCTCTGTAGAAAAATGTTACTTTCTGTTGTTTTACATTACCAGATAATAAAATATAAGAATGTTCCATATGTAAAGAGGTTGTAGACATTTGGAAGTGTGATTGATTCAAGCAATAAGGATCATTCAGGATTCAAAACAGTTTGACTTGTTACTAGCAATTCCTCCTTTTTCGACAATGTTTTGGGAAAAAAAACAAAAAAAAAAACCCTCTAAGAGCTTCAGAATTAGTTTCTGTCATTGCATGATACCAGGTTAAAGAACAAATATTTATTTTTGACTAGCCTTGGTATTTGGTATGTAAAACCTAGTGAACTCCTACCAAGTTTATTTCTATGATGACCCTTTGGTTATGATTTGGTTCTACTCCGGCTCACCCAACCTGATTAACATAGTAATGAAGAAATGTTTGAAAATCTTCTCGGAAACCAGAAGGTGCAGACCATGGATACTTAGTAAATAGAATTCTACCAAGTTTATCCTAGTGACATCCCTTGGGTGACTAGCAAATTACCTGGTTCTCTTTTTATGTCATTTTCTAGCTTACATGGTACTAGTTTTACAATGTACTCATCTGCAATTTCTTTTCATTTTGGACCATTCTAAATTTTAGACACTTTGTAATGGGTTATGGTTTATGATTTTCTGTAAAATCTCAATGGCAAAGAGTGCATTTCAAGACAGTGTCATAAATTTGATATCTCTGGGAGAATCCAGATGTATGTCATAGATACAGTGTATGTTTATTTTTCTGTGATAATATATCTAATCATTCTAAAAACAGCTGATGAGACCTGCATTAAATCAAAACGAACTGCTTGATACAACAAATTTTAACCAATATGTACTGTTAACTGTACCAATTATCAGACAATGAAATTTCAAACTTGTCTTAATTGAAAGAAGTTAACCATTATAAAGTGCCTCAAGCACTTTCTTCCTTTTCCAGAACTTTCTTTATCCTAAATGATGTTGTTTTTAGCATGGCTATTTTTTAATAAAAATCAATCATTTCATGTTTTTGGCATAGTAAACACTCAAACATATAGTTATATCTCTTTTATAGACCCATTATAAGACAGAAAATTTTGGCCAGATCCAAATTGAAAGAAGTTGTAGATTACAATTTCAAGTCGATGATATTCAAATATTCTTTGTCTTTTAGGGTAGAAAACATTGTTGACAATGAAGAAATTACTTTTTACAAGCAATTTCTTCATTGTCCACAACATTTCTCAAAGCATTTTCCTTAAGGGATGTAAAGAAGCAGGATTGTGTGGGAATGGGTTAATCCAATCTCACATAATTCAGCTTTTTGGTTCCCCTTAAGAAAAAACTGTAGAAAACAATATGGACAATGAAGAAATTGCTTGTGACAAACATTTTTTTCTTTATCCAGAATCGTTTCTACCCTATTAGACAAAGGTTTTCAAAATTTCATGAACTATTGATTATCATCTTCAACTTCTTCCATTTTAGACAATTTAAGATTTTGTAGCCTAGTGATGGGTTAATAAAGATTTTGACATTTTGGAATGTGTATTAAGCCATTAGAAGATGGCAAAATTCTAGACTTGTCCAAATTAAAAGGAGTTACAGACTTCAATTAAAAGTTCAGGAAATATTATGAAAAATGATGAAATTGCTGGTTGTAAGTAAATTCTTCATTTTCCACAATGTTTTCCCAAATGCTTTTCTTGAGAGGCGTCAAAAAGTGTCTTTTTGTGGGAATAGGTTAACAATTAAAAAAAGATAAATTTGTCAATATGGGAAGTTTGATTATGAAAAAGAAAAACGCTCAAAGCTTTTCAAGATGGAATTATATTGCTTGTGTTGATAGTGACATAATTTCTTCATCTTTTATAGAAACGGTGATGATAGAAGAATAGAACAAGACCTTGATTTACGAGCTCCTGGTATTGAAAGAAAGAACTCGCAGACAAACTTATTTCTAGATGAGTATCAGACATATGGTGTTGACTATGAACAGAAGAGAATATTGGCTACAAAAGGTACATGTAGTTCATAGTCTTAAAAGAAAAAATTCCAGATGCCATAATTAAGACTTGGATAAATTGAATGATGTTGCAGGCTTCATTTCAAAAACTGAAAAAAGGTGCCATTTTCAGGTTGAAAACGATAAGAGAAAGGATAAATTGCTTGCTAAAAGCAATTTCTGCCTATACTTTAAGAGCATAAATATTTTGGGAAGTATGGTAACAGGTTGAATGAATAATTCCTACACAATGATGCTTTTTGACACCCTCTAAGAAGAATAAAATGGAAAATGAAGAAATTAAAGTAGATGAAATTGTAGACTGATCATCGGACTATCCATTTTGAAAATTTCTATAGTTAGTTTATTTACCCTTTCCTGTACAAACCCAGGATTTTTCATTGCTGTGTTTTATACTTAAGAAAACATTGTGGAAAAAGGAGAAACTGCTTGAAATAAGCAATTTCTCCTTTTTTCCACAATATTTTCTACCATATAGGATGGTTTCATGTCAAATTAAATCCAATTTTCATTGTTGTCTGCAACCTCTTTCAGTTTAGATGAGTCTTAAAAAAAAAAAAAAAGGAATGGGTTAACCCTTTTATTGCTAAACCTGGGATATTTCTTACTTTAAATATTTTATTAACCAATTCTAATGCTTATTTCAGCATATTTCTGTGTTGGTAGGAAGCATAGTTTATTAACCCTTTTCATTCTAAACCTTGGATATTTCAGCTTTGGCAGGATGTATAGACTAAGATCGGCCTTTACATATATGTAGTCTGATCATAGTCTACACCACCTGATTGACACCTCGAACCAGAATAACTTTTTATACAATTAGTTAGCAAAAAAATATATGCCCCTTCGAGTGCTTTAAGTCCCTTAAATTCAACAAATCTGAACTAGGATTTATTCAGCATGACAAGGGTAAAGAAAACAGAAAAAAAAGAATCGTCCAAATGAGCTTGATGTTATAATTTCAACATTATGTCTTGACCAGACATATAAGTACATGTGTACACACAACACTGGTCATAGTAGTGAATTCTATGTAAATATATAGTCAAATGGACCTTATTGAAAACAAGGTTAGTCCACCAGAAAGCAAGAAGGAAGAGACTTTATAATTTAATTTTTTATATGACTTGGCATTGAAAATAGTTGTCCATCTGTTCATTTGTTATAATAACACCCCCCCCCCCCCCGCCTACAAAGTAGAGGGGAGTATATTGGTTTAACCCTGTCTGTGTGTCTGATGAACAGAAGAACTTTTCATTTCTGTGCTCTTAGTCAAGAACCAATTGACCTGCAACCTCGTTTTTTGGGTCATATAAGTCAAAGGTCACAGTCACAATTAAACTTTGGTTTGAATCTGTTTCTGTGCTTTAACTAAAGAACCAATTTACCTAGGCCAATGAAACTTTATACACATGTTGTCCGTGACTGAAGGAGGTTGCCTATTGTTTTTGGTTCACAAAGGACATAGGTCAAGGTCACAATTGAAATTTTTGGGTCAAATGTAATATGAGCTATTTCAGTGACAAAATGCTGGTGGGGGATTAGTTTCCTTTGCAACGACTCTAGTTTGTCATACTGTCTGTCAAAATGCTTAACCTTAAAACTTAACTTTCTCTTGTTACTCTAAAACTTATTTTCTGATGCTCATATTTGTAATAAGGCACCTCTGTACTAAAGTTAAGCCAAATATCAATGTCTTCTGTCAAGGACAAGCTTCTGAATCTTCTGAAAATTTGCTGCTAGGGGTGATTGAAATTCTCAGTCATTAATCTATTCACACACAACAAATCTTTCTGATGCCCCAAACAAAAAACAATTGGGAAAACATTCTGGAAAATTTAAAAAATGCTTTCAATTAGCAATTTCAATATTTTCCACAATGTTTTTCGACCTGGACAGTTGAAAAATTTAAAATTTCACAACCGCAAAATTGTTGTCTGCAACTCTTTGAATTTGGCCCTGTCTAAAATTGTGTCATCTGATAATTGGTAACTTCACTTACCTTTCAAATTTTACATCATGAATTGCAGGAAAATTTGCTTTGTTGTGCTTTTTGAGGTGTATCAGAAAGTACTGTTGCTCTCATATCCTTTTAAAATACTACCAGCATCCAAAGGTAACTATTTCCTCAGGGACAACCTACCATTCAAACATTTTGGGGTCGGCTGCACAGTTTTTTTGTTAAAAACTGAGAATAAATTCATATACCATGTGTTTTTATAGCTATACAGAAGAAGCCTATTGGAGAATCTAGAATTCCCACAGATTTCTGGTCAGGGTATGGGTTTTCAAAGTCTGTCCCAAGTGCAACATTAAAGGAGGTAATGGCTCAAGCCGGAGTTAAACAGAAATATGAACCACCAATGGCAACAACATATGAGGTAAATTTGAGATTTTATAAGTCTGAAATAAGTCAGATAAAAAAAAAATGAAGAAAGCTAACCCAAAAAGCCTCAATTGACAGATTGTGAATGTCAAATAAAGAATCAAGTGATCAATTGGTTATTTATTTAGACCAGAAATGAATTTTGAACTCCCACATTAGCGAACAATTATGTGGAACATTTTTGTTTGTTTTGCAACTTAAATGTAATTACTACAACTTATTCAAGCTGTAGTTACAACGTTAGGTCACCAACTATCAATTTTATTTTTTAGTTTCATGATACTGGCCATGAATTGGGAAAAATAATGCCATTTAACCCTTCTCTGTTTTGCAAAATGTTAGACTTGTCCAATTTCAAAGATTTTGCAGACGAAAATGTAAAGTGGATTTAACTTGAAATATTACCATTCAGTAGGATAGAAAATATGGGAAAAGAAGAAATTGCTTTTTTCTTCTTTTCCCACAATGTTTCCCCATTATGAAACCACAGGGATGTAAAAACCAGGGATTAAACAGGAAAGGATTCATATAGAAGTGGAACCTCCTGTTGGAGTCATTGGGCCTGGCAAATGGAGAAAAAAAAGTTGGATTGCATTGGAATACAGCAGAACTAGGATTGAAATCAAATTTGAACAATTTATATTCTCAGAATGCAGTAGGAGAGCTCAGTGAGATGGATCCCTACCCCTGGAAAGATTCCATCACAAACTATAATCCACCCTTAAATCCAGCCCCAGGTGAATACCCTAGTCCTAGAAAGAAATGTGAGTATTTATTTTCTCATCTATGATGTATGTTGATGAATGTTTTAATTCAGTTATGTACAGAGGGCAAGGGCACCCTTAAAAAAGGACTTTTTGTCATTTCACACACTATCACTACATTCTGTTAGACCCAAGATGTGTTTGATCTATGCATGCGGATTAGCTATTTTCTTAAGTATGAAATAACCAGGGACTGCACGGGAATGGGTTAAAGGATTTGTGAAAATAAATCATAATTCTCTAAAGTTTTGGAATTCTACCTTGCTGTAAGCTACTCATGCAATGTATATGTACTTTTGTCCATTAGTAATAGACAAATTCCTTGTAGCAATGACATCTGTCAAAAACCTAATATTTAGGAAAGATTGCATTTTGCAATCTTTTGCCCTTAAAAATTCGGCATATACACAAACTTGGGTTAATAAGGTTTCTGTTATGTCTTATTTATCAGGGTTAATTGATAAGTGGCTATCACTCATAAATTATTCACAAAACTTTATTGAACTTTGATCAAATCTTGATTTATGTGTCAACATTTTTCAGCTATGTCAAAGGTTTTTAGCCTGAGATTTTACGCAATCTCAGGCTAAAGTTACAATGCTAAAAATTCAAACCCATGCAGAGTTTAATTTGAAAACATAATGTAAAAACATCTATCACAATCAATGTGATCTTCTGTTGCTTGAAAAGTAGATCGGATCTGACCATAAATGAATACCCCCGATTGAGGTGAGAAGGACGAAGGCGAGATATGACTCATTGAAAGCTGTCGGCTCGATGTACAGTACTTTCGTGTGAGTGTTCTGAATTTGGCAAAATTATCAAAACTTGACAAGTGAATGGAAAGAAAGAAAGGAGATATATAATACATTGGAAATTATTAAACATATATAATCATATCATATTGTTAAGAAAAAATAATGTGTTTGTTTCATACCAAAATAATATTACTTATTCTAGAGTAACAATGTTAAAACGGTCCGGTTAGACGAAGTTGCTGTATAAAGCTGATAAGTGAAGCTGTCGGTTTTACGCACGATTGGAATGTTTTGTTTAACAAATTAATTGGTCATTCATTGGATCATATTTTCAAACTGTCTGAAAACAGTTTAGTAGTGCTCGGACTTTGTGTCTATATATTTTTACCTCCGAATTCTAACCAAAGGATGCAACGTCTACATACCGCTCTTGAGAGGTGTACATAATCATGTTAACCTGCTAAACGATCACCCGCCCTCTCTCACTTTCTTTATCTTGAGATTATAAAGCGCATATTTACATAACGAAATTGGTCTGTGTCGTAGAATACTCACAACGCACGCAAGAGCCTCCTAGTTCAAACCTGGCTACCCATCTATCTCACTCTCTATCTCTCTCTCACTAGCTCCACTGGCTGAAAGCCAACAAGCTTTTGTCATGATGTGGTGTCCGTCGTCCGTCCATCCATCCGTCGACTTTTACTTAAAAAATCTTCTCAGAAAGTACTGAACATAATTTAACCAAACTCAACCATTATTCATAGGGAGGATCCTTGGGTGGCCTTTATCAGATCCCTTCAAAGCATTTTGATCGGGTGAAAAATATGTAACGATATATACATGTAAATATATCGTTGCAATGCCTCAACGGGATGACAACGGGCACGTTGTGTCCCCTAGCGCACAAATTGGCAGATCTGCGCATAATTGACAGTAATTTTGGGTAGAAAGTGGCACCTCCGACATTCTGACCATCAAATTTTTTTCTGCCCAGATTATATATCTCCTGTATACATATCTTAGGCTTCCAGCGCTTTCAGCGCTTTGATTTCTACTCATAATAGTGTGTAAGCTGAACTTTAAAAGTTGTAGGATTTGCATTTCGATGGCTCAGCGCGAAACAGTTGTAACTGCCTATAGACATATAGGCAGTTACAATTTTTAGCACTGAACCATCGATTTGGTATTCATGTCTTCTGTTTGAGCATGAATTTCCCAGTAATTTGAAATCATTGAAATTGGTGATTTATCTTTATTACAGACGAGTTTGGTTTGAGTGCCAGTAACCATATAGATGGCGCCATAGTACCCAATAAATCTTACTGGAGCTCCAAAACAGACTTAGCGGAATTATTTATTAAACTTGGTCTTGGAAAGTATACAGACTTATTTCAACAACAAGAGGTAAGGACTTGAGATAATTTGGTTACCTGTAGTTAAAATGGCAGAATGCAACTGTAAAGCAAATAAACAAGACAAATTAAATATTTCTTTTAGACTGGAAGTGACATATCAACCTCCTACATGTTTGTTTCACATTTTCTTTGGCAGGTGACTTAACCTATTACCAGACAGCCAAATTGTAGACTGGTCCAAATTGAAAGGAATTACAGATGACATTTTAAGGTTAATGAAATTTTAGATTTTTTTCTACTTTCTGAGTAGAAAATGTGTAAAATGAAGAAATTGCTTGCTTTCTTCATTTTACGCATTTTCCCAATCACTTTCAGTGGGGGTGGGGGGCGTCAAAAAGCGTCATTGTGTGGGAATGGGTTAGATGTCGTAACTACATCTTTTCAAGTTGTAGTAACCTTTAGGTCACCCTCTAATTATTTTCATTTAGTTTTATATGAACTTTGCGAACTAATGTCATCTTATATGAGAACTAATGTCATCTTATATGAGAAAAACTGTTGGGTCAGAAGTGAGTATGTCTAGTGATCGATCAAGTGTCACCTCATTGAAAACTTTTCTTGTATTGTTTTGCATTATTGCAATTTATTAAGGATTACCACTTGACCATTTCACTGAAAAAAGATGAAATGATAGACTCACTGTTTTGGTAGAATTGTACATTTTAGCCCCAAAGACACTGATAATGTCATGAGGTTAGCATGTAATTCACATGTGAATTGACATGTTTTTATAGATTTTGTCCACAGAAATAATATTTTGTCTCTTTTGCATTAAAGAAATAGAATAGTTGTTTGTTATACCCCCGCAAAACGGATGTTTTCAGGGCTATACTGGAATCAGCCTGTCTGTCTGTCTGTCCGTGTATCCGTCTGTGTATCTCCCCTTGAACTTAGACATTATTTATGCTTTGTAGACATATACAGCTAATCATACTACAAATTTTGTGTTGCGAACTCCTCCTTCAGTTTTGCTTCAATACCATTGTAACTTTGATGAAGTTTTGCAAGACACAATTTTGAAGTCTTAATTCCCCCTGGTTCAAGAATTTTCTCTCCTTGAACTTAGACATTATACAGCTAATTATACTACCAATTTTGTGTCACAAACCAAAGCTTAGATATTGTTCATGTTTTGTGGACATATACAGCTAACTATACTACCAATTTTGTGTCGCGAACTCCTCCTTTCTAGAAAAGCAAAGTCAGTAGCTATGTCCTTGTATTATTAAAGCTCTCATTACACTGAAAACACTTGCGGGGGTATTAAGTCACAGTATTTAAGTCATATACTGTGTCAAGTTCTAGTTTCTCCTGGTTCTGCCACTTGTGAAAATATAGCTTTTTGTTCATGATATGAAAGATATATCTTACACTGAAACAAACAACTATCCTCTACTTATTTGAAGTAGTTGACAGAATTTGTAGATAACATTCAAAGCCTATTTTAAATGCAAAATCTCCTTCCCCAATGATGTCTTCTCATCATGCCCTGAGATGTAATAGCGACAGGCATATAGAGTTACCCTTGTCCATGGCTGAGTCTGTTAATGGGTTAAACACCTCTTGTTTAGCCTCTTATCAATTTTTAGCTCAAATGGCTGAAAGCCAGAGAGCTATTGTCATGGTGTTGTGTCCTGGGGTGAACTTTTACCAGATTCCGGATGAAAAACATGGCTTAAATGGGTGGGGCTCATTTCCATATATGGTAAAAGCTTTGAAAATCTTCTTCTTAAAACCTAGTGGATGGATTTCAATCAAATTTCAAAGAAATGATCCTTTTATGAACCTCTATCAGATTCCTTCAAAGAATTTTGATCAGATGAAAAACATGGCTTTAAAAATTTGACTGGATTGAAAACAGGTCTTAAACTGGCAGGTCTAATTTCCATATTTGGTATATAGTCTGAAACATTTGTAAATTTCTCAGGAGTTATGGATTTCAACCAAATTTCATGGGAATGATAACCAGATGACTGTTTGTCAGATTCCATCATACAATTTTGATTGGTTGAAAAAAATGGCTATTATGGTGGTGGGTTATGTCCATATATGGTATACAGTGAAAATTTTACATAAGGAATTTTAGATATCTTGACTTGACTTTTGTAAAAACAATGAAAATTTTGAAATGGTTCTCAAGAACTATTTCAAAGATTTCAATGATTTAGATTTATTTTTATTATATTCAGTTTATCTAAATTTATGAAAAAATTTGCTTAATCAGTACATTCATGCCTGTAGGGCAATACAGGCGCTCAAGCGCCTCTAGTTTTTTTGTGTTTTTTTTCACTTTTGTAGTGTATGTCCTGGTCTTATGAAATACAATCAAGCTTTTACTGATCTTGAAATTTTTAACAAGTACATGTATAAGATTGAGTCTCTAATTTCACTCAAGTGAATGCCTTCATTTACAGATCGATCTATCTACATTCCTTACCATGACAGAAGACGACCTTCGTGAACTTGGAATCTCAACTTTTGGTGCCAGAAGAAAAATGTTACTTGCAATAGCTGGTAGGATAGATAAACATTTGTTAAGCTTAAGCATCAATGAAATATTGTTTTGCCTGTGTCTGTACAGTAGAATCTGTCTTAAGCAAGTGGTCAAGGGATTTGCCAAAATGGCTTGCTTAAAACAGGTGCTTGCTTAATACAGGTCTACCTGTTAAGGTGATGGCCGAAATGCTCATGAAGTTGATTGGATTACAATCAAAATTAAATGGTTCAAATCGGATTAAATGACTCAAACGGACATGATTACTTTTTGCAAAGATCAAAAAATTGACATAGTATCAGCTGGTCAATTGAGGATCAGTCTGCTCGATAATAAGTCCCCTACCGGCAAAAGCCGAAGGGGACTATAGGTTTGCCCTCCATCCGTCTGTCCGTCCGTCTGTCAGTCCTGACTTACCACTTTTCCGGACTTTTTTCCTAACCCTGGGAGATATTGAGCTGATTTTTGGTATTTGAGTCCACATACAGATACAGATGCTGGACTTAGAAATTACCAGGAAATTTCAGTTTTCAGGACTTTTTTTTCTAATACCTTAGAGATATTGAGCTGATTTTTGGTATTTGAGTCCACATTAATGAGTTACAGAACAAGTTCGAGTTTGGTTCCGGTCCATTGATTTTTGAGGAAGATACGGATGCTGGACTTAGGAATTTACCAGGAAATTTCAGTTTTCATGACTTTTTTTCTTAACTCTTACAGATATCGACTGATTTTTGGTACGTGAGTCCGTATAAATGAGTAACAGAACAAGTTTGAGTTTTGTTCCCGTCCATTGATTTTTGAGGAAGATATGGATGCTGGACTTAGAAATTACCAGTAAATGACAGTTTTCAGGACTTTCTTTCTAAACCCTCAGAGATATTGAGCTGATTTTTGGTATGTGAGTCCACATCAATGAGTTACAGAACAAGTTTGAGTTTGGTTCCGGTCCATTGATTTTTGAGGAAGATACGGATGCTGGACTTAGAAATTACCAAGAAATTTCAGTTTTCCGGACTTTTGTCCTAAACCCTCAGAGATATTGAGCTGATTTTTGGAATGAGAGTCTGCGTCAGCGATTTACAGAACAAGTTTGAGTTTGGTTCTGGTCCATTGATTTTTGTGGAAGATACGGATGCTGGAATTAGAAATTACCAAGAAATTTCAGTTTTTCAGACTTTTTTTCTTAACCCTTGAAGATATTGAGCTGATTTTCGATATGTGAGTCCACATCAATGAGTTACAGAACAACTTTAAGTTTGGTTTAGGTCCATTGATTTTTGAGGAAGATAAGGGTGCTGGACTTAAAAAATTACCAGGAAATTTCAATTTTCCGGATTTTTTTCTAAACCCTTTGTGATATGAAGGTGGTTTTTGTTATGTGAGTCAATATTGATAACCGAAAAGCATTCACAATCCTCGACAGATTTTTGAAAGCTTTTATTCAAAGTTTACTTGGGCTTTAGGGTCTTAATTCTTAATTCTCATGGAACAGATGACTTTATGAAGTATAATTTAGCTAACAACAAAAAGAGAAGCCTATTTTTTATGTTTGTGTGTATGTGTGCATATTTAAGAATTGCTGATAAAATCTGATTCAACTGTTATATTTTGGAGGGGTAGTAATCCCTTTACCACCCAAAAAATATAACGCTCTAGGGATATATAAAACCGGTAGGGGACTTGGTATTGCCATGCAATATTTTGGAATGCTTGTTTTGATTATTGCGTAAAACTCTGTATTTCAGTAAAATTCCATTTAGAATCTAGTCAGAAATAGTCTTTGAGCGAGTTTGTTTACTCATTTCTCACCTCTAAAACTGCAAACAAACTCTGTACGAAAACGAAAATAGATTACGTTCCAAGAACATTAATTTCGATCATCATACTGGATTAAACTTTATTGATAAAGTTTGAATAACATATGCATAAATTCAAACACTGAAAAAGAGCAATATAACAAAACTAGGCATTTTGATAACTTTGTAGTTATCTACAAAACACCAGTTAATTGGCGACACATGTGAATGTTTATCTGATTTTGACGCTTACTTATCGTTGAAAATTGCCATGGGCCTGAAAATATGCTGTAAACTCAGGTTATTTCAAAGAATTGGACACGATTTTGATAGCCGTTGACCGCATTTTAGAGGTGCTTGTTGAATGCAGGTAATATTTAGTGTAAAAATGATTGGGGGGACATTGAACTGGCCGTTTAAGATAGGTGCACGCTAGATGGAGGTGGCCGGATGACCAGGTTTGACTGTATGTCTATTCAAAACTTTCCCTTCAAACTAATACAAATTAGATCTCCCACTCTGTAGGAGACATATTGTTTTGGCCTACAGCATTTGTCTGTCCTTACATCTACATTTTCATCTCAGGATGAATGCTCAATAGCCATTGGACTGATTTTGATGAAACTTAATACACTTGTTCAGGATAACCTCTAGCTGTGCATGAAGGTTCAAAATGGCTACCAGTTTCAAAATGGCCGCTATTGTACTCAATCTATCTACATAGTGGGGAGATATATGTTTGGTTTAAAACAATTTCTAGTTTAGAATTGTTATAAGGTACAATGCCCTTATTTTTCATGAAGTAAACACCCATCAGTATGCATCTTTAAGCCCTTTCCTGAACAAACCTGGGATTTTACGTGGCTGCGATTTTATACTTTAGAAAACATTGTGGATAAAACAATTAATTGCTTGTAACAAGCAATTTCTCCTTTTCCCACAATATTTTTCTACCACAAAGGATGGTTTTATTATACCCTGGTTTGGAGGAAGAGGGGATAAAATAGTTTACCCCTGTCCTTCCATCTGTCCATCTGTAACCAATGTTTTCAGCTCACTTTTCTCAGTAACTATTCGTGGCATTGAATTTAAACTTGGTGTGGAGGTTCATCTAGTGGTCCTACATGGAGCTTTCCAAATTTAAGTCTTCAAGTTAACTACTTCCTATTTCTCAGACATTGATGATATAGTGGAATATTTTGGTTCCACTTTTCTCAGAAACCATTTGTAGCATTGACTTGAAACTTGATGTGGAGGTCCTAAATGGCACTTACCGAATTTAGGGCAACAAGTTAACTACTTCCTGTTTTATGACTTTGTTTATATTCAGACATTGATGGTCTATTTGTATATTTTTGTTCCACTTTTCACAGCAACTATTTATAGCATTGACTTGTAACTTGGTGTGGAGATTCATCTCGTGGCCCTATATGGCGCTTACTGAATTAAGTCAGCAAGTTAACTACTTCCTAATTTAAGACTGTTTATATTTGGACATTGATGGTATAGTGGAATATTTTGGTTCCACTTTTCTATCCAACTATTGATAGCATTGACTAGAACTTTTGTGTTGAGGTAGAATCGACTTGATTTGGAGGTTCATCATAGGGCCCTGATTGGGCTGCATGTTATCTACTTCCTGTTTTCTGACTTGGTTTATATTCATCCAATAGTTCATTTTTGGTCATTGCCTGGTATAGTGGTATCTTCAATGATTGATGTGGAGGTGAAGCTAGGTGTCCTAGATGGTGCTTAACCCTTTCCTGTACAATCACTGCTTTTTACGTCCCTGTGATTCTTTAATTGAGAAAACATTGTAGAAAAAGAAGAAATTGCTTGTAACAAGCAATTTCTTCTTTTTCTACAATGTTTTCTACCCAAATCAATGGTTATTTTCCAAATCAAATCCAATTGAATTTTTTGTCTGCTAATCCTTTGAAATTGGACAGGTCTAAAATTTTGAAAAATGGGAAAGGGTTAATGTATATGTTCCATTGAAGGAGAATTTCATTTTCACTGTAGTATGCGGTAGTGCCTTCGGGAGTTTTGACTCACATATTTCTTGTTTCAAATTGCATCTAATTTTTATTGTCGCCTGCAACCTCTTTCAATTTGGACCAGTCTAGAATTTCAAAAAATGGGAAATGGTTAACCTATTCCTACTCAATTCTGCTTCTTTAAACCTCTCAAGGAAAAAAAGTTTTGAAAAATAGTGGAAAATAAAGAAAGAAATTTCTTGTAAGAAGCTGTTCCATCATTATCTACAATGCTCTCCACACCTAGTTTTAAGTCTAATACATACATATAGTCTATATTGCTCAAGCAACCAACTGTATTAAGCAACCATTTTCATAAGCGACCAGCATCAAAAATAACCTTTCCAAAATCAAAGGATCTTCATAATTTGACATTTTTGCTAATGAACTATCAGAACTAAATCCTATGTTGATTTGAATCGTCGATGAGATCCATCATCATAGGATTAAGTGAGAATCCTACAAAAATTTAAGTTTGCGGTCAAAATGCTCCTACATATATGACACAAAAAGTGTTTTTTTAGCTCGGCTGTTTTCGGAACAAATCTGAGGTATTGTGATCACCTTGGCGTTGTTGGCGTTGGCATTAGCATGACAAACTTTAACCTTGGTCATATCTCTGTTGTTATTGAAGATATCCTCATGAAACTTGGCATGTGTATTGACCATCACAAGAGCTATCAAGGGGGATAACTCTAAAAGTGTTTTTGTAAGAGTTATGCCCCTTTTTGACTTAAAATTTTTGCATTATCCAGCACCTGCAGCCGAGCGTTTGCGGTGCTCTTGTTTAACCCATTCCAACTCAACAAAATTTTAGACTGGACCAAATTGAAAGAAGCTGCAGATGACAATTTCAAGTTGATGGAATTTTAAATTTTTTCGTCTTTTTGGATAGAAAACATTGTGGACATGAAGAAATTGCTTGATACAAGCAATTTCTTCGTTTTCCACAATGTTTTCAAAAGCTGTTTCGTTGAGGGGCGTAAAAAGGAGGGATTGAGTGGGAATGGGTTAAAACGACCACATTTTGCCCATCCCTTGAGTGGTTGCTTAATGCGAGTTTAACTGTTCTTTCACATGTCATCTTCTACTTCAGATTTAAACACAAAGAGAAGAACTTGGAATGCTTCAAATGGTCCTTTAGATGATACAGATTTACTACAAGACACTGTATCACCGCGGGGATCACATCCAGATTTAGCAAGTCTCAGTGGTCGATGGTGAAGAGATGTTTGACAATCTGCTGGCTGATAATCTTATTTAAGCCATTACCAGACTGAATTATAGATTTGTCCAAAGTGAGACAGATTGTGGATGACATGAATAAAACCAAATCATAACCAGTTTTAGAATAAGGAGAAGAAAATATTGTAATAAGGAGAAAATGCAGATTACCTGAATTTTCTTTTCCTAAAATATTTTCTGTACTTGTTCTTTGGTGTTTCAAGTAAGGGGTTGTGTGGTAATGGGTTGACCCTTCCCTGTCTTTCAAAATATTTGACCTGTCCAAATTCAAAGGTTTTGAAGACCAACATTTAAAGTGGATTTAAATTGAAAAATAACCTTTCAGTAGGGTAGAAATTATTGTGGAAAAAGAATTTCTTCTTTTTCTGCAATATTTTCTCAAATAAAATCACAGGGACCTAAAAACCAGGGTACTTTCAACATATTACATTTGGATGTCAATTTTGTTCTGTTTTACGGCCTGTCTTTCTAATAATTAATGGATGGCTGACAATACCCACTGAACTCCAACAGAAAGTTCCAATTAGATAGCAAACTGTGTTATTTTTTAAAATTTATTGCCATTGACATCTAACAAAGTAAAATAGCTTGTAGGCAACCTAAATGTCATATTTACAGCTTGAATAAACTATAGTTACAACTTTTATGCTACCAAACGAACAAAAACTCTTCATATAATGTCTGCTATTGATTGTTTGATTTACAACCACAGTTATTTTAACAGTCTTAATCCTTTGCAAAACCACTCCAATTTATATTTGGCTTTGACAAAAGCATCAGCAAGCTTTATCATTAAGCACCAAGCAGCAGACAACAATTTTTAGTTGATGAAACTTTAAAAATCTTTATCTTTTGGGGTACATAATACTTTGGAGGACTAGGAATTAGCTTGTCACAAGCAATTTCTTTGTTTTCCATATTTTTCAAACTTTTTACTTGAGGGGCAGAAAAAGCAGGTTTGTTGAAATGGGTTTATTTATAGATATTCATTTTGTTAAGTACAAATGCTTTCAACCTGTCCAAGTAATTTAATAAGATACTTATACAATTACAATTGTATAGAGATAATATGTAAGCAAAATAGTTGTTTTGCAATGTGTTGAATACATGAAATAATATAAAATCCAAGAATAATGCATAGTTATATTTTATAAAGCATTTTGTAAATTAGCATACAAGGTATTTTAGATAAAATCATTTTTTTCATGTTTGTAATCATTCATGTCTTTAACCCATTCCCTTTTCTTGAAAATTTAGACTGGTCCAAATTGAAAGAAGACGACAATAAAAATTGGATGTAATTTGAAATGAAACCATCATATGTGGTAGAAAATATTGTGGAAAAAGGAGAAATTGCTTTTTACAAGCAATTTCTTCTTTTTCCACAATGTTTTCTCAAGTATAAAATTCCAGCAATGTAAAATCTCAGGTTTATACAGGAAAGGGTTAAACCATTACCATACAATCCAATTTTTGTACACACTGAAAAAAATAGCTGTTGACTTTTTGTTGGAAAAGGAGAAATTACTTGGTTCTTATATTTCAGGGAACACTGATTTTGAAATGTCATCTGCAATATGTTTTGATTTTTACCATTCTAATATTTTAGGTAATGGGTTAAAGTTATATTTTCACAATACTTTTTGAGAGATCAAGTGCTCTCACCATCATAGATTGTCATGACCCCTAGACTGGTGTTATTAGAAAATTGGTGTCCGAAGTTGAGAGGTATAACCTTGGCTTCCCTATCAAGAAGTCTTCAGTTTGATTCCCTGGAGTGGTTATCAATCTTGGTTCTGTCATATGCCCACACTTTCGGAACAAGTACTGGTGTATTATCCAGGATGATGAATCAAGAGGGATTAAGTTCAAAGAACTTGTTTCCCAATCAATTTAAAATAAATAGGTTTAAACAATTGCAAAAGGAGTTTATAAAGAGTGAATTCAGGCTTTCTCCAATTTCAGTTTGTACCAAACTAGACTGTTTTTCTGCATCCAGTTTAAGTTTGGACCAGTCAAAGGTTAAGGTGAGACAAAGAGACAAAAGACTTGTTCCCAAAGATTGACTTAGAAGCTTATGAAAAAGGGAACTTTGCATTTTTTCAACTTAAACAGAGGAAAAATAATTTCAAAAACTAATGGGGGACAAAGAAAAACTTAATAGATTGTTATAACTGTTTCCACATACAGTTTAGGATTTTGATGTACCGCGCAATTATATTAAGGAAATCATTACAATTAAAGTAACAAACAGTTTCTTCTGTTACCAAATTGTTTTCTACCCTATGATATTTTTTGTTTCAATTTAAATCTGATTATAAATTGTTTTCTGCAACATTTAATTTGGACAAGTGTAAAATAATGTTGTCTCAGAATACCATATATTCTCTGACGGTGGCACATATCCTTTCCAACATGTCTCTCACCAATGGTTGGATAATCGTAAACCTAAGTGGAAAAGCAGCTGGAGGCTAGGAAAGGATGTAGTGGTAGTACTGGTGTGAGAAATACCAGGAATCCAATGTTAGATGTTTCAGTCTCCGCGATGTGACTGAAATACTCTTAAAAGTGGCGTTAAACCCCATTCAATCAATCAAACAATCAGAATACCATATAAACATTATTTTCTGCGGGGAATTGATTTTTATTTTGTCTGATGTCAGGTATGAGCCCCAAGAAATGAAGGTTTAATAGTAATTAGCAATATTAAAAGTTGTATATTGATGAAAGGAAATTAACATCTTTCTTACTTTATATATTTAGCATTTTGAAGCAAATGGCTTCTGGGAGATCCCTTGATTTTTTTCCACTATTTGTTTTTTTAACCCTTTCCTGTTTCAAAATTTTGTACACCTGTCCAAATTCAAAGGTTTTGCAGACGAAAATTTAAAGTAGATTAAATTTCAAAAAATAACCATTCAGTAGGGTAGAAAACATTGTTTGAAAAGAAGAAATTGCTTGTTACAACAATGCTTCTTTTCAAAAAATGTTATCTCAAATATAAAATCACGAGGTTGTTGAAACCAGTGATTGTACAGGAAAGGGTTAAATGCCACTTTTAACAGTATTTCAATCATATCACTGTAGGATTCAATCATTAACTACCTCTTTAAACATGACAAAGAGAAAAGACTTTTCTCATTATAATTTTGTTTATATACTGGTACCAAACATAACATCAGAATAGCTTTTTTATAAGCTCGTTAAATGCAATAGTGCCTAAAGAAGTACACATAAATTCTACCCCCTCTTTGTGTAAGTCTTTGATGAATTTGGAGCCCACAGAAATTAATAGCTAAAACAATGGATGAAACAATCGTGGACAAATCTACTCTGGGCTTATGTCTTCCATAGCTGGTAATGCTAGCTTAGACTATATTTTTTAAGAACCTTATGTTTGTTTAAGAGACTGAAGATTTTTCAAATGGTATTGTGACATGTTCATATAAATGGAATGATGCAAAAATGCACCAAGGTCCTCAGATCTAGCTACAAAGTTTGTGACCTTGAATGGCCTTTTTGTACCAATCCTTATGTTGTATACAATTGTTTATATGTCCCTAGACAAAAATCTTAGAGGAGACAGAATAGTTATGGACCTTATAAATATTACATTATTATAACAGTTTTCAAGTTTATATCAGAAAATTAAGCTTTCAGCATTTTTCAAACCCTTGCAAGTACCCTTGATTAGAATTGATCTAAGACAGACTATCCCATTCTCACATGATAAAGTTTTAGACCAGTCTAAATTCAAAGACATTGCAGATGACAGTTTTTAGCTTGTGAAATCTTTATAATCTTTATCTTTTGGGGTAAATAACATGGATAACAAAGAAATTGCTTGTAAGAAGTAATTTCTTCGGTTTCTACAACGTTTTCTGAAGCTTTTAAAATAAGAGGCATTTAAAAGCGTTATTGTTTGGGAATTGGCTATATGGTAAATACTTTTTATAAATACACCATCAGTTCCTCAGGTAATAAAAACTACATTCAACAAATTCTTAATTCTAATTTCCATATTTCAGCAGAATAGGCTAGACCTATGGTAGGTGGTTGTAGTTGTTTGATGACTCTGTCCACTCTTGAATGATAAAAAGTTTTAGAGGATGCGATAGTTAGGTATATTTTCTTGTATGTTCCTTTGACAAAACAGGACTTTTCACAGTTCAGTCGTTCCCACACAATAACACTTTTTGACATGCCTAAGAAAAAAAGCTTTGTCACAAACAATTTCTTGAATATCTACAATATTTTTTCCATTAAAAAGATAAAATAAGTAAAGATTACATCATCTTTAAATTGTCATCTGTAACTTCTTTGAATTTGGACCAGTTTAAATTTTGTCTTCTGGTTATGGGTCTAATTGATTAAGGTCATCTTGAAATGAAGTCAAACCTGCTTTTTACTTTACTTGTACAAAGATTTTTGATATCCGTCCATTTAAGTTGTGATAATACTTTTGTTATTTATATACATTTATACAATATTTTTCACTTCCACTTACACATGCTTTAACTATGCATCTTTATCTGTTATGTTTAATTAATTAATGGTGATGTATACATGCTTACTACTTTTGTTATAGATGCTTTCTACAACATATTACAGTTGATCTTTCTTGGGCAACCATCTCTATTTAGCGACCACTTGCATTATACGACCACAATCAAAATTACCTTTCAAAATATAAAGCTGACGTAAGAAGTGGTCGTTTTTGCTAAAACATGTCATGAATAAATCTAATGATGTTAGAACACATTAGAATCATCTCAGTGAGACGTTTCTAATGAGTCCAAACAACATAGTATTTAGAAAGAATCTTTTATAGCTTGTTTATGCAATCAAATCAATCCTTGACATATTTCACAGAAATGTGTTTGAACCCATTACCAGATGGCAAAATTCTAGACTGGCCCATATTGAAAGAAGTTGCAGACGACAATTCAAGGTTTATCAAATTTTGGATATTTTCAACTCTCTGGGTAGAAAACGTTTTCCAAAGCTTTTTTCCTTGGGGGCGTCTAAAAACGTCACTGAGACGGAATGGATTAAGTGACCATTTTCTTAAGCGACCACTTTTTGGTCGCCCAATCAGTGGTCCCTTGATACAAGATTTACTGTAAATGTATTTATAGCATAAAAATACAGTAAAATTTTCTGTTTAGCAAACACCTACAACTTGTCAAAAAGAGGCCTTTGTGATAGGTGTTAACTTATGCGTTCCATTTTACCCATTCCCACACAAGCCTGCTTATATCTGCCCCTCAAGAGAAATCTTTGGAAAACATTGTTGAAAACAAAGCATTTGCTAAGTACAAGTAATTTCTAAAAGAGTTCTTAGAATTTTACCAACTAAAAATTGTTTTTGAAATTTCTTGTCCGGTACTTTGTCAATGTATGGCTGATATGATAATTGATTTGCCAATACATTTCTTATGTATGCCAATGGATAAAATTTTAGACTTTTTCGAAATGAAAGAATTTGCATAGGACATTTCAAAGTTCACTTTGATTCAGAAATAAATGCCAAATAAGGTAGAAAACATTGAGAGAAAAGTAGAAATTGCTTTTTACAAGCAATTTCTCTCTTTTCCACAAAGCTTTTGATGAATTCATTTTCTTCAGGGGTCAAAAAGTTGGATTGTGAGGTTATGGGTCAATAAGAAAACTCTGTAACACTTATCACTGTTTGCTTGAAAAACGTGCCATTACAGGTTGTCCATGAAGAAGGATTGATTATTTACTATTTTCAGTTTATAACTTAGGTTATAAAAAGCCTGCAGGTGATCATTGGTATCTGCATTATGTGCTCTTTTTTTTGTATGAGAGATTCATTATTGATACATGTTTGAAGCTTTGAACTCTGTAGAAACTCCAGAATACTGTTAATCTTGTGTATTTAAGGTCCATAGTTGTATATCTGTTAAAACAGATCATTCAAATGTTTTATATTCAAGCTATTTGGGTGTCCAAATATCTGATATTAATTCCTAGTACATTTTGAATTGGACTGAAGGAAAAGAGGTAATTTGTGGAAGAGTCCATTCCAATGTTTGAATAAGTGTAAAAAATTGCAGGAGAAGGAGAAAATGATGGATACCAGCATATTTATCCCATTACCAGTCAACAAAGTTTCAGACTGGTCCAAACTGAAAGTGGCTGCAGACGTCAAATCAAAATGGCTGTTATTTGAAAAACAACTATCATACAGGGGAGAAAACATTGTTGGAAAGGAAGATGTTATAATAAACAATTTCTTCTATTCCCACACTGTTTTCTGGAATATAATATCTGATGGATTGTGTTGGAATGAGTAAATCACTTTTATATGTCCCTGGAGAAAAGAATTCAGGAAAACAAGATTCATTTTCAAACTTCTCTAAAATTCTGTCCGCTTTAAATTGTTGTCTACAAACTTTTGAATTTGGACCATTCTAAAATTGCTGTTTGGTAACGGGTTAAATGATCAAGAGGCCTGTTGCTAAGAAAAATTTGTTTGTAAAGTTTGATGCCAAAGTCATTGAATGAATGGCCTGTTTTGTACAAAATCCACCTATGAAGATTTGCTACTTGTACAGTTCCTCCCCATAGGCAGGCTGTCAAGATAAATTCACTGTTGATTGGCTTATATATTGGTAACTGACTTATTGCTGCTGTCAATCAAAAACTTCCATTTAGACCAGAAGTGAACTTTGAACTCTGGCATTGGTGTGAAGTATTATTGTTGGTATACTTTCAAGAACAAAACATTATAAGAACTATTGTGTTTTAGTGTTGCCATGGTATCAAATTGTATGAGATGCATGATTTACCGTTGTAAACACTTCAAAAACGCTTATGTGAAAATGAATAAACAAAATGTTTATCCCATTACCAGAGGACAAAATATTAGAACAATCAAATTAAAAAAATTGATAAAATAATTTAAAGTTGATGGATTTTTTTCAAAAAATGTATATTTCGGTACTAAACACTGTGGACCATGAAGAAATTGCTAAGTAACAATTATAACAAGCAATTTCTTACTTTCCCACAATGTTTCTAAAGCTTTATTTCTGAAGGGTGTAAAAATGTTTTATTATGTTGGAAGAGATTATTGGAATCTTGCACTTTCTAAATTTAAAGAAACTACAAGGAGACTACTCGGTCTCATCAGGGTCAAACTCTAGCTGTCAACAGTGAATTTGAAGTAGCCAGTGATGAAATGTAAACACTATAAAAAGGGACATTTTTATCATCAAATCCATTATTTTCACAAATCATGTTTGTTGCTAAATCACATATACAATTATATAGTTTTTGTTGCTAGGTGATATATTTGAAGGTTGTTAATTGTTGTTGATACAATGCTGTATCCATAAAAAGGTTGGTAGATTTAATAATTTGAGGGGTTAGCACAAAGCTATTGTAAATGTGTCTATTCTTATGATAGTTTTGCACTGACCCATCCTTATATATATATTATTGCTGATGGCAGAAACAGTTTGGCTATATTGGGGATATGTTTGGATTGCCCTGAAGAGAAAGATTGCTGGCACTGAGACAAACTGATCTTTTTTTTCGAAGACAGCATTCACCTGTCAGTGTATTCCAGTAAATTTCACTGGTGTATTTGGGGTGTGTTGTTTTACTATTGTCAAACTGTCTATCTTGAAAGTCAATTCACTGTTACTTACTGATGATGGTACAGAGCTTGTTTATAATATAAAAGTGCTTTGTTTTGATGTACAGGTAGAGATACCAATATAGTGTAGAAAGTCAAGGTCATTTATCAGTCAAGGTAATTCATCAGTCACATTTAAAAAGATATGGAATATTTGGTATTCCATATAGACTGCTGGTCTTGGTCAGTTTCCACATTCTATACAGCTTCAGCATTATCGTCAGAATCTATAAGTAATTCTAATACAATACAAAGCACAATTTTAGACTGGTCCAAATTCAAAGAGGCTGCAGACATTTCAAAGTGCTTTTAAATTGAAACATTAATAGCCCTTTACATTTTCATACTGAGAATAGGAACATCTTGGATTGTATGGTATTTGGTTAAACATTTATGGAAAGGCAATTGCAGTTATATTATGGTTCCTTTCTTTAGATATAATGTTAGTCAGTGCTATCTGTCTATTATTCTACTTTTGTTTCCAGAAAAACTCACTGAAACTTTGCTCTCATTTCACACACTTGTTCAGTATAATGCATCTTGTTGTGATGGCAACAAAACCAATCGCACTCACTCAACAGTGCCTGTCTCATAAGATAAATTTTTCTGCATTTGACTTTACTATAGACAGAGATGTATGTTTTGTGAAAAGTTCTAATTTTTAATTATTCAGAATAGATCACTTGATATGACATGGTAAATATCATCTAATTAGATCAATGATTAAGATCTTATTTACATCTGATGGGGTATTGCAAGGGCATCAGTGTTGCAAACACACTTCTTATTATTCTCATATCTCTTTTCATTAGGATTAGTCTAAAAGTTTGTTTACAAAGTGAAAGAGAAACCCTAACATTAAGATTGACTATTCTTAATGACTTATGCAAGAACTTCACACTATTTATAGCACATCTCAGCTTTTAACTAGATGTCAAAAGTTTAGAATGGTCCAAATTTAGAAGAGTTGTAGAGAGTCATTTACAGTTGATGAAATTTTAGACTTGTTCTACTTTTATTAGTAGAAAATATAGTGATAAATGAAGAAATTGGTTGTTGCATGCAATTTCTTCATTTTCCATGTTGTTTTTCTTGGGGGGCATCAAAATATATCATTGTGTCGGAATAGGTTAACTACCATGTCTACATTTGATATCCCCATACAGTTCTCTTGTTTTGTTTGAGTATCATTTATTATGCAAAGAAATTGTAAAGCCTCTTTTTGAGACAATTTCTAAACTTTATATGTACACTTATGTAATAGAAAATCCGTCCATGACTTTTCTTGTATAATAATATAATTTCAGTCAGAAAATCATTATTTGACCTCCAGACAACAAAATTTTACACCAGTCCAAATTCAAAGAAATTGCAGATGATAGGTTATGGTTGATGAATTTTAAAAATCCTTGTAATTTGGGATGGAAATCAATGGGAATATGAAAGACTGCTTGTGCAATTTTGTCATTTTCAACAATGATGTACAAAGTCTTTTATCATCAGTTATGTATGTTACAAAGATTTTTATGCCATTCCATGTAATGGCGACAGGCTTAAGAGTTACCCCTGTCCATAAATGAGAGTGTGTGTGTGTGTGTGTCTGTATCTATGTCATCTGCAGCATATCTTCTAAATTAATTGATGGGTTTCAAAATAACTTGGCATAGTTGTTTCCTTTGAAGTGTACTTAAGTGTCATGTGTTAAATTTTCTTTGATACTCCGAAGTTCAAGGTCACAACTGAAGGTCATGTTACAAGCACTAGAGCTTGGGCATCCATGCTTGTGATACATTTCTAGTTATGTGTGAGTTTATTTAACCCATTCTTACACAACGACGCTTTTAAACACCCCTCAATATGAAAGTTTTGAAAAACATTGTAGAGAATGAAGAAATTGCTTGTTACAAGCAATTTCTTCATTATCCATAATGTTTTCTACCCTAAAAGAGAAAGATTTTGAAGATTTCATTAATTTAAAATTGTTGTCCGCAACTTCTAAGAATTTGGACTGGTCTTAAATTTTATTGTGTTGGAATGGGTTAAAAGACTGACCTAAACAATTTTGTAATCAAAAAGTAAGTTTTCTGTAAAAAAAGATTTAATGACCTGAATAAGCTTTGTTTATTACCCTTCTCAAGCAGTTCAAAGTCAAATCTTCTTGGCTTAGGACTTAACCCTTTACCATTACTGCACAACAGAATTTAAGACTGGTCCAAATTAAAATGGACGAGTCTAATATTTTTGAAAAACAGGAAAGGGTTAGTCCATTGCCAGGGGATAAATTTTATGACTGGCCCAAATTGAAAAAAAAAAACAAGTCAAGTATGAATTAATTGAAAATGAAGTGCCATGATAAGTAGAAAAATTATTCTAAAAGGAAAAATTGCTTTATTTCTGCAGAACATCATAATACGGGATTGTGTGGTATTCCCTATATGAATAGCTGATTAACCAATTACCAATCAGATTTTTTTCACTTTGGGGGTAGAAAACATTGTGGATAATGAAGAAATTGCTTTTAACAAGCAATGTCTTCATTTTCCACAATGTTTTCAAAACCTTTATTTCTTGGGGGTGTTTAAAAGTCTCATTGTGTGGGAAGGCTTAAGGATGTGTAGGAAAAAAAAAAATTGATGAAATACTTTCTATTTCCATAATGTTTCCAAGCAAAAATGTATTTTGACTTCACATGTAACACCCTTTTGGATTGTTATTTGTTCCTCATATGGTTGGACCAGCGTAAAATTTTGCTAATTTGTAATTACTTTACCCATTACCAGTTGGCAAAATATTAGACTGGTCCATCAAAATTAGAAAAAAGGGGCTAAATAGGGATAAAACATTGTGAAAAGAGAAGAAATTTCTTGTTACAAGTGAATTCTCCTTCTCCCACAAAGTTTACCATGGTCATTTTCTTCAGGGCATAGAAAGTGTCATGGTGTGGGAATGGTTTGAAAGGTTTTCAACTTATAAAGACTGAATAATACAAACTCGCATTTTGACAGAAGAATACTAAATAAAACATTTTGAGAACAGAAGAAATAGTCTGAAACAAATAAGTTTTCTATTTTTATTGTTTTCAGCCCTACATAATGCTAAGTTAACGACTCATACACACTTTGAAATGTCCTTTCTACCTCTTTCAATTAAAAATTTTTAAATTTTGTTGTAGTGGTTGATCCAACTATGAAAAAGACATTATTTTCCCAATCAGACCAAAAATGAAAGTCTCTATATCCTTATGTGGTTTATGATAATGTTTTATTACGGGCTTTCCTTTTCATGGTTTTGTTTATTGAAACAGTGTAAGTTTTTGAATAAAGATATAATTATTGATGATAAATCATGTTGCTTGTTATTTAACACAGAGTTTTTAGCTCCACTGGCTGAAAGCCAGCAAGCTATTGTGATAGTGTTGTGTCTGTTGTGCGTGCGTGCGTTCGTCCGTAATCTTTTACTTTAAAAATCTTCTCCTTAGAAAGTGCTGAACAGAATTCAACAATATTTCACAGAGACATATGGATGGATTTCAACCAAATTTCACAGGAATGATCATGGGGTGAGCCTTTATCAGATTCCTTCAAAGAATTTTGATCTGATGAATAATATGGCTTTTATGCGTGGGGCTAATTTCCATATATGGTGAAACCTTCAAAAATCTTCTTCTCAGAGACCAATTGATGGATTTCAACCAAATTTCACAGGAATGATCATTAGGTGACCCTTTATCAGATTCCTTCAAAGAATTTTGATCTGATGAATAATATGGCTTTTATGCGTGGGGCTAATTTCCATATATGGTGAAACCTTCAAAAATCTCTTCTCAGAGACCAATTGATGGATTTCAACTAAATTTCACAGGAATGATCATTGGGTGACCCTTTATCAGATTCCTTGAAAGAATTTTGATCTGATGAAAAATATGGCTTTTATGGGTGGGGCTAATTTCCATATATGGTGAAACCTTCAAAAATCTTCTTCTCAGAGACCAATTGATTGATTTCAACCAATTTTCTCAGGAATGATCCTTTGTTGACCCCTTTTAAGAGTGCTAAAATAAGAATTGATTGGCTTAAATGGATAGGGCTTATTTCCATTTATGGTATACAGTTATTACAAACGATAATAAAAGTTTTCAATAAATATCACAGAACAACCCTTTGATGACTATTTGTCAGATTCCTTCATAAAATATTGCTCAGATGAAAATTATTGATTTTATTGGGGGACTTGTTTGAAATTTTGTAAATCTTACTCTTGCAAACTGCAGGACTGTTTTCAACCAAATTACTCATGAATGATAAGTAAATTCAGGCTGTTGGAGAGAATCAGGCGCTCAAAGCGCCTCTAGTTGTTGGACCCGGGACCTAGGTTCTTTATGCTTAGAAAACTAAGAGAAAGCAATTTAGGTGTTAGGAAAATTGTCCCAAGCATTGTTTTGACTCTTGAAAATCATCAAATTCCTGCTCTGACAATGACATTGGCAGGAGTATAGACTCAAGTCAGCCTGCATAGACGTGCAGTCTGATCTTAGCCTACACTATCTGCGTTTTGTTGTTGTTGTTGTGAGAGAAATCTTTAAATACAAGATCACTCTATGTCCAATTTTCAAATATGGTGAAAAGAGGAAAAATATTCAGCAGGACAAGGGTTAACACACGTTTATTGGTTCTTGTAGTTACATGTTATTTAATATAGGGATAAATGATATAATTTGACTCTTGAGATTTCATTTTTTTACGCCTAAAAGGTTGTATTATGTATTGCCCTGGTCGTCCATCCATCTGTCTGTCTGTTAGCAAACTTTTGTGTGCCCAACTCCTCCTAAACTATCAATGGGAATGAGCTGAAACTTGGCACAATTATACTCCCTATGATGTGTAGTTGTGCATAAGACCTTTGAAATTCAAATCGCTCTTGTCAATTTTGAATTATCTGCCCTTGAAATGAACAAAAATCAATATCTTTATTGTGTCCACATCTTATCCTACATTACTTATGGCAATGAGCTGAAATTCCCTACAATTACTCTCTATGATGTCTAGTTGTGCATAAGACCTTTGAATTCAAAATGCTCCAGTTTTTCTTAAGTTATCTTGAATTATCTGCCCTTGAATTGAACGAAAATCAATATGTTTATTGTGTGCCCAACTCCTCCTTAACTATCAATGGGAATGAGTTGAAACTTGGCACAATTACTCCCTATGATGTCTAGTTGTGCATAAGACCTGTGAAATTCAAATCGCTCCAGGTTTTCTTGAGTTATCTTGAAATATCTGCCCTTTAATTGAACGAAAATCACTATGTTTATTGTGTCCACATCTTATCCTACATTATTTATGGCAATGAGCTGAAATTCCCCACAATTACTCTCTATGATGTCTTATTGTGCATAAGACCTTTGATTTTAAATCGCTCCAGTTTTTCTTGAGTTATCTTGAATTATCTGCCCACAAATTGAACGAAAAAAAACTTATTTCTTGTGAATACACTTTCTCTTACATTTTGAATGGGAATGAACTGAAACTTGCCACAATGACTCTGTATGATTTCTAGTCGTGCTTGGGACTAAAATGTGTTTGATATGTCAAGTTGTTCCTGAATTATTTGCCCTTTTCTGAACAAAATGAATTAACATCACAGCTCAAGGTCAAACGTTTAAATTAAGCAATAGCAGAGCACAGGTCCTAAAATTTTTGACGGATATCAAAATAACTTTGAACAATTTTTACCTATTATGAGTAGATTTGCCATTTGAAACAAGTTTTCAGATAGCTTCATGGTCAAGGTCACAGCACAAGGTCAGCTTAAGCATGTCCAGTGTATAACTCCTAAAATTATGGATGGATTTTCAAATAACTTTGCACATTTATTCTCTATCATGAGTAGATGTGTCAATTGAAACAAATTTTCAGATAGCTCTAAGGTAACAGTTCAAGGTCAAATATTAAGATTAAGCATGTCTGATGAAGGGCAAGCATTTAGCCATTTAGCCATCTATCAGTCTGTCCAAACCTTTTTCCCTGTTTATTCTTTTTGACAGGGTTATATATGGGGAGCATAATCTGTCTCTCATGGCTCTTGTTACAAGAGCTTATAAAGTCGATTACTAGTCTGGATTTTGTCATCTGACTTGAACTTTTATCCTTCATTTCAAGGATGTTGGTGTTAGTGGCCTACCAAAAGTTTGCAGAGCAACTTGACCCATTGTCACACAATGACCTTTTTTGACACCTACTAGAAAGGAAATTTTGCAAATGATTGTGGAAAATGAAGAAATTGCTTCTTACAAGTAATTTCTTCATTATCCAAAATCTTTTCTACCCCAATAGAGAGAGATTTTAAAATTTCATCAATAATAAATTAATGTCTGCGACTCCTTTCAATTTGGAACAGCCATTTGGTAATGGGCTATATAGACTTGAAGAAACATGAAAGTGTTTGATTTCAAAGCTACAAGACATTAAGCCTCTTTTTTAATAGTGTGACTTCATCCAGTTAAAATATTATGTGCAAATTTTCTAATGCCTTTGATTAAATAATATGAATGTGAAATTTAGAGAAAGCTTGACACAGAAGTAGAAGATATTCATGAATATTTGAATTTGATACTTAGATATACATATATTTTCATGTGACAAGACCTTATAAAAAAGCATCTGTGTTATATCAAGCAATTCATTTGCAAAGTTTCATTCAATTTAGCCCAAGGGTTGTGAAGAAATGGCCTGGGACAGACAGAAGGGCGTATCAGGACAGGCACAAGGATAGATGGACCATTCCTTTGAGGGCATGAAAAAAACCATATAAAACATTGCAAGAAAAGAAGAAAATGCCTGAAACAAGCAATTACTCACTTTTTTCTGGCACATTGTTTTCAGCTTTATTGAGTACATGTATTTAATTTAAAACTTACACCATCTTTATAGTTTTATCTGTAACCTCTTTCAATTTGGACTAGACTACAATTTTGTCGTCCGGAAATGAGATAAGTTTGCAATCCTATATTACCTGCAAAATTCCACAAATGATATACTGATAAAATGTTTATACTCCCAATATGTAATGGCTACTGGCATATCGATAGTTCAGCGTGAAACAGTTGTAACTGCCTATAAACATAAAAGCAGTTACAACTGTTTAGCACTGAACCAGCCATAAAAGCAGTTACAAGTGTTTAGCACTGAATCATCAATAAGGAGTCATCTCTTTGTTGGTGTGTCAGTGTGTGTGTTTAAATTCTTGTCCGCAGCATGTCTTCTACAATGATTGATAAATACATAAGTACCATGTAAAAAAGGGGCCTTGTAAAAATATTATTCAAATATACTTGTTAACACAGTGAAGTCCCCAGACTTCATTGGATTCACTTCAAACTTTCACATAATGATTGCATAATCCTAGGGACTGATTCTTTTGAAAATGAGTAAGGTCCATTAGGTATCACAGGAAAAGGGACCTAAAGAAAAATTGAAATACAAAAATGTATCCTTGTTAACACAATAAACTCCACTGTCTTTATGAGATTCTTTAAAAGATCCATGAATAAATGTGGCATTGGAAACACAGGAAAAGGGGCCTTACAGATTTTTTCTCTCAAAATATCAATATTTACGCAAATTAAGTCTAAGGTTAGTATCAGATTCTCTTTAAAAGTTTGGGTCAGAGGAAAAGTATCTTCAGGAAATGAAGTGGAAAACACGGATAATGGGGCCTTATAGATTTTTACTCAAAATTACAAATAGAGTCCAGAATTATTATTGGATTTTTTGAAAATTTCATAACATGATTGTAGGATCATGAGGAAAGTTCTTTTGGAAAAAGAGAGGACCCATCATAAGAATGGGAAAAGGTATGTTAAGGATTTTCACTCAAGTTATTCTCAGTTAAGCGATGATTATTACCAGATTCTCTGGAAACTTTAACAGGATGGTTGTACGGTCATAACAATTGTTCCACTCCAAATTCAAGTGGATCTGTCTGAAAACACTGGAAAAGGGGCCTTTTGTGTTTTAATTCAAATTATCCAAGTTTAAGCAATAAAGTCCATAATTGTTATCTGATTCTCTTGAAACTTTCTCAGAATGACTGAAGGGTTGTAAGGGAGGTCCCTTTCAGATATGGAGTAGAACAATTTGAAACACTGGAAAAGAGGCCCCTATTTTTTTTTCACTCAAAATATTCTAGTTTATATGATAAAGTCCTCATGTATTATTCAATATTTCTTGGAACTATTACAGTTTACTGTAGAGTCATAAGGACTGTTCGTTCTAAAAATGGAGTGGATTTGTCAAACAACACGAGGAAAGGTGGCTTAATTATTGTTGCTCAAAAAGGGTTAAAATCCATTTGTTATTTTCTATACTTCTTTAAGCAATTAACTTAATCAAACACTAGATTACTTTAAGGGAAAGTTTGATAGCCAATAGAGCATCTCAGGCCTAATAGGCCTCTTGTTCTCTTAGTCAAACACTGTAGCAGATGCATGTGTCACATTTGAGATAAAGGTCCCTTTGTATTGATAGGTATCAGTTAGGTTGTAAGATCAGGGCGATCCGTCAAGTCAAGGTTACTTAATGTCAAGGTCACATCTTGTGTAAACTTAATGCAAAATCTTAACATTTTGCTCTTTTTCAAACACCTTTGCAGATATGTGAGTCATATGTGAGATGTATTTTCTTTAATTGCCTTGAAAGGTTTCATTTGGTTGTAAGATCAAGGTCATCCATGAATATCAAGGTTGCTTATCAAGGTCATTATTCAAATAAAGGGAGCATAGTGTTTCACAAACACATCTTATTGTCTCATGCTTCTTACCATAATTTTTGCAAAATAACTTCATTTTCTATCTTAGTAGATCTTCCTGTTGGAGGTTGATAGGCAGAGCCAGCGATCAGTCAGTTATGTGCAGTAAGATTTGGAATACAGGTCAAAGGTCAAGGTCAGAGCCCCAAGATCCTAGTATCCTGTATAGACTGGTACTGCCGTTGACTTTAACAAAGGCTTTCTATTGTTAAAGTCGACGGTACCAGTCTAGTATACTGTATAGCTTGTACCTCTTATACAAGTTATATCTGGAAAACAGGTCAAGGTCAGAGCCCCCAAGGCCCATGTATCCTGTTTAGCTGGTACCTCTTTTGAATGGGCTGTACCAGTTGGTCAATTGTCAACATTAACCCATTACCATACAACAACATTTAAGACATGTTGTGTGATAATAGGTTAAAGCATTTGGTCTGATGATGTTTGAAAGAGCAGGTATCATTTTATAACTAGCTCAACGCATACACGTAATAGGTGTTGGACAAAATGAGGTTCAAAACATTGCAACTGCAGCTTGACCTAGAACTTTTTTCTTCTTATCCTATCTTTCTTTTTTAATCTAGTAAAAAGGGTTTGATTTTGGAAAAAAAATAACAAAGATTAGATACAAGGTAGTTGTGTGGTATTTTCCCCCCAGTTGTGGCCAGTTTTCTTGTAACAGTACGAAAAATCCTTGTCTTCCTTTCCTCTAATTTCACATGGTACCCGGCTTTGAGGCCCGCACCAATAGACCTCGTCAGAGCCGGGAAGCGTACTGGAGGGAAATAGAAATTCGCGCAAAACGCCTTTTTATTTGTAACAACATTTTTTTCTCGATCAACGGTAACCATGATGGCTACAAGCCCACATCTGTCTTCACCGTCAATCAATCTACCGAAAAGAAGTGGACACATTCAGGTTTGCATAATTTGTCCTTTAAAACTTAAAAAAAAAAAAAAAAAAAAATCGACAAAAAAAAAAAAAAGAATGTTGATAGAAACTAGAATTTTGCCTTTGTTTTTGGTTGCAGCGTTGGTAAATATCTGTACCAAGATACAGGATTTTATTCGGAAAACCTGCACAACATAGTGGGTATCCTCCAAAGAACACAACGCAATTTTATTCAATGATATTGCAATAAGAATGAATGAATGCAATATTAAACTATCGTAATTTATATACTTTTCACCTCAATTATCGTGCATGTAAGGAACCCGGGGTTCAGTACCAATCAAAAAATGATGAAATAGTTTTGATATATATTACATACATTTAATATATCTTTTAGTAAAGTTTTTCTAAACTTCTACATGAAACTTATGTTGAAAGTTGCCTTGTTGACCCTTTAGAAATTTTGGATTGCTTCTGCAGTTATCATGCATCTTACAAAGAGAGTGTCTATGACAACCAAATAGGAGCAAATTTATTGTTTCAATTTTTGTCATCCATCTTTTCTTCTAAACAATTAATCTAGAGGATCTATCTATCTATATATACTGCCCAACTCCCCTTTCGGGTATTACTGGCAGGTGCGCGTCTGTGCTGGAATAAAAACTGTTAGACATTTGTTAGGGTGCAAAATTTTAAAAGTATTGTGAGTGTTAGATTAAAAGAGCTGATAAAACATATTTTGGTCATTCAGGGACGGCTCACTATCTGAAAGGAATCAAGACTCTTTTTGAATGCTGCAATATCAGGTTGCTGTACAATTGTTTCTGGGAGGCTGTTCCATAGTATCACTGTGTAGGGAAAAAAAGAATATTTAAAGTAGGCTGCATTTGTGTGGATCTGTCTGAAAGATGCTGTGTGCATATGTCGGGTGGTCCTCATTGGTCTTTCAAGATAAGCTGGTACTGGCACTGCAACAAAATTGTTAACGATTTTATAAAACATGGTGACTCTGGAGATGTCTCGTCTGTATTGGAGAGTTTCCCAACCAAGCTCCTTCTGCATGCAGGTAACACTGTCATAATAAGAGAAATTATTTTGAACCCATCTTGCCGCTCTACGTTGTACTTTTTCCACTTTGTTGATATAGGTTTTGGTGTAGGGGCTCCAAACTGTTGATGCGTATTCTACCTGGGGTCTCACTAAAGTTTTATACGCTATTTCTCTGATCTTCTTATTTTTGGTCTGGATGTTTCTGCGGAGAAAACCTAAAGTTTTATTAGCATTTGATGTTATATTGTCAATGTGTTTGTTCCAGGAAAGATCTCCAGATATTGTAACTCCTAGGTATTTGGCATTGTCCACAGTCTCTAGTACTTGTCCATGTAACCTGTAATCAAAGGAAATCTTTTTCTTCTTTTTAGTAATATTTAGGACAATGCATTTGCTGGGGTTAAACTCCATTTCCCACTTTTTCTCCCACTGCATTAACTTGTCTAGATCTTCTTGTAGGGTCAAACAGTCTTGTCTGTTGTTAATAGCTAAGTAAACGGCAGTGTCATCTGCAAACAAACGAACTTGGGATGTGATGTTATTTGGAAGGTCATTTATATACAAAAGAAACAAAAGAGGGCCAAGTACAGATCCCTGAGGTACTCCAGACGTGACTGGTACTTCTGATGAGCATCCACCTTCTAAAACTACTTTTTGTGTTCTGCCTATTAGAAAAGATTTAATCCACAAAAGGGTAGCATTGTTAACACCATGTTCCTGCAATTTATACAAAAGTTTTAAGTGGCTAACTTTGTCAAAAGCCTTGCTGAAGTCTAACAAAACTAGATCAGTTTGCTTTCCTTCAGTCAGGTTTCTGGCAAGATGGTCGGTCAGTTGAAATAGCTGGGTTTCACATGAACGCCTTTCTCTAAAACCATGCTGCAAGTCATAAAGGATATTATTTTTGTCAAAATGTTCAGTTAGATTTGATGCTACAATATGTTCTAGAACTTTACACAGTATACATGTTAAAGATATAGGTCTGTAATTTGCAGGATCTTCTTTGTTTCCTTTCTTGAAGAGTGGAGTCACGTTTGCTTTTGTCCAAACTTGGGGAAGAGTGCCTGTGTCTAGGGATTTCTGAAAGAGAATTTGTAAGATCGGGGA
The DNA here is from genome assembly GCA_946902895.1 of Fragum fragum. Taxonomy (NCBI): domain Eukaryota; kingdom Metazoa; phylum Mollusca; class Bivalvia; order Cardiida; family Cardiidae; genus Fragum; species Fragum fragum. The sequence continues at coordinate 35,324,787 of OX336365.1, forward strand.
AATTTGATAACATAAGTTTTTTAGTACAAGAGGTTTGATGTTGTCTGGTCCTGGATTTATTTGATGTAAGTTTTAGTTTAGAGTTATGAAAACTCATATTAAATTTATCCCCTATTTTGTGAAATGTATTATTTGGGGGTCAATTTTGCATCTCCTTGGGTTTAAGTTAAGTGTGCTGTATGGTATGGGTGTTTCTCACAGCAACAGATATGGGCCCCAAAAACTAAACATCCTATGAAAAAATAAGGTCACCAAAGTTCACTGGGGCTCCTAAGGGGCCATGCACAATAACATAGGTATGCATGATAATTGAGTTTTGACAATAATAGAAGTTGTAACAAAGCCTCATATGTATCTAGTTTCTTCTACTGCTTCTGTATTCATGAAATTAACAAATATTCAAAATGATGTGTCGGTTGCAAAACATATTAATCAATTTCCTTTTTGGTAGATGAATTTCCCTTAGTTCAGAGTATTTTGTGCAATAAAGCATGAAGTGTTTGTTTTCCAGTTTATTGCAAATAGCACAGAGTCTCTGATCATGAGGAATCTAGGGTCTAAAGTAACGAGCTTGGTCAATAAGCAATTCATGATTATTCTCAATTTTGACATTTCTTTTCAATCATGGGTTTGATCCCTGGCAGCAGCACATATTGTTTCCAACATTTGTCTCTCACCAATGGGTGAATATTCATAAACCTAAGTGGAATAGCAGCTGGAGGCAAGGAAAGGATGTAGTGGTAGTACTGGTGTGAGAAATACCAGGAATCCATTGTTAGGTGCTCCAGCTTCTGAAATATGACTGAAATACTGTAAAAAGTGGCGTTAAACCCCAATCAATCAATCTTTTCCATTTTAAAGTACTAAAAAACTAGTAACTCAGTGAGTAAAATATTACTTTCTTTAGTAGTATCAATGATCTATTCTTAGTCATAGGGGAAAGTATCTTCACCTGCTCACTGGAGACTTGGGGGTGGTGCAATTATTGAATTATTGCAGTTGTTGAGAATTTGTACACACCCTATGAGTATATGAACAATATTGCCCATTCATTTATAATTCATTTGAGTGAACTAAATATTTTTCCTCTAATTTTTAGCTCTACTGGCCGAAGGCCACTAGAGCTATAGCGATGGCTTTTTCCTGTCCGGCGTCCGTCCGTTAAACTTTTCCTTGTTTACGCAATAAAGTCCACAGTTTTCATCATATTCTCTTCAAACTTTCACAGAATGATTGTACCATCATAAGGATCGTTCCTTTCGAAAATGGGTCAGATCCGTCAAGAAACACGGGAAAAGGGGCCTAATTAAAACTTAATTAAAAAAATCTTCGTTTACGCGATAAAGTCCACAGTTTTCATCAGATTCTCTTCAAACTTTCTCAGAATGATTGTACCATCATAAAGATCGTTTCTTTCGAAAATGGGTATGATCTGTCAAGAAACACGAGAAAAGGGGTCTTATGAAAACCTAATTAAAAAATCTTCGTTTACGCAATAGAGTCCACAGTTCTCATCAGATTTTCTTCAAACTTTCACAGAATTCAGAGTTTCCATTTACGACGTAAAAGTATCTGTATACGCATGAAAATCAGCTCGGACGCAATATATGAATACTCGTCGCGTCCATGGGACGCAAAATAAAATGAGTGGCAAAAGCAATGTATTTTCATAAATCTTACGCAGAAACGTTAGATAACTTGCGAAGACAATCCAAAATGTTTCAAAGTATGACAGATTTGAAGCAAGGTCACCGGTTTTCCAAAGTTACTATAAATAGACTTCGCCAACGTCTAACCGAAAAGTTGCGATTGTTGGGATTCCCGCTTTTTAGTCTGGTACCCGAACTGTCTAAATATTGTTTTGTGGGCAATTTGATAGCCGGAAACCAACTGTTGCTTTCACTTTGTAAATAATAATGGCTTCTCCAGCCAAGAAAAAGAAACACTCGCGGTCTTTTCAAGACCAGAGGCTTGCCGATCCGGCGTTCAAAGACTGGCTGATAAAAGACGAGTCAGATTCGTCTGCTGTTCGAATGAAGTACAGTATTTTTTGTGAAACTAAGCAAAAGAACATTTTTACTACGGGCTGCACTGACTTTCAGGTATTAAGCAGACGACAATTTTCATTTGACGCATCACAGCGTTAGTATAGCGTCGAGAAGTTTTCCTTTGCTTGTAAGAGCTGCCATAAATATTTTACTTTTGAAAATAATGTTAGGAAGCATTTCTTTTTGTCATATTGACTTCAAAGTAGATATTTGTTGTTTGTTTGTTTACCCATTACCAGAAGGCTAAATTTTAGACTTGTCATAAATCGAAGTTTGTGAAGGTCACATTTTTTTGGCCTTCTAGTCATAAAAGTATAAGCCTTATGCTATTGTTTCTTAAATATCCTTTAATTGAGACCTTTCCCAATTAACAACATTTTAGGTTGGTCCAATATGAAAGCTGCTGCAGATCACAAACTTTGTGATTACTTAGGTATAAAACTTGAGAATATCTCACAAAGCATTGAGGCAAATTGAGAAAATGCTTATTATTAGCAGTTTCTTCTTTTGCTTCAATGTTTCCCCAAGCCACTTTTACTGGGAATATCAAAACTAGGTCTTGTTTGGGAAAGGGTTATTAAGCCCGTTCAAGTACAACTAATTTGAAGATGATTTGTGGAAGTCAAAATTGGGCTCAACTGAAAGTGGTTGGGACTCAACTTTTTCTACGGCACTGGGTACCAGGGACTCAATATTTTTTTATGTAAATGGAAACACTGAGAATGATTGTACCAACATAAGGATTATTCCTTTCGAAAATGGGTATGATCCGTCAAGAAACACAGGAAAAGGGGCCTTATGAAAATTCATTTAAAATTCAATTAAAAATCCTTGTTTATGAGATAGAGTCCACAGTTTTCATTGGATTCTCTTCAAACTTTCTCAGAATGATTGTACTAACATAAGGATCGTTCCTTTCGAAATTTGGTATGATCCGTCAAGAAACATGGGAAAAGGGGCCTTATGAAAATTTGATTGAAAAATCCTCATTTACGAGATAGAGTCCACAGTTTTCATCAGATTCTCTTCAAACTTTCACAGAATGATTGTACCAACATAAGGATCGTTCCTTTCGAAATTTAGTATGATCCATCAAGAAACATGGGAAAAGGGGCCTTATGAAAATTTAATTAAAATTCCATTAAAAATCCTTGTTTATGTGATAGAGTCCACAGTTTTCATTGGATTTCTTCAAACTTTCACAGAATGATTATACCATCATAAGGATCGTTCCTTTTGAAATTTGGTATGATCTGTTAAGAAACATGGGAAAAGGGGCCTTATGAACATTCAATTTAAAACTCCATTTGAAATCCTCGTTTTCACAATAGAGTCCACAGTTTTTAGCTCCCCTGAGCACGAAGTGCTCTGGAGGAGCTATTGTGATCGGTCATCGTCCGTCCGTCCTTCCGTTCACAATTACAAAAAAATCTTCTCCTCCTAAACTAACCATGGAATTTCAACAAAACTTCACAGAAATGATCCTTAGGTCATGCTCTTTCAAAATACTTTAAAGAATTGAAATCCATGAAGAACTCTGGTTGCCATGGCAACGGAGTGAAAAAACTTAAAAAATCTCCTCCCAAACAGTAAGGCCTAGAGCTTTGATATTTGGTATATATCATCATCTATTGACCCTCTACCAAAATACTTCAAAGAATTACCGTATTCCGAAAATTAGCCCTTTTCTTAATGATCCCTGATTTTACATTGAAATAAAGAAGGAAATCTTTAAAAATCTTCTTCTCCCAAACCATAAGGCCTACAGCTTTGATATTTGGTATAGATCATCATATATTAACCCTCTACCAAAATACTTAAAAGAATTACCATACTCTGAAAATTTGCCCTTTTCTTAATGATCCCTGATTTTACATAGAAATAAAGAAGGTAATCTTTAAAAATCTTCTTCTCCCAAACCATAAGGCCTAGAGCTTTGATATTTGGTACAAAACATCAACTATTGACCCTCTTCCAAAATACTTCAAAGAATAACCCTATTCTGAAAATTAGCCCACTTCTTGGCAATCCCTGATTTTTCATAGAAATAAGAAGGAAATCTTTTAAAATCTTCTTCTCCCAAACCATAAGGCCTAGAGCTTTGATATTTGGTATAGATCATCATATATTGACCCTCTACCAAAATACTGAAAAGAATTACTGTATTCTGAAAATTAGCCCTTTTCTTAATGATCCCTGATTTTTCATAGAAATAAAGAAGGAAATCTTTAAAAATCTTCTTCTCCAAAACCATAAGGCCTAGAGCTTTGATATTTGGTATACATCATCATCTATTGACCCTCTACCAAAGTACTTCAAAGAATTACTGCATTCTGAAAATTAGCCCACTTCTTGGCAATCCCTGATTTTACATAGAAATAAAGAAGGAAATCTTTTAAAATCTTCTTGTCCCAAACCATAAGGCCTAGAGCTGTGATATTTAATGCAAATCATCATCTTTTGACCCTCTATCAAAATACTTCAAAGAATTACTGTATTCTGAAAATTGGCCCTTTTCTGGGCAATCCCTGATTTTACATAGAATTAAAAAAGGAAAACTTAAAAAATCTTCTTGTCCCAAACCATAAGGCCTAGAGCTTTGATATTTTGCACATATCATAATATTTTGACCGTCTACCAAAATACTTCAAAGTAATATCATACTCTGAAAATTAGCCCTTTTCTGTGCGATTCCTGATTTTACAAAGGAAATCTTTGAAAATCTTCATCTCCCAAACCACAAAGCCTAGAGCTTTGATATTTGGTACATATCATCAGCCATTGACCATCTACCAAATTACTTAAAAAATTAGCCCTTTTCTGTGCAATCCCTAATTTTAGTTAGGAATAAATAATGATATCTTTGAAAACCTTCTTCTCCTAAACCATTAGGCTTACAGCTTTTATACTTGGTATTTATTGATGTCTATACTTCAAAGCATTACCATATTCAGGAAATTAGTGCTATATGGTGGGATCATCAGTTTACCTAGAATTAAAAGAGAAATCTGTAAACATCTTCTCCAAAATAATTAGACAGAGGGCTTTGCCATTTTGTTTATGTCATAAAGCCATGAACCATCATACTCAGGGGAGCGATTTAGGACCATCATGGTCCTCTTGTCATCTGATTCTCTTCAAACTTTCTCAGAATGATTGTACAATCATAAGGATCGGTCCTTTTGAAAATGGGTCTGATCTTTCATGAAACAGGGGAAAAGGGGCCTTATGAAAATTTAATTAAAAAATTCTTGTTGACACTCTAGAGTCCACAGTTTTCATCAGATTGTATTTAAACTTTCACAGAATGATTGTACCATCATAAGGATTGTTCCTTTGGGAATTTGGTCAGATCCATCAGGAAACATGGGAAAAGGGGCCTTATGAAAATTTAATCGAAAAAACTTTTAAGAAATATTCTTTAACAATCTGGAGTCAATAGTTTTCATCAGATTCCCTTCAAACTTTCACAGAATGATTGTACTATCATAAGGATTATTCCTTTCGAAATTTGGTATGATCCTTCAAGAAACACAGGAAAAAGGGGCCTTATGAAATGTTTAATAAAAAATTCTCATTAATAATCTAGAGCCAATAATTTTCAACGGATTCTATTCAAACTTTCACAGAATGATTGTACCATCATAAGGATTGTACCTTTTGAATCGGATATGATTCCTCAAGAAACATAGGAAAAGGGGCTTTATTAAAATTAAATTCAAAGATCTTTGTTAACACTCTAGAGTCCACAGTTTTCATCTGATTGACTTCAAACTTTCACAGAATGATTGTACCATCATAAGAATTGTTCCTTTCAAAATTTGGTATGATCAGTCAAGGACCACCGGAAAAAGGGCCCGATTAAAACTGGATTGAAAAAGTCCTGGTAAACACAATAGAGTCCATAGTTTTCAACAAATTCTCTTCAAACATTCCCGGAATGATTATTACATTAAATGGATTGTTCCTTTCGGAAGCAGGTTTGATCCATCAAGTTTCATGGGAAAAGGGGCCCTATGAAAATTTAATAAAAAAAATCTTAGTTAACACATAATGGCCCTAGATTTCACCTGATTGACTTCAAATTTTCACATAATGATTGTACCATCATAAAGATTGTTCCTTTCAAATTGGGTCTGATCCATTGAGAAACATAGGAAAAGGGGCCCTAGGAAAATTCAATTAAAAAAATCTTAATTAATGCTTGTAAGTCCACAGATCAGATGGGGTTGTCTTTATACTCAAACAGAATAATTATACTTTTGTAAGAAGAGTTCCCTTTGGAATTGGTTCAGATCCATCAAGTAACATGGGAAAAGGGGCTATATGAAAATTTAATTAATAAAACCCTGTTAACACAATTAAGCCCACAGCTTTGATCAGATTTTGTTGAAACTTTCACAGAATGATTGGAAGGTCAAAACTATCATTCTTTTCATAACAGGGTTTGAACTGTCAAGAAGCACAGGAAAAGGGGCCTTATGAAAATTTCATTTATAAATCCTTGTTACCAAGTCCAGAGCTTTCATCGGATTTTCTTCAAACATTCACAGAATAATTGTACAATAATAATGATTGTTGATGTTTGCATTAGACCTGATCCGTCAAGTATCACAGGAAAAGGAGCATTATGAAATTTAATTTTAAAATCATTGTACCTCAATAAAGTCAACAGTTTTCATCAATTCTGTTAAAACTTTCAAAGAATGATTATTCCATCATGAGGATTCTTTCCTTTCAAATTAGGCGTGATCTGTCTAGTATCATGGGAAAAGGGGCCTTTAGAGAATTTTATCTATAATCCTTGTAACCAAGTCCAGAGCTTTCATTGAATTTTATTCAAACCTTCACAGAATCATTGTACAATAATCACGATTGTTGATGCTGACATGAGACCTGATCCTTCAAGTATCACAGGAAAAGGAGCCTTATAAAAATTTTATTTTAAAAATTTTACACCAAGATAAAGTCTGCAGTTTTCATCAGATTCTGTTCAAACTTTCACAGAATGTTTGTACCCTCATAAGGATTGTTTCTTTCCAAATTGGGCCTGATCTGTCTAGTATCACAGGGCTCTGCAGAGTGGGCGACTCAGGCGAAAAAGTCGCCTGGTTTCATAAAACTTCGCCTGATTTGCTTGTCAAAGCGAAGTCGAAGTCGCCTGGAATTTTCTGGAAGTCGCCTGGAATTTTCGGGAAGTCGCCTGGATACGATAGGTGATAACCCTGGCCAGGTGGCTATAAAAGTAGGGGACAGTGTGCAATTATACAACTGTCCGTCGGAAGCCCTTTGATCGTAAATCAAGCTTGTACCGATACTGTAGTCGCGAGGCCAGCAGATTATCAGAAAGAGGGGTAGGTTCTGGCAGCAAATAGTCAAAATGCTTGCTTCATTCTCACCTACGCCGACTGATTTTGGCAATACTGTGTACATACTCTCGGCACTAGACATCTTTATTTAAAATCCTTTCCCTTCTTAAGTTTTAATTATTTCTGTAAATTAAGTTATCATCAGTCTACGAGATTTTTTGCTTACTTTCACATAATGAGAATAATGGCCGACATTTACAGACGCCGTGTCATTTACCAGAAGTAAAAATATTTTTAAAAATTTGAAATCTTGATGAAAAATAATTCTGCCAAAAATCTACGTAGAGTAAATTCATTTTTTCATTAGAATCCTTCAATTTGAGTTATCTGCTTTAATTGTAACAAGTGAAGAAAATTATGGCAAACAATTTAAAGGCCTCTACGGTCTTTTCCTGAGATTTTTGTTATGATACATCCTATCCAAAAACTAAATTTCACTTACTTGTGTTGGTAATAATTCCTTTAAATAACATGTAATCCTATAAAATGGAGCAAATTATCCTGTGTTAACTTTAAACCTCTGCATGTACAGAGTCTGGTTTTGTGTACTGAGCAGTAACCCTTACCCTTTACACACTATAACTGACTTAATCACAGAGGACCTTTTTTGACCAATTAATGACAATTTTTATCCATTTATATGTTATCAGGTAAAGTGCACAGACTTTAACTCATTACCACACAATCACCCATTTTGACATCTTGAAATGTTTTTATGGGAAACTGTGGAAAAAGGAGGAAATGTTTGCAGCAAGCGATTTATCCTTTCCCCACATGTTTCTACCCTCTTTGGCACCTTCTTTCTTATTTTCAAGCTCACTGTGAAATGTCTTACTTAGATTCTTTCAATTTGTACCAGTCTGAATTTTTTCTTCTGGTAATGGTTTGATTAAATACACGTTGTTACATAAGTAACAATAAAATATTTTCTCATTTTCTGCTTCAAATAGAAACACTACTCATTTCATTCAGACTGCCTATACACTATTTGCATTTTTTTATTAGTTGACTTTTTTTTTATCATATATGAATCTATTATGAAATATTTAAAAAAATAAATTCAGAATCAAACTCTTGAATTCTAAACAAAAAAAAGAAAAATACAAAAGTATTTGTCCACAGGAATAAGATCTTTATTGAGGACTGAAAGGATAAGCAGTATTTTCTATGTTTATTGCATGATACATAATATAAAATGCAACTACTTGGTTGGAAAGCTATTTTATTTTCTGATAGAATTGAGGAATACGCGCAAAAACTTAATTTTTAACACGATCCACTTCTCCTGAAAGTCTCACCACTTCTCTCCATTTTGAAAAACTTCTCCCAATTCTCAGACTAATGAGAAGTGACTTCTCCCCAAGTTCTGGGAGTCTGCAGAGCCCTGTATCATAGGAAAAGGGGCTGTATGAAAAATTATTACCAAATCCTCATAAACACAACAATGCCCTCAGTCTTTATCAGAATCTGTTCAAACTTTAATAGAATGATTGTACCCTCATTTGGATTGTTCCTTTGTAAATTAGGTCTGATTGGTCAAGTGACACAAGAAAAGGGACCTTATAAAAATTTTATTACAAAACATCATTATTACAATAAAGTCCTCAGTCTTTATCATTTTCTTCAAACTATCATTAGGATTGTTCCTTTGTACATTGGGTCTGATTTGTTAAGTTTCACGGAAAAAGAGGCCTTATGAAAATTTTGTTACAAAAATTCTTGACACAATTCAGTCGACTGTTTTCATTGATTCTCTTTAACTTTTAAAGAATGATTCTACCTTCATCAGAATTGTTCCTTTAGAAATTTGGTTTGTTCTGTAAAGTATCATGAGAAAAGGGGCCCTATGAAGATTTCATTATAAAGTTAACTCATTAACACAATAAATTCCACAGATTAAACAGATTGATTGTACCATCATTCCAATTGTTGATTTTGACAGTGGATCTGACTATAGCAAGGGTCACATAAAAAGGGGCCTTATGAAAAACTCTCTCAAATATTCTGGTTAACACAATGATGTCCCTTGATTTCACCGGATTCACTTCAAAATTTCATAGAATGATTGTACAAATACTTAGATGTTTTTTTTTCAGAACTGGGTACAATCCATCAAGTATCATCAGGGGACATATGATTTTTTTTAAAATATTCTAGTAAACATAATGAATTCCCAATATTTCATCGGATTCACTTTTAACTTTCATAGAATGATAAAACCAACAGTAAAATATCACGGGAAAAGGGGCCTTATGAGAACTTGAATTTAATATCTTTGTTAACACAATAAAGTCAACAGTTTTATTGGATTCTCTTCAAAGATGCATGGAATGATTGTGGCATTCGAAACACAGGAAAAGGGGCCTTACAGATTATCATTCAAAACATTCTTGTGTATGTGATGAAGATCACAATCATTATTAAGTTGTCTTTCAAATTTCACAGGACAATTGTCAGGTTGTAAGGAAAGTTCCTTTTGGAATGAAATTGATCCATCAGAAAACACAGGAAAAGGGGCCTTATTGATTTTCATTCAAAACAATCCTGTTTATGTGATTAAGTCCACAATTATTGTCAGATTCTGATGAAATATTCACAGAATGATTGTAGGGTCATAAGGTAACTTTCTTTTGGAAATGGAGTGGATCCGTCATGAAACATGGGAAAAGGGGCCTTGAGGATTGTTGCTTAAAATGTTAAAGGGGATAAAGCCCCTTTGTTTTTCTTTATGCATTCTTCTTTGAGCAATTAACTTCCTTAAATATCAGATTTCTTTAACGGAAAACTTGATAACCAGTAGAGTGTCTCAGGCCCTCATGGGCCTCTTGTTTACCTTATCTGGTACTTATATTCTGTTTTGAGCATATTCTTATTTGAAATGTGGTATGCAACTTTTTTTTTTAATTTGGACCAGTCTGGAAATTTTGTCTTCTGGTAATGAGTTAAATAAAATAGTAATGATAATGTTTTCTTATTTTCTGCTTCAAATTAAACTCTTATCATTTTTGTTAATTCAGGCCACCTATACTCTCTTTTCAAATTATTGATTATTACAACTTTTGAAAATTGAGATTATAATACCATCTATATATGAAATATTCAAGAAAATAATTTCAGAATCAGATTCCTATATTCTCAAACCGAAGAAAAAAGACAAATTTATTTGTTCACAGGAATAAGATCTCTGTAATAAGGACTGAAAGAAAAGATGAGAAATACTTTATCAAAGATACTAAGATACTATATAAAACAAAATATGCAGCTTTTCTTATTTTCTTATAGGAATAAAGAATACACACAAAAATTTGCTTTTTAACATGATCCACTTCTCCTGAAACTCTCACCACTTCTCCCTATTTTGAAAAACTTCTCCTAATTCTCAGACTAGGGAGAAGTCACTTCTCCCCAAATTCTGAGAGACTGCAGAGCCCTGATTAAGAATGACTTAACAATTTTCTTCTTATTTTGTTTTATTTGAGATTGATTCTGTTTATTAAGATTGTTAGTGATGTTTATTATCTTGATAATTTGACTCGAAGAACTTTATGAAATGCCCTATTGTTTCAATGATCGCCCAACAACTTCATAAGCAATTATCTTTATACAAAATATTTTTTGTTAGACAAATTCGAATCCTATTAATTAACTAAAAATGATAAATGATTATAGCTCATATACTTGTAGGGTGTGTACAAATTCCATAGGGCATTTGTGGGGCTATAAATCTCATAGGGCTTGTTTCTAGTATGACCCCATTATGGGGCATTAAAACAAATTAATGATGGCTGGCCACAACCGCGACCTCCTACATGGCTTTAAGCTTCAGATATCAGAAGCCAAAATTTTGAAAAATAAAGGGATGGAACATCAGGGCAATCATAATTGTAGGCAACCAATATGATGTAATTACAGCTTAAATAAGTTTGACCTTGCACTTCTAGTAGGGTGCATAGAAAAATTTCAGGTAACTTTGGTACACTAATATTGTAAAATAATGGAGATTTCATTTGAGATGACTTTTCCTTGCAAACAACAAAAAATTTTACCAAAGGATTCAATTGGACATGAAAAATATCAATGACACACGTTGAAAAGCTCAACAAGGATGAATATATGCTTTGTTTATTTGCAGTTTACCTGTATGTGAAAATCCGATAATTGGCATGACGTAAATAAAATGCTTTATGGTAGTAGGCGGGGCGTATACGGCACTAACAGTTAATAAGAATGTGTCATTTGTCATTAACCCATTCCCACACAGTGATGCTTTTGGACGCCCCTCAAGAAAATCAATCTTAAAAATATTGTGTAAAATGAAGAAATCAAGCAATTTCTTCATTTTACACATTGTTTTCTAACAAGAAAGGAGAAAAAGTCTAAAATTTTATAACCTTTCAACTGTCGTCTGCAACTCCTTTCAATTTAGACCAGTCTAAAACTTTGCCATCTGGTAATGGGTTAAGCAAGTAAATTCCAATACTGGGTAGACAAGTATTGGCCTCTTCAGTAATACGGCTGCTGTATTCTTTGACAGCTTTTTGCTCACCTGAGCACAAAGTGCTCTGGATGAGCTATTGTGATCGGCCATCGTCCATCTGTCTGCACGATCCCTTATTTTACATAGAAATAAAGAAGGAAATTTTTTAAAAATCTTCAAACCATAAGGCCTAGAGCTTTGATATTTGGTATAAGTCATCATCTATTGAGCCTCTACCAAAACACTTGAAAGAATCACGGTACTGGAGTATTAAATATATGTATAGAGTTTGTCTAAATCAAAAACAATTTTCTTCTCGTGCTTTTTGTTGAGCCCACTTGTGGTGAGAAAGACATAGTTGTCACTATGACAAGTTGTTGTAAGTGCGTTAGTCCGTCCGAATTCGTCCAGACAATAACTCCTACATTTATGGATGGATTTCAAAATAACTTAGCACTATTTTTCTCCATCATGAGTAGTTTTTCCATTTGAAATAATTTTTGGAATAGTTCTAATGTCAAGGTCACAGCTCAAGGTCAAACACTAAAATTGTTTTTGTCCGGAGCATGATGCCTACAAAATTTTGTGGACTCAACAGCAGTTGTCCTGGGACAACCATCTAGTTTTTTCTTTGCGTGTAAAATCATTTATACATTTGAAAAATCAATGTTTGACAATTAAATTTTTGGACCATCTTTAACAAATGAAACATCGTGTTATTCTAAAAGACCTCTGGAAATATATCCAGAGTGTCAAGCCATCTGTTGGCCTTGTAAACCTTGTTTCTTCAGCTGTGGATGTGGGTTTTATAAGCTAAGAAATGATGTTGTCCTAAACGGTTATTCTCTAAATGGTTCAGAAGACAATACCGTCAACCGTCTAGTGCAAATTTTGAGTTGCTACTCCACTGGTTCAAGAGTTAAAGTTGAACCCTGCAGTTGTTCTTATTTAAGATTCCTGCAGTTGTTCTTATTTAGTATTCTTTTATTTCAGGTCATATTTGGTCCCATGTTTTCAGGGAAAACGTAAGTATTATACTTAACCTCAATAAAGATACTTCACGTATATGTTCAGTTGACAGTTAATAATAAAAGATACCACAAAGAGATGATACATCTTTAACATCTTTAACCCATTTCTAAACAACAAAATTTTAGACTGGTCCAAATTGAAAGAAGCTGCAGACAATAAATTCCAGTTGATTGAATTTAAAAAAAGTCGTCTTTTTGGATAGAAACATTGTTGATAATAAAGAAATAGCTTGATACAAGCAATTTCTTAATGCTCCATAATGTTTTCCAAAGCTTTTTCTTGAGGGGCCTTTTCAGTCAAATAATGTGGTGTCACTATTTGTGCAGTAAAGTGTCCACTAACTGCTTGTGAAGTTCACAAACAAGAGATCCTGAATTCAATTCCATGGAGCAACTAATCACCTTGGATCTCTCATAGCCAAACTCATTTAGCTTGAGTACTGGTAAATTTATCAACGAAACAAAATTAGCTGGGATTAATCTAAGTTGTGAGAACTTCCCATTCAAAGTAAAGAAAAAGATATCAAACTGAATTAATCCAATTAAGTGATAACCTTATAACCTTTCATCTCTTAAGTGCCGCCGTCATAGCGCAGTCAATAGCACATCAGACTCCTAATCTTCAATTATTGGATGTCAAGGGTTTGATCCCGGCGGCGGCATATATCCTTTCCAACATTTGTGTCTCACCAATAAGTGTATATTCGTAAATCTAAATGGGATTGCAGCTGGAGGCTAGGAACGGATGTAGTGGTAGTACTGGTGTGAGAAATACCAGGAATCCATTGTTAGGTGCTCATGACTGAAACACTGCTAAAAGTGGCATTAAATGATTCAATCAATCAATTTCATCATGCAAATGAGCTGCATCCTTTGAGAACAGAGTTGGGTCATTTAAAACTGTTTAATTCTTATGAATTCACTTGATAGCAACATTTTTAATTGCAGACTTATTTATCAAATAGTTTCAAGCATATGTGACCGAGGGTTGGTTTCCTGATCACGCTTAGAGTTGATTTCAGTTGGGGAATTCTCCTTTTAACGCAATGTTTATCAAACTCGCTTGGCATGAGAGTATATAGATGTAAATGATTAAGTCCAATGTTGGTTTCTATATATTTCTTTTAATCAAGTGGAACACATTTTGTTGCATGAAATTATTACAATTAGACAAGCACTGATCTACTGACAAAGTTTTAAGTTATTTCAAATTTTTGTTCTAAATTCTAAAGTCTAAATTAAAATGTAAAATCTTCTCCAAAAAATTCTGAAAAAGTTGGTATATATAAAGGTAAGACGTTATCATAAGCCTAACCAATTAAACGCAAGATTCAAAGATTATAGAATTTGACCAATGAAAATTTGAGACATAAGAATCTACATCAAAGACAAACAAGGAAATTCTGATCAAACTTGGAATGTCAAACTTTCACACCTGATCAAAACAATCAAAGTTTGCCTAGTCACTGATTTCAGTTAATCACTTAGCAATCAGTTTGGAAAAACAGTAAGTCAGCTCAGTCTTGACCTGAGGATTAGGATCTAATTCTCCTTCTGGCATGTTCTTTTTAATTTGAAAATAATGTTTTTACTGGTTAATAACCAATCAGTAAAGGCATTTTGGAATTCTCTGAGAAGAAATTGCTTTTGTTGACAAATTTAAGACTTTTGGATTTCATACTTATTTGTGCAATTTATGCATTACAAAATATTATGTAAGAAGGTGCAACACAAAATTTCTCTTTTTGTTGCATTGTTACACTTTCCACCTCCTTGAAAAATGATTGTCCTCAATCATATTCTAATTAAAAGAAATATAGTAACAAATCATGATTATTCATCAAATGAAATTATACCATTCATACAATCAAAAAGTTTTTCACTCATGACCCGGCCGGGGTTTATCTATCATTATACATATATCCATCTTCTTTCATACAGTTAACAATTAACAAATACAATTACATAGATATGATATGTGTATGTATACAGAGGCAAAGCATTGACTTTCAATTTCTTATAAATGACATGGATCTGTAAGATAACTTGTTCAATTTAAATAAGAAAAATTGCTACTGTACGAGTATACAACATAATGCAACATAAAGAAAGAAAAATGCAATTAACAATTATTGAATTGAAATCCTCTTAAACACATACATAATGAAATCCTTTTTAGTTGTTAAATAGGGTTGGGCCTTAACACAAATACTTTTGTTTTTATTTGTAAGCTTTGAATTTAAATTGAAAGGGCCCATGACATTAGACTAATTCGTAGCTAGTCTTGTCCATGTTACATTTAGTAACTACACACATGCAACTTAGGTTTGTATAACCTTATGGTGTGGAAGAGATTTATATGAGTACATTTTGACTGGTAAATAATCTCACACTTCATGAATAGTATTTGTACAGATGCAACTTAAGTTTTTAAACCTGGTGTGGAAAGATTAAATATTAATTATTTTGACTTGTTCTTAATCTCACACTTCATGAATAGTTTTTTTTTGTTTATTCATTTCATTTACATTTCTTTGGGGTACAACCTCCTTTGTGAGTAGACCATCATGAGTAATATGAAACTTGAATATAGTCTATCACTTACTGCCCCTATTATACTTAAAGTAACTGATTTCAATATACTTTTAGTTAACACTATCAGTTACATATTTTATTTGTATTTTGCTCCTTTTGAGCTGTAATATGTTTTCTTTCTTTTCCTTTTTTTTTTTTTTTTTGATATACATATTTATATTTCATATGAAGTTTTTGAGCTACATTTCATATATGAGATTTTCTGAATTTATTAATTTTTTTTTTCAAATTGTATTCTAATTTTCATGACATTTTGCAACAAGCAAGGTTGAGGCAAATTGCCATGCCAACAATGTTTTGTTAAAGCTCAGATTTTCTAACAATTTTCAGTTCCTACCATTGATAATTGTCTTTATATTTTGGTTGCTTGGTAAGCTGAAATTGTCAACATTCATTGTGATCTACTGTCTCACTATGAGCATCCAAACAGTTGAAAGGAACTAACATCGAGTAAGAAGAAAAGGCTTTTTTTTTTTTATTGTTTCCTTCAATCAGACCAGAAGCTACACTTTAATATAGAAAATTTTAGTAATGAATATGTTGAATACTTAAGATGAAGATATAATTCACAGATTTAGTTTTTCAGTAAAGTTTTTTTTTGTTTAAATTTTGTTTGTTTGAGCACTTTTAAATATTTTGCCTTGTTGATTAATTTTGGCTCTGATTCTGTACAAGAATTGTCTGACATATTTGAGTGGTGCTTGGTTGAAAGGTAACCATATTGGTTCCCGTGAATTTTGTGTGAAAACTTTGAAGTAAGTTGTTTCCAAAGGGTTATTTAAATCGCTTGTAAAGACTGCTCGGACCATTTTGGCTTCTTCCGGAGTTCCATTGTCACGAAGAGCTGTTGTAGTTTGCCACAAAGAAATGCCAGTATCTTGTAGACAATCAAAAAGTTTATTCATGTATGGCTGTAGTCTTCGTTTTCTTAGAGATATGGGAAATGGGATGGAATTAGTATAAGTTGTACCTTCAAATGGAGAATGCTCAATAAGTTTTTGATTGGAAAGATCAAAAGTTTCCATGTAACCAACAACATATGGTGGATTTTCATCTCTGTTCTTGCATTCACGATAAAGTGTTGGTAAATCATCAAAGAATCTGTTTTTTTTTACCAAGGGTCGCTTTCGTTTTCTACCATTCATTGTTCTGTGTATGTGATACTCACGAATGAAGACATCTGGTATGGTGCTTGCATATTCCCAAGTGCTTGGTTTTTTGTTTTCTTTCCATTTTATTCTATAATAAAGTGTGTTGTTGCTCCGTTTTGATTGAATGATTTTGTCTATGTCATCTACTGGGAATTTTTGTGGTTTGGATGTTGTTGCATTTGGTGCAGAGTCTGGTGTTTGTTCTAAGTCTGAAGGGTCTGTTGTTGTGGTAGGTTTTGTGCCTTGTTTTAAGTGTGAGCTATTGTTTTGTGGAGTTTTATCTGCTTGATTTGGTTGTGTATGTGTATTTGGAATTGTTGATGTGTCATTTTGGTTATTTGTATCATTATTTTGCAGCGTTACTTTTGATTTCTTAATTCTTGCTTTGAATTTCATATTGAGAGGGTGTTTGCCTTTGCTCTGAGGATTTGTATTTGTTGGTGCATTTGGATCAGGAGCTGCTTGGGTATTTTGTGTGTTTTGGGGCGGTAATAGATCATCTGGTATGTGGTCTGCATTAAGTGGTTGTGTTATGTGTTCATAGCCAGGTGGTGGATTGGTGGGTCTATCGTTGGGATCAAAGTATGGTTTCAGTCTGGTGGCATTTACAAGAACTTTTACCTCTTTATTATCTCCACATCTTCTGAGCTTGTATGTGTTGTGTGGGCCAAGATAGACTATGTAGTACGGACCTACCCATTTTCTGTGGAGTTTAGGAGCCATACCCACTGGTACTTTGGTACAGTATAGCCACACTCGGTCTGCTGGCCTATACTTTGGCTCTTGGGTCCTTTTGTCATACTGCTCTTTGTATTTGTCTTGGGCTTTTTTAATGTTTTCTGCAGCTATTTTTCGGGCTATTTCAAGATTTTGGAGGACATTAGAAAGATGAGCTTTAAAGTTAGCAGAAAGAGTAGATTTTGGCGTAAGAGAGGTGTCAATTGGCAGCCTCATTTCACGTCCAAAGAGCAGGAAGAATGGAGAGTGCTGAGTGGACTGAGTTGCAGGGGTCATACGATAAGCCATCATGATAGAAGGAAGAAGATCTGGCCAATCATCCTGCTGTCCTTTACAGTAAAGACGCAAAGATTGAAGGATAACACTGTTCATACGTTCTACAGCTCCATTCAGTAATGGCCGATATGAACTTGTATAGAATCGTGTTATCTGAAATAGTTCACAGAGAGCTTTAACAAGTTTGGAAAGAAATTGTTGTCCTCTATCAGAGACAAGGACATTTGGAGCACCATACCGACAAATTACCTCCTTGAATAGTATGGCTGCTACCTCTGTGGCCTCTTGTGTACGTAGTGGAAAGGCTTCGCTCCATTTGGAATAAGAGTCCACAACAAGAAGGACATATTTGTATTTGTCCTTAGTTGTCGGTAGGCCTCCAAGAATGTCAATGTGCCATCTTTGGAAGACATCAACTACTGGCAAAGGTTGAAGTGGAGGTGGCTTACCATGCACTTCACGCTTCACTCTTTGGCATTGATCACATGATCTAATGTAAGTTTCACAATCACGAAACATTGAAGGCCAGTAGTATTTTTGTCTCAAAGCTGCATATGTGCGCTCAAAGCCCTGGTGCATACCACCTGCTAAACTGTCATGATATGACTTTAAGACGTCATCACGCAGTATTGAAGGAACACATATTTGAGTGATAATTTTCTGATCTTTTGGGATGCCTTTAGTTCTGGGTGAGTAAATATGTAGAAGAACACCATGTTCAGATAATTCATATTGATCAGATTCTGCAACTACTAGTTTTGATTGTTTTGGATCATCTGGTAACTCTTGTTGTAATTTGTATTTTATAATATCTTTGTAAAATTCATCATCTCTTTGGAGGAAAATTAAGTCTATATTAGGTTTTATTGGTAAGTTTTGTTCATTGTTTGTGTTTGTATTTACATTGTCATTATTGTTATTATTTACATTATTACTTATGTCAGTATTGTTTTGTGTCAGTGCTGTCTCAGTGCTGGTAGTGGCAGGTGCCACAGATGGATAGTGATCAGTCTCATGACTATAGATTAAAGTCACTGCTGTCAGTTGCTTAGACTGGTTGTCAGAGATCTGACAGACTGGTACAGACTCATCTGTACCCCGATCACTTTTCTCACTGTCTACGGGCTGGTAGACACGACGTGATAGTCCATCTGCATTACCATTAGCACTTGATGCCTTATGGACAATCTCGAAATTGTAACCTTGTAAGGTTAGGGCCCATCTTCCGAGACGACCTTGACAATTCTTTATGTGTTTAAGCCACTTTACAGAAACGTTGTCTGTATACACTGTAAAGAAGTTGTTAGCAAGATAGGGTCTAAAGTGTTTAACCGCCTCTATCAGTGCTAAACCTTCCTTATCTGTAATATGCCATTTTAGTTCATGGCCATGCAATGTTCTACCGCCATATGCTATTGGATGCTCTGCTCCGTTTTTATCACATTGTGATAGAACATAACCCATAGAATGATCTGAACTGTCTGTTGCCAGTATAAAAGGGCGAGCAAAATTTGGGAAAGCTAATATGGGCGGAGATGTTAGTGCTTTTTTCAATGTTTTGAATGCATTTTCACATTCTGGTGTCCACTTGAACTTAGTATCTTTCTTTAATAGTGCATTTAATGGATGTGCTATTTGTGCATATGATTTTATGAATTTTCTGTAGTATGAGGTCATGCCGAGAAATGACTTTACTTGTTTGGCTGATTTTGGTTGTGGATATTCATCTATTGCTTTGGTCTTGGCGGGATTAACCTTTATGCCATTTTTCGAAATAATGTGACCTAAGTACTCAATTTCTGTAGCAGCAAACCTACATTTGGAGGGCTGAAGGGTCAAATTTGCTGATCTTAGATTAGCAAAGACCTGGGCAAGGTGGTCCAAATGGTCATCAAAGTTTCTGCTGAAAACCAAAATGTCATCAATGTAGACAAGGGCAATTTTCCAATTAAGATTTTTTAGTACTTTAGTCATGAGATTTTGGAAAGTAATAGGTGAATTCATGAGACCAAAAGGTAGCCTAGTCCAAGAATAAACAGACTGGTGGGTAACAAATGCAGCTTTATGGGCAGTTTCAGGGTCAAGGGGAACTTGCCAAAACCCGGACTTGAGGTCAAGAACTGAGAAAACTTCTGCATTTGCATCGGCTATTGTGTCGAATACATCTGCTATATGGGGTATAGGAAAGGACATTGGTTCTGTGACCTTATTCAATTCTCGATAATCGACACAAAATCTGAATTCACCTGACTTTTTCTTAATAAGGCAAATTGGGCTATTCCAAGGGGAGTCTGACTCAGTTATGATGCCATTCTCTAGCATGTCCTTAACCTGACGCTCAGTTTCTCGTCGCATTTCAGGATTTTGTCTATATGGTGCTTTCTTAATTGGTTTAGCATTGCCTGTTTCAATTCTGTGTGAAAATAAATTTGTAAGTCCTAATTCTGAGAAGTCTTTTGCAAATGATTGTCTATTTTTACCAATAAAGATCATTAAGTTGTGTTTTTGGGTATTGGTGAGATCAGAGTCGTTAAGGTTTATTCCAAGATCTTCAGCTATTGTTATATACTCATCATCAGTTAGGTTGTTAGTTTCTACTGAGTTAAGAGTTTCAGAATTTTGAGACATTAGGGTGTCAAGATCAGATATTTGCGTTATGTTAGCATTGTAAGCACTAGTTAAGACAGAGACTCTCTTGTTACGTTTAAGAAAGATAGGTAAGGCAGTAGGGTTCATCAGGCGATAGTGTATTTTGCCATCAGTAACTCTTGAAAGACACTTGCCTCCGACAAGCTCATCCTTTACAAGAGATTGAGGCGGTTCACACAATACAACATCACCATCACAGAACTTGTTAGTTTTCAGAGGTAGAATGTATTCAGAGTGAGGAGGAATTACATGTGAACTAAAGGTCTTGCCAAAGTCAGTTATTGATTCTTCTTGTGATATTAGACAGATGTGAATAGGTTCAGAGTTGGGTTTAGAAAGAGAGATAGTATTAGAGTGAAAATTGAGCTGAATCCCTTCCTTAGCCATGAAATCCCGACCTAGAATTACAGGCTCGTGCAAGTTAGGAAAGACATGAAAGGTGTGCTCAAAAGGGAAGCCATCAAGAAGAAATGAAAGAGTTAATGTTCCTAGCACAGAATGGATCTCACCACATACACCATATACATGTGTAATTTTAGCACTTTGATATTGGGGATTTTTAAATAATTTGTCTATAACATGTTTGTTAATGCATGAGATGCCTGCACCTGAATCAAACAGTGTAGAAAATTGCCTTGACTCTATTTGTATATATGCTTTGCATGTTTTGTCCAAAGATGTTACCAATGAAACTGTGGGCTTAATATTACAGCAAGATTCTGTTATTTTAGCACAATTTTGCTTTGAGCACTTCCAGGAAGCCTGTTGTTGAGTAGCCATGTTCAATAAATTATGATTAGATTAAAAAAAAAAAAATTTAAAGTATGAGAAATTAGGATTTGTAAGTGAATGTAACAAATTACCGTTATGATAATATTCAAATTGTATTATTTAAGTGTGAGGAAATTTAGCATAAATGTATAATGTATATTTAAATGTAAAAGAATAAATTACTGGTTTCAGTTGAATTTGCTCTGATTAAAAGAGTAAAAGGTAAATAGAAAGATCAACTGTTTGGATACAAACAATAAAACAATATAGCACTAAAATGTTGAAATTTCACTTACCCCTACTTTCAGGTCATAAGGTAGCTGATCAGTTTACTGGTGAAAGTACAACAGAATAAAATTACACTTAAGACAAATTTTAAGTCTGAATATCAAAGAATTTTATTCATTGTCCATAGAGTTTGGTTTGGAAGGTCGTCTGGCACATCAGTACGCAGTCAGGTTGGTTGGCTACCGGTTATGGTCTGGCACATTAGCTTGTGGTAAAGGATTGGTCCCTTGTATCGGTCCCTGGTTAATGATAAGCTTCTGGTATGGTAACGTCTAGTAAAGAGTTTTGATAGTCTCAGCATATAAGTTGGAATTGTTCACTTCTTACACTGTTTTGATGATAATGAATTCTGCTTACTTGTTTCTTATTTGTGTCACACAGTAAATGTTCAGCTTTGTATCTGTATATGTATATATATCTTCAACTGGTTCACACTATTTGCACAATGTCACCAAATGCACATTTCATTCGCAATACTCCTGGATCATCTACCCGGATTCTCCACCACAAGAAAGCTGTGACCGAGGGTTGGTTTCATTCGAGTTGGGGAATTCTCCTTTTACGCAATGTTTATCAAACTCGCTTGGCATGAGAGTATATAGATGTAAATAAATAAGTCCAATGTTGGTTTCTATATATTTCTTTTAATCAAGTGGAACACATTTTGTTGCATGAAATTATTACAATTAGACAAGCACTGATCTACTGACAAAGTTTTAAGTTATTTCATATTTTTGTTCTATATTCTAAAGTCTAAATTAAAATCTAAAAATCTCATCCTCTCCAAAAAATTCTGAAAAAGTTGGTATATATAAAGGTAAGACGTTATCATAAGCCTAACCAATTAAACGCAAGATTCAAAGATTATAGAATTTGACCAATGAAAATTTGAGACATAAGAATCTACATCAAAGACAAACAAGGAAATTCTGATCAAACTTGGAATGTCAAACTTTCACACCTGATCAAAACAATCAAAGTTTGCCTAGTCACTGATTTCAGTTAATCACTTAGCAATCAGTTTGGAAAAACAGTAAGTCAGCTCAGTCTTGACCTGAGGATTAGGATCTAATTCTCCTTCTGGCATGTTCTTTTTAATTTGAAAATAATGTTTTTACTGGTTAATAACCAATCAGTAAAGGCATTTTGGAATTCTCTGAGAAGAAATTGCTTTTGTTGACAAATTTAAGACTTTTGGATTTCATACTTATTTGTGCAATTTATGCATTACAAAATATTATGTAAGAAGGTGCAACACAAAATTTCTCTTTTTGTTGCATTGTTACACATAATTCTGTTTGTGAATTTCAATATCAGTTTCAATTCAAATTATTGTTTTTATAATATCCATTTGTGAAAGGTAGTTTTGTGAAAGGTAGTTTTTGCTATTAAATAGATATGACAATTGTTATAAATTCAGTTTCCATTACCCCAAATTTGGAAATCCTATTATATTTACAGGACAGAATTAATGAGAAGAATGAAACGTTACCAAATAGCCAACTACAACTGTCTCATCATCAAATATGCAAAAGATACAAGATATGATGACTCCGGAATTGCGACACATGACAGGTAATTGACCTATTGGGCCTGTCAATCAAATATCCAGTCCACCAATGAAAATGTCCATTTATACTAGAAGAGTTATGAACTCCTAATTTGGCTCCTTTTTTTGTTAAGCTTTTTTGTTGATTTGGCGACTTAAACCTTATAACTACAGTTTATTCAAGCTGTAGTTACGACGCTTAAGTTGCCAACCAACTATTCTGCTTTTTTGTTGCATTCTACTAGCCATAAATTTTGCAAAATAATAACGTTAAGATCCGAAGTCGGGCTTTCTGTCTGAGCAAGGCGCAGCAAATGCTACAAAGTGGTCAGGGCCAATGATTGGTCAATTATGACACTACTAATACTATGAGCTTTAATCCATTACCAAACAACAAATTTCTTGATTGATCAGCATCTACATTGATCAACATTTTTAACCTCATTTTCCTCAATATCATTCCTGGAGAGCATAAATAAAAAGTTGGATTTGTGTGGTAACCGTAAGGGTTTATGTTATGAGAATACTTGATGGAATCATATAATTTAGAAAACATGGTGGGAAAAAAATGATTTATCAAGGTCACTTCAATGAATATACAGGAAATTGAGGAAAGGATTCAGCAGAAGTTGGTTGCTATTACAGCAATTATTCATTTTCCACAATCTTGTCTACCCAGTAAGACAAAGATTTTTTCCACTGAAATTTGTCCTTTTGCAACTTCTTTGAATTTTGACCGGTCTAAAGTTGTAATCTGGAAATAGGTTAAAGGTCCTTGTCCTCAGAGGAAAATTAAAAGAAAATCGTATTAGCCTGGAAAAAAGCTCAAGTTTGGCATAAATATTCCTCACCTGTTTCAGGACTGGAAAATTCCTGAAAATTTTACACAATGAGAATATATAGTCTTGCATTCATTTCTGTATTCAAATCTTTCAAATTTCACTCGTCCTGCATAGATAGACAAATAAAGAAAAAGTTGTGCAGGAGGATTGGACAAGCAGAATTTTCCAGCCCTGAGTTTGTATTGAAATTATTTACCAAAAAGGGCAAGCCATGGCTCATTTGTAATCCAAGAAATTGTGAGGGCTGGAAAATTCCTAAGAATTTTTCTTTGTCCTGCAAAATGAGAATATACAGTCTTGCATTAATTTCCGAAACCAAATCTTTCAAATCCACATGTCCTGCATTAATTGTCAAAGAAGGAAAAAAAATTGCACGACAAGCAGATGAGAAGAATTTTCCATCCCTGATTGTCAGTACATTCTAAAGAACATGAATAATTATCTTGCTTACCCCCCCCTTTTGTTTACATATTTGTTACATTTTTATACGCCCGTCGAAGACAGGACGTATTATGGGATCACCCGTGCCGTCCGGGCGGTGTCCACTTCTTTGTCCGGAGCATAACTCTGTCACCGTAAGTCTGAATGACTTTAAACTTGGCAGATATATTCTTCTCATCAATACGGAGTCAAGTGCGCAATAACCATAACTCTACCTGGCTTATTTTTTGAGTTATTGCCCTTTGTTGTTTTTCATACTTGAATCTTGTCCGGAGTATATCTCTGAAACAGGGTTCGCACAGGCTTGAAAAGTACTTGAAAATGAAGGGCTGTCTTGAAAAGCCCTTGAAAACTAAATTTGCCTTGAAAAGCACTTGAAAATTAGCCATTGGCCTTGAAAAAGCCCTTGAATTTCACTTATTCTGGTATTCCAGACAGTTAGATTTGGTTTCAAAATCAAAGGTGAGCATTTAAGAAGAATTTTGGCACGTCTAAATAAAAAAGAAAAGATTGGCGAATGCGCCATAATGTAGGTACAGGCCGAATGATCGGAATTTTGAGTTGCTTCCCTTGCGAAATGGTGGCCCCACTATGCAGCGTGTCCGAAAAAGTAGAAATGTACGTGAATCGCGTAGAATTGACAGAAAACACGAACATCTTTTTCCCCCAATACGCCCCGGTTCGTACGAAAAATAAAACCCAATTATGAAGAAAGTAACCATCCTAGATCCTTCCTATCCAGGGCTCCGAAAATTTGGAAATTTAAATTGGTCCGGGACAATGCCATTTCCCCCGCCGATTTAATTTTAGTAATGATGTACTTTTTCATGAGCTAGTTATCCAAAGCTCTGTATATCTAACACAGTCATAGTGATTTTCTCTCAACATGAGCCTTTGTTGATGGAAAAACACAGCTGACGTCACAAAAATGTCGGGTCAGTCCATTCTACTCTTTGGGATCGCAGGGTCGTGACGTACATCAAAAACACCGACAAGACAAACTCAAGTGGGTCGCCCACGTGTTCCACTATTTTTCCAGAGTAGAATTTGTGCACAAATCTCGGTCATTTATTAATTGTAGTTGATTTGTGATTTATTATTCGGAAGTTTTCCACCCCTGAAGTAAGATTTCATGATTCTTTGTTTCTTTAACTTTATTGACAGAACTAGTGATATAATATGCAGTTGTTTTCGTTTATATACAATTATCTGCGGATTTACACTTATGGTTTGAATTATAGCGGCTACGTTTCTTATCGTGAAGAAAACTATAAAACATATTAATGGCGTGACTTTTTTTTTACAAATTTCAAATCCGGTCTAACGTGCTCACTTGTGACAAATAATTTCATAAAAGCACTGTACCGAGCTATTCAGACTTTATACGAATGGCAACTGAAGTCTGTTCGTGTCTCGGTTTATATGCGCATCCCATATTATAATAAAAGAAATTTGTCACGAGAAATGGCAATTTAAATATTAGTATTAGATGCCCATTTTGATAAGACTCAGAACGTGTGTAAGTCAAGCCGATCCTCCATTATAAATAGTTTACAAAACTCGATACCCAAAGTTGGGTCAAGTTCAAACTATTGCTAACTGCAAATTAGGGTCACATGCAGATTGGCACTTGATTGGCCTGTGGGTAAACTAATTATCAACCTTTGGCACTTTTGTATTACTCAATAATAAGTCCTTGAAAATGGTAAGATTTGTCCTTGAAAAGTCCTTGAAAAGTCCTTGAATTTTACTTGGCCATGTCTGTATGAACCCTGTGAAAGTATTATAGCTAGGATCATGAAACTTCATGGGTGTATAGATCTCACCAAGGGGGAGTGCAGTGCACAAGAACCATAACTCTACCTGGCCTATTTTTTGAGTTATTGCCCTTTGTTGTTTTTCATACTTGAATCTTGTCCAGAGTATATCTCTAAAAGTATAATAGCTAGAATCATGAATCTTCATGGATGGATAGAGCTCACCAAGTGGAAGTGCAGTGTATAAGAACCATAACTCTACCTAGCCTATTTTTTGAGTTATTGCCCTTTGTTGTTTTTCATACTTGAATCTTGTCCAGAGTATATCTCTAAAAGTATAATAGCTAGAATCATGAATCTTCATGGATGGATAGAGCTCACCAAGTGGAAGTGCAGTGTACAAGAGCTATAACTCTACCAAGCCTATTTTTTGAGTTACTGCCCTTTGTTGTTTTTCATACTTGAATCTTGTCTGGAGTATATCTCTAAGAGTATCATAGCTAGGATCATGAAACTCCATTGGTGAATAGATCTCACGAAGGGGGAGTGCAGTGCACAAAAACCATAACTCTACCTGGCTTATTTTTTGAGTTATTGCCCTTTGTTGTTTTTCATACTTTGTTTGACAAAAAAAATTCATTCAAAATAACCTCAGTTCTATTCAAACCCCCAGTTAATATTAAGCAGTGTGACGGGCATATCTTGTGACAATTTGGCACCTTGTTAAAACTTTATTTGAAAAGTTTGAAGTATGCTAATGCATCCCTTCTACTTACAAATTTTAGACAAACATTACCTGCTGTGTCTACGATGGAGCTTGAAACTCTGAAGAAGGATGCTGAAAATTTTGACATTATTGGAATTGATGAGGGACAATTTGTAAGTCTTAAGTAATTTATGATTAACCCTTTCCCACGCAATGACACTCCCAAGATAGAAAGATTTTGAAAACATGGAAAATGAAGAAATTCTTGTTACAAGCCATTTCTTCATTATCAGTAATTTTTTCTAACCTTAAAAAACAAATAAATCCAAAATTTCATCAAGTTAAATTGGCCATCTGCAACATCTTTGAATTTGGTCTAGTCTAAAATTTTGTCACCTGATAATGGGTTCAGGGGTGTGGAATTCCCATGCCTGACTTGTCCGACCTTGGCTTTTCTTCCTGCAGACAAGTAAATTCTTTTAGGCTACTTGTCCATGGACAAGTAAATATCAGGGCAAATTTGGAATAGTACCTAATAGTCCTAATAGATATTAGAGATTGATAAGCATAATGTTTGTATCTAAGGGTAGAAAAAATTGTTTTTAAAGAAGAAAATAGTGAGTTCAGCATTTTCTTCTGTTAAAACATTGTTTGTTTCAAAATTTATCTATTCTCATATTTTTGGACAACTCCATTGACCCTGGAAAAGTAGAAAATCGCATTTTACTTGTCCAGGGACAAGTGGACAAAACTCGTATTTCAACACCTCTGGGGTTAACTGTTATATATTCACAATTGATACAAGAATAGTATTTGTTTTGTATTTCTTACTATCTGTTGAGAGTTTTAACACACAACATTTTAACATGTATGTCACTCTTAATCAATGCTTCAAAACAAGCTTCTATTTAAACATTGTATAATTGTTTCCAAGATGGCTAGCATCTTTTGCGACTTAATAATTTCTTAAGATATTTGCCACTTAGCTAGTTTTTTTCAAATTTTGTATATGCAGCCAGTTTTCTTCAAATTTTTTTTATGTACCTTCTAATCAGTACCTCAGATGAATTTATGTTTGAGGTTGAGGTAACTACTTTTGAAGCTGACAAAATAGCTGCCTCAGCTAGATTTTATTTACAACATTGGAATACTTGTTTGTTCATTATTTGTGAGCACAATTCCTTCAAATGTCTATATGCATGCCAATGTTTGCAATGCAAAGAGTCATTGTCAACATGGTCTTGAAAAAAGTAGGGACTGATTGATCACACTAACAGTGGCCTCGTGGTTTTGCATACTGACATTAGTGATTTTATGGAGACAATTGTACAAAAACATTTTTTGGGAGACAATCGTACAAAAACACTGCCTTGGTATCAAGCTATACAAGAGGGAAAATTTTTTGTTTAATTAGAATCAGTCCTATTGAGTCTTGGTATAACATTTGCAAAAAGTACATATGTGCATGAATAGCAGACATTGAGCAGCCTAGAAAACCATATGATTCATGTAGAATATTTGATTGTCTAAAGTCTGTAGGTATCCACTGAACTCAAGTGAAGACAGATCGGTCTATGCACAGGCTAGTTTTAGTGTTTATTTTGAATGCATGAGAAGTTTTTATGCCCCCACATCGAAAGATCCAGGGCATATTGTTTTACAGTTGTTTGTCTGTCTGTCCGTCATTGAGTCTGTCTGTCTGTCTGTCTACAAAACTTAACCAAAACACTTAACATTGCTTATTACTACCAGCCTATTCAAGATACAATGCTCATATTTGGTATGATGATACATCTCCATAATACGCATCTCCTCAGGTCGAGGTCATGTGATAAGGTCAAGGTCACATACCAAGGTCAAATCCCCCCCCCCCCAACCTCATGTATGGCAGAGGCATTGTGTTTCACAAACACATCTTGTAAGAAATGCTGTGCATTTAATGCTTTAATTTTATAAGCATATAATCTGACTGAATTATTTTACAGTATTACAAACTAACACAACATATGAAATGTGGTAAAAGAATGAGTACTGTCGTGTTGTTCACCGTTATTTCAGTTTCCAGACATAGTCACATTCTGTGACAAGATGGCTGACAAGGGCAAAGTTGTAATAGTAGCAGCATTAGATGGAACATTCCAGAGAAAGGTTGGTACTTCTAGTCATAAAATGATGATGTTTTTTCCATTGAGTTTTAGAAGTATATTTAACCCTTGTCATGCTGAATATAAACTTGTTTAGTAATGCACTAAACTCAAAGCACTGAAAACTCCGGAGGCAAATAGTTACAGGACAGTATTTCTTTTGAAAATTGAATTTAGAAACAATTCAAGCTTGAAAGGGGTAAACAGGTGTTGTACACTAGGATAAAACTGCACATTTGTGCAGGCTGATCTTTGTCTCTACCTCCTGTCCAAACAGGAATATTCTGATTTCAGCATAAAAAGGGTTAACTTTATTGTATACCTACAAAATGAATGTATTTGAATTGCATGCAGGCAATATCAGACAGAAGAAAAATATTGTCACAGTGTCAAAATATATGTTTTGCATATGCATTGTTTAGGTGAAGTCAGTATTTCTAAACAATTTCCGCACCATTCCCCCTTTTTATGCTGCTAAAGAATGAAACTTTGGAAAACATTGTTGACAAGCAATTTCTTCATTATCCACAATGTTTTCTTCCTCAAAAGACAAAGATCTTTTCATCAGCAAAATTGTTGTCTGCAACTTCTTCGAAATTGGACCAGTCTTAAATTTTGATGTGTGGTAATTAGTTAAAGGTGTCAAACTGAGAATAAACATTAAAAAGTATGTAAGTTGTAAAATAAAAATCTCTGTGGCAGTTTTTAAATTTGAAATATTCAAAATTTGTTATTAATTTTTTCTAATTTTGTCTTGATTTCTTATACATTCTCCTTTCCCATCCTTGTCTTTTCTTTTTGGACAAGGAGGTACAATAAGGGGACATAGTTCTACTTAACCTAACCAACAAACCCTTAAACTGTTAAAAAAAAAAATAATTCTAGACGTGCCGGAATTTATAAGAATTGCAGACTATAATATGAAATTGAACTTATTTGGATGATAATCATTCATAAGGGTAGGGGATTTTGTGGAGGGAGAGAAATTACTTGTTACAAGCAGTTTCTTCTTTTTCCACAATTTTCTCTCAAGTACTCAAACAAAACACTGAGACGTAAAAACCAGGAATTGAACAGAAAAAAGGATTAATTCAATATACAGCATATCCAGCTTCTGAAATCTTGTAGGCACGGCTTGTTTCAGACCGAGACCTGCTGTGGGTGCTGTTTTTCGTAGGCTGGGCGAAAAAAAAAAATATCTATTAAAAAAAATAATTCAATTTTAGATTAGTGTCATGCACTATCTCATATCCTTTCCGCCATTTCACTTATTCCGAAAACCAAATCAACGGTTGGCAGCCAAAACCTTTACGTGACCATAGTGGAGTAACGCTGTGGTCACAGGTTTTGATGGCTAACCAGCAGTTTTATAATCCAAAGCATAAAACAAACTATCCCTCATGTTTTCCCCGTATAGATGTATTCTTTTTGGTAAACCGGATGTGTTAAACCGTTCATTTCATGTATTTTTATGTATTTGTCCATCTTGTACATAATTGAACGTGGATGTAAATAGAAGTTCTATTCTGTTCAGTTTGAGTGTTGATAAAATAGATATACAGTTGACACTCATTAATTCATTTTTTACGGTTCATTACAATAGCTAGAGATAACCAAAGCTTGTGGCAAAAAATCGGTTTTCCAACCAAACATTAAACAGGAAATTTGTTTTGGTATAGGGCTGCAAACAATTCTGTGGTCACCTATAGTTTGACAATGACATGCTTCACAACTCAGACAAACACAGGTCATCAATTAAATTGAAAAAGTGTCAAAAAATTGTTAATCAGGATTAAAATCACCCTATCAAACTCTATTTGTTAGACATTTTGTTCTCTTAACAGGTAAATTTTGACAAAAAAAACAGAAATTCTGCTTAATAAAAGCAATCCCAAAATAACAGGAATTGTGGGATTTAAGATAAACCTTCAGCTTTTTATGAAAGAAAGAAGGGTAACAGTCGGGACTTGAATATGACCTTGACTTATCTGGAAATTCTAGATATCCAATTTCGAGGTGGTGTAATGACACGTTCTATTTGATTCTTAGTAGGAAAATTTGATAGGTCCGAGATCTTCAGTCTTGTGGAATATCAAAATTTCCCTTTGCAGCTGGAGGAAATTGAAGGTGTTGGATTTTCCACAATATTTTCTATGCTAATGAATGGTTATTTTTCAAATAAAATCATTTTTAAATTATCTTCTACCAAACCTTTGAATTTGAACAGTTCTAAAATTTACAAAACAGGAAAGGGTTAAATACTGTTTGTTTACCTGTGGAGATACTATTACACTGCATCATGACCAAATTCCTAAGTTTAAGAACTGTTACCACAGTCGGAGAGAATTATTGCAAGCCCTGCTATGTTACAGTGAGAAAGTGCGTCCACATGATACTATGTTATGTTGATAGGGTGTAACTACTACAGAGCTTCTGCATGAAAACTCTTAGGAAAAAACAAGACTATCATTCAGAAACACCTCTTGCTTTAGGAGTATACTTGAAAACTTCAGACACTTCACCAATGTATCTGTAGGCTGTATGAGTGTAGAACACTGTGATATAAATAATAGAACATATTTGAAATTGTGTTTGTTAACCCATTACAAGACGGCAAAATCTTAGATTGGTCCAAAATGAAAGGAGTTGCAGACGACAATGTAACTTGCATGATATTTGAGAATGTTTTTTCACTTTTTGAGTAAAAACATTGTGAAAATGAAGAAATTGCTACAAAAATTCTTGAACACTTTGAGATTGCCAATTCAGGATGCCCTCTTGTCCCTGTCTAACTGAAAGAGTATTTCTACTTGTAGGGTTTTGGAGACATTCTAAATTTAGTACCTCTGGCTGAAAATGTAATAAAGCTCTCTGCTGTTTGTATGACATGTAACTCTGATGGACATTTTACAAAGAGAACAACAAAAGATAAATCTGTAAGTACATGTCATTGGTAGGTTAAACAATTACCAAACAACAAAAATTTAGGCTTGTCGAAATTCAAAGAAGTTGCAGATTACAATTTCGATTGATTTTCAGATGTCTCTGTCTTTTAGAATAGAAAACAATTTGAAAAAGGCAGGAATTGCTTGTGACCGGCAATTTCTAGTTTTAAGCTCCACTGGCTGAAAGCCAGCTAGCTATTGTCATGGCGTTATGTCTGTCATTCGTCTGTCCATCCGTAAAGTTTTACTTCAAAAATCTTCTCAGAGAGTACTGAATAGAATTCAACCAAATTATACAGAAATGATCCTTTGGTAGTGTTGCATCCAGGCCTTGGGATTGCAGGGATCCCCAGGTTTTTTTTATTCACTCACGCAACTTAACTGATTTGATGGGTTTTTAGCTCACCTGATTACAACGTGCTCAAGGTGAGCTATCTTGATCGTTAATTGTCCGTCTGTCTGTAAACAATTATTAAAAAATCTTCTCCTCCGAAACCATAAGGTCTAGAGCTTTAATATTTGGTACATGTCATCACCTATTGACCCTCTACCCTCTACCAAAATGCTTCAAAGAATTACTGTACCTTTAAAACAAACCCTTTTCTGTGCGATCCCAGATTTTACAAAGGAAATCTTAAAAAATCTTCTCCTCCTAAACCATAAGGCAAAGATCTTTGAAATTTGGTATGTATCATCACCTATAGACCCTGTACCAAAATACTCCAAAGAATTACTTTATTCTGAAAATTAGCCCTTTTGTGTATGATCCCTGACATAGAATTAAAGTAGGAAATCTTAAGAAATCTTCTCCCAAACAATGAGGCCTAGAGCTTTGATATTTTGTATTAATTATCATCTATTGACCCTCTTACAAAATACTTCAAAGAATTACCGTATTCAGAAAATTAGCCCTTTTCTGTGCAATCCCTGATTTTACAAAGGAATAAAGAAGGAAATCTTTTAAAATTTTCTTCTCCCAAACCAAAAGGCCTAGAGCTTTTATATTTATGTTTCATCACCTATTGACCCTCTCCCAAAATACTTCAGATATTACTGTATTCTGAAAATTAGTCCTTATCTGTGCAATCTCTGATTTTACAACAGAATAAATGAGGGAAATCTTTGAAAATCTTCCTCCCCCAAACCATAAGGCCTAGAGCTCTGATATTTGGTACATATCATCATCTATTGACCCTCTCTCAAAATTCTTAAAAGAATAACTGTATACTTGGAATAAGCAATTTTCTGTGCGTTCCCTGATTTTACAAAGGAATAAAGCAGGAAATCTTAAGAAATCTTCTTCTTACAATCAATGAGGCCTAGAGCTTTGATATTTTGTATTAATTATCTTCTATTGACTCTCTACCAAAATACTTCAAAGAATTACTGTATTCTGAAATTAAACCCTTCTTGTGCGATCCCTAATTATACCCCCCAAAACTATATTTTGGGGGTAAATAGGGTCAGTCCGTCGATCCATCTGTCCGTCTGTCTAGCTTTTTTGTGTCCGCTCTATTTCTCAGCAACCATTGGACGGATAAGATTCAAACTTCACAGATATAATCAGTATCAAGCAGTGATGTGCATATTTCATTTTGATTACAGTCCATTGATTTTTGACTGAGTTGTGGCCCTTTGATTAAAAAGTCCCTCTTTTTCTTATGGTGCTTTGGGAGATAGCACTTGTACAAGGACAAGCGCTGTTGGGGGGTATTAGTCAGCTTCGCGACAATGTCTAGTTTTTGATAGGAATGATATCTTTGAAAACCTTCGTCTCCTAAACCATTAGGCCTAGAGCTTTTATATTTGGTATGTATAGATGTCTATATAGATGTCTAGACCATCATACTCAGGGTAGCGATTTAGGACCATCATGGTACTCTTGTTTAATTCACTCATGCAATTTTACTAATTTTATAGGGGAATAATCTTGCAACCATGTTCTGACTCCCGCAGTATTGATTAACCAATGGGGGGGTATAAAAAAAAAACATGAAAAAAAAACTAATGATCCTTGGGTGATCCCCTCTATCAGATTCCTTCAGATAATTTTGGTTGGATGAAAAACATAGCTTTAATGGGCGGGCTAATACCATGTATGTTGACACCTTAAGAAAATCTTCTTCTCAGAAACCAATAGATTGGACAGGGCTTATTTCCATATGTGGTGAAATTTTAAAAACCTTTTTCTTAGAAACCAGTAGATGACTTTCAAGCACATTTCACTGGAATGATCATCTGGTGACCCTTTTCAGATTCGTCAATTATTTTTGATTTGTTGAAAATGTGGCTTTAAAGGTTGTGGCTTATGTCCATATATTGTATCCAGTGAATTTTTTTTAACTTTTGTGAATACCTTTTTCATCTGACTTAAAATTGAATGGACTTTTGTAAATCAATGAAAAGGTTGAAATATAAAAAGTTTTCATTGCCATGCATGGTGAATATGATTCCTTAAAAAACATTTGCTTAATCAGTACAATCAGACCTGGGGACCAATACAGGTGCTCAAGTGCCTCTAATTCCACAGTATTAAAAATAAGTTTGCGTGGAAATGTATTAAATTTGAAATGTCATAATAGACCAACAGGTAATACAGTAGATAGTTTTATTAGTGTTAGAAGGAAAATTGCAGTTATAATTGTTGTAAATCATTCTTATTCAGCAATGTTTTGAGGGCCATAAGAATGTAGATATACTTGAGAAATATTCATATAAGAGATGAAGGGAATATTTTTTGTTTTCATGCAGGTATGAAATGAAAAAACTTGTCACACTGTATGAATATGCGAAGTGGGTTTATACATAAGTGTGTTTAGGTTTTTTCGTTTCATTACTCCATGAAAACAAAAAATATTCCCTTTATTATTTTGTGCAGAAGCATACAAAATAGCTGAGTTCTCAAGATTTTGTTCATGAATTATGAATATTTTTTATGGCCAATCAGAATGCTAGTTTTTGATTGACGAAACTAAAAATTGAATTATATGAGATTGTACTTTATTCATTGTTGGATCCAATCTCTCTTTTTCAGGTCACCTGACCAAAGGTCATGGTGACCTATTGGGATCATGTTTTGTAAGTCGTCGTGCATTCACTTTTTACATTTTCAACTTCTTCTTAACAGACTGATTTCAACCAAGCTTTGCAGGAAGCATGCCCATGGGAAGGTGCTTCAGATTTGTGCATGTCATGGAGTTATATCCCCTTGGGCTAAAAAAGGGGGTGGAAAGGGTATATCTCTTAAAAATCTTCTTTTCATGAACCGGCTGTTTGATTTGATCCCATCAGGTATTTAGAGTCTTTAGGCCAAGGACTATAAAGTTTTACAAGAAAAAAAATCTATCAAGAAATGGTTGTGCTAGGGGGGGGCATAAGCTTATATAGTGGCAACTTTGAAAATCTTTCTCTTCTAAACCAAAACCTACAGCTCTTATATTCGGTATGTAGCATCATCTGGTGGACCTCTATCAAGATTGTATAAATTATGGCCAAAGGATCAAAATTAGCCCATTCCTGGAGGTCACAAATTTTACATAGGGCTTATATGGAGAAAACTTCAATCTTTGCTCCAAAACGGGAGGGCCTATAGCTTTAATATTTGTATTTAGCATCATCTGGTGAACTTCTATAAAAATTGTGTAAATTATGGTCCCAGGGTCATAATTAAACCTAGACGTCACAAGTTTCACATAGGGCTTATATAGTCAAAACTTTACAAACCTTCTTCTCCCAAACAGGAGGACCTATAGCCTGATATTTGGTATACAGCATCATTTGGTGAACTTCTTTCAAGATTTTATAAACAGGGCTTACTCTGGGCAAAAATTTCTTTTTGCCAACCTTTTAACCAATTGTCATTGCAGAAATTTTTAAAATTTGTCCAGATTTTGTCCAAATTTATATGAAAATATAAACTATTTCATTTAGTTAATCATTTCTTTAACTTGTTTTTAATTTCATTACAGATACTTTAACCCATCCCTACACAATCCCACTTTTTTGAGTCCTAAAATTCCACCAACTTTGAATTGTCTTCTTCTTTCAATTTGGACCAATCTAGCAATTTGTTGTCTGGAAATGGGTTAATTAAAATTTCATAAATATGTTGGGAACAGTAAAATTTATTCAAAAAAGAGTTGAGTCCAATTCAGTCATCCCCTTTTGGCTTGTATTGGTATTTTCATCTCACCTGAACACAACATGCTCAAGGTGAGCTATAGTGAATAGTAATTGTCAGGCGTCCAGCTGTCCGTCGGTAAACAATTTCTAAAAAACTTCTCCTCCTAGAGCTTTGATATTTGGTAAATATCATTACCTATTGCCCCTTTACCAAAATACTTCAAAGATTTACTGTACTCTTAAATTAACCCTTTTCTGTGCTGTCCCTGATTTTACAAAGGAAATCTTTAAAAATCTTCACCTAAACCATAAGGGCAAGACCTGTGCCATCCCAGATTTTTCAAAGAAATAAAGAAGGAAATCTTTGAAAATCTTCTTCTCCCTACAGATAAGGCCTAGAGCTTTGGTATATTTGGTACATATAATCATCTATTGACCCTCAACCAAAATACTTCAGGGAATTACACTAGTCCTAAAACTAGCCCTTTTCTGTGCCATCCCGGATTTTACACAGGAATAAAGAAGGAAATCTTTGAAAATCTTCTTCTCCAAACCATTTGGCCTAGAGCTTTGTTATTTGGTTCATATAATCATCTATCTATCCTCTAACAAAATACTTCAAAGGATTACTGTACTCTGAAAACTAGCCTTTTTCTGTGTGATCCCTGATTTTACACAGGAATTAAGAAGGAAATATTTTATAGTCTTCACCCAAAGGATAAGGCCTAGAGCTTTTATGTTAAGTATGTATCCTTACCTATTGACCCTCTACCAATATACTTCAAAGAATTACCATATTCTGAAAATTAACCCTTTTCTGTGCGGTCCCTGATTTTTCCAAGGAATAAAGAAAGAAATCTTTAAAAATCTTCTCCCAAACCATAAGGCCTAGAGCTTTGATATTTGGTACATATCATCATCTATTGACCCCCTACCAATATACTTAAAAGAATTACCATATTCTGAATAGTAGCCCTTTTCTGTGGGATCCCTAATTTTAGAAAAGAATTAAGAATGATATCTTTGAAAACCTTCTTCTCCAAAACCATTTGGCGTATAGCTTTGATATTTGGCATGTATTGATGTCTATACTTCAAAGCATTTCCACATCCAGGCAATCAGTGCTATATGGTGGTATCATCTATATACCTAGGATGTAAAAAGAAAATCCTTAAACATCTTCTCCAAAATAATTAGATAGAGGGCTTTGCTATTTTGTATATATCATAAAGCCATGAACCATCATACTCAGGGGAGCGATTTAGGACCATTACAGTAAGTCTTTCTAACGATTTCAAAATCTATTTGTAGTAAAACATAAACTAAATTTCCCTTTCCATTTAAGAGACAACATAAGTAAAGAAGACATGCATTTGACCACAATCTTTTACCTGTCAATCAAGGTAATAAACAAAGGTGTTGATTCATGAATGGGATTTTCTCATGTTAATCTGACAATTGCTTTCCCCACCAGAGTCTTTTTCTCCCTTAATTTTAATAGAAAAATTGTTTGGGAACAACTTTCCTACCCTTTAGCCAGCATTTTTGCCAATTTTAGCCATTTTCTCAAAATTTTAGCTATTGGCAAAAATGGCAATCACCAGTGTGAGACCTGGTATAAAAAAAAAAGCCCCAGGGTCAAAATTAGCTCGTTTCCAGGAAGTCACAAGTTTAACATAGGCTTATTTAGTGAAAACTTTAAGAATCTTCTCTCAAACAGGATGGCCTAGCACTTAGGTATTTTGTAAGTAGCATCATCTGGTGAACTTTTATCTGTTTGTGTTCTTTTGACTCAGGTGACCAATAAGGCCCTATGGGCCTCTTGTTTTTCCCAAATGCTTTTTTTTATCATCTGAATCTGCTTGTCTGTCTCGACATCCATCTGAAAAGATCTCTCCCTGTATTTATTCAATAGCATGAAATTTTCACAGAAAATTCCTAGTCACCACATCTTGCACATATTGTCAGGGTGTTGCCATTTTAGGCTGCATCACAGAAAAAGGGGGCTTAATCCAAAATTTCTTTTTAACACTACTCTTCCTTCATTTATAAACACATTTGAATTAAATTTTCACAGATTATTCCTTGTCACCTGACTTTGCACATATTTTCAGTTTCGCCATTTTAGGCTGTGTCACAGAAAATGGGGGCTTATTGCAAAACGGTGGCGTATATTTTGACTTTGGCACTTTGTTGATTGATGAATCACATGTTATTTTTGTTGTAGGTGGAAGTTATTGGTGGTGCAGATATGTACCAAGCAGTGTGTCGAGACTGCTTTTGGTCACCTGTAAAGAAATCTCCAAGACAGTCCCCCTACAAAGTCTCCCCTATCAAAACTTCTCCTCACAAGTCCCCCTATTTTAAAGGCCCCAGCAGGTCTGGAGAAACACCAACAGTTTTAGGGGAAAGGACAGCTCAACAAATTGCCAATGCAACAAATCGTCAGTTGTTTATCAGTCAAACCCCGAGAGTTTGAAAATTAATTTGTACATCAATGCATTCATTTCTTGATAGTGTTAACTTAACCTATTGCTTTAATAACAAAATTCATGACTGTCATAGATTGATTGAATGGGATTTAACGCCGCATTTAACAGTATTTCAGTCATATCACGGTGGCCGGAGCACCTAGCAATGGATTCCTGGTATTTTTCACGCCAGTACTACCACTATATCCTTTCCTAGCCTCCAGCTCCTATCCCACTTAGGTTTACAATTATCCACCCATTAGTGAGAGACAAATGTCAGAAAAAATATGTGCTGCCGCATTGATTTGAATTCAATTATGTTGAGACCAAGGAACACTGTAAGTTTCAACCCATTCAACCTTGATATCCCTTTTCTAAACCCTGAAGAAAGAAACTTTAAAAAAAAAATCATTAAAAACCATGTTTGTTTGTAACAAGCAATTTCTTCATGATCCACAACATTTTCTGCAATTGAAGACAAAGGCTTCCTATATTTCTACTACTTAAAATTGTCCTCCGCCTTTGATTCAATTTAGACAGTTTAAAAGTCTGGTGATGGGGTATTAACAGAAATGAGGGTACAAATTTGTGAAATGTATAATAAATTACCTGCTATAAACTTGTGTTCCATCTTTCTGCAAGACCTCCCTTAACACATGGGTTCCTCGGAAAGGAGGTAGTGGTAGTTCATGTGTTAGAAATACCAGGAATCCATGGTTAGGTGCTCTAGCTACTGCAATATGGACATAAAGAAGAAATATATTTTTTTCCCCATTTTTTTTATTTGCTGATTAGTGACATTAAGTTAATCTCTCACAAATGGATGGATAATCGTAAGCCTAAGTGGGATAGCAGCTGGAGTCTAGGAAAGGATATAACTGTACTGATGCGAGACATACCAGGAATCCATTGTTAGGTGCTGAAATATTGTTAAAAGCGGCGTTAAACCCCATTCAAACAAACAAATTATAGTCTGTTATCAAGCAGATGGTTGTTCAAATGACTTAGGCTTTAAAGGCTCTATGGTTCTCATAGGAACAAAATTTCTCATCTATAGGAATCCTTAAATGTTCTTCAAAAACAATGGTCCACATGTCTATAGATAGATTTGCTGAACAGAAAATGAAAATAAATTTCAAAATTATTTTAGATGTTTTATCAGAAAAATTTCAATGGCATGGGTTGGGTTCAATCTCGGGCACCTTCAAATCTGGAGCCCTGTGTCGTTTGAACTAGACTCCACATTCTATGCATCATCTGCTGCCTCTTTTAACCCTTGTTATGCTGTATAAATGTATAAAATCCATTTCAAATTGTATTAAAATCAAAGTACTGAAAGCACTGGTAGTATGTGTTGTTCAATCATAAATATGTCTTTGGAAAATTAATTCATAGACAACTCTGGAAGGAAAAGTACAAACAGGAGGTTTAAACTTAGATTAGACTGCACTTATTTGCAGGCTGATCTTAGTCTTCACCTCCTGCCAAAACCGGAATATTCCGTGTTCAGCATGACAAGGGTTAAATTGGATTGGTCTTCAATTTCTATCATATGTATGTGTTAAAGAGAAAGAAAAAATTGTAGGTTCTATAACAGAATCTGTAACTTTAGCCAGCAGAAAATCATTCCTCTTTTTATATTACTCGTCATTGATCATTTCACATTATTGAAAAGGCATGTGTTATTCTGGGTAAATCTTTTGCTTTTCACAACACTATTAATTTAGCCACTGGCATAGTTGTTGAAGGGCAAGTGGATCTTGAATTACAAAAGAGTTCACAGAATTCTGTAAAGCTTGCACTTTATTCCAATACATAAATGAAAATGAATTGAAGTTTTTCTCCAATTTCTTTGTTGGTGGTAATAGAAAAAGGTTATGATTTCAAATTTGCCATCAACTTGTGGTTGGACAAATGCAAAAATTCTGTATTTCCACATGTTTGGGTCAATTTTTTCACATCATTCTTGGTTTATCATTTTTTCAGTTAACCCATTCCCACATGATACAGCTTTTTGATGCCCCTTAAGAAAAAGGCTTTTGAAAAAAAATATTGAAAATAAAGAAA
Organism: Fragum fragum; assembly: GCA_946902895.1. Lineage (NCBI taxonomy): Eukaryota > Metazoa > Mollusca > Bivalvia > Cardiida > Cardiidae > Fragum > Fragum fragum. Next base: position 35,365,224 of record OX336365.1, read on the forward strand.
TTGCTTGTAACTAGCAATTCCTTCATTATCTACAATTTTTTCTGCCCTAAATGATAAAGATTGTGAAAATTTGACCAACTTAAAATTGTCGTCTGCAACTTCTTTCAATGTGGACCAATCTAAAGTTTTGTCATCTGGCAATGGGTTAATCATGACCCTTCCTTTCACATCATTCTAAATCAATTCACATAATTTTTTGTTGTTATACATTGTTGAATAATCATTTCCCATTAGCTGGTTCAATCATTTCAAATCAAATCATACTGATATTTTTTCATTTAATTTTATTCTTTTTGATCATTTTATATCATTTTCTTTTCATGTCATACTATGATGATCATTTTATATCATTTTCTATTCATCTCATACTATGATGATCATATATCATCATACTTTATAGTACATTTCATATTTGTCCAGGCAAACCATTTCCCATCATTCTTCTCATATGACATGATTTTTTTCTCAGTCACTTCAGATCTGTAAGGACCTATCATTTCTGGTAGATAATTACCAATCATTTAACATCAGTAAGGACCCATTATTTCATGCCAACAAGGACCTATCATTTCCCATCATTCTTTACTTCTCATTTTACAACATTCTTTTTATGTCACTTCACATGCATAATCATATCACATCAGTTAGCACCTATCATTTCCCATCCTTGACTTTTCATTTGACATCATTCTTTCTTTTTATGTTATTTTACATTGGATAGCCATTTCACATCAATAAGGACCTATCACTCCAAATTGGTAAGGACCTATCAATCCACATTGGTAAGGACCTATCATATCACATCAGTAAGGACCTATCATTTCCAACCATTCTTTACTTCTCATTTGACATAATTCTTTTTTCATTCATTTTACATTGGATAATCACATCATATCAGAAAGGACCTATCACTTCACATCTGTAAGGACCTATCATATCACATCAGTGAGGACCTACCATTTCCTAACAATCCCTACTTCTCATTTCACATCATTTTAGAATGATCATGTCACTATTTGAATCATCTTGCATCATACTATTTCTATCATTTCACCATATTCTTAGTTAATCATTTCACATTTACTGTATTAATATTTCCACATTATTCTAGATCATTCATTATATATGAATTATACCACACCTTACTACAGGTATATTGATAGATTCACATTTTTAGCTCAGCTGTTGTCAGAGAAAACCTGAGGTATTGCCATAGCCTTCAAGTCATCGTCATGCAAAAACTTTGACTTTTTCTGATATCTCTGGTTCTACTAAAGGCATTCACTTGAAATTTGGCACACTTTTGCGCTATCAAAAGAGCAACCTATACTATCAAGGGGGATAAATCTAGATGCATTTTGTCCACTATCCAGCACCCAACAGCCGAGCGTAGGCAGCAGTTGGCGGTGCTCTTGTTTCATATTAATTATTTCACATAATTCTGGGCCATGCCTTTCATATTGGATAACCATTTCATCTCAGAAAAATCTATCATTTCCCACCATTCTCTACTTCTCATTTGACATCATTCTTTTTTCGGTCATTTCACATTAGATAATCATTTCAAATCAGTAAGGACCCATCATTACACATCAGTAAGGACCTATCATTTCACATCAGTAAGAACCTATCACTTCCCATTGTTCTTACCTTCTAATTTCCCATCATTCTTTTCCAATCATTTCACCTTCCATATTCATATCACATCAGAAAGGAACTTCATTTCCCACCACTCTTTACTTATATTTTGACATCATCCTTTTTTATTCATTTCACATTGGATATTCATATCACGTCAGATTGGATCTATCATTTCACATTAGTAAGGATCTATCATTTCCTACCATTCTTCAATTCTCATTTGACATCATCCTTTTTTATTTAAATCACATTGGATAATCATATTGCATCAGAAACGGCCTATTATTTAACGTTAATAAGGACCTATCACTTCACATCAGTAAGGAACTATCATTTCACTTCAATAAGGGCCTATCATTTCACTTCAGTTAAGGACCTATCATTTCACATCAGTAAAAAACTATCATTTCACATCAGTAAGGAACTATCATTTCACATCAGTAAGGAACTATCATTTCACACCAGTAAGGAACTATCATTTCACTTCAAAAAGGACCTATCATTTGAATTTCACATCAGTAAGGAATTATCATTTCACATCATTCAAAAATGATCATGTCACTTTTTAGATCATGTGCATCATTCTGTTATTTTACCATATTCCTACTCCCACCAATAGGTGGATAATTGTAATTCTAAGTTGGATGAGCAGCTGGATGCTAGGAAAGGATGTAGTGGTAGTACTTGTGTGAGAATACCAGGAATCCATTGTTAGATGTTCTATATAGATCACGATATGACTGAAATATTAAAAGTTAAAAATTCACCACAATCTTAGTTTATCATTTCGCAATTAATGTTATATTTTCTCATTATCCTAGGCCATTCACTTTACATAATTCTCTTGTCACTTATACCACACCATACTAATGATATTTTCTCATTATCCTAGGCCATTCACTTTACATAATTCTCTTGTCACTTATACCACACCATACTAATTCACATCATTCTTCATCATTTCTAACAAATCTGGGTCAGGCATTTCTCATCTGTGTCTATCAATTCACCATTTTCCACTATGTTTTCAAAAGCTTTTTTGTATTGTAAGGACATTGTTTGGGATTTGTTAAACATTATTCTGTTTCCAACATTTTTGTATCATGCGATATTAATTTTTTTTATATTATTTATTTTCTCATTCTATGAGAATAGTTTCAAATAGCGATACAATTTTTTTCACATCATTAGTCAGGTACATTAAAAATAGCCTAGTTGAGGTTAATTGAACTAGGGATACAGGTAAGTTAGGAAATGTTGCAAGCTAATTCAGTTTTTGTGGATTTGTGTAATATGTATAACCAAAAAAATCTCATTTGTATGTTTATTATGAAAGAGTAAAACTTTGATGTAGCTAGTTTCATGGGACTGTCACATATAATTTGTTGTACCCATTACCAGATAGCAAAATTTTAAGCTGGTCTAAATTGAAAGAAGTTGCAGACGACACTTTAAACTTTATTTTAGATTCTTTAGCTCGGCTGTTTTTGGAGGTATTGCTATAGCCTTCGTGTCATGGTTGTTGTTGTTGTCGGCGTGCAAAAACTTTGATATATCGTGATATCTCTGGTTCTACTAAAGGCATTTACTTGAAACTTTGCACACTTGTTCACTTTCAAAAGAGCCACCTATACTATCAAGAGGGATAACTCTAGATGCATTTTGTGCTTTTATCCACTTTCCAGCACCCAATAGCTGAGCGTAGGCATCCGTAGGCGGTACTCTTGTTCAACTGTCTGGAAGGAAACATTGTGTGAAATGAAGAGATTGTTTATTAGAAGCTATTTGTTCATTTGCACAGTTTTCCCAATTCTTTTTCTAGAGGGATGTTAAAAGCATCAATTTGTAGAAATGGGTTAAGCATAACTTGTTTTATTTACTTAAACTTTTGTATATCATGGGATTCCATTTTTCGAAGGCGAACACGTACACCTTTTATACAATTAGAGATCAAAAGCATCAGCAAAATAAATTTTTACATTTCATTTGATTCAAGCTGTGGTTAAGAAGTTTGTGAATGACAGCGACAATTTGTAGAGATACCCTACTTTTATAATCATCATGCAATAACTCCATAATGTGTTGTATATTAATGCCTCTTTAGTCTTGGGTCCAACTTCATTTTAAAGAGTATTTTTTACAGGTGAGTAGATAATCTTCAGACCAGCTGGTTGTAACTATCTTGGCCATTGTAAGACAGGATGTAATTATTATGAGATCACCCAAGGTGTCCGGGCAGGCGTCATCCAGTTGTTTTCAGGGGCATAACTCTGGAACCATATGTCTAATTGACTTGAAATGTGGCAGTAGTGTTCATTGCATGATTACCGAGAGTAATGCATAAGAAAAATAACTATTGTTCTCATTTATTTTAGTCAATTTTCTTTCTTGTATTTCAGACTTGAATTTTGTCTGTAACATATCTCTGAAAGTATAATAGGTATGATCATGAAATTTTATGTGTAGTTAGATCTCACCAAAGGGAAGTACACTGCACAAGAACAATTGCTCTACCATACTTTTTTTTGAGTTATTGCCCTTTGATATTTTTCAGACTTGAATTGTGTCAGGGTCATACCTATTAAAGTATAAAAACTAGTATCAGGAAACTTCATAATCACAACATGCAAAGGAACCATAACTCTACCTTCTGAGTTATTGCCCTTTGTTTTTTTCATACTTCTATTTAAACCCCCTCCCCTGGTCGATATTAACTAGTGTGGCAGGAATATCTTGTGACAATATGGCATCTTGTGTGGATGATCATTTCATCATTGGGCCATCAAAATATTGTAAAAACATCTGGAATAAAGTGCATAAACTCCTAATCATGGGGTCCTGGGTTTGATCACTGTTCCCTATGTATATCCTTGCTGACATTTGTTTCCCACCAATGCGTGGATAATCATAAACCTAAGTTGGACTAGAAGCTGAAGGCAAAGATGTTGTGGTAGTGCTGGTATAGGAAATATCAGAAATCCATGGTTAGGTGCTCCAGCCTCTGCACTTTGGATAACTATCAAAGGTAATTTTAAAACCCATTCAATAAATCAATCTTCATTCCCAGCCTAATTATTTACATGATTGGTCAATTGACTATAAGACTGACAGCTGCAATCTTCAAATTACGATAACTGGAGGTAAAATCATTTTGTCATCAGGCATAAGATCAGGAAATTAATCATAGCAAATGCATATTGTCAGATCTGATCAATTTTAAAAAAAATGTATTATTTTAAATATTTATCTATTCTTTTACTTATTGTCTTAATATCATTTTCTTAGATTAGGATTTTTATTTATGTGTAAAAGTGAGTTTTAATAAGTACATTAATATCCTTTTTTGTAGAGTGATTGTATCATTTGTTTTCATGTTGTTTTTTTTTAAATTCTAGCTCACAAGTACCTGGGTATGAGCTGTTGTGATCATTCATTGTCCAGCGTCTGTCCGTCCGTTCTCAAGTACAAAAAATCTCCTAAACTTACCATGGAATTGCAACCAAAACTTCACAGAAATGATCCTTAGGTCATGCTCTTTCACAATACTATAAAGAATTGAAATCCATGAAGAATTCTGGTTTCAATGGCAACCAAGTGAAAAAAAAAATATAAAAAATCTTCTCCAAAACCATAAAGCCCAGAGCTTTAATATTTGGTACACATCATCCCATGTTGATCCCCCACCAAAATTATGGAAAAATTACCATACTATGTAAATTAGCCCTTGTCTTTGCAATCCTGATTAAATATAGAAATCTCCCAAGCCATAAGGATTACACCTTGATATTTGGTATACGTCATTACCTATTGACCTTTATTTACCCATTCCCACACAAGTTTAGGGGCCTCAAGAAAAATGCTTTAGAAAACATTTTGGAAAATGAATGCTACCGACTGCGCTATGACGGCAGCACTTAGCAGATGAAAGATCATAAGGTTATAACTTAATTGGACTAATTCAGTTTGATATCTTTTTCTTTATTTTGAATGGGAAGTTCTCACAACTTCGATTAATCCCAGCTAATTTTGTTTTGTTGAGGAATTTACCAGTACTCAAGCTAAATAAGTTTGGTTTTGAAAGATCCAAGGTGTTTAGTTGCTCCATGGAATTAAATTCAGAATCTCTTGTTTGTGAACTTCACAAGCAGTTAGCCGACACTTTCTATAGTGACACCACATTATTTGACTGAAAAGGACCCTCAAAAAAAGCTTTGGAAAACATTATGAAGAATTAAGAAATTGCTTGAATCAAGCAATTTCTTCATTATCCACAATCTTTTCTATTGGAAAAGACGAAAAAAATCAAAATTCCATTAACTTTAAATTATTGTCTGCAGGTTCTTTAAATTTGGACCAGTCTAAGATTTTGTTGTGTGGGAGTTGGTTAAAATACTTCCAAGCAATAAAATTGTAGACCAATCCAATTTCAAAGAAGTTGCAGACCATAATTTAAAGTAATGAATTTTTTAGAATTTTTGTCTTTTCCGTCAGAAAACATTGTGGATAATGAAGAAATTGCTTGTAACAAAATCTTTAAAAAAGATTTGAAAAAATCTTCTCCAAAACTTATGGCTTAGAGTTTTAAAGCCCTGTGCTATCATACTTAGGTGAGCAATAGAGGTACATTGTGGTCCTCATTATTTATGATTTTGATTTTGTTAGACATTTCTTTTGCTTTTTACATGCAAATTGCTTCTTAACCCTTTCCTGTTTTTGGAAATTTTAGACTGGTCCAAATTGAAAGAGTTTGCAAACGACAACATAAATTTGATGCAATTTGAAATGAAACTGTCCTATGTGGTAGAAAATATTGTGGAAAAAGAAGAAATTTGCGTGTTACAAGCAATTTCTTCTTTTTCCACAATGTTCTCTCAGGTATAAAATCACAGCCACGTAAAATCCCATGTTTGTACAGGAAAGGGTTAAATGCATTTTAATGGCTTTTACATGGCTCTGACTTATTAATCCTTTTCATGCTGAATTAAACTTTTATAGAATTGCATTAAAATCAAAGGACTAAAAGAACTGGGAAGGAAAGAACTGGAGAATAACATTTATTTTGAAATTTATCCCCAAACAACTCTTGCTTAAAAGCGACAAGCAGGTGGTGTAGACTGAGATCAGGCTGCACATGTATGCAGGCTGATCTTTGTCTATACCTCCTGCCAAAGCAGGATATTCCGTGTTCAGCATGACAAGTGTAAAAATATTCTATTGTTTGAGTCTGTTGTGTGTTTCTGAATTGTTTTCATAACCATGAAAAAGCTATGAAAAAACATCTTTGGCTGAAATATCTTGATAATTGGTCAGAATGTTCATCTCCATTAAATCTCAATCAATTTTGATATTGGGACACATGGGGTAAAAAAATAGGTCACAAGGTCAAATCTTTGATAAACCTAGAGGCCATATTTTGGGCTGAAATGTCTTGATATTTTGTCAGAATGTTTGTCTTTGTCATGTTCGATATTGGATAACATAGGGTCAAAATCTAGGTCACAAGATTAAATCTTATAAAAAACCTTGTGTGCTTTCTAGAGACAAAATTAAGGGCTCAGATGTCCGAATAATTCGTAAGAATGTTTGTCCTCATGATATCTTGGTCAGGTTCAATACTGGGTCACATAGGGTAAAAAACTAGGTCAAATCTTACAAAAACCTTATTTTGCATATTTTTGTATCAAATGTCTTGATATTTATTCAGAATGTTTGTGTCTCTAAATTTTTTTTCAGAATTTATATTTGATCATATTTGGTCAAAACTAGGTCACTAGGTTAAACATCAAGAAATGATTGTGTGCTCTCTAGAGGCCACATATTTGGCTTGATTGCCTTCATATTGGGTCAATATGTTTGTCTTCATATCTCAGCCAGGGGCACAAAATTCTTAATCTTTAAGAATTTGTTTTCGTTTCTGATTTCTTATACAAGATATTTCTCACGGATGACTTTTGACCAAAATTAGGTCACTGACACTTTGATTACTTCTGCAGTCATTGACTCAGGTGAATGCTTTAGGGCCAATGGCCCTCTTGTTGGAGAAAACCAAAAGAATTGTTATGGCCCAGTCATAGTCAGTTTTGTAGTCCGAAAACTTTGACATTTTGTAATATTTGTTGTATTACTAAGCATTTGAAAATTGGAATATATCAACGGTGTTCTACGAAAACCTCATAACTACAGCTTATTCTAACCTGTAGTTACGAGGTTTTCGTAGAACACCGAGGATATGTTAACTATCAAAAGAGAAATATATATAACTAAATGCATTTTTATCAAAGTATGCCCCATTTTCGACTTCTAGTTTTAACAACTACCAAGCACTTGAACTGCTGAGTGCTGGCATTTATATACGATGTTCTTATTGTAAGAATATCGCCCCTTCAGACTGTTTCACTATCCAGCACTTGCAGCAAAGGATAGCAACAACATACAATGCTATAGTACAACTGGATCAGTCTAAAATCCTGATATCTGGTAATGATTAAATTGACATGACAATCAGTGCTATGTGTGTACATATGTGTGCTAGAAAAGTTACTTGTTACTATGGTTCTGGGAGCAAACATAATGCAGTGTATTTGTATTCTATTAAAGTGATCTTTTTTAAAGAATTGTTTTAATGACTTGTTATCAATTAAGATTGTAGAAAGAAATATTCTTATTGTATTGAATGAGAAATGTTGTATCGTAAAAGCCATACAAACTTCCTCACTGGCCTTAAGGAGAATTTTCAGAATTAGGTCCCTTCTATAGAAATCTCCTTTTTTTCGTTATTTTGTAGATCAAAGTATGCCAAATCCAAGAGGGGGTTACCAAATCACATATTATCTAGTTCAATACATGTGTATGTTGTTTAGAAATGTTAAGAAAAGATAAGGTGTCACCTTGGTAGTTTTTGAGAAAATAGGTTTGTAATTTCGAAAAATGTAGAAATTAGCACCACTTTAAATATTGGTTAATCTCAAGTAATAAATGGACTGAAACCTTTATTTTGTGATGCCATTAGATTTAGAATAACAAAATAAGAAAATGTACATTGTGCAAGTATTAATGTAATAAAGGGACTTGTGGATTCATTCTGAGATGATAAATGATTTTATGATTAGGCTTAACAACGTGATATCCTTCAAGTTAGGAAATTGATCTCATATATAAAATAAAGTAGGAAATCTTTGAAAATCTTTCTCTGCCAAATCATAAGGGCAAGAGCATAGTTAAATGGATTATAACATTGCCTTTTGACCTTCTACTACTAAAGAGCCGCCGTCATAGAGCAGTTGGTAGCGCGTCGGACTGTCAATATAGGGGTCCCTGGTTCGATCTCTGACGGCAGCACTCATCCTTTCCGACTATTTGTCTCTCACCAATGGGTCGAAAATCGTAGACCTATGTGGGATAGCAGCTGGAGGCTAGAAAAGGATGTAATGGTAGTACTGGTGTGAGAAATACCAGGATTCCATTGTTAGGCGCTCCAGCCGCCACGATATAACTGAAAGATTGTTGAAAGCCTCGTAAAACCCCATTCAGACAAACAAATCTACTACTAAAGAAGGAAATCTTTGAAAAAAAAACACCTTATCTAGAACCCAAAGCCTAGAGCTTTCATATTTGGTAAACATCATCCCCTACTCACTGTCCACAAAAGTACCTAAAAAAATTGCCCTACTATGAAAATAAGCCCTTCACTGTGCATTCCCTGATTTTATATGAAAATGAAAAAGGAATTTTTGAAAATCTTTTTCTCCCAAACCATAAGCCCTAGTTCTTTGATATTTGGTATATATCATTACTTAACAACCCTCTACCAAAATACTCCAAAGTAATACCCAACTGTGAAATATAGCTGTGCGATCTCAGATTTACAGGGAAAGAATGAAATGAAAAACCATAAGACCTTGAGCTTTTATATTTGATGTATATCATTTCCTTTTATGCATCTTCCAAAATAGTTCTGCTCTGAAAATTAGCCCTATGGTGTGGGATCTTACTTATACCCCAACTTCGAAGAAGAGGGGGGTATAATGGTTTACCCTTGTCCATCCGTCTGTGTCCAATATATTTTTTTAAATTGTTCTGTGCAATTATTCATGGTATCGACTTGAAATTTGGTGTGGAGCTTCATCTTTAGGTCCTACATGGCGCTTACAGAACTTAGGTCCGTAACTTATCTACTTTCTGTGTTACGACTTTTTTATCCCCCGCCGAATAAATCATCTGGGGGGATATTGTTTTTGCCTCGTCCGCCCTTCCGTCTGTCCGAGTTTCGTTTCCGCGCTATTTCTTGGAAACTATTGACTGGACATCAATGGAAATTTGTGGAAAGCTTCACTACAAGGAGGAGATGCGCATATCGTCGGGGTTACCCGGTTCGACTATTAAAATCAGAGTTCCTGCCCCTGATTGGTGAAGCTATATACATACAGAGTAACATTCGTTTCCGTGCTATTTCTTGGAAACCATTGACCAGATTTCATAAAACTTTTTTGAAAGCTTCACTACAAAGAGGAGATGCGCATATGGTCGGAGTTACCCGGGACGACTATTGAATTTAGAATTACTGCCCTTGATTGGTCAAGCCATATTCATACAGAGTAATATTCGTTTCGGTGCTATTTCTTGGAAAACACTGACTTGATTTAAATGAAACTTTGTGGAAAGCTTCACTACAAAGAGGAGATGCACTTGATGTCGGGGTTATCCGGTTAGACTATTAAATTCAGAGTCACTGCCCCCGATTGGTAAAGCTATTTACATACAGAGTCAAATTCGTTTCTGCGCTTTTTCTTTGGAACCATTGGCTGGATTTCAATGAAACTGTGGAAAGCTTCAGTACAAAAAGGAGATGCACATATCATTGGGGTTATTCGGTTCGACTATTAAATTTAGAGTTACTGCCCCTAATTTGTGAAGCCATATACATACAAAGTGATATCCGAAGATTAATATACTCCATTGACAAACAAAATGTTTTCTGTTGTGGACATCAATTCAACGAATTCGCTTGTTTATCTTAGGACATTGATGGTATAGTGGTATTTTTTTTCGTCACAGTTTTCTCAGCAACTATTCACAGCATCGACTTTAAACTGTCTGTGGAGATTTATGTAGGGGACCTACATGGCGCTTACTGAATTTAGATCAGTAAGTTAACTAGTTCCTATTTTACAACTTCTTTTATTAGCTCAACTGAGCACAATGTGCTTAAGGTGAGCTATTGTGATCAGTAAATGTCTTGCATCTGTCTCTCCATCCGCAAACAATTAGAAAATCTCCTAAATAATTAGACCTAGAGTTTTGATATTTGGTACATGTCATCACCTATTGACCCTCTACTAAAATACTCCAAAGCACTACTGTTCTCTGAAAATTAGCCCTTTTCCGTGCGATCCCTGATTTTACAAAGTATGTCTTTTAAAATCTTCTCCTGAACCACAAGGCCTAGAGCTTTGATATTTGGTATGTATCATCACCTATTGTCCCTTTACTAAAATACTCCAAAGAACTACTGTTCTCTGAAAATTAGCCATTTTCAGTGCGATCCCTAATTTTACAAAGGAAATCTTTGAAAATTTCCTCCTCCCAAACCTTAAGGCGTAGAGATTTGGTATGTACCAATTTTTATTAACCTTCTACCAAAATTCATATTCTTATTATTAGCCCTTTTCTGTGCGATCCCTTATTTTAGAATGGAGTAAAGAAGGAAATCTTTGAAAATCTTCTCCCAAACCATAAGGCCAAGAGCTTTGGTATTAATGTCTATTGACCCTATACCAAAATACTTCAGCCGGAATGTCAATCTAGAGGTCTCGGTTTCGATCCCGGACGGCGGCACTCATCCTTTCCGACTATTTGTCTCTCTGGTTAGGCAGAATTGTAACCTTTTCATTAAATATTACTGTTGAAAGAACAAGCGCCTTATCTCAAGTGAGCGCACTTGGGCCAATGATCCCCTTTATTTCTAGAAACCCATTTTCACACAATCTACCTGTTTGACGCCCCTCTAAAACACACGCGTACAAAAAACACACACCTTTGGAACACATAGAAAATAAAGATATTGCTTGTTACAGACAATTTCTTCATCATTACTCACAATGTTTTCTAACCACCCCAAGAAAAAAGGAATTTTGAAATTCTATAAACTTGAAATTGTTGTCTGCAAAATCTTTGAAACTAGAAAAGTGGATGGTTTTGACGTCTTGTAATGCGTTAATCTAATTGTAATGACAAGCCCTGACCATATAGCAGATGCTTCTGACCCTTTGGAAATATCTTGCTGAGATAATTGCAATAAAATAATTAAAATAATTCAAGGTCAGAAATATTTTTAAAAAAATTACGACATGTTTCTTTTTGTGCTGATAAGCCTTGCCAATAAATTACTTGACTAACTCTCAAGCAAAATTTATTGAAGAATTTTTTAGAGATGTTCGCCAAATATCATTCAAATCTAACTAGTAAATTCAGAGATATTTTTTAAAATTTTCTATATATTCCATTTAATGCTGATAGGCCCGACCCAAGATGCCCATGTTTTGGCACTGTCAACTTTCTTACAGAAATTTTATTTAGGTTTACCAAAAGCATATTCATACCTTGGATTTTAAAAACCCCTCCTTTACAAATCCGAGATTTTACGTCCCTGTGATTTTATATTTTAAAAAGCTTTGTAGAAACAGAAGAAATTTCTTGTAACATGCAATTTCTTCTTTTCCACAATATATTTTCCCTACTGAATAGTTATTTTCCAAATTAAATCCACTTCAAAATTTCGTCTACAAAACCTTTGGATTTTGACAGGTCTAAAATGGTGATGTGAACAGGAAAGGGCCAATACAAAGTAGCTCAAAAGAAGACTTTTTGCCTACTTTTATTTGTGTTGTGTTTGAAACCCTCCTGTAAGACCCATGTTTATTGTTCCCCCTCCCCCAGTGGGTATTGAGTTATCAATGATGACAATCTCCCAAATGTGAGTTTACATCCCCCTTTAAGCCAACATTTTTAAGCGGTAATATGGACTTCGATCATAATTTTTCGAGTTCGCCGCGGCCTGGACCCTATGACTAGGAGTCCTGCGCGCTACCATTGAGACCGGGGCCCGGATTATTCCCTTTGAATAATCGGGGCTAAGGCCAGAGCGAAGTGTTGTGCGTTAGGCTCCTAGTCATGGGGGCCCGGGGATGGGATGAGCAGCTGGAGGCTCGGAAAAGATGTAGTGGAAGTACTGGTGTGAGATATACCGGGAATCCATGGTTTGCTGTGCCAGCTGTCGCGATATGACTGAAATACTATAAAAAATGGCAGTTAACTCCATTCAATGAAGCAGTCCCCGAATAATCCACTAATCAAAAACATCTAAGGCTGGTCCAAATTTGAAAGAAGTTGCAGACAACAATCCGAAGAGTGAACTGAAAAGTGCATTACTAAGAATTATGACTAGCAGAAGGCTTTATAAGACATGTGAAGCTATGGTTAAATGAACAAGCCTACAAGGTAAATACTTATTTTCTTGGTTATTCCAAATGACTTGAAAAACAAGCGAATAAACCCAACACAAGTTTCTGTTTGACCCAACAAATAATATTGCAAAAATAACTCATTATTATAGTCACAGGGGTTTGGGTAAAACTAACACAAATTGTGACCTTTCAAGCAAAAAAAGGACCTCAATAGAACTTTACCAGTGAAACAAATATTTTTAAAGAGATTCGATCCAACAAGACTTCGCACTTTGAAATTTGATATATAAGGTAGGATTATCTATCTTAATTGACACTATTCCGCTTTTGGATACACCCTCCTCCCCCAAAAATCTATGAAAAAAATTGTGAAGAATGAATTTGGTTCTTACAAGTAATTTCTTCATTATCCACAATGTTTTCTTCTCCAACAGACAAAGAATTTTTTTAAAGAAATAAATCAACTAAAATTGTTATCTGCAATTTGAACCAGTCTGAAATTTTGCCGTCTGATCATGATTGAAGCAGTCTGACCAGGGTAGATACTTTTCACAAGAAGTCCCTTTTTGCTCGGTGGGTCAGGTGATTAATCTCCATTTTATGGACCCTTTATTCCTGAATCGCCATGTCTACCTAGAGAATCGTATTCAGTATCTTTGTCTGTTTTACAGTGCTGCAAGTTTAGAAATCTGTCAACATCATCCGACGGTCCAATTAATATATCGTCAATAGCTATGAATGTATTGTTGTTGGTTGTTTTACTGACGTCAAATTGGACCTGTAAAAAATTACATTTGTTTATAGTGTGTCGCTATGCACATGAATATACTATAGATGTACAAATTAAAGTGAGTGATGAAGTTCAATTTTGTCTTTTCATGTATACATCCACTATAACTTGTATATCTATACCGACTTCACATTTAAAACATTGATTTCAAGTTAGCGCCAAGTCAAAAGAGCAGTTGGTAGCGCGTCGGACTCTCAATCATAATGTCCATGTTCGATTTCCGGTCGTGGCAAATATCCTTTTGTCGCCCACCAATGGGTGGATAATCGTAAACTTAACCCTTGTCATGCTGATCCCGGAATATTCCGGTTTTTGGCAGGAGGAGTAGACTAAGATCAGACTGCACGTTTGTGCAGGCTGATCTTAGTCTACACCACCTGCTTGTACTTTTCCTTCCCGAGTTGTTTATGAGGTTGATTTCTAAAGGAAATATTGATTTTGGACGAAAAAGATCCACCAGTGCTCTCAGCCCTTTGATTTGACAGCAATTCAGTAAGGTAATTTATACAGCATTACAAGGGTTAAGTAGGATGAGCAGCTGGAGGCTCGGAAAAGGATGTAATGTCAGTACTGGTGTGAGAAATACCAGGAATCCATGGTTAGGTACTCTAGCTGCCGCGATATGACTGAAATACTGTTATAAGTGGCGTTAAACTCATTCAATCATTGATCACAAGTTGGCAGATTTTAGATTACGCCTCAAGACGGCCGTAGCACATGGGATAATTTCCCTAGTATAGCACGTTGCTCCCTCAATACAGTTGTTTAAACCCATTCCCACTCTTTGACGCCCCTCTTGAAAAACGAATGTGGAAAATATCGTTGAAATGAAGAAATTGCTTGCAACAAGCATTTTCTTCATTTACACAATGTTTTCTACCCAGAAAGTTGAAAAGATCTAAAATTATTGTTAGATTATCTTCTGTAACTCCTTTCAAATGGGACCAGTCTATTTTTTTCTTTAAATGGGTATATGTCACCTGTACCGAATTAAGTCTCACAGAAATTAACGTATATTCCTGGTATATAGCGAACACCACAAGATGACTCAAAAATCTATCACTGGAAAAATGAAATAAACAACCAGACATAAAAAGTGATAAGATCAGAAGTTTCAAATTCAAAGAAGTTGCAGACAACAACTTTAAGTTGAAAGAACTTTAACCATCTCTTTGAATGGAAAAGAAATGGAAAACAACCATTTTCATATCTTTCCTAATAATTGTTTCCTCTAAACTTTTCTTTTAGACGCTAAAATCAGGATCGTATTGTAATCAGTCTAGTATGTTATGGTTTACCGTCACACCCCCACCATATTGTGGTGGTAAATCGTCATGATGTAAATATTGTGAATAAATGAATTTATCCCCTGTCAAAACCTCCGATTACGTTTCTTTTGGTGTCTACGTTTAGCATATGAAAATCACTTCAATGGGAATCAAAAACTTCTTAATTTCATAGCCAGATATTAATTTATCGGCTAAAACGATGACCCCGTTAAAGAGTGCTCATATTTTCAATCAATACCTTGTCCTGTAAATTAAAACAGTATGCAATTCATAGACACAATATATGTGCACTAAATACCGTAATTCGCTTAGCCATCACGTTTTTTAAGGCTTATCACGGTTTTACATAGTTTTTAAAACATTCAGATTTACAATACTTGAATATCTATATTTTTTTTATCAATGACGGTTCGCAACAATTATTCTCGAGACAATTTTTTTAGAATTTTACTTCAATATCAGCCAGTGAAGGCTAACTTTCGCAATGAAATTGAAACTTGTGATGAACAGATATTACACAGGTAATTTGTTATCCAGCGAATTTTCAGTAGTATACGGAAAATTTCAACAAGGAGTACCCTAGTGCGAATACATTTCAGGTTAGTTCATTCCCACTACGGCCCCGCATTTATTCTATCATGAAAACTCTGTATCAAAATGAAGAAATTGTTGGAAATAATCTCTCCGTTTTGTGCATTTTTATCTAAAAAAAAGGGGCAGAATTAAGTCATATTCTAGCCAAATGAATGTAAAGTCTGCAACTTTTTTTTTGAATTTGGGCCAATCTAATATGTTGGTCAATGGGTTTTTATTGGCATCGGCTAGCCGTCAAATTCATATTCTCCAAAATGAAGTTTCGACCCATGTCAGTCTGGCCAATGCCGATATTTACAACACTTTCTAGTTGAATCGATGTCAAGTGATAGATCAAAAATATAAGACATCATTGTGTGGAGATGGATCAAATGTGAAAAGCTACCCTGGTTGTTCCTTTCACCCGTTTTACTGAATTTTAGACCTGTACAAATTCAAAGGTTGGGCAGGTGAAAATTTAAAGTGGGTTTAATTTGAAAATAACCATTCAGAAGGGTAGAAATATTGTGGCAGAAGAAGAAATTGCTTGTTACAAGCTATTTCTTCTTTTACCACAATATTTTCTCAATTATAAAATCAGAGGGACGTACAGACCAGGGATTGAACATGAAAGGGTTAAACAAATAGCTGACCAATGAATCGCCCTGTCAACTACCCTGATGCTCCCTCACACAGACTACAACAGAAAGTAACGCTTTTATTTTTAAACGGCGTTATTTTGCAAAATTTATTGCAAGCAATATACAACAAAAAGTAGAATGGTTGCTTGGCACCCTTAACGTCGTAACCACAGCTTGAATAAATGGCATCAAACGTCGGATTTCAAAGTTAGCTTCCAGTCTAAATGAATAATTTCATTAGTCGACGGATTTTTTGATTGGCAGACGCGATCGTCAAGAAAAGGAGATTTTAGACTGTAAAGGTATCCCAAGTTTATTTGTTGGCCTGTTTATTAGGTTGAAACTATTTTAGATCGACTATTTTCGGAGAGAACCCGAGGTGTTGTTATAGTCTCGCGTCGTGCAAAACTTCGAATTTTTGTTTTATCTCTAATATATCTAAAAAAACAAAAAAACACAAAAAAACATAATTGTTCACTATGAAGTAGTAACATTTACTATTAAGGGCCATAACTCAATGCTTTTTTAAAGAATGATGTCCCTTTCTCGACAAGCATCCAACAGAAAAGCTTCAGGCACCTGTTGGTATTTGTTTTGAAAATAGTTAAAAGAGGACCATTACCTCATTGGTCACTTGATAGAGATTGTTGCTTGATCGATATTTTGTACCCCTAATCGAAAGCTTCTTTGCCAAACAACCTTTACTGAAATAATGAACTCAGAATCACTAAGAAATGATTAATTGTGAAAGTTCACTTACTCTATAGAATGTTATGTCGTCCTTGACCTGTGATATACCATGTACATGTTTACAGTACCATGTTCGATCTTCTGTTGGCCCGTGTCTGTCCCAGAGTACGTGGTTCCCATAAGCCCAATTAGAGGTAAACCAGTGTATGGTCACGGTAAAACTGACATCGAAACAGTTTAACAGTTTGTAGAAAAATCTGAAATGATTCGTATGAATGGCGTGGTTTACTTAGACCATTATTAGATAAATTATTGTACAGTCCAAACAGAAAGAAGTTTCTAGTCCCGCCCACTTACTACGTAGTCCCCGCAAATTGACTCGAACAGGAAATTCAACTTCGATTATAAATGGCTTTATTTTGATTGGTTGGCGACTTACACGTCGTAACTACAGCTTGATTTTTAAATCGCAAAACCAACAAAAATGTTAACTAAATTGGATTTCTAATAATGACGGTCAAAGTCGGAGTACAAAACACCCCTAGTCTAAATGAATGATTTCATTGGTTGAATGATTATTTGATTGACAGCCGAGATTGGCCAAGTCGGAGTTGATGGAATATTAACAACCACACACCTTCTGTGTAGAAAACAATATAAAACATTAGGAAATTGCTTTTAACACACGGTTTCTTCTTTTTCCACATTGATTTTTCCAAACATTTTTCTGGTATATCATGAGAAAGGGTTTCATTTTTTGTATTTATAAAAAATTCAAACCGGACAGCAACATTAAGGTTGATATTCAATCAAGTAGTGCCAATGAATGCTCTCTATACGCAGCAGCATTTGCTGTGTCTCTGGCATATGTAAGCGACCCCATACTCTTGTTTAGATGATACTCTTGTTCATCTAATTTCAAGGATTGAAAAGGAATCTGGCCAAATTTCCACATAAAAAGATGAATTTTTATAGTAAAACAGCCTTCGTCGAAAAAAAAAAATGTCGGGGAAAATTCGCCCTGAAGTAATTATCAATTATCGATGCGTTTTAAGATTGTAATGTTTGGTGATTACTAAAATATGAATGATAAAATTCGCGAAAATAATCCTACCACGGCTAAATATGTATATTTCCTTTCTAAAATTTTCCGCATTTACCATGATATACTCGATAAAAGTATCAAATAATAGAAAAAACACAGGTATTTGCTTGTAAACTTAATCAGAATTTCGTGTCTTCTCACGAAAACTATATTCCTTTCATATAGAGGGTTTCTTGAATAACTCGTTAATCGTCATATTTCGTAGAAAATAATATTATTGAAAGAAGACCAAGCGAACAGGTCATGAAGCGCTTTCATGATATCTCGTCACCGTGATTTATCAACCGCACAAATGTAAAATCAAAAGGGCTAACCCATTCCCGCACAATCCCACTTTTTTAAGCTCCTCAAGAAAAATATTATTGGGAAAATATTGTGAAAAAATGAAGAAATTGCTTGTTACAAGCAATTTCTTCATTATTCACAATTTGTTCAACCATAAAAGACCAAGGTTTTTAAAATGTCATCAACTGAAAATTATCCTCTGCTACTTCTTTGAATTTGGACCGGTCTAAAAAAAAGTTGATTGGGAATGGGTTAAGGATGGGAACTTACATGAACGAAATGGTATCGGCTGGATTTCTCCGTAAGTAAGGGGTAGAATACATCGCAATTTGGTTGAAGTTGTTGAACACGAAAAAGTACCCTGAAATAGAAGGAGAAAGCCCACATTTTTACACTACTCAAGAAAAAAGCTCAGGAAAACATAGTGGAGAATGAAGAAATTGCTTGTAACAACAATGTTTTCTTAATACCAAGAATTTTAAAATTTTATCATGCAAAAGAATGTCGTCTGCAAATGGAAAATATTTTTAAAGATTTAACGTTCCATGACAACCAGAGTTCTTCCACTGGATATCTAAGATTTAGCTATTTTGATAGAAGAGTACCCAAGGAACATTTCCGCCAAATTTGATTGAAATTGAACCATTAATTTGGGAGGATGTGTCATTCAAAAACCGTTCTTTATTTCAATATCGGCCCCATTGCCCTAGAGTTCTGCCCCTAGGGACCCGAGGGTAATGATTTTAGAATTTAGAAAGAGGTTTTGATGTTTCATGCGATATATCAAGGATCTGCGCCTTCTAACACAGGTGAAGAAGGTTATTAAAGATTTAACAAAAATACTTTTGTTGACATGGCAACCAGAGTTTTCAACTGATTTCAATTCTCTTTAAAAGTTTTAAGCAGGGCCACCTAAGGAACATTTCTGCCAAATTCGCAGATTTTTAAAGGTCATTTTATAATCTAGCCTTTGTTGTCATGGCAACCAAAATTTTCATCAGATTTCAATTCTTTTAGTTATTTTCAAAGGAGACCGCCTTTGAAATTGCCTCAGAGGTTTGGTAGGAGAATTGTTGACGGACGGCGGACAAAAAGTGATCACAATGGCCAATTAGGCACTTTAAGCGCAGGTGAGCTAAAAGGGAACCATATTGATAATAATACTATAATGATAATTTATTGAATTTGATTTAAAGAAAGTAGCTCATTAAGCTTTAACTATACATAATAATGTTAGGAAGAGGTAATTTATAATGGGGTTTCCAATGAGGCTAGATAACTAATCCATTGCCACATAATCCCACTTTCTTTCAACTCTCAAGAAAACATCTTTGAACGTATTTTCGAAAATTGAGAAATTGCCTATTACATGCCATTTCTTCATTATCCACAATGTTTTCCAACCGAATAGATCAAATTTTTATCTACTAAGGGGTGTCGTCTGCAACATCTTTCAGTAATAAAAGTGGTGTTTGACCCAATTCAAACATACAAAATAACCAATTAGGACCAGTTTAAAATCTAACCTATTTACCGTTTTTCAAAGTTTTAAACTTGTCCAAATTCAAAGGGGTAGTAGTTGACATTATGAAGTAAGTATAATTCAACACGTAGCCATCCTATATGATAGAAAATATTGTGGAAAAAGAAGAAATTGCTTGTCACAAGCAATTTCTTCCTTTACCAAAATGTTTTCTCAAGTATAATATCACAGGGACCTACAAATCAGGGGTTGTACGGGAAAAGGTTAATGAACGATTTAAGTACATGACCATAAATAAGGTAAGTCAAACCCCATTAGCTCAGTTGGTAGAGCAGTCGACTTCAAACCCCAAGATCGCCTGTTCGACCCCCGAGATGACCAAACTAATTATCTTTCGGCTGAGACGTGTAGTCGAGGCCCAGTGTGACGTCGTTATCCACCGAGCATGTCAATGAACCACGCGGAACTCTCAGCTATTTCGCCCCGTGTCCTTACACTATCCCCTGTAACAACTAACCATCTTCTGGGGGGTCGACTTTATGGACATGTGCTACGGAAGCAATGATAAAGAAACGGAAATGCAATAGACATAAAGCGGGGAAAATACCCTATATAGGACTGACGACGATAGTTCACGATAATTAAAAACGAGAAGAAATGATAAAATAATTAAATGAAAATAAGGTACCCTATACAAAATGAAGTAAACATGATGTTTATTGAACGAGAAAAAGAGTAGATTGTCTTGATTCGCTCTGATTGACTACGCGAGCCTCAAATTTCTATATAGTAAAGCTTTTCGAAATGTCCTCTCTTAAACTAATAACTTTTATGAAATTTCAAATGGTAAAAAATGAGTTTATGTGTGGAAATTTTAAGAAAATAACACGAATTCGCGATTTATAGAACATTTATTGCTACCGGCAACGTCCCTTTGGCGACAGGACGATGTACAAAACTTCCGAATTTTAAACAATAGATCGCCGCGCTATAGAACGGACAAAAATCAGCACGCTATAAACTTGCAGTATTTTTTTTCCCAGAAAATGTGGAACGAAAAACGTACCTAGCCCTTTCTCAGGATTAATCCTTAGAGGACCCCCTACCCCCCCCCCCTAAAAAAAATAACAATAAACACAGAACAACAAATATGCCCCCTCCTCGATTTTAAATGCATATCTTATCATCTCTGAGAAACAGAACAGAACAGAACAAACATTTTATTAGACGAGTACATAGTCACATACAAATTCAATACATAATGTAATTACAAGGTCGGTCTCATCCATACAATATCACTCTCACGCTCTCTTTCCCTCCTTTCGTCCTTCTTCTTTCTCGCACACTCGCCCATACTGGATACAGTTGATGGCTCAGATAGAAATTATTAATAATGAAGTATATGTATTGGGTGTTAATGGTTTCAATGCGTAATATATTTTAGAGTATGACATATATTTACAAATGGGTTACAAAACAATATTATACAATAATGCATGGTTTATTACTACGTAGCCCTAGTGCCATGCTGCCACATGCCCATATAGAACTATATAGACATGTGGCACCATCACACTGGTCTACGCATTTAAGTGTACTGAGTTTCAAAACTTATAGAAAATGCGATTTTGAGGTAATTGCTAAACTGTGAAATAACGGTATAGTCCAAGTTTGATAGTAAGTTGATAGATTTGAACATACTTGGTTAATCCCAGTATTTTTGTTGATAAACTTTTTACGCAAATGTGTAAACTTAGAACAAACGAGTGAAAAATGATATTCGTCTTCAACATCACCATTGTTACAAATTTGACAGAGTCTTTCGTTTCTATTTCTAGCATATCTGCCAGACTGAATATGCAAAGAATGTGCTGAAATTCGTATTTTACAAAGATAAAATCGAAGCGATATCGGTAATTTATCTAAATATGTTTCAAACGCGAATGTGGTTTTAATATGTTTGTATAATACTAATGGGTTACTATTTGCAATCTTTTCGTGCCATTCCTGCTTAAAACAATCTAGCATACGGTCTTTTAAAAGAGGTGTAATGGACTAAGCTACAAATGAATATGGATTATTGAAAACTTCTGAAAAACCAAAACTGTCAAAATTATTCTTAACGTCATTAACCCAATTTTTCTCTCCATTTGATAATTTATAATGAAGCTCTTGGTAAACTTTCCGCAGAATAATACTTTTAGTATTCATAAGCTTTAACCAGTATTTAATCATACGTATATATCGCGAAATGTACAGAGGATATCGGCCTTACTCACCATAGACTGCCACATTGCTCGACTTTCTATTTACATATAAAATTCTTTTAAAAAACTTTAAGTGTATTCTCTCAATCTCTTTTGACTCGCTATATCCCCATAATTCGCTAGAATATTTAAGGACGGAACCTACGAAGGCGTCAAACAATTGACATATGGTACTTGTTGATAGTTTGAGCTTTGAACAATTAGCTAACAAAATGTTTAAAGCTTTTAATCCTTTTGACGATATGTATTCACGATTTTGAGCGAAACTGCCGGTATATTGAAAAACTGTACCAAGATAGTTAAAATTGTCAACACATTCTATAATTTCCCCTTTATATGTCCAACATTCATCATTTTTTATTTTACCCCGTTTCCTAAATACCATTGTTTGAGTCTTATCAACGTTTACTTCGAGACCCCAATCATCACAAAATTCACTTAATCTGTCGATGTTACTTTGAAGTTCTAATGGAGATTTCCCAAAAATAACCATGTCATCAGCAAATAATAAAAGGATTATTGACAATTCGTAGATATTAATACCTTTACTTGGTGAATCTGCTAAAATAGCTCTATATCTTCTAGAAATAAAGAAACTAAAATTGGTGACATTGTCTCTCCTTGTCTCAATCCAACAGAATATTCGAAAAAAAAAAAAAAAAAAAAATCAGAGAGTAAGTTTCCCTTTATAACGAATGAGTTTATCCTTAATTATCCTAAGCAACTTCCCTTGAATTCCATGTTTATGAAATTTAAGGGTACATCTGCGTAACAAATGTTAACTCTTCAATATGAGGGAGATTAGGAGATAAACCTCGATGTTAACGGTATTAACCTTTTCCATCTTTGGCAAAATTTTAGACCTGTCCGAATTCAAAGGTTTTGCAGACGAAAATTTAAAGTAGATTCAATTTGAAAAATAACCATCTTGTATGGAAGAAAATATTGTAGATAAAGAAGAAATTGCTTGTTACAAGCAATTTCTTCTTTTCCTATAATGTTTTCTCAATTATAAAATCACGGGTGCGTAAAAAACAGGAATTGAACCGGAAAGAGTTAGAGTATTATATTCTCTAGTTGAGTATAATTTTACCATGATCTGTCTGTTCTGACGTATGGTCAGTCATAGAGTGTTGCCGGGCCGCCAGACTAGATTGTCGTACCCCATTTAATTTATGACTGTATCTCGGTGTATTAGGATTTTCGAAGTCAGCGAAGAGTAGCTCGTTTATATAGTTGCTGTCTACTAAACTGTCTGAAATATAGAAACAGAAAATAAAAGCGATTCAAGTTTACATTGAATCGGGTTAAATGCCACTTTTAACAGTTTTCAGTCAAATCGGGGCGGCTGGCGCACCTAACAATGAATTCCTGTTCCCACAGTACTACCATTGAATCCTCTCCTAGCCTCCAGCTACAATCCCACTTAGGTTTACGATTATCCACCCATTGGTAAGAGACAAATGTCGGAAAAGACATGTGCCGCCGCCGGGGATCGAACCCATGGCATCCCATGATTGAAGATTAGGAGTCTGACGCGCTACCGACTGCGCTATGACGGTGGCGATTAAAGTTTAGTGAATATCTTTTGCCCAGTTGGGTTTAATCTACGTAAAGGCCTTTTTGTTTCCTTCCAAATAATCATAATAGAAATAGGAACAGCAAATCGTATAAACATGATGATAGAGAATTTTTCAAACATTGAACCTTTACTTATTAACCCTCTCGGGTCTTTCCTTTTTTTTAAACTTTAGTCTTGTCCAATTTCAAAGAAAATGCAGACGATTCTCTAAAGTGAGTGCAAATTGAAAAGTAAACAACCTACAGGGTAGAAAACATTGCAGGAAAAGAAGAAATTGCTTGTTTTAAGCAATTTTCTTCTTTTTCTACAATCTTTGTATTAAGTATATAATCGGAGGGACATAAAAATAAAGGATAGTTCTTGAAAGGGTTAAACTTGAGTTCAATGTAAACAGGCTTGGTAGAACCTATATGTTTATTTCCTTTAAATTTATTACAGATAAACTAGAGGACCCTTTGGCCTTTATGCACCCGCCTGAGAATTGGCGCTAGTTAATTTAGGACATTGAGTTGTTTAGCGTCATTTAGGTTTTTTTTTTTTTAAATGTTGAGCTTATGATTATTCTTGTTAACTATCATATGTCATTGCATAAGGTCAAGGTCGACGAATTACCTGTGATGTAAGTTCTGTATCTTATATGAACATTAAACGGAACCTGTACAAAGTAGACACATAGATAATTGACCAATCGCGACTGTCAATCATTGAATCAATCGACCAATCAAATAATTCATTCAGACAGGAAGTTAACTTTGAACTTCAACACAGGCCGACATTAATATGAAGCATTTTTGTTAGTTTAGTGACTTAACCCTTTCCTGTAAAAACACGGGAGTTTACGTTGCTGTTATTGTATACTTCAGAAAACATTGAGGTAAAAGAAGAAATTGCTTGTAACAAGCAAGTTCTTCTTTTTCCATAATATTTTCTACCCTATTGAATGGTTATTATTCAAATTAAATCAACTTTAAAGTATCATCTGCAAAACCTTTGAATTTGGACAGGTCTAAGATTTCCAAAAACAGGAATGGGTTAAATGTCGTAGTTACAGCTTATTCAAGCTGAAATTACGTCGTTTAGATAGGCAACCAACCATTTTAACTTGTAACATGGTTCTGGCTATATTTTTTTCAAAATACCGACTCGGAATCCGATAGGAGTCGAGGGTCCTAGGTTCGAATTCAGGACCGCGTTATTGATCATATGAATATTTCCTTGGGCAAAACAGTTCCTATTCCAAGCGTACAGTGTTGACACTCTACGCTAGACAACTGATATTAATCCATTACCACACAGCAAACTTTTAGACTGGTCCAAATTGAAAGAAGTTGCTGACATCATTTTCTGACCGTCGAGCCTATATCTAACCCTTTCTTGCACAATGGCTTGTTTTTATATCCCAGTGTTTTATACTTTACAAAATATCGTGGGAAAATAAGATTCCTGAACAATTTCCTTATTCCCACGATATTTTCTACCCTATTTTCTATATATAGGTTGGTTACTTCTCAAATGTCACCCATTTTAATTGTCGTCTGCAACTTCTTTCAAATTGGACATGACTAAAATTTCGAAAAACATGAAAAGTTAAACGTCTGTTTTAACCATTCACTGTGTTTAGAATATTATATATGTCCAAATTCAGACAAGTAGCAAACACCATTATAAAGTAAGCACAATTAAAAATTAGCTATCTCTCGCAACTTTTTTTTCTCACAACGTTTCTCAGTAATAATATTACTGGGATATAAAAATCAGGGATTGTACAGGTCCTTTCGTGTTTTTTAAAAAATTTAGATTTGTCAAATTTGAAATAAGTTGCAGACGACAATTTAAAGTGGGTGCAATTTGAAAAGTAACCAATCTACAGGGTCGAAAATATTGTAGGAAAAGAAGAAATTGCTTGTTACAAGCAATTTCTTTTTTTCCTACAATATTTTCTCATGAATGAATTCACAGGGACGTAAAAACCAGGGATTGAACGGGGAAGGGTTAAGCATTTTCTCCTTTTATCTTCATAGGTGCACTTGTACATATCAATCTTACACGAGATTTGACAGATAGAAAGCAACATAGCTAGAGGACGTTGTGTCCAAACGAGATACCAAACGACACGGGTTTGTTGGTTAGGACAAGAGCAAAAGTAAATCGTTAATGGAAAAAATTAAAGCTTGAATAAGCTGTATTTACGATGTTTTGCTTGCTCATCGACACAATTATTTTACAATAAGCGTTGGAGATGGATATGGCTGTTCCGGTTTGATATCAACTGATTTCATATTGCTGACAGCAATGTTTTGTCAACTTCATGCGTTCTTAGTACAACATATTCATCCTTACTATCGACGCAGATCGGAACTGCTCCCGTCCATCGCCGTACAGAGTCCTTAATGAAACAAGCACTGGACGTAGCTCCGATCCTCCGGTAAAATTGTTTACATTGGAATGAGGCCGATTGCCGGTTTATGTAAACAGGACGGCTGGGTTTTACTTCCATGTTGTCGCTACCTGGCGAAGAACAACCTGAAAAAGTCAAAGACACATTATGTCCCCGGAACACATTTTTGTCACAAGAAGAACACCCCGGGTCCAAAATAGTATCTCAGGCTTTCTCTGTCGTAAGAGTCGACTAAAACTAGAGAATAACTATTACTTTCCTCGTAGCTCCTGGACTGCAGCAGGTTGGTGGCTTTTATTCCAAAGCTTATATTTTTTAGCTAGCAAAGCGTCAGCTTTGATAGCTTTAGTTAAAAGATAAAATTTTGAGGTCTTTTCAGAGTTCATACGAGTGCAAACTGCCACTGGAGGCTTAACCACTAAATACACTGAATGTCTACACCAAAAATGTAGTTCTTTTGTATACTGGTGTATATAGCGTTCAAAATAACTAGCCATATGAATTAACTTTATTCAAATTGAAGAGAACATCTTCAAAGCATGCTATACAATCCATTCCCATTCAATCCCGCTTTTTTAGGCTTTTCGGTTCATACCTCCATGAAAACAAAAAATCTTCTCCTCATCTCTTAAATGTACTGATACGCACAATGCCATATAATTACTCCTTTTCACGCCCCTCAACAAAAGAGCTTTTGAAAACATTGTGGAAAATGAAGACATTGCTGTTATCAAGCGATTTCTTTTTCTGCAGCTTCTTTGAATTTTGTTTAAGATTTTGACGTGGTAATGTTTTAAGCAAATGTTGTTTTTTCTTTCAAGAATTCAAATGGACTGAATCATCTTTACCATATCTGTCAAATAAATCTGGTCACTGGAACCTTTGAAATAGTTCTAGAGAATCATTTCAAACTTTTCACTTAACAACAGTCAAGTCGAGTTAAGCAGACTTCATTTACTAAGTCAGATGAAAAGGTAATTACAAAATTTTCACTATAGACCATATGTAGACATAAACCAGGACAATAAAAGCCACGTGTTTCAACCGATCAAACTTGTCTGAGGGAATCTGACAAAAAGTAAATTGGTTGAAAACCATCAATAGGATTAAAATATTTTCAAGTTTTCAGAAAATATTCAAAATATGGAAATAAGCCCCTCCCCGTCCCCCCCAAAAGGTAATATTTTTCATCCATCAAATTCATTGAAGAAATCTGATCTGAAAATCTGAAAAGGTCTCAAAAGGGTAATTCCTGTGAAATTAGGTTGAAATCAACATTCGGGTGTCTGATTTTTAACAAAAAAAAGTTTTCACTAAATACTATATATACGGAAATAAGCCCCGACTATTTAAGCCACGGTTTTTATTCGATCAAAATTATTTTAAATGATCTGATAAAAGTCACCGAAGTATCATTCCTGTGAAATTTAATTGAAATCAATTGACTGGTTTCTGAGAAGATTTTCAACGCTTTCGCATATATGGTTTTGGCCCCGCCTATTAATGCTATGTTTTTCATCCGATCAAAATTATTTGAAGGAATCTGAAAAAGGTTCACATAAGGATTATCTCTGTAAAAAAATGGTTGAAATCAATCAACTGGTGTCCAAGAAGATTTTTAAAGCTTAAACCGTATATGGAAATTAGCCCCGGACATTAAAGCCATGTTTTTTCATCCGACCTAAAGTCTTTGAAGGAATCAGATATAGGGTGTTTCGGGGATCATTCCTGTAAAGTTTGGCCGAAATCTATCAACTGGTTACGGAGAAGATTTCAACAGCTTTTACCATATATGGAATTCAGCCCCGCCAAAGAAAGCCATGTTTTAATCTGATAAAACTTCTTTGAAGGAATCTGATAAAGGGTCACCCAAGGATCATTACTGTGAAATTGGCCGAATTCTGTTCGGTACTCTCTGGGGAGAAGATTTTTAAAGTAAACATTTACGAAAGGACGAGCGGACGCACGACGGTCACCATGCCATAACAATAAGCTTATGGCTTTCAGACAGTGGAGCTAAAATAGTTAAGGAAGCCCCCCCCCTCCCCGTTCTGTGACGCAGCCTTAAAATGCGAAACGAGACAATGGGTTTTCGGGAAATATTCGAAGGAGTCTATTATAAAAAATCATGGATGGAAGCACGTAAACAGACCGGCGACTATATGTTTCTCCAAATGATTCTCAGGGGCATGAAAGATATATGTGATCCGTCTAATATAATTAGAACACCAGGATAGTCTGTGAATGAAATTGAAAAAGAGAGAGACAAAAACGTTTTGCTATACCATAAATACGTCTGAGATCTATAGTAGATATTTTCATTGAAATAATTATCAGAATTTATGGTTGTGAATTCATCAGGGGATTTCTTTTATATCAAATTATGAATTTTCCTTAATTCTATCGACTTACATATGCATTAACCCATTCCCACACAATCCCTCCATTTTACGCCCCTCTAGAAAAAAGCTTTGGAAAACATTGTGGAAAATGAAGACATTGTTTGTATCAAGCAATTTCTTCATTTTCTACAATGTTTTCTATCCAAAATTGCAAAAAAAAAATCAAAATTCTATCAACTTGAAATTTTCGTCAGCAGCTTTTTTCAATTAGGACCAGTCTAAAAAAATCGTGTTGGAATGGGGTTAATGTGTAATAAGTAAAGTCTTACTCGGGCACTTGTACAACCATATAATTTTCGAAACGTCCTTATCAGTAATTCTCTCCCTTTGTCCAAGTTTTTCTTTTGGAAAATTAGTGTTGTTTGGCATTATTGTTGCACTTTTTTCATCTATTGAGAATTGGTTATACTTGTAATGCATGATTGATTCGAGGTCGTACTCTGTAGCCTTGTCCATAGCTTCTCGCCCTGGGTGGATCTCGAAGTTGTTTTCCTTCCCTGAAATTCAACTGAGTAATTGTCATAATAACACACACTTTTAACACAAAACTTGGTGAAGGTTTATACCATTTTTAGCTAGAAAAGCGTTAGCAGACAAATTTTTGAGGTATTCTCAGAGTTCAATGAGTGCAAACTGCCACTGGAGGCTTAACCATTAAATCCATTGAATGCCTACGCCATAAAAAGAGTTCTTATGTATTCAAGTAATATTGCAAGCTCTGCCTGCAAGTTTATCTCCCAGGTATTTTAGTTCATTTGAACATATAGTGTTCAAAATGAGTCTGATCAGAGTCTTGCGATTTTTTTCAATTTGAACTAGTCTAAAAATTGCTGCGCTGTAAGGGATTAAATCCTGGATTACTTTAACCTCGTTTATTTATCATGATAACCTCGAAAAAGAAGATTACTTAAACTGCTTTACTAGCTTAAAGTTTTCAGTACTTTGATTACATCAATTTATATGAAATTGGCAAAAAGCAATGTGGCCATTCTCTTGTCATTAAATCATGATTAAATTTATTGAAGTGAACGAAGCACTAGATCAACATTAAGCAATAGTGTATAGGAATGATGTTTCAATAAAAGAGAAACCATACTGTCTTAGTCTGTCGGAACGACGAACACACTCGATCATTGCTGCGAATCGCTAAAAAGACCTCTGATTTATATTTAATTTATTTTTCTTTGCGAGACCTTTGTGGTAATTCATGATGTCTAAAAACAAACACAACTCAAGTCGAATTGCGAATCATCTACAAACAGTATACCTGGTATGATGTTTTCTTCCAAAATTCTAATATATTTATCTCTGTCTGTCCTCGACTGCTCGTGCCATAAACCCAGCGCATGCAATATCTCGTGCATGATGACCCCGACACTCCCGCACGTACTCCCTATGTTTAAGATCTGTTGTCCTCCTCTACGTCCCAATGAACTGTAGCAGCTGTAAAACAAACACTGTTTTTTCTATAGTGATCATAAAACCTGTCTTGCTCTGAACACAATCTGAATCCACTCCTACACAACGGAGTTTTAGAAAGGAGCTGCAGACGACAATTTCAAGTTGATGGAATTTTATTATTTTTTATTCTTTTTGGGTAGAAAACATTGTAGATAATGATGCTCAATACAGTCAATTTCTTCACTTTGCACAATGTTTTCCAAAGCCTTTTTATTGAGTGTCGTAAAAGTTGGGATTGTGTTAGAATGGGTTAACAAACAAAGCTGTAATTCGATGCGTTAGAAAAAAATAGCTATTGCCATACGTATTTGTCCCATTACGCACTTTTATACTTTTCTTTCGAATTAAAAACACATGATCGTTCCCTGCAACTTATTTTAGTTATGTTAGTTGGATGAATCGGGTTAAACACCACCTTTAACACTATAACAGTCATATCGTGGTGGCTGGAGCATCTAACCATGGATTCCTTGTAATTCTCACACGAGTACTACCACATCCTTTCCGAGCCTCCAGCTACTGTCTAATCAAGTTTATAAACAACCAGGCCAAAGATTTCACAACACATTTTAGGACCTAGTAAAAATGTCTTTGTTATTTACCCATATCATTCTGAACCCGGAATATTTATGCTTTCGCAGGAGGTCTAGAAAAAGATCTTAGTCTACACCGCCTGCTTGTCTATTTTAAGCCAGCGTTAATTGTAAGATAATTTTCCCGAATTATTATTGACCCACAGCTTGTGCTTCTGGTGCTCTCAGCTCTTTGATTCGGTGTTCGTTGATATACGGTGGTTATTGCAAAATAAAAGGTCTCTACAAGAATAGTTTTTTTCCATTAGATGTTATGTATATAGGGCTCCGCGAACTCTCGTTGGTGGAGGCCCTAAAGTATGCCCGTATGTATGAATTAATTTTAATTCCAATTTTCCCCCGTTTCTTGCACACGACAAAGAAAACTATATTTATTCAATATTTATCAGTGTCCCTACAAAGGTGTGCACGCGCATTCATATTTTAATTACATATCTTACTCTCGATCTAAGTTAAAATATGTATCCCTTCCTCTTATCTACAATCGTGCACTGCTTTTGCTATAATTCGTACACTGATTTGACAACTGCCTGCTATAGACTGTACACCAGCAGATTTTCTACATCTAAATGTTCCGAAATCATTAATAATTTGGAAGTAAAACTTCGTATGCAAAATCATAGTACCTCAAAGAAAGTATTCAAAGCAAGTTGTGGGCCTTGATATCATTAGAGTTGTGAAATATGAGAATTTCTAATCGATCTGATAGAAGCTATAAAGAAAGTGTTTGGGCAGTTCATGTTTCTCAATTCTATAGTTTAAAGATAGACGATTGATATGTACAAGCTCTAAAGGGTTATCGACGGTAAATTCTATCTATACATGTATAGACAAAACTATACTAAACTGTCACAACATAGGGCTAATAGGGATCGTGACCCGTCATATAGTCGAGTGTAGATTTGAATTAAAATACATCGTTTCTCATTCTGAAACCTCGTTGGCAACGACGATGTAATAGATTTGAATGAAATTTCTTGTTTACCCAGGGCCCATGCGGGTCACGTGTACATATGCTGTATCTACAGAACTTTTATCTGGAAACACGACGCAATCGCCTGTCCTCTGGCTCACTGTTGCAAAAGCAGTAGTAACATTCTTGTAAAGTGCTGCATTCGCGCCTGTAAGAGATAATTAATGATAAACCGATGCACTATCATGAAGAGGTTTACCTGACCTGCCATTTTTTAAGTCTCGGGTTAAATAACCTCCGACAGCATTGCAGATCGGGAATTTTTTTTTGCTAAAAAAGGCACACGATTTTTACAAGGACAAGGACAAGGATTTTTTTCTTCACAATACAACGACCTATGATATTTTATCATCCAACCAATATCCCATAGTTTTAACTCAATCTGTCAGAAATTTAGGTGGAGTTAGAATTCTTAATCTGATCCCAAATAGATCAGTGTATGAAATCTTATATGCGTTGTACACTGAAAATTCAGCATTTATTCGAAATTGAATGCTGTTTGTTTCCAGAGAAAAAAATTCCATTCTTAAGACCGTCCTTTGTTATGTTGTTAAGATGCGCTCTATCTCTCTCTCCCTCTCTCTCCCCCCTCTCTCTCCCTCTCTCTACATGTATACCTCTCTTCTCTATCTCCACTCGCTCTTCCTCTTTTTCATTCTCTCTTTCTCTTTGTCTCTGTCTGTCTGTGTCTATCTGTCTGTCTGTCTTTCTCTCTCTCAAAAACTATGCAGAGATCGAATCATAGCTGCCTGAACGGTTGTAAATACAACACCGGGAGAGTGTATATGTCTTATTATATCATATATTATTGCAATTTGCACAGAAAACAAACTCACGTTTTCACATATTACCAATCACCAGAACATGGATATTTCTCAATTGAGATAGTTTTGAATGAACTAAAACTAAAACCGTCTTAAAATTTGAATTCAATAGCTTTTTTAACAGAAAAAGAATCATTGGTAATATTTACCAAGACCTTAATTTACATACTTTACAAAGATTGTTACACACATCAATTAAAATCGATTTTTAGCCTCCCGGTAAACTAAATAATCCCAACAAAACTACAATGTAACGCTCGGTCGTTAGTCCATCACCGCACAATCCCCCTTTCTATGCCCCCATGAAAAAAAGAGCTTTAAAAAATTGTAGAACTTGAATGAATTGATTTCTCCATTATCAACAACGTTTTCTACCCTATAAGATGAAATAATTTAAAATCCCATCGACCTAACAGTGTCATCTCCGGCTTCTTTGAATTTGGACCAGTCTAAAATTTTATTGTGTTGGAATGGGTTAACCTTCTGATTGTCGGTGAATAAACAGCAGATTACCTTACTATCTACACACAACAATACCTTTTATGATTTTAAACTTGGATTTTAAATGCACAGTATTTCAGTTATATCGCGGCGGCTGGAGCACCTAACCATGGATTCCTGGCAATTCTAGCAACAGCACTACCACAACATCCTTTCCTAGCCTCCAGCTATTCATCGCTATAGGTTTACGATTCTCCACCCATTAGGAGGAGACAAATGTCGGAAAAGATGTTTGCCGCGACCGAGGATCGATCCGGGAACCCAGACTAGGAGTCCTAGGCACTACCACTGCGCTATGACCTCAGTCCGCTCTGGAAATAAGATTTATATTATTTTCATATCCGACTCATCATATTCGGGCACTACTTCTTTCATTGGACCAAGTGCTCTAGGTGAATACAGCGAAGTATTTTCTAGAAGAGCGTACGATCGCTTACGATAGTTACAGGAAAGGTACTTTCGGGCCTTAAAGTAACAGAATGTGACACGTGTATCAACTTTCAAATAAAGGTTTTTCAGTAAAAGCGAAAAGAGCGTCTTTAGATTGAGACGGAAAATGGCGATACCATGTCATTTTCATCAGGTGTTATTCATTCGTATGCGTATCGTCATGGTGTAAGATGGAATCATAGAAATATTCACAAAGTTGACAAAGCCTGATGCAATGTATAGGTGTTATCACGGTCAAATGGCCCTTTAGGGCGTTTCTCCAGTATTTTTAAGTACCATGTTAAGGAATGGCCTAACGGTTTACCCTCACTCTGACATGGCAGATGCATTTTTTAAAGTTGATTAGCAACTGACCAATCAAATCACTAATGAAATGTTGAACTTTGAAGTTTACTATGCTTTGTTAATGTACCCTGTATATTGAACAAGAACATAAAATAAGAGCTAGCTTCAATATAAAGACAATTGAATACTAGCGTGACTATTTCATTTTTCTTTTTTCTTTAAATCATTATGAACAAAAATGCTATTTATAATAAACGTACAAACTATCCACTAAAGTACATTCATATTACGCAGCCAAAAAAGCGCATTAAGCAGAAAACAAAGTCCGTATCCGAAATATACTGATGCTAATACGGGTAGGGTTAGACCACGTTATTTTCACGGGAAAATGACGTCATGGAAAGAATAACGTTATTCGAATTGAGAAAAGGGTAGATTTGACACAATTTTCGCAAGATCCTCTTACCGCTTTATGATCTGGGAATATGATTTAATGAAATACTGCGATGTATTGGTATTACAAAACCTTGTGTTTGATTCTCGCCACGTAGGAAATTTCGATAATTCACTTGACATTCTGTCTTGCAAAATATCAAGAATTCGCAGCTCACCTCCAATACAAATAAGCTAACAAAGCGTCGGGTTTGCTGGCTCGTGATTACAGAGTAGAGTACCTACTCATTAGATGTAGTTCTTGTGTATTCCAGGAATGCTGCAACCTCTGTCTGCAACATTATCGCATATGTATCTAAAGCTCACCTTAGCACATAGTGATCGTTGAATGTCCGTCTTGCTTCGTCCGGCGTAAATTTTTCTAGTGACAATAATTTTGGGTCAACCTTGATGAAACTTGATCAGAACATTACATATGAAAACATGGCCAAAGGGCCTAAATGATAATTCCTTTGTTTGTCTCCAGGGGCTATAAAATGGTTCAATTTGTATGAAACTTAGTCAGAATATTAAGCAGGACGCAAGATGACCGTTATTGAAAATGAGAAAATACCAACAGAAAAGAGGAGAAAGAGGCATAAGAGATAAGTTCTGTGTTTTCACTCCAGGCTACATATTTGGCCCAATCATGATGAAACTTGGTCAGAATATTTGCTACATGAATATGGATATTTTTTCGGGCAATCAGAACGCTCGGCTTTGATAGACAAAACTAAAAGTTGAATTACACACAAATGAACTGTATTCAAATATGAAGAGAACTCCTTACGTATGGTACTGTCGATATATTTTGGAACAACTCCACCGGGCCACGTTTGTACAGTTTGGAACACATTTATCGACGTATGACTCCTCGAAAACGCCTGCAAAAATAGGTTAACCATTACCAGGCGGAAATTTTTTAGACTGGCCCAAACGTAAAGAAGTTGTAGACGACAGATTTTAGTTTATGAAATTTTGGATTTTTTTTTTAACTTTTAGGATAGAAAACAATTAAGATACTCAAGAAATTACATGTAACAAGCAATTTCTCCATTTCCCATAATGTCTTCTAAAGCTTCTTTTCTTTGGGACGTCAAAAAGAGTCATTGTGTGGGAATTGGTTAAGTGATAAATATGAAAATAAATGACAAACAAAGAGTTCAAGAAGATCTAGGATTAATCGCGAGACTGTTTTTAGTATCTATACAATGTACAGACTTTTATAACGGTATTGTATTTAACCCTCTAAATGGTCACTTATATCAATTTAAGAATTTAGGTATCCATTTACTAGGCGATTGTTTATGTACATTGAAATGGAGTTATTTTCCCCCTAGGAACCCACCCTTAAATCAAGTTAGGGGTATAAAATTGTCGCAAAATTATTTGTTAACACAATTATTGATATTACCTTATAATCGATGTCTATAAAACATATTAACGAAAATATAATCATTTAAAAGCATAATTTTGTGAAGTGTACAGCTTATTGGACATTCTTTTCTGTAAAAGAAACGTAGGATTTCTTTGAAATGTCACGTGGGCAACTCAAAATTAGAGGTTTTAAAAGCGAACAAGACCCTATTTGAGCTCTTGATTTCCTTTTGAAGTAAAACAAAGTTGTTCATATACCTCTGTAAGACCTTCGTCGTCTTCGTCTGGAAAATAAAGGTCTCCTTCCAGAAAATATCCTGTAGTAGTAATAAAGAAATTGGCCAATTGCAACTGTCAATTAAGGAGTCAATCAACCAATCAAATCATTTATTCAGCCTGGACCTGAGCTTTCAACTCCGACCTTGACCGCCATTATTGTAAGCCTTTTTTGTTTGTTTGACGACTTAAAAGGTCTTGACTATAGCTTATACAAGCTGTAGGTACGACGTTTAGTTCACCAACTAACCATTTTAATTTTTGTTACATGCTACTGGCCATAAATTTTGCAAAACAACGCAGTAAGAAATCCAAGCGTAACTTCCTGTCGGAGTTAATGGGCTGGGCCTAGGGAGTCAGTGGGCGTGGCCAGCGATTAGTCAATTGAAAGCTTTTGTTAAACAGTAATGCCCGAAAATGGCATTTTTTGAAATGCTTGTCTTTAAGATTAGCTTGACTGTTACAGATTGCATTGACCTTGGTATCAGCAGACTTATGTCGATGGAGGCTATCATCATACCAATAATGGCCATTGTATCTTGAAAGCTAGAGGTGAACTGATATGTTAATTTCTTTATTAAGTTTTTCGTAAGAATTTAATGGGTAAATAGGTTTTGACATTGAACTCAACATATGATCGTTGAACTCATGGCCGTTACTAGAATCCCATCATTGACAGGTAGCTACATACAAAATATTACTAGTTATACAGTTTCTTGCCAGGGGATGGGACAAATGGGTCATGACGGTTTATTCCGGCTTGAATACTGGTGTCTCCCGAACCGTAGGCGAGGGTTGACAATACTTTTTAGAACCGTAAATAAATCGCCATATACCGTTACAAGAGGCTGTTTAAGGAATTTATAGTACTGCAAAGTTTCAACATAATTTCACAATAAAATCTGTTTTGATAAGGAGTGGCATATCCTCGATTACTCAGAATTCATAAATTTACAAATAATAATAATAAAAATAATAACAAACAAGTTTCTTATCAAATTCAGATGATTATATTTCGAAAAATTAATTGCGTGTAAACGGTCACTCTCTCAAACATATTTGATACATTCAAAGGGTGCATGGAATTTTCGCGTTTAATCACGCGGCATAAAAAACTTTGCGTTAACAGTGGTCATTATGTAACTTGTTGTTAATATGATTTATATATGAAAGAAATGTGAAAGAGAGAATTTGACGGGGTTTTTCGGTCGCAGCAAATGAAACACTAACGCTTACTCGATAAAAAAATATATATTTCGTTTTAGTTTTTTAAGTCAGCGAACCACGAAAGTCGCCATTTTTGAATAACTTGTTTTGACGGATTATTCTGTATCACATGACACTAAAGCCGCCGTCAAAGCGCAGTTGGCAGCGCGTCGGGCTGTCAATCTAGAGGTCCCGGGTTCGATCCCCGACGGCGGCACTCATCCTTTCCGACTATTTGTCTCTCACCAATGGGTCGATAAACGCAGACCTTTGTGGGATAGCAGCTGGAGGCTAGGAAAGGATGTAATGGTAGTACTGGTGTGAGAAATACCAGGAATCCATTGTTTGGTGCTCCAGCCGCCGCGATATAACTGAAATACTGTTGAAAGCGGCGTAAAACCCCATTCAAACAAACAAACATGACACTTTACCTAAGCGGCCGAAGATATGACTTTCTGTCAGGCGAGTAATAACTAATTAAGTGAGTTCCCTTTTTAATTTTGTCAAAACTGTAAAGATTCATTTGTATTTTTACCTGTTGTGGCTTTCATCAAGATGATTTCTATGGCAAAGAAAGCGAGCATAGCCTCCATCTGTGTGGTTCAGAAGCCTAGAATTATCCATATTCGAGATTATGAAAAGAATAAATAAAACGAAATTAAATAATAAAATAAATAAAAAATAAAGTAAATAATTCAAAACAACAAAACAACAACAACAACAACAACAAAAAACTCGAAACGACAGGGTTGTCAAATCAATGAATACACACGTGGTGCAAATAATTATTTCCGCATTGCACAATGAAACAATATAATGAGCTTTCTCTTTTTCATAAACAGGGTCAATTCTACGAAGTTGCAGACGAAATATCAAACCCAGAGTCATTAAAAATGCCCTTATCATATATAGAAACTTTGCTTGAAATGAAGAAATACAATCTTTAGGCGAGCAAAATGTCACAATCAATCACATTTGTTCTTAAAACTGCATTTATGACGTTTTAGTCGTCCAATAACGAATAGTTTGTGTATGTTTTTTCCACTTTTTTCTTGTTCCCCGAATCGTGGAAATCGGCGAAAGAGGACATGATTAATCAAAGATCAGACATGTCAAGCTCGACCTTGTGTGTTAAACATGGAGTGATTGATTGATTGAATGGTGTTTAACGCCACTTTTATTAGTATTTCAGTCAAATCACGGCGGCTGGAGCACCGAACAATGGATTCCTGGTATTTCTCACACCAGCACTACCACTACATCCTTTTCTAGCATCCAGCTGCTATCCCACATAGGTTTACGATTATCCAATTGTCGGAAAGGATATGTACCGCCAACGGGAATCGAACCCATGACATCCCATTATTGAGGATATTGAGTCTGACGCGCTACTGACTGCGCTATGACGACGGCTGGATTATGATGGAAGCATGTTCACAACATTCCAAGTAATTTCACCACAACAGCCAGGACTGTCACACGGTGTAAAAAGAATGTTTACTGATCGTCTAACGAAACATGGGTCAGTAAGATATCTGCAGCTGACTGCTCTGACCCCAGACTTTACTGACAATAATGGTTTTATTATTTCATTTTATTGATTAAAAAATTGAATTGTTACATTAACAATACAAACCATGATTGATTGAATGGAGTTTAAGTACCCGAGAGTTTGAGTTTGGAAGAAGTAATATAATTCTATGTAGATCTAAGATCAACTTAATAAAAAAGTAAAAGAAAGTTATGTAAACAGAATAATTCAACTTATCAATTGATGAACCTCCTTCTAGATTTTATATACATGTCGTCGTTGGGCGATGAAAGTGTCGTAACTACAGCATTCAGGCTGTAGTTACGACATTTTGATTGCCTTCCTACGATGTGAATATCTGAAAATAATTTAATTAATATCAACTTATACAATAGATTATTATCCAGAATTAAGAGCTTCGTAATATTGACCGTGAAACATCATCATAGCCCATTACCAGAAACCTAAATTTTAAACAGGTCCTATTTGAAAGGAGTTACAGACGACAATTCAAAGTTTATGCAATTTTAGATTTTTTAACTTTCTGTGTAGAAAACAATGTGTGAAATGAAGAAATTGCGTCCTTGTGTGGGAATGGTATAGGCAATGTTGGAAGTCTCACACGTAGTGAGTCGAGTTTACCACGTGTTTGGTGGAAAAGGCGGGATTAAACCCGAGACCGCGAACACTTCTCTAGTAAGAAGTCTGATGTTCAAAGCAATGCGCCCTGAGTAAAATTCTATTTAGATACTTTTGTTTTATCCGATTCTCTCATGATCACACTTTTTACGACCCCCAAAGAAAAAAATATGAAAAACATTTGGAGATTAAAAAATGTTACAGATATTTCTTTTTATACAATCCACATTATTTTCTACTCCAAAGGACTTTTATTTTTTCCAAAAAACAATTACCGAATTAGACTTGCCGTCTGCAACTTCCTTGAATTTAGACGTTTCCATTTTGTTTATCGCTTGGTAATGGATTTATACTTTCACGACTTTCTTTACGACGAATAAACGAACAGGGTCTTGGCCTAGATCAAACTACTTGTTCCTTATGTTAAAATATTTTTTTTATTAACAAACTATGAACATGGCAGTGAAAAAATACCTTATATTAATGACTGTTAGCTCTTTTAATCCATTCTCACACACCCCCGCTTTTCGTGCCGCTTTAGAAAAAACATTTGAAAACATCTTGGAAAATGAAGAAATTGCTTGTCACAAGCAATTTCTTCATTTTCCATGTTATTTTCTACGCTAAATGATGAATATTTTCAAAATTTTAAGAAAGTCAAATTGTTGTCTGCAACTTTTTTTCCAATTTGAACCAGTCTCAAAATTTCTTCCCTTGTAATTGGTTAATCTGTATTAATATACGACCGACTTTCAGGCTTGTCTTAATTGAAAAAGGCTGCACACGACAAATTTTAGTTGATCAAATTTTAAAAATGTTTGTCTCTTCGTGTAGAAAACATTTTGGATAAGGAAGATATTCTAGATATTACTAGCATTTTCTTTATTTCCGCCAGACTCCTAATATTTAATCATGGGATGTCGTGGGTTCGATCCCCGGCAGCGGCACATACCTTTCCCGAATTTTGTCTCTCCATTGGGTGGATAATCGTAAACCTAAGTGGGATAGCAGCTGGAGGCTATGAAAGGATGTAGTGGTAGTACTGGGGTGAGAAATACCAGGAATCCATTGTTAGGTGCTCCAGCCGCCGCGATATGACTGAAATACTGTTAAAAGAGGCGTTAAACCCAATTCATTCAATCAATCAATTCTTTATTTCCAAAGCTTATTATGTGCGGAGAGGTCAAAAAGCGTGACTGAGTGGGAATAGGTCAATTATGTCCAAAGTATATTACTATCCAATTGATTGCATTCATTCAAATCTCGATAAACCGAGAAATGAGAAATTTTCTTCAATTTTGAAATACAATCATTTTTCAGAAAAAAAAAAAACCGAGATATTTGGGTGTGCTGTGGCGAAGCAGACCTTCGCTTTGTATGCTTAGGAAAGACATATTATTATAGTTATATTTATAAGCATTCTTTTAACGACGTCTATTTAATCCGTTCCTGCTGAATCCATTGTTCTTACGCCCCTGTGAGTTTATAATTAGGAAACATTGTAGAAAAAGAAGAAATTGCTTGTACCGAATGATTTTTTTAAAATCATATATTCTCTATTTTTTTTCTGCAAAACCTTTAAATTAGGACAGGTCTAAATTTTTGCTTAAAAGGAAAGGGTTAAACAATGAAGGATATAAAGAAGAAATGCATAAGAATTAAAGCCAGGCGGTCGTCAAAATTTCGATAAAAGTTATCATGATTTTCAACAAATTGTGTTTGCTCGGCCGGAGTCTATAATATTCGGATCTTCAGCCGAAACAAAATAAAGACAATGCGCTAATGATTTAAAGTTCTATAACATTATTCAGCATTTTGACGCACTGATGAAAAATGCACAAAAATCATTCTGAGAAATGTCCAATAAAAGGCAATCCCCTTTTCTCTCTATGTTTTTACCCAAATGTCACTTAAATTTTAACTCGAAATGCCTTATGCAACGTCTTTTAGATATATAATCGCATTATCTGGTTACACAAAACAAACGAGGGAGATCTCTGGGTCATTTAAATCGTTTACCTTTTCTAGCATACAGTTAACAATCTATAAAAGATACAAATATGACTACAGAAGGAATAAACAGGCATAATAAATATCCATCCCATTACCTGACTACAAAAATTTGGACTGGTCCAAACCGAAGGAGTTGTAAATGAAAATCCAAAGTTTGTTAGAATTGAAAAAAATGCAAATAAGGGTAGAAAATTGTGTTAGACCAGGATAAATCGATTATTTCAATTAATTTCTCCTTTGCTCACAATAGTTCGCGAAGCTATTTCTCTTCCATATGTCGAAATGCGAGATTATATGGTAACGGGCTTTGTAATGTAAAATTAGATTATAAACAATGTGAAAATAACCAAGTGACATTGTGAATGTCCTTCGAACAGTTGACTTCAGCCGTTTAGTCAGAGTTTAAACTTTTACTGCTTTTCAAAAATTTGGACCTGTCCAAGTTCAAAGATTTTGCAGACGACAATTCAAAGTCGAGCTTATTTGAAACATAATCATTCAGTAGTGCAGAAAATATTGTGGAAAAAGTAGAATTTGCTTGTTACAAGCAATTTCTTCTTTTTCCATAATATTTTCTCAATCGTAAATAGCAGGGACGAACAGACCAGGCAATGAACAGGACAGGAATAACTGAAATGATTATTTGTCTTCACAATTCAAAAGCTTCCCAACGCATAAGGGCTTACCGTTCGTTATCTCGATATAATTGAAAATAATTGATGAACAAGTCTTGTTAACTATAGTCCCATGCACGGCATTGAACGCATAAATGATAGTATCACCCTGGTTGACGTAACGTCATTTATAGATGTGCACGTGTCCAATTAAAACTGCGCATATCCAATAGGCGTAAATGTTCGAAATAATAACATTAGGCATTTTATTGCACTTGTCATTCTGTTAAAATAACACATACATATCTCACAACCCCTTTTAGAACATCGGGGTTATTTGCAGCCTATTACGTCTCTATTCCTTTTCAGATTGAAAAGGGAGTTACCCAAGAGATAAAAGCCCGCCCTAAAGATGAGACCCAAAGATGTATAGGTAATTTTCGACACTAATTAGAAAAGCAATCGATCACACGAGGTCCCCCGGGGTTGGGGGTTTGAGGTTTCACGGGTTTCGTATTGTGTACCTAAAGACCCATTGTGGGAAGCCCAGTTATATTTACATATTTGGGGTAAACTACTTGTGAAGTTTCCCTGCGTTACAATCGCTAACAATTATCACGAGATTTCATTTCTTTTAGACTCAAGTTACTTGTTAAAATACCCGTGCAGTGATTCAGCAAAAGCAAGAGCTTTTCCTCTCTGTGATAAGCGTAGCTTTCACAAGAAGCATACCATATACAAAAGGACAGACATACGAACGCGCATGAGCTTAACCAGCTAAGATCTGCTCAAGGGCAGACATCATAGTTATCTCTATTAAGTTTAAAACCCGATACGTTCTATGATAAACCTAAAAAAGAAAAACAAGACAAAACGAAACTTACATTTGA
This sequence comes from Fragum fragum, assembly GCA_946902895.1. Taxonomy (NCBI): domain Eukaryota; kingdom Metazoa; phylum Mollusca; class Bivalvia; order Cardiida; family Cardiidae; genus Fragum; species Fragum fragum. The sequence goes on from OX336365.1 coordinate 35,407,897, forward strand.
TATTAACATTTAACGTCAAAACAAGAACTGAAATTACGAATAAATGATTAAATACATATACTCGGATATATTTTACTCTTCATGATGCAGTTATTACTCTGTCGGTCTAAAGTGATTTACGTTTTGTTTCTGTAAATCATTTTTGTAGGCTATTTAGGTAAAAGGTGTCGATAGATAGATTGTTTGTCAAATTAATTTCCACTTTTCACAAGACATTTTACCTTGCTTAAAATTGTCAGGGTGTGGCAATAAGAGATTGTGAACTGGAATTATTTCTTAAGCAGGTACTATACACATGCGCAAAGAGTATATCAATGAAACATTTGCATGACTTAGTTCTTTGAATTCTAATGTCTCTAGATGGGTGAGTTGGGTTAGATTGTTGCTGATGATAATGCTTGGTAGATATTAACGTTCGACTGTCCGCCCTGACCGGCCCAGCCCTAGTGAAGACGTGCCGCTTAATTGCCGTCATAATTTCTTTTTAGAAAAAGGTGTCAACAATTGAAATTGTCTTTCACCTGGAATTGATTTTATCCGTATAGTTTGGCAGCATATACTGATACGTCTGTTTATAAATGCTTTTTGCGAATTTCCTACTATTGTGCACACAAAAAAAAATTAATCGCAAATTTATCAATGAGCCGCCGAAACAGACATTTCTTATACATGTTTGGAGTAATAATTTTCATATTTAACCGTGGCATATAGGCCTATAGGGCAGGGTGTTATATGTGTATATTTTATAGAACTGTATTCAATTTGGTTGTACGCATGTCACTATGATAACAACTTACTTTCTTACTTAGATATATGTATATAATTAGCTAAAATTAAACCAAATAAATTACGAAAGAAAAATGATAATAATAATAACACTAATAATAAAACATTTCATGATAAGGAATATCAAGTATCGTGTGGTGTTTCCAAATTATGAAAAGTTTCTTACTTACCGTTGCAAATTTAAGGATAAAAGGTAAAACCATCTTGTATTCGTGAGTTTTGCCACTTTCACCTAGAAGGGGAGAACCAAAATGGCCCATAAGTACCGATAAAACCTAAAAAGAGATACAGAATGGTTCATCATTTGTTAACTAGTTTCTAGATAAAAAGTTTGAAATATTTTGGTAAAAATGTATTTCTATAAAAGTAAAACTATAGATCTCATACTCATTATACGATTTTCCTTCGTTACAAACTCAGCATGATTAACAGATCGCTTAGCTCCGACAGGAAGGCAGTCTAAGATATCAAACAGCGTCATTATGCAGAATCTATGGTCAGCAGCATGTAACAAAAAGGTAAAATTTTTGGTTGGCGACATAAACGTCGTAACTGCAACTTGAATTGTGTCTCAAAAAACCCCAAAGAAACTGCTTCTAAATGACGGCCATTGTCAGAGTCCAAAGTTCACCTCCAATGTTTATGAATGATTTGATTGGTCGATTTAATTTCTGATTGACACGCGCGATCCGTCAATTGTATTAGTTCTCATAGGTGTTGTTGATGAATATCTTGCTACAAAGAATTTTGGAGAGATTTTGACAAAAATAAAGAGACCCAAAAATATTTAATTCAGTGCAAATTAACTTCTTTAATATTCCTGACATTATCTGACATGTTAATCAAAATAATATCTATCAAACGATATCCCCCCTAGTATGTTTAAAATGACATAAAATATAATCTGAGGTATTCAGCAAAGTAAAAGCTCTGTTTAATCTGAATTAACGAGGTTTTTGTCGCCCAGCAATAATATATATACATATATACATATAGATGTACAAGTTATAGTTGGTGACCAAAGGCCAATTTCATCTATATAGGTATAGCTTGTACACCTATATAACTTTTTATCTTTAGATAAACATTTACACCATCAATAAAAACACGAAGCATCTATAGAAGTACAAGTTATGGTGAGTGATCAACGGTCAAGTTTGTCTTTACCTGTATAGATAAAATTGAATTTTGACCACTCAGTAAAACGTGTACATCTATGGACATTTTTTGAAAAAATGATAAACACATTGTCCATCAATAACAACGGTAAGTATCTAAAGAGGTGCAAGTCATAGTGAGTGCTCAAAGGTCAATTTTACGCATACTTGTATAGACAAAATTTACCGCACCAACCCGTTGAAGGGTATATGGACATTCCAGTTTTAAGGGACGTTTGAATATTTGATCAATACCAGAAATGAGTTTTGAACTCCAACATTGGCCGCCAAATTTGTAAGCCTTTTTTTGTTGTTGGTTTGGAGACTTAAACGTCGTAAGTACAGCCTTTTCAATCTGTATTTACGATGTTTAGGTCGCCAACCAACAATTCCACTTTTTTGTTACATGATACTGGCCTATAAATTTTGCCAAATAACGCCGTTTGTATATAACGCATAAACGCATAAACGAAGAGGGACTTCCTGTCAGAGTCGATGGGCGTGGCAAATTGAGTAGTTGGGCGGGCCAGCGATTTGTCTATTGTTTTCTAGGATAGTACTATTTTTGTATAAAAATTTATCCGCAGCTGAGCCTAAATGCATAATATTCTTGAAAATAGTCATATTTGTGCACATACCGACTACTTTATATATATTCTACAATTAACACAATTTTATCAAAAATAGTGTAAATACATGTAAATGATTTCGTGTGTATTTCTAAAACAAAAATAATCTTTAAAGTATAAAAACGCTCATTTGTAGATTTCTCAGAAATAAGCCATGAGACCCTAATTTCTTATTATTGACTAAGAATAAGCCTTTCGTACTTCGATTTACAATCTTTCTCTTTAGGTGTTCTTTTTTTTTATAAGTCCACAAGAAGACCTGTTTACCACATCCTTTTCCAATCAATCCCGAATGTTTTCGACCTTGTGAGATAACATAAAGATAAGTATTGTGAGAACAACATATTTATAGCAAAAATTTATCCTTTTCCTTCAACAATTTCCATCATTCGGGGTATTCATCTCTGAAAATCCTATACTATGAACATTATCTACAGCGCAATTACAAAAGGACAAAATTTTAGATTGGGCCAAATCGGAAAACAAAGTTACAGACGACAATTAAATTCGTTGGAATCAAAAAATTTTTTTTATATTTTGGGATAAAAACATTGTGGATAATGAAGAAATTGCCTATTTCGAAAGAAGTCTTCATTTTCTACAACATTTTTCTTCTTTTTTTCTTCGGGAACGTAAAAAGTAGGATTGTGCGGGAATCGGTTTAAAAAATGTTTACCTGTTTTTTTAAAACAATGTGCACTAAAAAACCTCCTGGTAATCGAGTACCATAAAAGCATGGAGATCTGAATATCTCTTTCACTCGACAGAAACGCGAGATGGACAAATCAGTACCTCTTGCAGTTTTTATTGTTATCTCAACACTCGTGCAGTATTATTTCATTAAAAGTGTAATTAATATGCAAATTTTAAAGTTTAAATCTACAGTTAACGTAATACAGCTAAAGTAATATCTCTAGAGCTATTTTTGAATGGTAGGCTTAGCACCTTGAAATCGTATGCATATCGTCGGTGAGCGAGCAAAATGTCGTAACTACAGCTTTAATGAAGCTGTGGTTACGACATTTTTCATGCGCACCGACGATATAATATTTAAGAATGGGTTTTCGCCGAGAACGTCAACTATAAAAATATGATATAAACAACAATTACAAAATTGATGATTAAGAGGTAATGGAAATAATAAACTATACTCTGTTAGCGATGATCAATTTACAATAATATCACGGATTTCTCTATCTCTACCCCCCTCCTCTCTCTCCCTCTCTCTCTTTCTCTCTCCCCTCTCTCTGGTTAAATTCTTTCACATAAATCTAATTTACATGTTTGAAAACACTTTTAGTATATAATAATAATAGTAATAAATAGAAATATTGTAATTATAGCAATAAATCAATCAATAAAATAAACCAATCGTTACAATAAAATGATAATAATAAAATAATAATCTACGCACACCAACACCATGTGCTCTTCAGATAAATATTTTCTTTGTTGTGATCCTGTATTATTTTGTAATTTGTTTGTTGCTGTAACCATTTGTGTTTATGCAATAAAATAATGAATGAATGAATGAAATTGTTGAAGATTTTGTGATTGATTGTACATGATGTGGTCGATTTGATGCTGCTTCAATAACATACAAAAACAAAAATTTAGCGAAAGTTTGTGATGTTGTAAAAATATTCCTGAAATTTTGGGTTCTGGCTAGGAAATGCATAAGTTTTGAAAGACAAATTTATGAGGTCTTCTCAGAGTTCAGCGAGTGCAAACTGCCACTCGAGTCTGATCACATTCTTCACTATGCTCAATGTTTTGTACGGTTACATTGATTAACTTTGTTCAAATTCTAGAGAACTTCAAAAGCACGCTATTTTAACTCCTGGGTTACTCTTACCTCGTTTATTTATTCTGATAACCTTTGACAAAGAAGATTACTGTACAAAACCATGCTTTGCTAGGTTACAATACTTTCAGTACTTTGATTATTTATAATAATCTAGACCATTGATTATTTCCAGCCCTATTATCTGTGAAGTCCTATTCCCGTTTGTTGAGATAGTATGGGTTGTCAAAGGGCGTTTTGTTTGGTTTTCTGTCAATTTCAATGAAAGAGGGCGGCTGAGAACTTTACTACTTTGTTCTCAAAAGAAAATTTCAATCAAAATGATAGTGATCTTTTTGATCAAAGGTGGCCAGACGTTACCTAACACCTTAAATTATTCAAGGTAGAGCACAAGTTCTGTCAACTAAAAAACTGACATCTTGGGTATAGCTGTTTTGCATAAAAGATTTATTTAACTGTGTCTATTATTCATGTCTCTATTATTTTAACTTATAGGCAGTTGAACGTATTAGTAATCTAAACCGGTCGGATAGTTTTATGTCATGAGTTCGATTGCCGTTTGCCTAGCCGTGCTCACAGAAAAACTGCCATGGTTAGCTGTTTAAAAATTTCGCAGGGACTTAATACTTTTTGACGCTGATTGTGTTTGAGTTTTCGCAAATGAGATGTTCTTTTCTCTTATCCTTCTTCTGCTCTTTTAGCCTTCCGCCTCTGCCACTCGATGCTGATACAATAAACAAACTTGTAAAGAGGTGTACTACCTTTTTTGTTTTACCCATTACCAGATAATAGAGTACGATGCCTTACAGCAACTTTGTTGAAGGAATTATAGATGACAGCGCTTTCGTTACACACATTTTCCCATTTTCCCCTATAACCGTATTCTAAAGCATTTCTTTTCAGCAAAAAACCAAACGACAACAAAACAAAACAACAACAAAACATCCTCCCACCAAAAAAACCCCAAAGCACACACACACAAAAAAACCCAACAAAAAAAACACAAACAAACAACAACAACAACAACAAAACAAACAAACAAAAAAAAAACAAACAAAACCACACACACTTGTATTTAGAATTTTTGTAAAACAGACCGCTGACTTTTATGATAATTATGAAGTACTTTTATAACAACAACAAAAGCAACAACTGAAAAAAAAATCAATAACTATAAATAATTAAAGTAATAATGACAGATATGCTAAGAAATGATGCCCATCGTTGAAACAATATCCGAAAATAGTTAACATCTAATTAAAAACTGTCAAAGTTGTGCCCCCAAACTAGTAAAATTTTGCGGAATATATCTTTATGTGACTTCTCATGAAATTGACTTTAATGTAACGTAACTAATAAAAATACTCACGACATGACACAGAACATCGCCATGTATAGGTACCTACTTTTCATATCATAAAATCCCTTTATTACATATACCAAGGTGCTGACAGTATGTGAACCTCATCATAGAATTTGAAAAAAAAAAAAAAAAAGAAAAAGAAAAACACACAAAAAACATTCCCCATGAAGGTTATGTCTGTCCTTGATATTAGATTGACTTTTCTTTAATTTCTAGAAAAAACACATCTTGAACACAAATTAATTGTCAAATGCTCTCTTTTACTACTGAGAGAACTGCATTATAATTTTTTTAATGGGAATTAAGCATATTTAAAAAAGAAAAGAAAAAATGCTGCAAGAAGAGATACAAGACGAGAAATACTAATAGAAGGTTTCCGACAAAAATGTATTTCTTTTTCAAATTTCACATCTGGTCTAAATGAATCTTTTGATAGGTCATTTGTTCTTTGACTGTCCTGTTTTTCTTTTCTTTCTTTCTTTTTTTAATTTTTTTTAGATTAGTCCAAACTAAAAGGAGTTGCAGACGGCAATTAAAATTTGATAAAATTTGAAATGAAACCATCCTTTGTGGTAGAAAAAATTGTGGCAATAGTTATATTACTTCTTGATTCGGAGGATACATACGTTGGAAATAATGAAAGTTTTAATCACCCATGGGACATTCGTGATGCAACAAATTGGTCGCAAAAGGAAAGGTGTCGATATACGCTGTTATTAAATGACGAAACAAAATTTGTTCCGAAAGCATACCTTGTTACCTTCATCTATCTTGTTTAGTCATTGTTATCGGTAATTTGTGTTTGAATGAGGAGACGATTTCAATACATCTGTGGATAGCCATCATACGTGATCTGGGTCTTTTGAAAAATCTCGAGAAGTTCTCAGCCAAAAAATTCGTAAAATCACGTTTCGATTGACCAATCGTGGCTGTCAATCAAGGAATCAATCGACCAATCAAAGCATTCGTTCATTCCGGAACTCATTTTTCAACTCCAACTGATTCATTTTTGTTGGATTGGCGACTTTAACGTCGCCAACCAACCATTTCAATTTTTGATACATGGTTCCGGCTATAAATTTGAAAAATGACGCCGTTAAAACTCACAGCGGAAATTCCTGGTAGAGTCGATGGGTCGAACCAACGGAGTAAATTTGCGGGGATAGCGATTAATCGCTATTTGAGCAAAGGGCTAGGCTCTATCAGGTATCACACTGAAAACTTTCCTTACAACGGATCCATTTACCTGGTCCAGGGATTGCAAAGTACCATGGGAATGCCTTGCAGTTTCATTGATTACACAATAACTAAATCAAAGATAATGGAAATAACTGTTTTGGACAGTTTTTGCGCAAGAAGACACCCATATCCCATTTTAAAATCTCATAAAGCTAATAGAATCATTCATGTAGCGATTTTAAGCAGTTTGATAAAAACGATTCCAAATTAATCAATTTAGTAAACCACTCATATTTTGATATCACATGATAGAGAAGGGTTCCGAATCTAAAATCAAACTCATTTCATTATTCAGTTTTGCTTCATGTATATGTGAACTATATGTATATAGGTATATGTCCCGCGCGTGTTAAGTCCGAAATCGGAATAAATATTATTGTTCATTCAAGATGTATATTAAATTTCGAATCCATTTTGAAACTTTTTATTCCACGTAGCAATACCATCGATCTTCTGCATATTTCGAATAAAGCATTATTAAAAAGAAAAGTCTTATTATTTGAAAAAAGGCTTTCCTTATGAGTCTTAATTGTGTAATATTTATACATCAAAAAAGAATATGATTTTCGCGAGACGGAAATATATGTTTTAATTTATCCTCAAATGTTATAAATTTCCATTCTTTTACACTGATTGTCATTTCCGCGCCAAAATATATTTGTATTATTTTGTGTGATTACTTTGAGCCTATGAGCTTAATGTCTAAATAAAGAAATGCTGTGTAATTTATGTAGAGTAAAACTTGTATCATTGAGACGATTCTGAGACGTTCAAATTACATAGGATTTAGTTACGATATTTCTTTAGCAATTCCGTCCACCTCTAAAAAGCTTATGTTTTTTGGTACGAGAATTCTTATTATGTTCGCTTAATAAAAGTGGTCACTAAATAGAGGTAAGATCTTCAGTAAGATTGACTGTATTAAATAGACTCCAATAGTAAACTAATTTACCACCTAGCAGTCAATATCATGGCACCAACCTTTGACGGTTTTCCCGTTCCAAAATAGTGACGCCTTTTGACGCCCTCTCATGAAAAACAATCGGGAAAACATTGTGTAAAATGAAAAAAAAAAATGCTTGCAACAAGCAATTACTTCATTTTACACAACGTTTTCTACCAAGACAGTTGAAAAATCTAGAATTTCATAAATTTTGAATTTTCATCTGTAATTTCTTTCAGTTTGGACAGGTCTGAAATGTTGTCGTCTGGAAATTTGAATATGGTGTGGCAAATAAAGAGAGCCAGGAAAGACAATCTATGCACATACTAAATACGTAGAAAGGCAGTTTGCAAGCAGCGATGATAAACCCATTCCCACAGAACAAAATGTTAGATTGGTCCAAATAGAACGAGGTTGCAGGCGACAGTTTCAAGTTGGTGGATTTTAATTTTGTTCGTCTTTTTGGAGAGAAAAACATTGTGAATAATGAAGAAGTGGCTTGATACAATCAATTTCTTCATTTGCCACAAAGTTTTCATAAGTTTTTTTCTTAATGGGGCTTAACAGGGATGGATTGTGTGGGTTAATATCAAGTTGTAGACGAATATATCTGATCCTCCGTGGAGTGACCAAGGTCGAAACATTTGGCTCTTTGTAAATTTTCACTATCTAGAATATGATAGAAATTCTACCTTGCTGTATATACGCCTAAATTCGAAAATCTACTTCTACCCCCCTCTATCGGATCCGATCTCATTTTCGAATATTTGTTTCGTGAAGTTTTCATGGTTTTTATGGTCTTATGCTTCGTGGTCGCCGTCATAGCGCAGTCGGTAACTCGTCAGACTCCCAATCTTCAATCATGGGATGTCACAGGTTCAATCCCCGGCAGCGGCACATATTCTTTCCGACATTTGTTTCCCACCAATAGGTGGATAATCGTAAACCTAGGTTGGATAGTAGCTGGTGGCTAGGAAAGGATGTAGTAGTAGTACTGATGTGAGAAATACAAGGAATCCAATATTAGGTGCTCCAGCCGCCACGATATGACTGAAATACTGTTAAAAGTGGCGTTTAATCCCATTCAATCAATTCTTTTGCTTCGTGGATAAGATATTTCTGATTGCACCAGGTTTAAGTAAGAAAACAAGGTTTTTAATCCTTGTCATGCTGATCCCGGAATATTCCTGTTTTTGACTATAGCTGTGGCAGGTGTATAGACTACGATCAACCTTTACCAACGTGCAGTTTTATCTTAGCCTACACCACCTTCTTGTTCTTTTAGCGTTGGAGGGAAATTCGAAAATAAAGATTTGATCTAAATTGACAAAAAATTGAAATTTTACAAGGAAAGGATAAATATTCAGCAGGACTAACAAGGGTTAATGGTAGACATCCCGTCGTGAAGCAAGCAGTTTTCTTGTATCAACAAACACGGTGTCCAATATCGTTTGAATGTAAAACTTATTTGTCGCAAATATAAACTTAACCAAGTTTGATTTTCGGAATTCATTTAATAAAAGATTGTCTGCTTTGAATAGCTTTGTTAATTTGAAAATAGTTTTGTTCAGCGGTTACGTTTCTAATATGTATTGTATGGCTCACGGTCGGCAAATATCAAATCTGACTAAAGAATTTGTAATTATCGTTGTAAATATTCAAAAGTTCTTTTATTTTTTTTTCTACTTATCTTTTCGTAAATTTTAATTTAAGGTATTAAGTGGGCAGTACAGTATATCTACATCTATTTGATCGGTTATATTGCTTCGATTTTGCACCAAAGTCCAGTTAAGATTTAGCCTTCTGCCAGACAATCCTACTTATCTGCATTTGTATATATTTCTTTTTAATTAACCCTTTCCTGTTTTTCAAATTTTACTCTTGTCCAATTTGAATGAAGCTGCAGACGTCAATTAAGTGTGCATGCAATATGAAATGAAACGAACGTACAGGGAAGAAAATATTGTGGTAAAAGAAGAAATTGCTTGTTACAAGCAATTTCTTCCTTTCCCACAATGATTTCTCAAGTATAAAATCACAGGGACGTAAAACAAGGGATTGTACAGGAAAGGGTTAATGGACTAATGTTTTTTTATGTATCACCAGTTCGATGGTTAATTGCGGTACTGATGTAAGTGTGTATACATTATAGAGACACTTAGAACAATACCGAAATTAACCCTCGAGTTTGTCAGATAATATAAAATCCACCTTATAAATATTTTTTTGTTGATTTTCGGAGAATTGATACCTTACACATTTCAAAATTCAACAGAACGATCGATCTATCTTTGGATAAATTATCGGCGTCATGTGTATTTCCTCCTCGAAGCTAGCTCAAATATTTTTGTAGTATAAATGCGCAAATAACGTATAAAATCAACTACAAGAAAGGATGTTGCATAATTATTATATTCCATCTAAGCACGAAATTAAAATGAATAATTGCGCCTGGACCGATAATAATGATAATAATAACAATAAAAGCAGCACAGAACTATACATACAGGATTCTTTAATCTTTTATTATTATTATTAACTATTTTAAATTTTAATGAACTAAAAAAAGACGACTGATGTAAATAAGAGAACGATTTGCTGACGGTTTAAATGTTTTCAAATGAAAATTGTTTTACATGTACAGATGTATATTGTTTCTACTTTTTCAAAGACAAAGGGGAAAATAAGGACAAAAAATAATTCTTCAATAAATGAATGCAAATTAAATGATTGGATAATGAAGTGTCTCTGCGTTTTTTTTATTTTTTTAATTTTCTAAACAAGAAGACTTAAAACATTTAAATTTGGTTTGACACTTTCCAAATTCAAGTCGTATCATCTTCTCAAATAAATGTTTAAACGATTTCTTTAAGGGCTCCATGGCTCTCGTAGGGACAAAATTTCTCACAAAAAAGAATCTTGAACTCTTTGATAAATTTGTTTACTGATGCTTCTATAAATAATTCCAGAATATTTCATTTGCCCTCTATGAAAAGCGTTGCCGAATTTTTTTTTTATATTTTATGGTGTCAACATAAAATAGATTTTAATTGGTTTTCGTTTTCTGTTCGGCAACGCCCTTTCCTAGTGAGCTTGTTACTTATTCTGAAATTATTTATATACAATTTTAACGAATAGTTCAGGATTACTTTCAGAGAGAAATGTTGTCCCGACGAGAGCCATAGAGCTTTTAATCATTTCCAACACAATTCCCTTTTTTACGCCCCCGAAGAAAAAAGTTTCGGAAAAGATTGTGGACAATGAAGAAATTGCTTGTATCAAGCAACTTCTTCATTATCCACACAGTTTTTTACCTTTAGAGGTAAAGATTTTTCAAATGACACCAACATGAAACTGTCGTTTGCATCGTCTTTCAATTTGAAATTTTGTATTTTAGGAATGGGTTAAACGTGTCCAAATGTTGCGATTCAAGTAATGGAGGAAAGTGTACTTTAATTTATTGAGTTTCATGATTCATGACTTGATCTTGAAATTGGAGGCTCGTCATTCGAAAGGTCGATTAAAACACACTGAATAATTCAATTTCAGCTTTGTCTATCAAGATTCCAGCAATTTCATTGGCTGAAATTTCTCTTCTTATTTCCATAAACAAAATTTTAAGTACGCACTTATTTTGAATAATTTGGCTCAAGGTAGATCTATAAATTTTACTCAAAACTAGTAGAAAATTGCCTTGTATTTCTGGATGACATTAACCCATTCCAACACAGTGGAATTTTAGACTGGTCCAAATTGAAAGAAGCTGCAGACGACAATTTGAAGTTGATAGAATTTTTAATTTTTTCCTCATTTTGGGTAGAAAACATTGTGGATAATGAAGAAATTGCTTGATACAAGCAATTTCTTCATTTTCCACAATGTTTTCAAAACCTTTTTTTTGAGGGGCGTAAAAAGGAGGGATTGAGTTGTAATGGGTTAAATGATTTTTTCATTGAGACATTTACCTAAAACTGAATCACATTTGCGTATTGAAAGAGTGTGGTTAAGTTTTAAGGTCCATACCTCAATGAAAACAAAAAGCATTCTCTTCATGTTTTCAATTAAATAGTTCTAGTCTTTATTAATAAACAATTGTAGTATAATTTATCTAGCAAGACGCTTTTTCGTTTTACTTTTATGAAACATACCATCCCAGATTGAGTAATTCCAGGGAATATTGACAGTGTTTCCGGATGAACAAAAATCCATATCTTGTATGCTATGTTTTCGCACAACTAGAAACTCATCTCACAGTCTTTCGGACCACAACTGTTCAAAACAGAACAGATTTCTGTATTTTAGAACTAGAGATTTAATCATTAGAGTGATTTGTGACGAGTAATTGTTTTGTACTAACAGAGACAGGTATCATTGAACAGTGGCAGGAGAAATACGGTCCAAGACAGAACAGACAAGATGGCGTTGTTCATGTAACGAGTGCTTGCCAAATAAGTTGTTTCAAGTTACATTGATAACTCATATTTTACCATATAATGATATCGCCTCAGAAATATACAACAACAGAGTATTGTGATTCTCTAACAAGTAAGCTGTACATGTCGTGTGATAGCACAGCGGAGGAACATTTTACCATGGTTCATCCGTGTATTGCGGTGATTGTGTGTACATGGTAGCACCAGTCCACGTGTCAACCTAATTAGTATAATCTCGTGAAAGCTGTTCTCGTGACTGTCACTGGTCATTCACAATAATGTGTAAATTTATCATATCTTTCTCCTATTCTTTAAAGTCGTCGAGAGTTTTTTTTTGAATTCAAATTCGAATATTATAGACATCATAATGTCGTGTATACAGAATAAAATTTCATTGACAATAAGATGATTGAAAAAAAAAAAAAAAAATGAAATTCAGAAAAACATGCGTACATTTTGAGAATATTCTACTTCTTTTCTTTGAAAAAAGAACAACAAAAACAAATACCACTACTACTAATGATACAAATCAAAATAAATAAACACATGAAAAAGAAAAAAATGAAAATATAAAAACGGAGTGATATTCATTGAATAATGAGTTGCTCTGGAAATAAACAATTTTCAGTAATAAAATGGAGTTATTAATAGAATCAACTTTCAGGAATAAGAAACAAACAGAAAAACAAATGACAAACAAACCCTATACAACAGCAACTTCGACGACAATAGATAGGAATACTTATTTAGTGAATTTTGATGTTGTATTTAAATTTTTCAGAATGTCCATGATGCAAACTGTCTTTTTCGAAATATTTTACTCCCCCCCCCCAAAAAAAAACCGGGTTGAAATGATATAATTCCCATTAAAATGTATTTCCATTCGATATCAACGCGTTTTAGAATACAAACTCCTTTCAAGACCATAAGAAACACAACGGAACTTCAAACAATTTAGTATTTTATTCTTAAAGCGTCTGCAAACACACCCCTTTCAAATGTGCACGACAAAACTATATTTAACTAGATGGCAATTTGCCCCGAAGCGCTCACCTGAGTCGACGACAAAAAAGGGCAAAAAAAGCACATGTGACCAAATTTTTCTATTCTAGGTAAGACTACATCTAAATTCTGTCTTGCACATATCATGGAGAAATAACATTTAAACCTAGTTTTAATATACTTTAGAGAGTTTTTCAAAGGTTTAATTCAATGACCTTCTTTTAGACCCCACGTTACCAAAATTTGAGCTTGTCCTGAATATCAGAAACAAACATTTTGATCAAATAAGGCCTTTTAGCCTTAAAAATGTGCCCTTTAGAGTGCACACAAAGTATTCAGAGTTTTGACGCGGTGACCTTCTTTTTGAACTTAAATGACCAAATATCAAACTTGATCAAGATATTATAAAGACAAACATTCCGATCAAATATCGAGACATTTGGAGAAAAAATGCCCCCTTGAGTTTACACAAGGCATTTCTACAATAAGACCAAGTAAACATTGCCAAATTTCGAGCATGATCAAGATCTTATGCAGACAAACATTCTGACTAAATATCAATTTATTTGAGACAAAATTCAGCTTTCTAGAGTGCTCACAAAGTGTGATTTTTAACTTTTGACCTAGTAATCGACATTTTGACCCATATGACCCAATATCGAATTTGACCGAGATATCATGAAACAAACTTTCTGACCAAATATCAAGACATTTGACGTAAAAATGTGCCCTCTAGAGTGCACACAAGGCTTTTTTACGACTTGACTAATGACCTATTTTTGATCAAAGTGATCCAATATCGAACTTGACCAAGATATTAGGAAGAAAAACTTTCTGACTAAATATCAAATTGTTAATATATTTGAAGCAAAGGGGTGACCTCTAGAGTGCACCCAAGTTGTTTTTTCCCTAAGATTTGACCTAGTGACCTAATATTTGACCCCACATGCACAAGCATTTGTTTTATACTTTATTAATAAAAGCTACATAACGCCTATTATACACTATTAAATATACATATAGTAAAAAGATGGATTTTAAAAACACGAATTTTTAATATCACTAAACAAACGCATCTGCCCATATGCCCCAAATTAAACTTGTCCGAGGTTTCACGGAGACAAAAATTCTAACCAATTTTACAAGACATACGATGCAAAATTGTGACTTCTAGAGTGCACACAAGATGTTGACACACAAAGGACAACTGACGATGGCCCCAGCTCATAAGCTTCACAAAAGCTCATCTTGAACACTTCGTGTTCAGGTGAGCTAAAAACGGGGTTTAATTCAAAATGCGTTTGTAACGAGTTGAAATACAGCGTGAATATTGTCATTCAAACCAGTTTTGAAATAATTCATTTCTAACATTGTTGTAATATTAACACTATTGAATATTTAAAAAAGTAGCAAAAGATGTGCATGTATGTAAAATGAATGAACTAATGAATAGAATTGAACTGAATTAACACACAAAAACACCTTTTACGACAGTGACTTAAACCGCTGGTATTAACTCGTTGTGAAACTGTAAGTGGATAATCTTAAACCTAAGTAAGATAGCAGCTGGAGGCTAGGAAAGGATGTAGTGGTAGTACTGGTGTGAGAAATACCAGGAACCCATTGCTAGGTGCACCAGCCGCCGCGATATGACTGAAATAATGTTAAAATTGGCGTTGAACCCCATTCAATCAATTGTGAAACTGTAAGCCAAACATGATATATTGTGAATTATTAAGTTCCACATGCAGGCTTTTTATTGATACGTTTCTTACTTACGCAACCCGAATCTGTACGGTAATTTGTCAGCCTTAAAACCTGGCTTCTCCATTAAAAAGCTTGCAGGTAGACCCAAGGCCATTGACTTATATTGTAATGAGAGAGTTTGATTTATTCTATTTTAGAGGTGAAGAGAATTTTTATTTGTTTTCATGGAGGCATGAAACGAAAAACCTACTCACACTGTTTGAATACGCGAAGCGTATGACAGTCGGACTCAATCTTTGGTGCACAAATAGTGGGAATTCCTTTACTAGGCTACTCAAAAGCCATTGTGCTAAGGTAAGTAAGAAGCGTTTAATTGACTGGAATTTCTGAACGAAGTGGTCATTTTACTTTCAAAAGAGTTTCTTTTATATATTGAAGGTTTTTTATATCGCCGAAGAAATTCTAATTGCAAGAGGACCGTGATTGCCCTAAAACGAAGTATTACAGATCATAGGTTTTGCATAGCCAAAGTCGGAAATGGTTATTTAACCTATTACCAGATGACAAAGTTTTACACGGGTTCTAATTAAAAGAGGTTGCAAACGACAAATTACCATGGGGGAGTTTTAGAAATATTTGTCATTTGGGTAGAAAATATTGTGGATAAAGAAGAAGTTGCTTGTATCAAGCAATTTCTTAATTTTCCACATTGTTTTCCAAAGTTTTTTTTCGTTAGGGGTGTAAAAGAACAGTGCTTTGTAGGAATGGGTTAAAATTACATTCACAATACCAAACATAAGTCATATGCATACGATTATTTTAACCAACATCTAGAGAGGGTTGTGATTTTCATTCGACTTCATGAAACCGGTATCATTCATTCCAGTTTTCTGTGGAAACTCGACGTGAGTGCATTTCTTAGGACTTTCAGTTGTTGTATTTCGCTTTCTTGATTGATTGATCACACCTGCCAATCAAACAATCAATCGACCAATCATATCTTTCGTTTAGACCGGAAATTATCTTTGAACTCCAACCATAGTCGACATATTTGTAAAGCATTTTTGCTTAAACGACGTAACTTATTCAAGCTGTAGTTACGGCATTCAATTCGCCAACCAACCATTTTACTTATTTGTTACATACTACTGACCATAAATTTCGCAAAATATCGCCGTTTAACCCTTTCCAGTTCAAATACGGGATTTTAAGTTCCTGTTATTTTATACTCAAGAAAACATTGTGGGAAAAGAAGAAATTGCTTGTAACAAGCAATTTCTTCTTTTTCCACAATATTTTCTACCACATAGGATGGTTTCTGTTCAAATGAAATCCAGTTTTCATTGTCGTCTGCAACCTCTTTCAGTTTGGACTAGTCTAAAATTTCCAAAAACGGGAAAGTGTTAATATCGAGATGGAACTTACTGAAGCTCAATTGTCGTATCAACGATCCATCACTCACTGCTTCTTCTATATCACTTTTGACGTAGTGTTGAGGGCGGTCCGTTTCCAGCTGTTGTTTGTTTGTTTTGTTTTTTTAAAGCAGAATATCATATATAGAAGATAAGAACATAACACCAGATGAAAGTGTATTTAAACATTTTAATTTATCGGTTTTACAAATTAGATGATGATGAAGAGTGACATGTGGTAATGGAATGTAATCCAATACCCTCTCTCACGCAGGGAGTTACGTCTCACGCCCGAGGTCCGCTTTTTGTTACCTAATCCTTTCCAAAACAAACAACAGATCAAAAGAATTTAAGAACAAGAATGTAAGAAGAGGAGATTTACTGATTTATTTCCTTCCCTCTCCTAATTTATTTCTATCCTTCTATAAAAGAAGCCTTGCAGGCTACACAAAATTCCAAATTATTGTTTCCATACCTTTCAAGCAACATATATACAAACCTGAAATATTTGCATCTGATATATCTTAACTAAATGAAATATACAAACAGAGGGGAGAATTTTAATTTCAGATTTAGATGTTTCAACCATTCTACCGTGACCCCTGTGTTGTAAGTACTCGTCGTCGAAACGTTCCAAATGGTTACAAAAACATAACATTTCGACGACAAAATCAAAATGGCGTTACTCTCTTATTTAGAACTGGGACACTTACCACATTCTCACACAATAGCCATTTTTGACACCCCTTCGAAAAACAATTGATGAGCATTGTGTGTGAAATGAAGAAATTAATCGCAATAAGATTATTTTTATCTTGTGCTTTTTTTCCCTAGAGAGTTCAAATAAATCCAACATCTTATAAACTTTGAATTGTCGTATGCAACTTCTTTCAATATGGACCAGTCTAATTTTTTGCCGTCTGTTAATAGGTTAAAATCAAAGTACTGAAAAGTACTGTAAGCTAGCATAGCATTGTGCAGTAATTTTATTTGTCAAACTTTATCATGATAAAGAAACTAGGTTAAATTAACTAAGGAATTAACCAATTCTCACACAACCCCCCTTTTTCAACCCAAGAAAATAGTAGTAGAAAACAATGTGGAAAATGAAGAAATTGCTTGTAACAAGCAATTTCTACATTTTCTACATTGTTTTCTACATAAAGAGATAGATATTTTAGAATTTTTCAACAATCTGAAATTTTCGTCTGCACCTTCTTTGAAGACTCTGATCAGAATCATTTTTAACATGATGTGCTGTGAGCATAAATACCTAAGAACTACTTTTTACGGCGTAGGCATTTAACGCATTTGTGGTTAAGCCTCCAGTGGCAATTTTCACTCGTTGAACTTTGAGACGACCTCAAAATTTTGTCTGTGAACTTAAGCTATCAAAGCTGACGCTTTGCTAGCTAAAAAGTGACGGTTGCTGGCCCCACCCACTCACCTTTTTTTGACTGAGATTTCAAACGACTTTAGTTTGCAAATGTAAGGTTAGCGACATGAACAAAAAGCTAATCGTTGTTTGGCGAGCTAAACGTCGTAGCTAGAGCTATAAATTAACCTGATTATATTCCCCTTTTGCGCATTATCAAAAAGATAGTCCATACATAGTTCAGTATAAACGAAGAGGAAGCCCTTGACTGCAGAAATTCATAAATAAGGCAATTCATAGGAGATAAAGCTTAAGTTACAAAAAAAGGAAACTCTAGGTACAAGATATCAAAGATAGATTGAATGGAGCCATATGATCTGGATGTTAGTGTAAATATGGTTAACATACAATATTGAAATTGCAGGCTTCGCTTACTTTACATCTCCAATAAATCAAAGCAGTTTTTTTTCGTGTATGCCCTCTATCTTTATATGTTGATATTGAAATGACAAAACCTCATATCAGGCACAAAATATCAGGCACATAATATCAGGCACTTAATAATTCCACATTTACACCTTCACAACGAAGGAGAAAATATGTTGAAATTTGAGTTCAGTGCATACAATACAGTATGAGAATTATTCTAGACAACAATACTAACCTAGGTAAAGCTGTAGAAACGGCTCTTAGTCGCCGCAAAAGCTTGGCATAAACAAAAGCTTGGCATAAATGTCGGAGTCCACCATCGTGTTCATAACAAATGATTCAATTAGTCAATCGATGTTTTGATTGGGAACGACGATCAATTAAATTGAAAGTATGTAAAACTATTCCAAATAGATCATAAAGAGACAGAAAATGAGTGAAATAGAAAACAACATTTTCCATGAGTGTGATATTCAATTCAAAGGTGCTTGAATGTAAAGAACCGTTTGGTCATTGTTTCATCTGAAATGGCTCCATCAGACCCGGGCTCTCTGTTCTTGAATGCGTTAGTCACAATTATAAAGTATGTGCCTTGTTTATCACATCGATTTTGATTAACTTTTTTGTAAACCTTGATTGATGACTTCTAAGTTATTTTGCATTCATACTTTAATAAACGTGTAGCATAAGGCTCAGATATGGTAACGTGCGTATTTTAAATTACTTATTTCAAATAATGATTCGGCATCAAGTGTCTGTCGGTTTTCGACCAATCAACATGAAGATAGGCCACGAGACTTTTATCACTGTTTCTCCAGTCTCACCATAGACATCGGCGAAGCTGTAAAATGAAAAAGAAAAATGAAATAAATCATAATACGACAGAAAATTCATAGTTCCGGAATAACCAGTAATTCTCTTTGGAGATCCATGTTTATATTTTCCTTCAGGCAGTCCCGCTACAGTATAACCGAGTAACTTATTGTTTGATATGATTCATTTTTCCAGGATCTCAGCTTATTCTCTACAACCTCTCAGACAAAAATGACCTGGTTTTAACAAAAATACTCAAAACAAAAATGTATACCAAATGTTCTGGCTACTACAGCGTTATCGTCTGGATTGAAATAGCTGTTGAAATCAGAAACGAAACTCGTCTTGCTAAATTTAAAGAGAACAGTAAAACATTTTTCCCTTACACGTAATAATAAACTTATTGTTTCTATTCTTTTAATCTAATTAATTCTTTGGGGTATCTGTCAGTAACACGATTCATGTGTGTAACTTATGATGAAGTTATGTATCTGTTAGTGTGTTACTTATGTATCTGTTTAATTCATATTATGTTCTTTCGATTTGCTTAATCTGAGATAGTATTGCGATTGAATGTATGTGAGTGGTTGTGCGAGTGTGTGCGCGCGCGTGTGTGTGCGTGATTAGTAAACATGTATTGAAAGATTTATTGTTAAAAGGCCGTGTTGGAAATAAAGTCTTAACATGTAACCTTCTATAAATAATGTTATCTCTATTATTATTATTATCGCCATTATCATAGTGGTATATTGACGACGTTGCTGCCTCCCTATGAAATTACATTCTTGTTGATCGTAAAATTGGATAGAATTTACTGTTACAAAAAATTCCTACGGCGACGACCTCCACCATCGCAACAACAAAAACCTCCGTGCTAGTTTTTCGTACGCATGGGAAGTAAATTAAGATGACAATCCTTGCGGCAAACATTTGATTTTGACCCTATTAGCATTTTCTACGAACTACATTGTATTACATAAATCATTGCGACATGGGTACCCTTATGTCAGGGTTGCGCTTAGTGCATTGAGATGTGCTTCCGATGTGCTTGGACATGATTTCATGATTCTACCAGTGTGAAAAACGACAAGAAATTGTGGTAGTGTACCGCAATAGTTTCACTGATAGTTTCAATAAACCTTTATAAAAAGGTCATTGTTTAATTGATTTATGATTTGTTCAGTAAGTTTTGAAAGCATCCGTCAATTTCAAGTTTTGATTCTCAGACGTTTCAGTACGCAAAGCTTAAACATATGAGTCAATCTGTTAACTGTCTGAGCAAAACCATCGTAGCTCAGAAGGTAACGCAGTGTGGTTAATCCTTGGGTCGAAAGTTTGATCGCGGCTTAGTAACATACACTTGCGTTATTTTGTCTGGTGAATGTGTCACTGTTCTAAGTGTCATTATAATGTCTGACATTTAGAAGAGTACTTCGCCAATCGATCTGTCTTTCATCCACAGGTGAATAATAATTATTGCAACCTAGCAGAAAGACAGGTAAAGCTCCGATTGCATGTCGAGCAGACAACCGAAAAATTCTTACAAGAAGCTTGAATCTTAAAACAATATCGAAAGGAAATACTTAAATTCGAGTGAAAGAATAATTTCATTGTGCTATTGATTTAAATTTGTTTGTTTTTTCTAGGAATGTGACATCCATACATTTCAGCGAGGAGTCCTGTATAGTTAAGAGGTAAGGGTGGCGGACTCGTCTTCTGAGAGGAGTCTAGGGTCGCGGATTCGAGTCCTAACCGCTCGTCACGTCTTGGGCATGACATTGAGAGCTCGAGCCTAGTACCAGTGGTACTCGGGAAAAACGTGAAAGCATGAATGTCGCCGTATGAAACACAAAAAATGTTCAAAGCGGCGTAAAACCCCCGTTCATTCTATATCTTAACTAGAGGTGAACTTCAGAGCAAGATCTCAGTCTTTATTAACCTTATGTCGTATTCAATTTATTAAACAAAGAATCACGGTACCTTTTCTTTACTTGTTCAATCTGACCAGAGTTTGGATAGTCTCGATCATACTTCCTCCAAGCAGAAAATGTTGACAAGTATCCCACATATTCTTCTACAGTAAGTGTTCGATTGATAGCCAAGTCCGGAGACTCAAACCTCTGCCAACCAGGAAACGGGAGCTCGTATCCTTTGTAGTGTTCCTCTACTTCGATCCGTTTTTCATCCCAGTAACTTCTAAGTAGGTCGTTGTAAAACTGAGAAATTGGAAATTTTAATTTGTCGTTATAATATTAACCATTTCCTGTTCAATCGCTAATTTTTACGTCCCTGCGATTTTTTAATTGAGAAAACATGGTTTGTTACAAGCTATTTCTTTTTTTCTACAATATTTTATACCCTACTAAAAGACTAATTTTCAAATATAATCGACTTTTAATTTTTGTCAGCAAAACCTTTAAATTCGGGCAGTTCTAAAATTTTTCAAAACAGGAATGGTTGATTTAAAAAAGAGGGCCGTTGGCCCTGGGGCGCTCACCTGAGATAAAGGCTCTTTTTCTTTCAACATTCTTATTGCATGTAAAGGTTAGGATTATGATATAAGTAGGCCATACTTTATACATATATAGGCTCTGTGTCTGGGGATCAAAATGTCTAACAAATTCCAAGGCTTAAGGTTAAATTTGAAAGAATGAGATAACTTTTTTTCTCTCTCTGAATCCATAAGCTATAATTTCAGAAATAAGAAAGGTGTCAGTGAACCGATGCTTCATGCATATAACCCCTAGGACTCTGCCACTTGGGACGGAAGGATCATGTTTTAAGCTATTTTGAAAGAGGTCAATATACTGATGCTTCATGCAAAATATCATGACTCTACGCCATCTGGGTCAGAAGGAAATTTTTTTAAAGATTAATTTATAATTTCACTTTTGTTGCCATGGCAACCTCAGTTTTTAACGGATTTAAAAATTTTAGCTATTTTTAGAGGGGATCACCTAAGGACATTTGCTCAATTGGGTTCAAATTGGCCAGTGGTTTTGGAGGAAATCTCGTTTAAAGAAATTGTCGACGGACGGGCGCCGGGCAAAAGGTGATCACAATAACTCACTTGAGCACTTCGTGCTCAGGTTAGCTAAAAACAAGCTTAACGATACCATTCGCAACACCATCCACGCAACCTCGCATTTGAAAGCCAGAAAGGCTAAGTTTTTAAGAGGTGAAAGGGATATTTTTTGTTTCATGGAGGTATGAAACGTAAAACTAATCACATTTTATGGATACACGAAGCCGATTCACACAAAAGTGTGATTAGTCTTTTTCGTTTCACGCCTCTATGAAAACAAAAATATTCTCACCATTTAATCATATCAAGTGGGAAAAAAACAAATATTTTATAAATTTTGATACACTTTTATGGAACTACATGTACATATGTATTTCGTGCGGAAGCGTACAAATAGATGCGTTCTAAAACATTTTGAACATGGGGGTATGAATCGGAACGCTAGCTTCCGATAGACAAAACTAAAAAAAAAAAAAAAAAAAAAAAAAAAAAAAATTGCCAGACGCTTCATTTTATGCATGAAAGATTGCATCAATATTCCTCTTGAATTTTAGAAATAGCAAATAAAAGTCTCAAGGATCACATACTTCAGCTTTAATTTAAAACAAGGGGCTTACAATATCACTGGCGCTCACTTGACGTAAGTCGATGATTAAGAATCGATATTAAACACAAATACCAAGAATATACATTTTTTCAGAATAATTATAAACTGCTCTCGAGGTTGCAAGAATTTACAATCTGTTGGAAACATTCAGAAACCACAGCTTAAAGTTTATATTGACAAATGTATTTTTGTGAAAAGTAAAAGATGTTTAGAGCTGAAAAATTAATACTAAAATGACATTATAAGAACGCGAGCGACAACGTCAAAGGATAACGAACACACTCTGATTTTGGGTATTGAATAAAATGCACGAACCTGCCACGTGATATCATTTCCAATTTTGTTCTCCAGTTTGTTCATGCCATAGCCAAGAGCGACAAACACCCCTCCAGGTTTCAATACTCTAGCAGCCTCGTCATAAAACTTATCCTGGTAGAGCCAATGTAAAGCTTGTGAGATTGTTAATAAGTCCACAGTACCGTTATCAAGAAAACTAAGGTTTTCTCCTGGGCTAACAATAAATCTTAAACAGTCACTGTTACTCTCGGCAGACGATATCTGTTCTTGGCTTATGTCACATCCGATAACGTTCCGGAAGTATTTACACAGAGGTCGAGTACTCTGACCATTTCCACACCCTACATCCACAGCAAGGTCAAAATTACAACTATCACCTTTTCCCTCATTGTAATAATTCACAATCTTCTCAAAAACACTTTCCGGGTATGTTGGACGGAATCTAGCATACGATTGTGCGTGTTCTTTCTCTTCGAAATGACGGCGTGACATAGCTTTAGGAATATAGGAATGAAATATTCTTTTCGACTGATAATTAAGACACAAAGGTCTAGTCCTACAACGGCTACTAAAAGCCCTATTGTTAAATTGATTATACTTGCTAATATAGGTATCCTTTTGTTTAAATACACATCGAGTATAATGAAAGATAGTCAAAACAAGCCTCATCTTTGTCAATGTTCTGGTTTGTGACCTAATGATAAACCTTTCACTAATTTTACAATTTCGTCATGTTATGTGTATAAGATATTTTTCAATGGCATCTCTTGCTGATTACACCAGAAACACATTTCCACATTTACTGTATACAGATAGTTATCAATGCCATCGTGACTTCATTTGCAGTTTACATATATACAGCCACAAAACTGAAAACCTTATAAATACTGTTTATCAACCCTTCCCTGTTTTGCAAGATTTTAGACCTGTCCATATTTAAAAGTTTTGCAGACGAGAAATTTTAAGTTGATTTGATTTGAAAAAACAACCATTCCGTAGGGTAGAAAATCTTGAAGAAAAAGAAGACATTGATTGTTACAAGCAATATCTTCTTTTTCTACAATGACTTCTCTATTATAAAACAAAGGGACATAAAAACTAGGAATTGAACAGGAAAGGGTTAATCATAAGTGCAAATTAAAATTGTTCTTTATTCAAATATCCAACCATATTAAACATTGTTTGTGTAATTTATATCTCACTTCAACGTAGTTCTACTTATTATGGTTTTACTTTTCAGAAAAAGCTACCATTTTTCCTTAATTGGAGATCGCGAAATTTGGTTCCAGTTCATAAACAAATATTTTTTTAGTAATGAGAATGAAAGGCGACTTCGTTGGCTTATGACTAATCAAAACGTCTAGATAAATTTTGAGGATTCGTTCCTTAATAAAAGACAACAAGTACTATATATCAATCTTCCACATGATGAAAAAACATGTAATGATGCCACTTAAGCCCAGATTTAGGGTTTTTTTTTGTATGGCGGGTTTGATATTTTCTTCTTTTTTCTTCTTTTTTTCTGTACAAAGGAAACTTATTGTTCATACCAACTCTATCAGGAAAACTCTTTATGTCTATCGATATTACCGGTTTGTCTCTCTGAACTTGTTGGCTTAAGCCAAAATGGATTTTTCACTATCCAAAGGTATTATAGTTAGGGCAACAATATGGCAAATCAACGATCTCAATCCAGTTCGATCATTTTTTATTCAGTTTGATGTCAAAAATTGCGGTCCGCAAAATTCAGCAAATAGTACATTGCTGTAGAGACTCCATGTTCAGGGCATTACGCAACACGAAATACTTCAGGAACTATAGATATGTCATATATCCAAACCTATGCAGGGTGAAATAGGATAAGGTAGTTTTCACTTCGAGATCTTTTCTAAGTCCAAACACAGGGGTGTATCCAGAATCACGAAGAAATCTTATGAAGGAAACGCTTGCATGGCGGCTAAAAACGTGAAAGGAGCTAGGGCAAGACCCCCTTTCTCGATTAGTTCGCAGCAGCTCGAAAAAAGCTTATAATCTATCCTTTAGGGGCCCTTGTGAATGCTTTTATTACGTTGGCGGAGAACCGAAGCATCTAAGCACAATTTGAATAAACTGTTGCTTCGATCACCAAACCACTAAATTATTTTAGTGCGCATGCGCTTATAGTGTATCAACATTCCGACAATTATTCATATTCTAACTTTCAAAAAGTATGTAAACAGAACACCTTTGGCCTATCACTTCGTGGATATGATTATTCAAATGATTTCGCAGAAGATATCTTCTGGAAAGGCGGACTCGCACACCGTACCCGTATTTCAAAGACGATTTCTACAATAAGATCCCTTAAGAGATTTTTTTTAAAAATTACATATTGATTAAAAATGCTTAATCCAAATATGCAAAGAAAAAACAGGGGTCATCAAATTTGATTTTTTATAAGACGTGGCTGACGATCATGGAGGTCTATGCTTTATAATAACACGTTTCAAATCTAAATGGATACAATCTAATCGGCAAATTATCTATATACCAACAGAAATACACTTTGTCTTAATATGATATTTCTATGTAATCTTTTAAGTACAAATATCATATTTGGCCGCCACCATAACGCATTTGGTAGTGGGTAGGGCTCCTATCCACGGGGTCCTGGGTCCGATTTCCGGCAGCGGCGTATATCCTTTCCAACATTTGTCTCCCACCAAATAGTCAGTCCGATTAGCTCAGTTGGTAGGACACTTGACTTTAAACCATCGAGCACGTTAAAGAACCAGGCGGGGCTCTCAGCACTTTCGTCCTGTACCCCCGCACTATCCCCCGTAGCAACTGTCCTCTGGGGTGCGTCGCTCAAATGGGCAAGTGCTACGGTAGCGACGATATATAAACCGAAATACAAACACTCTCCCACCAATATGTGACCAAATAATCGTAAACCTAAATTGGATAAGAAGCTTGAGGCTCCGAAAGGATGTTGTGGTAGTACTGATGTCAATTTGAAAAATAGGAATCTATGGTTTGATGCTCCAGCTGCCCTAATATGTTGAAAGTGACGTTATGCCACATTTAATCCATCAAACATTATTTTAGTGGGATAAACGCTTTAACGTAACTAAAATATGTTTAAAAAAGCACTGAAAGTACTGATGATGGATGTCCGTGTTGGCATAGTAGAGTGATATGCCCGTGTTGGTGTACAAAATGGCATTTTTCAGGTAGATAATCTTTTTTAAGCATAACCTCTCCCCTAGCCTGGTTTGTTTAATAGGTACATGTAATACAGGACGTTTCTTTTCCGAGTCCTGGGCACGATCACAAGTTGCCATTGTTACACACGTCAATTGTCTTTCACCGATGGAAATATCATAAGTAATTTGCGGCCTGTTGAGTTGGCTGAGCAGCTACACATGTGATGGCCCAAATTTATTGTTACAGTTGCACATGTTACTGGTGTAAAAAATGACAGGAAGCAATATTTGGGTGCACCTTTCCAACAGCGATTTTACTGAAATACTACTAAAATTCAGGTTAAACCAAATGCACTTGATCGCAGCATAACCAGCTTTCAAGATCAATACTTTTTTTTAACTTTTCCGAGATGATCCTTTCCGAAAACATTCCACAAATAACTAAGATATCATTTAAGAAACTTGGACAACATAAGATTAGCAATATTCGTTTAGAATAATTAGCCTACCTGTAAGAAACAAATGAGAGATTTTGTATATCTTTAAACCTTCAGTGATCCAGTAAAAGCTTAACCCGTTCCCGCGCAATCACGCTTTTATTATGTCCCTGAAGAAATGCATTGACGAAATCATTGTAAGAAAAGGAGAAATGGCTTGTTTTACATTTTTTCTACTCTATCTCGGCCTTAATTTTCAATCTCAAAGCGATATAAATTGTCGTCTGTAACTAGTCCAAAATTTTGTCGTTTGATAATGGATTGAGAATGCCAATGATATTACGCCATTTTCAAAATTAGTTGTTTGTAGGAGACAGGTTTTGAAAAATAATAAATCGACCCTAACTGGGCGCAACTTCGCTTCTAACATATTGACATCCCACTGAATCTTCCAAACTGGGTAAAAATGATGGACGCCTACGAAGTCCATCGAAAAACTAGTACTTCCGTGCGTGGCCCCTTTCGTAGATCTAATTTTCTGAAACCCGTTCCATAGAATTTCTTGTTGTTGTCTTTTCGGTGTCGGGTAAAAAAAGCCTAGAGTAAGAAAGGCCCGATCCAATAAGGCCCAGTCCAAAAAGGCCCACTATTAATACTGACCAAAAAGGGCCAGTCCAAAAGGGCCCAGACCAGAAAGGCCCATGAAAAATCTGACCAAAAAGGCCAAGAAATCAATCTTAACATTTGGCAATATTTTGACTATGACAATTGTATTTCCCTTTTTTTATTTTTAAACTGACTTAAAATTGATCAGTATAGAATAAAAAAAAAATTCATTAACCAATTTGAGAATGGCAGTTTTATGTTAATCGGTTAATCAAGTGTGTTGAAAGGTGATTGCATAAAGAAATAAAATATCAAGATAGAGTATGGCTACTTTTTAAAGCATTTTCTCCTTTTTCCAAAATGGCTTTCTGTCATTATGGCAATGTTGTGGGAAACTAAGGTATTTTTAATAAAATGTTAGTTCCTCTGTACATTGTGCAGTATATAGTATTATTATCTGGGAAAGGGTTTTTAAGCAAGAGAATAAGATATTTGCACTTCTTAAAGACCTAGTTTAAGGAATGTTGTGTATGTTGGACCCCTACTGATAAGCTAATTCCTTATCTGTAAATCACACCAGGGGGTTAATCATCTTGTATATTCCATTGATGACCATCATCAAAATTTGTCAATACTATGCAATAGCTGAACCTTAGCTTTATTCTGATGAGAATTTGACAGGAAAAAGTAAAGTTATTCTTTTTAATTTATCTTATCATTTTTTATGCTTTTAAAATTTCAAGTCTATTTCAAATTACTAATTAAAAGTGACTAAGTTGCAGATTGCTG
Source organism: Fragum fragum (assembly GCA_946902895.1). Taxonomy (NCBI): domain Eukaryota; kingdom Metazoa; phylum Mollusca; class Bivalvia; order Cardiida; family Cardiidae; genus Fragum; species Fragum fragum. Next base: position 35,435,935 of record OX336365.1, read on the forward strand.
GATTGAATGTAATTGAAAGAAATTTACATACATTAGTTTTCTTGTAATTTAAGCGATTAAACAGTTTCTTTAAACATTTGGTTAAGTAAGAATTCTGGTAAAATTACTTTTTTTTCCATTTTGATTTATCTCCTGGCCTAGAATATTGAATTATTCCATGAATATTATAGTAGTTTTACAAACTAAAAAAGATCGATTTGATAAAAGAGAAAAAGTGTTGAAATATCGAGACGAAAGGTGAAATAAAAAAAATCATGTTTTCTCATCTTTTCTCAAAGTTTTCTGTCCAAGTTATTCATGTTGCTATTTATGATCTGTTATGATAACAATAGCCTTATATTTTGTATTTTTACTCCTCCCGCACTTTGAAAAAGTCTTTAAAATGAGAACTTATTATTCATTAACAATTATAACGAAATAAAATTCAAAATTTATTTCAAAAGACAAATTAGCTACAAAGAAAGTGCAAATATATGCAACACTCATCCATGGTAATACAGCAGATTTAATCCCTTGTATACTGTATATAGCTTCCTTATCAGATAAGGTCGTTAAATTCTCAGCAGGTGGTTAATTTGGGGGGGGGGGTCAAATAAAGAAGGATTAAACTAGGCCTTTAAAATGTATTTTTGCTAACAGCTAAGTAAAATACAATCATAATGACTCGCTATACTTGTATACACGTGGGCCTTTTTGGACAGGGCCTTCATGGTCGGTTTTGAAAGTTGGCCTTTTTGGACTGGACCTTTTTGACACTGGGCCTTTTTTACCCTAATTCGTCTTTTCATACAGTATTTTGTAGTTCAATACATGTTTATTAGAAAAAATAATGATAGTCACAGTAAAAATAAAGGGTGACAACATGTTAGTATGCCTCGATTTAAATTATTTCTTTGCAAGTCAATAGATTTGGTCCCAGTCATCTGGTCATATCAACTGGTAGCTGCAATATCATAGCCCTCTTTCTGAAAATCTGTTCGCCAGCATATCATCAGAAAGAGGGCTATGATATTGCAGCTAAACAACTGGAACAACAACAAAGATAATTCAATTTGTAGGTCACACTAGTGAAACTTATTTCAACCATTATTTTTCAACGCGAAAACAAAAGTTAGATAAAAATATGAAAAGTATGAAATTACAATTAGTAAAACAAAACTGCGCTTGAAATTGCGAACAATACTAATCCATGGTGTGCCAAGTTCGAACGGTGCTTTGATTACGGTTTGGACCCAGTCCGGCCGAAAACCAGCATTTTTTTCCGGAAGTAGACGTCAAAACAAATAAAGATAAATATTTCTGGTAGAATATCGGTAAGGACAGTCGACAGTTATATTTAGAGGTATAGATATTTTCATCTTTTATTGATTCATTTGTAACTACATAGGTCCTATCACAGAAGTCCGTAATTTGACTAACACCCTGTAAACACGGTCACCGTAAACACAGGGACTTTGTAACAATTAATTTTTTTAATGTTAATACTATATTGACAAAACTCAATTGTCGTGCATGCCTACGTTATCGTGCATGTCCTCTTAGGAGCCTCGGTGACCTTTGACTCATTTTGTCACAGGATGCTTAAGTCTCAGCGCCCCCATCTGGTGTTGTGAGAATCGCCCTATACCATATTGCACACTTAACTTAAACCCACCGAGATGTAAAATTAACCCCTAAATAACACATTTCACAAAATTGGGAGCCACAGGATAGTTTAAAGTTAAGTTTGAATAACCTTAAATTTGACTTAACTTCAAATAAATCTACAAGTTTAATTGTTTTAAGCACAGGCGCGTGACAAAAATTAAAACGAGAATTGTGCTTCTTTTTTGTTGCCATGGACACTCTTTTTCGTAAGATGCACGTTAACTGCAGTAGCAATCCAAAATTTCTCAAGGGCCGACAAAGCAACTTTCGGGACAACTTTCTTGTAGAATTTCAGGATAGAACCGGACAAACTTTTACTGAAAGATTAATCAACTGTCTGTAAAATATATAAGAACTATGTGATTAGATGAAAAACAATTTTTGATTTGTACTGAAAATTAATTTCCTTACATGCACGATAATTGAGGTGAAGAGGATATACGTAAATAAAGATAAGGGGTTGAACTTGACAAAAAGTACGAAAATACCTGGTCCCCTTTCTGACGTCGATTTCTGTCATTTTGTGTTGAATGATGCATAAATATGAAGGAAAATGAATAATCTACACGATATACAGTGATTCACTGAGTGAAGTCGCCAATAGCGGATATTCCCCTATAGCGGATCGATTTTATTTTCAAGGTCTCACAAAGCAAATGTTAGGAAAGCTTCTTTAGAATTATTACTTTTCTATCATCAAATGACCACATGAGTGTCGAAGGCAAGAAGAAAGTCGATTCAAACCGAAAGTAGGCTACACTGATGTTATCGGAAACTTGACGGTCTCGCAGTAAACTCTGAAATCGCATTGTTTTGAACTTCGTCTACGGCGGTTTTTGTTCAAGTGAAGAAAGTTTGCAAGAAAAATAAGCAATATCTGTATATTTATCTGAAGAATAGCACTTCTTTATACTGTACAATCATCAAACATATCAGTGAAGTGAGTAATTTACAAGTTTTCAGTTGAAAACAGCCTGTGGTCGGGTTGCCAATAGCAGATGATTGAAGCCGACTTTTTTGGAGGGGTTTTCTTAAAACATTTTTGTCAAGTCAACTGGCACAATTCTTCTGTTGTGTATCTTTTAAGAGGTCTTAAAACATATTTAACCCATTACTAGTCAATCCAGCATTTTTATGGCGTAGAAATATAGCTTATGGAAAAGAAGAAATTGCTTGTAGCAGGCAATTCCCTTTTTTTCTCACAATGTTAATTTACGTTTTCTACCTCATGTGACTATTCAATAAGAATTTAAGATAACTTTGTTTTGTTGGCTGTACCCTCTCTGAATTTTTACCAGTCTATATTTTTGTAGTTTGGGAATGGGTAAGTGCTTCATGAAGACACACCAAAGTTAAACTGGATTACTGGTTTTAAAGAGAAAGTTTTTAGAAAATGTGGATAGACAGACAAATATGAGTGCTAACAATAGCACTCCTTTGTACTTAGGTGGGCTAAAAATTACTCTATACAATTTTCCCCCAAGTTTCCTGCTATGTTTCCTTCTCTAGATGATACAAATTCACACACAGATGTAATGTGTTGAACTTTAGATCTTTATCAGACAACAAAACTTAGAATATTTCAAATTGAAAGAAGTTGCAGAGTTAATGAAAAAAAATAAAAAATTGTCTTTTGAGGTAGAACTAGCAAACAATGGTGCACAATGAAGAAATTGCTTGAACACTTAATTTGTACATTTTCCATAATGTTTTCAAATGCTTTTTATATGTTGCCAAAGGTTATCGTACATTGTTATCATCTTTTCCGTCCGTCCTATCATCTTTTCCGTCCTGACATCCAAGTTCTTTTTAACACATTTCCTTCTACATTAATGGACAGGTTCTAATGAAATTTTCACAGAATGTTCCTGGCCAACTGTTGTAGTTTACATTTAAGGCTTGTGTCACAGAAAAAGGGGGCTTAATGCAAAATTTCTTGTCCGGCTAGTTAGCTGCACATATTGAGACTATGGCACACTTATTATTAAGATGCAACAGAAAGTGGGATTATGTGGGAATGGGCTTAACATCTTGACTGTACACATCATTCCAAGTGATGTGTCCAAAGAGATAACAACAACCAAAAGGAGCAACACCTTCTAAGGGACCGTCCAGCAAAAAGCCCACACAATATCCAAGAAACGGGAAGAGGAGAACGGATGAGTCTAAGGAAAAGGGTGTGTGAAGAGGGATTACTATAGATTACATAGATACAAAATATATTGAAATATATAGCAGGTTTAACCATCGGACATGTCCCAAGTTTTCCTCGTTGGCCAGCTCCTGGCCATGTTGGTGGTGTAGTGGTTGTTCCTTACAACTATATCATTACTTTACCAAGTAATTTTCTTTGAAGCATCTCCATGATCTTCATTACTTTACCAAGTAATTTTCTTTGAAGCATCTCCATGATCTTCTTTTAAGTCTGATCAGACCAGAGGGAGCAGTACTTCGTTTATCAATTTTTGACTCATATATAATTGTTTAGGATAGTACCGGGTATTATGGATAGTCTTAGTTACTGGTCTTACTGTTATGGCAGGTATTGTACATAATAGCCCGCCTCTACTCTGTTTTGTTACAATGACTATCATATAACGATGCTACCATTTTGTTTAATTAAAAGTAGCCGCCGTCATAGCGCAGTTGGTAGCGCGTCGGACTATCATTCAAAGGGTCCCGGGTTCGATCCCCGACGGCGGCAATTCTCTTTCCGACATTTGTCTACCACCAATGGGCAGATAATCGTAAGCCTACGTGGGATAGCAGCTGGAGGCTAGGAAAGGGTGTAGTGGTAGTACTGGTGTGAGAAATACCAGGAATCCATTGTTAGGTGCTCCAGCCGCCGCGATATAACTGAAAGATTGTTAAAAGCGGCGTTAAACCCCATTCAAACAAACAAATTAATTAAAAGTAATCTTTTCCGTACTATGATACATATCCATGTATTTTTACCCTTATATAGACAACAAACCTAAGACTGGTTCAACTGTAACATGTAGCATAAAACATTTCATAAAAGGGTCTAAATCAAAAAGTTTTAAACTAAGCATCTATTTAGGTAAAAGGTGTCGATAGATAGATTGTTTGTCAAATTAATTTCCACTTTTCACAAGACATTTTACCTTGCTTAAAATTGTCAGGGTGTGGCAATAAGAGATTGTGAACTGGAATTATTTCTTAAGCAGGTACTATACACATGCGCAAAGAGTATATCAATGAAACATTTGCATGTCATGATAAACAAGTCTTAGTTCTGTAGCTTTTCGGTCCCTTTAAATCTTCATTATGAACCAATACACAATAATTTAGCTCTTTCTTTACCACAATACAACATTTAAGACTAGTTAAAAATCAGAAAAGTACAGACTTCAATTGCAGACTACAATTCAAATTTGGTGAAAATTGAGAAAAATAGCTTTGGCATGCTGGGTACAAAAAATGTGAGAAACAAGGTTATTGCTATTGACAAGCAATTTCTGCATTTTCTACAATGTTTCCGCATTTTTTCTTAATGTCATAAAATAGTGGGATTACGCAGTTCAATTAAATATTGTTTCGGGCCTGCTATCTTTTGAAGTGCAAGTTTACAGCAATTTCTAATTTTCAGACTAGTATTCAATTCATCTTACTATCGAGGGATTGTTGTGCATTTTTGTTTCAAATTATGATATTTTGAAGTGTATTTGTGATTATTTGCAGCAAACCATAATGTAAAATACAGCTTTAGATTACTTTGATACCATCCCTTATCACGTGACCCTATATTGGAAAAATGGATCCGGTATTGGAGAAAACAGTGACCAATTAAACAAAGCCCAATATCAATTTAGACAAGTCCCTGTGCCCGTAAATAGACTAATTTGTTTATACTACTCATAGGCCTACTGGATGGAATGTGTAACATTATAGACCCCTGTGGGTCCTATCGACTATGTTTATGTGTTGCTTGTCAATTTAATGGCCTCTCCTTACTATATTTGTGCATCAACAGCACTCAGGTTCTGGGATTTTTAACAACTTATAGGCTTAAATCAATATATACTTTAGTTTTCCATATTTGCATAGTCTCCTGCTTTCGATTTGCTTCAATTCTATGAATGCACTGTTAACTGTTAAAACAATGTGCAATTTGTAAGAAATCAATGTCATTGAATAAAATATAATATAAACATTTTCCCATCATCCAGTACATCCTTTTTTTATCCTTCAAAACAATAACAAACAATCTTATTATAAAGTGTTATGAACTTGATTGAGTAAGGTATTTGTGGTACGAAATGACTAATTCTTTTGTACAAAATGACCAACGCATGGTATGAAATAACTATCATATGGTACGAAATAGCCATAGAAATTATGGTATGAAATGTTTTTTGAAAGAAATAATTGTATAACAGTGGGACATTGATCCTTACTGTAACATGTATTTTGCCAAGGTGCTCGATTATAGTAGACTGCATTTGGGTCTCTGTGACCGTAGTATGCATACACAGAGTAAGTTTTATAACAAATTTTATTACAACTCTGTTTTTAGCCTCCCTGGCTGATAGTAAGAGAGCTATTGTCATGGTGTGGTGTCCGGTCGTCTGTCAATCGTCTTTCCGTAAACATTTCCTTAAGAAATCTTCTCTTCAGAAAGTACTGAACAGATTTCAACCAATCCATACACAACCCTCTATCAGATCCCTTCAAAAAATTGGGATCGGATGAAAACCATATCCTGAACGGGCTTGGCTAATTTTCATATATGGTTTAAGCTTAGAAAATTTTTACCTTGTATGGTAGAAAACATCATGGACATTGAAGAAATCGCTTGTTACAGGCAATTTCTTAATTGTCTACAATGTTTTCGAAAGTTTTTCAATGAGACGTTTAAAAAGCAGGATTGAGTTGGAATTGGTTAAATGAAAATGCTGTTGCTTGTACTTAATTTTACGTGCTTACTTTCAAGTTCCTTAACCTTTCAATCAAACCTGACATCACAACAATGAAAATGCTGTTTCTTCTCCTTAATTTTACATGCTTACTTTGAAGTTCCATACCTTTCAATCAAACCTGACATCACAACAATGAAAATGCTGTTGCTTGTACTTAATTTTACATGCTTACTTTGAAGTTCCTTAACCTTTCAATCAAACCTGACATCACAACAATGAAAATGCTGTTGCTTGTACTTAATTTAAGTGCTTACTTTGTAGTTCCTTAAACTTTAAATCAAACCTGACATCACAACAATGAAAATGCTGTTGCTAGTACTTAATTTTACATGCTTACTTTCAAGTTCCTTAACCTTTCAATCAAACCTAACATCATAACAAAAGTGATTTTAAGCTTTTAGCCTAGCCCGTTACCACACAAAAATGCTTTTTGATGCCCCTTCAGAAAAAAACAATATTGGAAACAAATGTGTAAAATGAAGCAATTTCTTCATTTCATTTCAAAACATTTTATACCCAGAGAGTTGAAAAATAAACTTTAAATTGATATGTGCAACTCCTTTCAATTTAGACCAGTCTTTAGTTTGGCATTCTGGTAATAGGTAAAAAATGTAAGTATAAGCTCTAAAATCAAGGATGGTAGTCTAAATTAATTTTCATTGGAATTTGGTGACTTTTTCCTCTGAGATTTATTCCTTTAAACTTTGCATCCCAGGTTCAAGCATCTACATACAAAACTCATGCTGCAAACTAAGTTATTAGAAAATCTGAAGATGGTTATTACTATAGTAATCTCATATTTGAATTTAAATCAATTGAAATGACTCAAAGCTGAACCTATTCCCACAAAATCATGCTTTTTACGCCTTAAAAGATACTCAAGGAAAAGATTGTGAGAAGGGAGGAATTACTTGTTACAAGCAATTTATGATTGTCCTACAGTATTTTCTACCCTGTATGACACATATTTTCCAAGTATAAAAATAAAATTATTGTCTTAACTTCTTTTAATTTGACAATTTTCTGTCAGTTAAATGGTTTTGGATAAATATTATGCAAGTCTGAGGATCTGTATTTCTTCAACACATTTTGTGTGGTCTAAATGTTCAAAATAAGGCAATTTTCAGGACCTTGAGTCCTTTAATTTGAATATTTGTCTTCAAAATGGTTTTTTATCTGGAAAGGATTCTTCTGGTTAATATGTTTATTGAAGAATACCCAGTCAAGAACATGAGTGTAATTTAAAAGGGAAGTGAATGTTGTCCTTGGACATTTGTGTCAATCATTTTTCTTGCTTTATTGACTTAAATATCATAACTACAGCTTATTCATTCTGCAGTTCACTACAATGTTCACCCGGTATATTGCCAACCAAAATTGCCATCTATATCCCTGCCATTTAAGCTTTGTCAAGGTGAATGAAATACTTTCTCAAAATTGAATTAAAATCAAAGAACTGAAAGCACTGTACAGCTTGAATACGGGTCAATATTTTATTGGATAGAAAATTTTATAGATGATTTTGGCTTAAATTGAACAAACAGGTGGCATAGACTAAGATCAGACTGCACTTATGTGCAGACTGATCTTTGTCTATGCCTCCTGCCAAAACAGGAATATTACGGGTTCAGAATGACACAGGTTAATTGCAACAGGTATGAATTGTTACCTCTGTCTGTGTGTGATTGTTGATGTTTGTTTGGAGTCCAGAGTATGTCTTCTGCATTATTGGATGGATTTCAAAATAACTTGGCAGAGACGATCCCCTTTATCAGTACAAGTGTCATGCATAAAGTTCTGTTGGATACTCTCAAGTACAAGGTCTCAACTGAAGGTCATGTGACTATCACTTAACCCATTCCCACACAGTGATGCTTTTTGACACCCAAAACAAAAACAAAAACAAGTGGGAAAACATTGTGTAAAATGAAGAAATTGCTTGTAACAGGCAATTTCTTCATCTTCCACAATGTTTTCTTCCCTAAAGTTGAAAAATCATAAAATTTCGTTAAGTTTAAAAATTAATGTTGTCTGAAACTCCTGTCAATTTGGATCAGTCTAAAATTTTGTCATCTGGTGATGGGTAAAGAGGGGCATCCTTCTCTTTCTTGTTGTTCCTGACCATAAATTATACAAGCTAACATTGTTTGATATCTCAGTTGAGGTCAGTTTACATGGCCATCAATTCCATCTATTGGTCTACTTGCAGTAATACAGAATCATGGGCAAACACAAGAAGCATGGCTACCATCACAAGTCTTCCTCGTCAAGCTCATCCAGCTCCAGTAGTTCCGACGAGGAGTACAAACATCTCCCGAAAGAACAAAGGAAACAAATGAAGAAATATAAAAAGCAAATGAAGAAGGTATAAAATAGGACTGTTCTCCATCACTAAACAATCCAGCTGGTTTTAGCATTGAAGAAATGTAGCTGTTAATTGTGTGAATTGTGGGAAAAGAAGAAAATACTGTTACTAATTTTAACCCTTGTCAGGCTGAATAAAATCTTTCTTAGAATTAAAGAGCTGAAAGGACTGGAAGGCCAAAATATAGTGAGTCACTGTTAATATTTCATTGGAAAAAAAAATTTGTATATAAACAGCTCTAACTTTAACACATTCCCACTCAATGACGCTTTTAGACACTCCTCACGATAAATTGCCTTGGAAAACTTTGAAGAAATTACTCAGGACAAGACATTTTTTCATTTTACACAATGTTTTATACCCAGAAAGTTGAAAAAAATTAAAATTTCATAAACTTCAAATTGTTGTCTGCAACACCTTTCAATTTGGACTGGTCTAAAATTTTCTTGTGTGGGAATGGGTTAAATTGACAAGCTGGTAATGTAGACTTAGATCAAGCTGGATATATACCGGTATACAAACTGATCTAAATTATATACCTCCAACCTTAAAAAGTAATATTCCAGTTTTAGCATGACAAGGTTGGTAATTTTGCCTCATGTTTTGCACTGAATGCAACCCTTTTCAATTTGGATATTTGTAAAACTTTGTTTTCTGGTCAAAAATGTTTAGGAAAAAAATTTCAGAACCCAAGCTCAGGCGCATATACATTCACAAGAATGTTTCCTGTTCGAAATTAGGTTTATTTCATCACCAAAAAAATCAACCAATTCCCACACAATCTTGCTCTTTGACTTTCCACAAGAAAGAAAACTTTAGAAAAGACATTGTGGAAAATGAAGAAATTGATTCTTAGAAGCAATTTCTTCATTATACACAATTTTTTCTTCCCCAAAAGACAAAGATTTTTATATTCAATCAACTGAAACTTGTTGTTTGCATTTTCTTTCAATTCAGACCAGTCTACAATTTTGTGGTCTGGTAATGGGCTTAGATTTGATAGCAACTGAAAATTGTTTTTGCAATTTCTTTGAATTATGACCAGTCTAAAATATCTTGTCCGGTACTTTGTTAATGTATGGCTGATATGATAATTGATTTGCTAAGACATTTCTTATGTATGCCAATGGACAAAATTTTAGACGGGTTCGAAATGAAAGAATTTGCATTGGACATTTCAAAGTTCACTTTGATTCAGAAGTAAATGCCAAATAAGGCAGAAAACATTGAGAGGAAAGTAGAAATTGCTTTGTACAAGCAATTTCTCTCTTTTCCACAAAGCTTTTGAAGAATTTATTTTCTTCAGGGGTCAAAAAAATGGATTGTGAGGTTATGGGTTACTAAGAAAACTTTGTAACACTTAAAACTATTTGTTTGAAAAATGTGCCATTACAGGTTGTCAATATAGGATTGATTATTTACTATTTTCAATGTTGTTACTAATTTGAAATGGTGAAATATAGAGACTTGAATCTTATTTTTTCATGATAGTGAAGTGAAAATGCAAATATTTTCATTATCTCGTCTGTTTTCAGAGAAAACCCCAGATATTACTGTAGCCCTGATGTGGCTTTGTCTTTGTTCCAAAACTGTGACATTTTCCTATATTTTATTACTGTACTTAGGAAACTCATATTTCACATGTCTATTACCTGTGACAAGACCTTTCTGTTGTTATAAAGTTCAAATTCATAGCTTAAAGTCAAAGCCAAATTCCAAGGGCACCTAGTCCAAAAACTTTGACATATATCTATTTCTCTACTTAGGTTATAAAAAGCCTGCAGGTGATCATTGGTATCGTTATTATGTGCTCTTTTTTTGTATGAGAGATTCATTATCGATACATGTTTGAAGCTTTGAACTCTGTAGAAACTACAGAATACTGTTTATCTTGTGTTTTTAAGGTCCATAGTTGTATATCTGTTAAAACAGATCATTCAAATGTGTTATATTCAAGCTATTTGGGTGTCCAAATATCTGATATTAATTTTTATTATATATTGAATTGGACTGAAGGAAAAGAGGTAATTTATAGAAGAGTCTGTTCCAATGTTTGAGAAAGTGTAAAAAATTGCAGGAGAAGGAGAAAATGATGGATACCAGCATATTTAACCCATTACCAGTCAACAAAATTTCAGACTGGTCCAAACTGAAAGAGCCTGCAGACGTCAAATCAAAATGGCTGTTATTTGAAAAATAACTATCATAAAGGGTAGAAACAATGTCGGAAAAGATGTTATAATAAGCAATTTCTATTCCCACACTGTTTTCTGGAATATAATGTCTGAGGGATTGTGTTGGAATGAGTTAATTCACTTTTATACGTCCCTTGAGAAAAGAATTCAGGAAAACAAGATCGAAAATGAAGAAGCAATTTCTTCAATTTCAAACTTCTCTAAAATTCTGTCCACTTTAAATTGTTGTCTACAATTTTTTGAATTAAGACCATTCTAAAATTGCTGTTTGGTAATGAGTTAAATGACCAAGAGGTCTGTTGCTAAGAAAAATTTGTTTGTAAAGTTGGATGCCAAAGTTTCAATTTGAATATTTTTTCTGACCAATCAGAATTTTGTTAGACGAAACTAAATATTAAATTATTTAGAAGTGAATCTTCTTTGATCTGGAGCTATGACGAAACTCAACAAATGATCTCCTCTATCTTGGGTATTTCTCTTTTAGGGTATTAGTGAATATCTAGTGAGATAACCCATTACTAGATTACATTATTTTGGACTTTTCCATATTTAAACAAGTTGCAGCTGATGATTTAAGGGAGATGTAATTTGAATAAAAGTGCCATATTGGCTAGAAAACACGGCAATCAAAGGAGAACTTGCTTTGTAGCAAGCATTTTGTCCTTTCCTAACAATGTTATTCATATTTTGTTTCCTTCACTGCATCAAACACAGGCACTGGATAATTATTCACCTATCATAAACAGGTACATTAAGATAATAATTCAAGCAATTAGTACAGTACATGTATTGATCTCATTTGTCTTAAATGTCAGGTTGGCCAGGTCAGTGTTAATGGTATCTGACCTTTTATACTTAGATGATTCAGACACGAAAACCCTTTGTTTGTTCCTAATTGGGAAAAAAGTTGTAGATTATGGAAGAATTACATGTATATGCAAGATAACAAGAAAGCATCTGAGAAAATGTTGTTGATCTCAGGGACCTTGCTTGAATCAAGTGATTTTTCCTGTCCCAACAAGCAATTTCTACATTTTCCAAAATATTTTCCAAAGGTTTTATTTTGGGGGACATCAAAATGCGTCAATGTAAAGGGAATATGTTAAATCTACTTTTATATGCTGGAAGGACTGTATTATGTTATGGCCCCAGTCGTCCACCTGTCTGTCCATTAGCAATTTTTTGGGTGGGCAACTCCACCTACAGAATCAATAAAAATGAACTGAAACTTGCTACATCCATTCTCTATGATGTCTAGTTGTGCATAAGACCTTTGAAATTTAAATCACTCTAGTCATTCTTGAATTATCTTGAATTATCTGCCCTTGAATTAGAAAAAACTCACTATATTGCTTGTGTGCCCAACTTCTCCTACAGTATCAATGGGAATGAATTGAAATTTGCTATAATGTATCTCTATGATGTCTAGTTGTGCTTAAGACTTTTGAAATTCAGTTCACTGTAAGTGTTCTAGAATTATCTGCTCTGTAATTGAAAAAAAATGCTATATTTCTGGTGTGTGCAATTCCTCCTACAGTATCAACGGGAATGAATTGAAACTTTCTACAATGATTCTCTTTGATGGCTATTCATGCATAAGGCCTTTGAAATTCAAATCACTCTCGTTGTTCTAGAATTATCTGCCCTTGAATTGAAAAAAAATCACTGTATTTCATGTGTTAGCAACTCCTTCTACAGTATCAATGTGAACAAACTGAAGCTTATTACGATGTATCTCTATGATGTCTAGTTGTGCATAATACCTTTGAGATTCAAATCACTCCAGACCTTCTTGAATCGTCTGCCCTTGAATTGAATAAATTATTATATTTCTTGTGTGTGCAACTCCTCTTAAATTAAGATAACTCCAGTTCTTAATCAATCATCTGCCCATGAATTGAAAAAATTGCCTATTTTCTAGTATAAGCTTGTCAAATGGTTATAACTTTTGCCTAGTGTTAATTGAAATTTACAATAATGATTCTCCATGATGTGTACTTGTGCTTGAGATCTTTAACTTTTTGTCTTGTAGTGATCAATGAATTGTCTCCCCTTTGTTTAGGAATTGCTTAATATTATCAAGTTTTTTGTGTGCAATGGGACCCATAGTGCTGATAGTACAGAGTTTCACAGTGACAAAAATTGCATATTTCCCTTGATGCTTTGATCATTTTGCTTCACAATTGTATTCTTTGGGGTACTTCCATTTTGTTGATATCAAGTTTAATCTTATCTGTCAAGGTCTTGTTCAAGGTCATTTTTATCAAAAAAACTTATTGTAAAATATTATATCCCAGTGACTAGCTCCTTCAAGCGTGTATGCACCACTCTATGAAGCTCTTGTTATAAAATGTAAACATATTCCCTGTTCCACTCTATGTACAATCACTTTGCCATTACCTTGCAGATATCGTTCTTTTTTCTCTCAAATTTTGGGAAGGCTCTAGCCTGTTTTACCCATTACCAGTTGACAAATGGTCCAACTTGAAAGGAGTTGCAGGCAACAATTTAAAGTTTGAGAAATTTTAGATTTTTGCAACTTTTGGGGTAGAAAACATAGTGTAAAATGCAGAAATTGCTTTTCAGAAGCAATTTCTTTGTTTTACACAATGCTTTCCCAATTGTCAGGGGCGTCCAAAGCGTCATTGTGTCGAAAGGATTAAACTTGGAAATTAAAGCACAGTTGTCAATAGAACTTAAAATACAAATTTGATAAATAGAATGAGTATTAAGGTATATTACTTTTGGCAGTTTATTAACTGAACAAATATAAAGAAAGGACAAAATGGAGTTCATAGCATATACACTATATGTTCTTTCATCAAACTGTCAATTAATTGAGAATTCTAGCACCAATTTTGGGAAATTTCTTTACTACCATTCGGAAAAATAGAGGTTTTTCACAATTTTGCAGGCACAAAACTTAAGCATGAAAGGGTTAAATCCCACAATGCAGAGCTTTTTCTTTATAGTTTTATGTTAGAAAAAGCTCTGCATTGTGGAATTTAACCCTTTCATGCTTAAGTTTTGTGCCTTGGAGAGAAATTTTGCAGTAAGTATTTTGGGAAAAGATGAAAAAAAAAAAAATGTTTTAAGTGAAATCTACTTTTATCACAATGCTATATAACCTATAAGGTATATAAATTATTTTCTGTGTTAGTTTTAAACACTTAGAAATGCCATTTGAAGGATCAGTCTTGAAAAAAAAAATTCTGATATGATTTAATCCATTCCCACACAATGATGCCTTTTGATGACTCTCAAGAAAATCAATAGGGAAAATATTGTGGAAAATAAAGTAATTGCTTTGGCAATGTTTTCTACCCAAAATGACAAGTATTCTTTAAAACTTTATCAATTAAAAGTTGTCGTCTACAATACAAGTTCTTTCATTTTGGACAGTTCTAAAATTTTGTTGTCCGGTAATGGGTGAACTATTTTTGATTTCTGAATTTCAGGGAAAGATACCACCAGGATCTGTTCCAGTAAGTATTTTATATTAGCCAATTATCAGATGACTATATTTTAGACTGGTCCAAATGCAAAGAATATGCATATGACACTTTATGGAAGTTTAAAAATCTTGTCTTTTGTGGTAGAAAACATAATGATAAAATTATTTGTAACTAGCAATTTCTTCATTTTTCACAATGTCTTCCATTGTTGTCAAAAAGCATAATTGTGTTGGAATGGGTTAATCTAATTGATATAAACTCTCAATGATACCCCCAATACGGTTTACTTCATTCATACATTTAGCTGATCCATTTTGAGGATGTAATTTCACTGAAAAACATAAGTGCCCATTTTGTGTTATTGTTTAACTTGAAGAGCAATATTTTTTTTTTTCATAGCCATAATTTCTTCCTTTTTAAATACATTTACTTCCTGTAAAAACACTTTCAATAACTGAACATTATTATTTGTTTTAAGGGAATGTATCCTGGTGGTCCTCATGGAATGCCACATGGTGCCCCACATGGAGCCCCTCATGGTGCCCCGTATGGAGCTCCCCCTGGAGCCCATCATGGGCCTCCACATTATCCCCCAGGAGGTAACTACCCACCACCAGGAGGCTATCCCACAGGGGTGGCCCCACCACCAGCTGGGTACAACATGCCCCCAGGTCAGCCTGGATACCCCGCCCCAGGCTACCCAGGTCAACCTCCAGCAGCTGGACCAGGTGGTAAGTCTAACTGAACTCAGATAATACAGGTTGTATGTGATATCAAAATACCTCAGTTTGCTTAACCCTTTCCTGTTTTTGAAAATATTAGACTTGTCCAATTTCAACGAAGTTGCAGATAACAATGAAACATGAGTGCAATTTGAAAAAGAAACCAACCTAAAGTGTAGAAAATATTATGGGGATAGAAGAAATTGCTTGCTGCAGCAATTTCATCTATTTCCGCAATAATTTCTCAAGTATAAAATCAGAAGGACTTTAAAACCAGGGATTTTACAGAAAGGGTTAATTTATGATCAGGAACATAAAACAATGTAAATCATTGGTTGGCAATCTAAACTTAAACCATTCCCACACAATCCCTCCTTTTTACGCCCCTCAAGAATAAAGATTTGGAAAACATTGTGGAAAATGAAGAAATTGCTTTTAACAAGCAATTTCTTTATTATCCACAATATTTTCTAACCAAAAAGACAAAAAATAGAATTTTCATCAACTTGAAATTGTGGTCTGCAGCTTTTATCAATTTGAACCACTCTAAAATGTTGTGATGTGGGAATGGGTTACTAACTAACCACTCCTCTGGCATGCACACTGATCTGTGACAAGGCAGTTGGACTGAGATACCAAGCAGTATTAGTTGTTTAACCCTTTCCTGTTTTTCAAAGTTTTAGGCCAGTCCAAATACAATGGTTTTGCAGACAAAAATTTAATTTGGATTTAATTTGAAAAATGGCCATTCAGGGTAGAAGATATTGTTGAAACAGAAGAAGAAATTGGTTTTAACCCATTTCCTGATGAAAAAAAATCTAATTTATCCATATTGATAGTAGTTGATTAGGATAACTCAAAGTATAGTTAAATTGAAAAACGAGTGCCATAATGGGTAGACAATAATATGAGAAATGAAGAAAATCTTGTCACAAGAAATTTTACCTTTTCTCACAGTACTGTCTCCAGTTATATATCTAATGTGTTAAACCAGTACCACACAATGGTGCTTTTTGATGCTCTGAAGAAAACTATCAAGAATAACTTCTTCTTTTCTCACAACTTTTTTTCTACCCTATTTGGCACTTTTTGTCGAGCCCGCTTGCGGTTTGAGAGACATAGTTGTTACTATGTCAAGTCAGTGTATGTGCGTTTGTGCATTGGTTAGTCCGTTAGTCAGTCCGTCCGAAATTGTTGCGGATGGTTTATGGATGGATTTCAAAATAAATTGGCACAGCTCAAGGTCAAACACTAAAATTGTGCTTGTCTGGAGCATTTCTCCTACAATTATGGATGGATTTCAAAATAAATTGGCACAATTGTTCTCCATCATGAGTAGATGTGCCATTTGAAAGAATTTTTTGATAGCTTCAACTTCAAGGTCAAATCTCAAGGTCAAACACTAAAAATGTGCTTGTCCATAGCATTTCTCCTACAAATATGGACGGATTTCAAAATAACTTGGCACAATTGTTCTCCATCATGAGTAGATGTGCCATTTGAAAGAATTTTTGGATAGCTTCAAGTTCAAGGTCAAATCTCAAGGTCAAACACTAAAATTGTGCCTATCTGGAGCATGATACCTTAAAAGTTTGCGGGCTCGACAGCAATTGTCCTGGGACAACCATCTAGTTTTCTAATTCTATTGCAATTTGAAAATGTTGTCTACAACTTCTGCCAATTTGGGCCAGTCTAAAATTTGTTCATGTGGCAATGAGTTAAAATACTTGATTGTGTTTGAATGAATTTAGCCACAGTTTGTCAGGCACAAACCATTAATCCTTTCATGTTCAATTCCTCATTTTTACGTCCCTGTAGTTTTATAATTGAGAAAATATTGTTGAAAAAGAAGAAATTGCTTGTCACAATCAATTTCTTGTTTGTCCACAATATTTTCTACCATACTGAATGGTTATTTTCAAATTAAATTCACTATCAATTTTCATCTGCAAAATCTTGGAACTTGGACAGGTCTAAAATCATGCAAAACAGGAACTGTGTTAACTAATTCTTTCCTATGTATTTCAGGTTTTGTAGCCCCAGGAGGTGCCCCACCCCCATCAGGCTACCCAGGATATCCTAGTATGTAGATTTACATCATATGCATGTGTAGATCTATAGAATGTTTATAAGGATTTGACTGCTACAATTTCATAATGCTTAGCACGTTGCATGCTTTAAACATAACCAAATACCTGTACATAGAAATGTAAACATCAAAACATTATTTGGTTTAGTAGAATTTTGTTTATTTAACCTATTCCCACTCAATGACTCTTTTAGACACCCCTCAAGAAAAACAAATGGGAAATCATTGTGTGAAATGAAGAAATTGCTTGTAACAAGCAATTTCTTCAGTTTCCACAATGTTTTCTTTTCAGAAAGTTAAAAAAAATCTAAAACTCAATGAAATCTAAGTTGTCGTCTGCAACTTCTTTAAATCTGGACCAGTCTAAAATCTTGCTGTGTGGTAATGGGTTACGAAATGAAAAGAATGTCTGATTTTAGCTCACCTGAGCACAACATGCTCAAAGTGAGCTTTTGGTATCACCTTTTGTCCGTCGTGCGTCGTGCATCGGAAGGCGTCAACAATTCTTTAAACATCTTCTCCTGGGTAACCACTGGGCCGATTTCAACCAAACTTGGTAGGAATGTTCCTTGGGTGACCCTTCTCAAAAGTTGTTCGCGGAATTTTGATTGACCCCCAAATATGGGCGTGGCAGGGTGTGGCAGTTTTTGACTTTGAAATCTTAAAACATCTTCTACTCAGTAACCATTGGGCGGATTTCAACAAAACTTGGTATGAATGTTCCTTGGGTGACCCTTTTCAAAAGTTGTTCGTGGAATTTTGATTCACACCCAAATATGGGCACGGCAGGGCTTGGCAGTTTTTTACTTTTAAATCTTTAAACATCTTCTTCTCAGTAACCATTGGGCCGATTTCAACCAAACTTGTTAGGAATTTTCGTTGGGTGACCCTTTTTAAAAGTTGTTCGCGGAATTTTGATTTATGCCTAAATATGGGCATTGCAGGTTGGGGCAGTTTTTGACTTTGAAATCTTTAAACATCTTCTTCTCAGTAACCATATGGCGGATTTCAACTAAACTTGGCATGAATGTTCCTTGGGTGACCCTTTTAAGATGTTGATTGCGGAATTTTGATTTATGGCCAAATATTGGTGTGGCAGGGTGGAGCAGTTTTTGACTTTGAAATCTTAAAACATCTTCTACTCAGTAACCATTGGGCGGATTTCAACAAAACTTGGTATGAATGTTCCTTGGGTGACCCTTTTCAAAAGTTGTTCGTGGAATTTTGATTCACACCCAAATATGGGCACGGCAGGGCTTGGCAGTTTTTTCCTTTTTAATCTTTAAACATCTTCTTCTCAGTAACCATTGGGCCGATTTCAACCAAACTTGTTAGGAATTTTCGTTGGGTGACCCTTTTTAAAAGTTGTTCGCGGAATTTTGATTTATGCCTAAATATGGGCATTGCAGGATGGGGCAGTTTTTGACTCTGAAATTTTTAAACATTTTCTTCTCAGCAACCATATGGTGGATTTCAACTAAACTTGGCATGAATGTTCCTTGGGTGACCCTTTTTAGATGTTGATTGCGGATTTTTGATTTATGGCCAAATATTGGCGTGGCAGGGTGGGGCAGTTTTTGACTTTGAAATCTAAAAACATCATCTACTCAGTAACCATTGGGCGGATTTCAACAAAACTTGGTATGAATGTTCCTTGGGTGACCCTTTTCAAAAGTTGTTCGTGGAATTTTGATTCACACCCAAATATGGGCACGGCAGGGCTTGGCAGTTTTTTCCTTTTAAATCTTTAAACATCTTCTTCTCAGTAACCATTGGGCCGATTTCAACCAAACTTGTTAGGAATTTTCGTTGGGTGACCCTTTTTAAAAGTTGTTCGCGGAATTTTGATTTATGCCTAAATATGGGCATTGCAGGATGGGGCAGTTTTTGACTCTGAAATTTTTAAACATCTTCTTCTCAGCAACCATATGGTGGATTTCAACTAAACTTGGCATGAATGTTCCTTGGGTGACCCTTTTTAGATGTTGATTGCGGAATTTTGATTTATGGCCAAATATTGGCGTGGCAGGGTGGAGCAGTTTTTGACTTAGAAATCTTTAAACATCTTCTCCTCAGTAACCATTGAGCCAATTTCAACCAAACTGGAAATGAATATTTCTTTGGTTACCCTTTTCAAAAGATGTTGGCAAAATTTTCGATTTCAACCAAACTTGGTAGGAATTTACGTTGGGTGACCCTTTTTAAAAGTTGTTCGCGGAATTTTGATTTATGCCCAAATATGGGCATTGCAGGATGGGGCAGTTTTTGACTTTGAAATCTTAAAACATCTTCTCCTCAGTAACCATTTGGCCAATTTCAACCAAACTGGAAATGAATATTTTTTTGGTTACCCTTTTCAAAAGATGTTGGCAAAATTTTGAATAATACTCAAAAATGGGCGTGGCAGGGTGGGGTAGTTTTTTACTTAAAAATATTTAAACATCTTCTTCTCAGTAACAATTGCGCCAATTTGAACTTGACTTGGCATGAATGTTCCTTAGGTGACCCTTTTCAATATTAGTTTTTTAAATTTTGAATGAAGCCCAAATATGGGCGTGGCTGTTTATGACTTTAAAATCTTCTCCTCCCTAACCATTGGGTCAATTTCAATCAAACTGGGCATGAATCTCACTGACAATGGCCAATGGGGCTATTACCATGCTGTTATTTCTGTGAGTGCTTCAGGGCTGCCACCATAGCCAGTTAGAAATGCGTCAGGTACCCAATCTATAATCGTGGTGTGTCCAGGGTTCCCAGGCTACCGGTTAAATGGGAAAAAGTCTTGGTTTTGTGATATCTTAAAAAAAAAAAAAAAACAGGAAAAACTAGGAAAAAGACAAATCAATTTAATGAAAGATGCAAGACCCAATTAAAGTACATGTTCCAAACAGTTGACAAGTATCCCCCTCGCCAGTAGGTTTTATCACAGTATGGTAAATCTCTATACACTAACCTTGTGTTAGGAAGTCTGCCACACTTTCAATCTCTGGTTAGGTGTAGATAGGCTGATTAACCACGATTGTCTTTCTGGGTAAAAATATACGTCTTTTTCAGTTGTACGCCATTAAACAGAAAGCCAAGAACCAGGTTAATCTTTTACTACCTCGGCGTCGAGTTGCTGGGACCCAGTCACAATTTGGGTCGGAACGGTCCGCGCTTTGTTCGTCCCCGAGTGGGATTGTACTAAACTACTACATTCCCCCCGGTTTTATCAAATGGGTCCTGCACCACGGGTCCATCTTGTTGGTGGGTTCTTAGTACAGCCATCCCTAGCGAGAGTTGGCATGAATTGGTTCCCTGGACCTGTGAATTTCTCAATGCTGGTAAAGGCGCTCCCCGTTGGTTCTAGTTGCCTCGATCACTAGGCTCACTGACTCCTTGCGAATCATGGCAACTGTTGCAGCCACATCTCCGATGTTTCTCAATGCTGGTAAAGGCGCTCCCCGTTGGTTCTAGTTGCCTCGATCACTAGGCTCACTGACTCCTTGCGAATCATGGCAACTGTTGCAGCCACATCTCCGATGTATGCAGGGGTGGTGGTCCTCAAACCTTCCAGCATAGGTAAGTATGGTGCATCTGTCTCTAGCAAGAGGCGATCTAATGGAATTCTTCTCATGGCATCCTTCTGTTCCTCTGAGAATCGTGTTACCTTCCCAGTGAGTCCAAAGTGACAGTCTGGATAGGCACTTCTCCATTCGCGTACCTGCTGGAGGCCTCCTGCGAAACAATGTAGGTGTAACCTTTGTTCTGGTTGACAGGCCCTACGCACCACCTCTAAACAATCCCTAGATGCCTCTGCTGACAAGGGATCATTCTTTGCCCCTCTGATATGGAGGACCAAGACCTTGTTCGGTTGACTGAGCTTCACTATCTCTGCCAGAACCTCTTTCTGTAACTCTCTGGGTGATGTAGCTTCACTGTAGTCAATGCCCACTTCCCCTAGAGCTGTGACCCTTGGGTGGTTAAGCAATGACACCATTCTCTCCTTGATCTCTGGGTTGAATTGTCTTGCTTTCTTTGGATGAAGGCCCACTGCGATCTTCCACTTCTCGGCTGCCGATAAATGCACCTTGTTGTAGGTCTCCGGGTCGCAGTACACCATCACCCCTCCGCTAATCACCACAGGATTCTTTGAAGGCACTTCCGTTGGCCTTATCAGGTCCTCTACTCGGGCCATTTCTATTCCCAGGCGGGTGCCAAGACGATCAGCGTGGAAATGGCTATCAAAAGCGGCAACGGTTTCTTCTCTTATGGCAGGTCTGACTTGTAATTGCTTAGGACTGGACCTTGGCTGCACTACTCCAATGTTAGGCTTAGACTTCCAAGCATCGGAGGGGTTCTGTATGGCCACTTTCTTCACGCTCGGCGGAGATCTCAACAATGCCTCCTCTTCTTCCTTCGTCATTAGCCTCCCAGCCTCTGGACTAGGTGTCCCTTCATAATTAAGCTCAGTCTGCCTATCGGGAGAACTAACGGTCAGTTTAAATGACTGTCCAGATAGTTTAAGCCCCTCAAAAGCCTTCATCGACACGATGGCTACTTCTTGTCCGTCTTCTCCGGTTACCATAGGTTCCATTTCCTGCTCCTTTTCTCCCCTTTGGCCGACTGAAACACCCTCTGGATCAACTTGCATGGGGACCTCTTGCCCTGTGATTGCCGAGGTCGCACTGGCCCTTCCTTCCAACATACCACTGGTTACAGTCTCGGTCACTGTTCCAGGGGTAACTTCGTGGGGATAGCCGCCTTCGACATCTTGGTGATCCGGAGCCCTTCCGTACTCCTGGAACATCATCTCAGTATCCCTCTGGGTGAGCTGGTCCATTATGAATGCCATGGGCCTCCAATGGATGAGGACAGCTGGTGAGTTGATAGGAGTCAGAGTGAATACAGATGGTATCTCCCAGCCTGCATGTTTGCACAGGAACCTCATCGCAGTATGCATCTCCGGAGTTATCAGTGACTGTGGGTCCATAACCAGTTTCCGGTTGACCATGGCCATTAACTTCTTTGGGTTTGATTTCTCTGCCGGTCTCAGAAGGATTCCTGAAAGAACTTCCAAGGCTTTCAGACGTCTCGCTTGGAAGTCTGGACTTTTCAACTGAGTGGGCGTCTCCTGGTCGTGAAATATAGCCGGGATGTGTCTACAGTACACATGTCTTTTGAGCTTTCTCGCCTCAGCATAACACTCTGAAAAGGGGCATTTATTCCTTTTAATCTTCTTTGCCCTTGTCGGGGGCTGACTCTCCGGTCGATCTCTCCTCTTCCCTAGGGTTACACGCCTCTCTGTTTCCCTCGTTTCTATCTCCAGGTTTGTGAATGGACTTGAAGTAGGTGTGGGTCGAGAGGTCCTCTCCCTTTCCCATTGTTCCCTAGGGTGATCTGAGCGGTAGAAAAACAGCGACTCTGAGAAATCAGGATCCTCCTCAGAATCTTCATCTAAAACGTCCTGTCCCCAAGTTTCAATTTTCTGTTTGGGCCTTTCCCTGTAGGTGTCACTAGGCCTACGCCTTGCAACCTGGCTTTCCTGATTCTTTTCTGCCCCCTCCCTGTCACGAGACCTTGGACGCCTGTTGCCTTCATGCCTGTGAGGTCGTGGTCTATAGGTGTCACGAGACCTCGAACGTCTTGCAACCCCTTCCCTTCTCCGCCAACTCCTGTCTCTCTCTCTAGACCTCGGTCGCCTGGTGGATCCTTCCTTACAAGGCCGGTTTCTCAGGAGATCCCTAGACCTGGAACGTCTTGGGACTCCTCTCCGCTGAAGGCTTGTTTTTCTGTCACTAGGCCTAGAGTGCCTTGTGACCTTTTCCCTCTTGTCCTGGGTCTTGTCCCGGTCACCAAGCCTAGAGTGCCTTTTGACCTCTTTCCTCTCTCCCTTGGTCTTGTCTTTGTCACTAGGCCTAGAGTGCCCTGTGACCTCTTCCACCTTCTTATGGGTCTCGACATCGTCACTAGACCTCTGGCGTCTTGTGACTTCTTCCCTTTTAGGCTGATTGTTGCTGTCACTAGGCCTGGAATGCCTTGTGACCTCATTCTTATCAGGAGTTCTGTGTGTATTCTCGCCTGACTTCTCTCGCCACTCCGAACATCCCTGTTTTGGTGACTGCCCCAAAGTGTGCGGGTCAACAAATTGATGAGGCCGAATCCCTTCTCCCGCATCATGATGGACAACAGGGATGCTGGAAGTCAAAAGCCGAACATCCTTGACCAACCCCCTTTCATCTCTCTCCTCTCTCTGTGTCCTCCTCGCTGGCTTGGGCTGTACGCTCCGACCAGGTATGGGGAAATAATGGTGGATGTCCGAAGGACTCAACAGGAACTCCAGGCACTTCTGAAACTCCACCAACCACTTCCAGGACTTCCTTTCTTTTGCCAACCGATACTGTCCCTCCAGTGCCGCCACCACAGAGTCAGTTGTCAGGCTTTTAACCATGGCTAAGTCGTTGACCATATCCTTGGCCTTTAGTAATTGTCCCCGTCGAGAAGCGTCCTTGATGTACTGTTCCTGACGGGTCTCTCTCCTGGTCCAGACATCTTCAGTTGCCATTCCTGAAAAGGAAATGCTCTGGATTAGTAAAAGTTTACATGCGATAGGGGTAGGGGGTCCGCTTCACAATTGGGACAGAGGTACTCGTCTAGCTTTCCTGCCTTTTTGCGGCTGATACCAACACATGCGCCATGGAACCATTCCAAACATTCATCACACTGGATCATGATCTTGCCATCATCCGGTTTGCGACACAAACAATAACGAGCGCTGGCACCTCCCTTTGCACTTTCCACTGCATCCCTGAGTGCTTCTGGATCATCCTTCAGCCGTCGGATCCATTCGGGCAGCAACCTGTCACGGCATTTCTTCAGCCGGTCATGGTTCACTACACTGACCGAGTTTCCACATTTCACTCGGAATAGTGACTCTGATAATTTTTCAATTATTAACCCGGGACCTTTCCATGGTGGACACAATTTCTTACACTTGCCTTTGCTAAAGGATTTTTCCAAGAGATATACAGCATCTCCCACCTCATAGTTGAAGACAAGTTGACGCAGGTCATACGATTTTTTCATCCTCTTCTGGGCTGTTTTAAGATTGTCCCTTGCTACCTCATGGGCTTTTTCCAAATTCACTGACAGATCGACTACATACTCATCACTAGTTGTTGTCTTTCCAAAATCTTTCTTTAAAGGAAACATTAAATCAACTGGAATATTCACCTCCCTTCCTAGCATCATCTTATTTGGCGTTAGACCCGTTTGTCGATTCACTGAAGCCCGCAAGGCTCCCGCTATCAAGGCCAAATGGTCATCCCACTGTGAATTCTTGTGGGTAAAACAACGGACAGCATCCATTAGAGTGCGATTGTATCGTTCCACCTGACCATTAGCTGAGGGGCGATAAGCGGTTGTTCTTGTCTTATGTATTCCTAGCACCTCACACATAGATTTAAAGAGTTGGCTTTCGAAATTCCTCCCTTGATCGGTGTGAAGAATTAAAGGAAATCCGAACCTTGAGAAAAACTCATTGATGGCAGCTCTTGCGGTCTCTTCTGCTGTCTGTGACGGTAGGGGCACACTTTCCACCCATTTGGTGAACTGATCAACCATCATCAAGACGTATTCGTTGCCCTTGATGGTTCTTGGCAATGGGCCGAGAAAGTCCAGATGTACCCTCTCCATCGGTGCACCTGCCTGATATGATGTCAAAGGTGTACACGCCGTACGTTGGGGCTTCTTATGCTTGTTACATATTGGGCATGAGTTGACGTACTCCTTAATATCTTTTGTCATCCCATACCAATAGTATTTCTGCTTGATTCTGGATTTTGTTCTGTCAATACCTTGATGTCCTGCTGTTGGAGAATCATGGTACCCTCTCAAAATTTCCTCACGTAGTTTCCGTGGAACCACCACCACTGCCTTCGACGTTTCTGGAATTTGTCTCCACAGAACTCCATCCACTAACTCCATCTCATTCTTGTGAATCCAATAGTACTTGGCCCCTGGACTAGAGATGAAAAGGGAACTTTCATCGGGAACGATACCCTTAGCAAGCCAATTGAATACCAAGGAAAGATCTGAATCAGCCCTGGTAAATTTTTTCAGGTCATCTTGATCCTCGGAGTGTCCTTGCTGTACCTCCTCTGTTCTGAGCAATTCTTTAGAAGGAGTGATCTCGATTGAAATACCACTGTGTTTAACTTCGTCAGTAGAGTCAGTGGTCAATTCTGTTACTCTCAACTCTGCTCTACTCGTGGCTTGTTCCTCCGGCACGATTTGGATCTCACTCGTTTGTGGTAGTGGAATGGCATAATCCAATTCCTCCGAAAAGTCTGACCAGTTTTTATGAGCCTTCTGACAGTAGCTACATCCCCCACAAGGTAGATCCTCTAATGTGAATCCCAGACGGTAATTCGAACAGACCTCACCTTCTGGTCTCCTCGATAGCGCATCTGCATTAAGATGTTTCTTGCCTGACCTATGTTGGATAGTCATATCATACTTTCCAAGCTCCTCCAACCATCTGGCTAGTTGACCTGTTGGTTCTTTGAAGTTTAACAACCAGATCAGACTATGGTGGTCTGTCCTGACTGTGAACTTTCTTCCTAAGAGATAGTGGCGGTATTGTCGGGTGAACCGTATAACTGCCAAGAGCTCCTTCCGGGTGGTGCAATACCTCTTCTGCTCATGTGACAAGGCAAGACTCCCATAGGCTATAACTTTCTCAACGCCCTCCTGAATCTGAAGCAGTTCAGCCCCGATGGCGAAGTCAGAGGCATCCGTGTCCAGGATGAATGGGTCATGACTGTTTGGTAAACCGAGTAATGGCGCAGAGGTTATCAGTCTCTTTATTTCTGTAAACGCTTCCTCATGTTCCTCGTCCCATCTGAACTTATTTCTACCTGTCAGATTGTACAATGGTATTGCTACCCGAGCTAAATCTTTCAAAAAGAGACGGTGGTAATTCACTAAACCGAGAAATCTTTCGACATCTCTGGTGCTACCTGGTCGGGGCCAGTTCACAACTGCCTCGATATTGTCCCCGGTTAAAGCTAATCCTTGTCTGCTTACAATCCTACCTATGAATTCGACTTCAGGTTGGAACAAAACACACTTCTTGGGTTTCATGCGCAGTCCATAGGTTCGGAATCGGGTCAACACTGCTCTCAGGTTCCTGATGTGATCTCTAAAGGTCTTTCCCATCACAAGTATATCATCCAGGAATGCAAGAACTATGTCCCAATTTAGCCCATGGAGAACCAAATTCATTATTCTACAGAAGGTTGCGGGCGCATTGCATAACCCAAACGGCATCCGCACGAACTCAAACAACCCGTACTTTGTTATAAAGGCCGTCTTCTTCCTGTCCTGAGCCTTGATCCTCACCTGCCAGTATGCTGAATTTGCGTCTAATTTGGAAAAGAAAGCGTTTCCAGATAGCGTGTCAACACAGTCTTCCACCAAAGGCAATGGAAATGAATCTTTCTCTGTGACTTTATTGAGATCTCTGTAGTCCACACACCAGCGGACCATTCCATCCCTTTTTCGGATAAGAACCGGGGCCGAAGCCCATTCTGATTTGGAAGGCTGAATGACTTTGGCCTTAAGCATCTTGTCTAGATGGGCTTTTTCTTCCTCTGCAAATCCTAGAGGTGTCTTGCGCATTCGTTGTTTTACTGGCTTGGCCGTTCCTGTATCAATTTGATGCTCTAACTCTGTGAAGTTGCCTAGGTCATACTCATCCTTGGCAAACACATCTTGGAACTCGAGAATCAAGTTCTCAAGCTCTTTTACTTCAGAGGGTTCTAAGTTGACCTTTGATCTGTCGACTAACTCTTGCAAATGCTCTGGTATCTTAGATGTGGGGTCACCCCCAACGTTACACAGTCTCACTTCCGGCACTTGCATTGGTTCCCGCTCTGGTACAACAGAGACTTCATGGGCTTCACCCACACACTGATTGCGTTTAAGAACCACGTTTCTGTTGGACACATTCAAAACACAGATTTGCGGATTTGCCTCCTTCCTGTACACTGCCCTTGGCAACATAGCTCTTTTGATCTGACTGGGTTGAAACATAAAGTTATCAGGCTGTCCCTCTGTCTTGCATTTAATGAACATAGCACTTTTAGGTGGGACCACAGTTCTTTTTCCTACCACAACCCTAGATACCACTGGATTTTTGTCTTTCTTCTGGTTAACACATTCTATTTCTTTTCCAGCCACTTTGAGATATCCAGTACCCGCTGTCAAGATGATGTCGATGTGGTTCTTCATTAGAAAATTCAAACCCAGCAGCATGTCATCCTCAATTGGCGCCACGTAAACTTCTTCTTCATAAGTGTTCTCCCCCAGCTTGATTTTCATCGGGCCCACAATATGACTCTCTATCTTGAGTTGTCTACCAGCTAATTGTAGAATTGCTGTTTTGATTATTGGTCCTGACCATTTCATTTGTTTAAAGACTTTATCAGAGATGATAGTTATCTGAGCACCGGTGTCTACAACTGCATGTAATTTGTCACCTTCCAATATGACTGGGACTTGAATCATTGAGGCTGACCTCAATTGGCAAATAGTAATGCACCCATCCTCCAATATTACATCTTCATCCGCCTCTTCCTTAATCCCCTCTTTGTCTCCGTTCACTGGCTGAAGCTTCTCAGCTGCAAGGGAAGAATCTTTATTCTTAGGCTTCACTGTCTCCTCCTCAGGCTTGACCATAATCATGCCTCCCTTCTCGATGTCGTCTTCTTTCTCAGTAGAGTTGGTATCGGAATCTTTATCCTTGGGCTCCACTGTCTTCCCCTCAGGCTTGACCATAATCATGCCTCCCTTCTTTGTGTTGTCTTCCTTCTCAGTAGACTTGGCACCAGCCATGCCTTCCTCCATAAATTCTGCTGTATTCACAGGCTCATTGGACCCTACTTCTGAATTGCCCTCTATATGTATTCCGTCAACAGCTTCCTTCTGGTCAATCTGCTCGGCAATTGCCGTCCCATTATTGGGTTTGACCGTTACTTTCTCTTTTGCAGCATTAGCTCCTTCATTTTCATTAAAAATCTCATACAACTTGTGGAATGCATGGCACATCTCAATAACATCTTCCGTCTGCAGGCCTTTCTTCTTATTGGTCGAATCTCGGCCTACAGTTCCGACCCTGACCAGTTTAAATCATCTTCCTCTATGTCTTCGTCATGGACGACCTGAACTGATTTTGTGGACTTTGGACACTCTTTTGCATAATGTCCTTCTTGTCCGCACTTGAAGCACTCTCTCCGATTTACCGGTTTAGGTGAGATAGGACGTCTTTGTCTTTGAGTTGACAAGGTCGTCTGAATCCCCTTCATGCCTTCCGTAAGTTCTGCCACACATTTTGCCAGATCTTTAAGGCCTGTTTCCATGGTGTCCAGTCTGGACTCCAGATTACTTGGCTGTTGAAAAGACACAGACCTTTTTGTCTCATCTTTTGGTGGTCGTACTGCTGTTCTCGCTGCCCTCACCTCTGCTTCGGGTTGATCCCAAGATACATCATCCCTCACATTCCTCACATCCCTCCGAGTTTTACCATAGATTACTTTATCTGTGTGCTGGAACCACCTCACTTTGTCCAACGCATCCTCCATGGAAGTGGGTTTGCAGGTTAAAGCATAATGACCTGCCTCTTTGTCTATGCACCCCTGGCAGAAACGGAGTATTGCTTGTTTGTATATCTGTCCGTCATTCAGATCTGGGAAAGCTCTCATTGCCAGTTGAACTACTCTATCCCCCCATTCAACAACACCCTCCTTTGCATTCTGAGTGGCACATGCAAAAAGCATTTGTGTTGTTTCGGGCAGATCTTTGACATCGAATCGTCTTTCCATGCGGTTCACTATTTCCGCAAACTGTATTTCTGGGACTCGCTTCACAAGATTAGTGAAGTACTCACTAGCTGTGCCCTCCAGACACCAGCAAAGGTTGTTTCGTCTTTCCCCTTGAGACCAGCGTTGCCCCTCTGCGAACATCTCGAACTTAGTAATAAACGCCTGCCAGTCTCCCTTCCCATCAAATGAAATGTTGCGTGGAATTGACACAACCTGGCTTCGAGCATCAGCATCACGTCTGCTGTTACCCCTCGTATTCTTTGGATTCTGCCAGTTCCAATGAGAGTCTGGATCGGCTTTAATTTGACAATGGCTGTAGTCATATTGTTCGTCCTGGGGATCTTGGACTCTTGGCCTAGGCATAAACCTTGGCCTGTCCCTGGATGGTTCTGCAAATTCTTTGACGTCTCTATAATTGTCAAACATGGGTTGCCTGGTTAGGAAGTACCTCTCATAATAGCTGTCTTGTTGCTGCTCTGGGGTTGACCAGTCATAATGAGTCTGCCTTTGGATACCCGCCTCCTGTTTAAACCAACTATTCTGGCCCTGTCTGCTGAAAGAAGTGTCACGCTGGTAGTATCTTTCATCTGGCCTATTAGCTTCCGGGTATGACCATTGGCTATTATCATTTTCTTTCGGTCTGGCACCTTTGCTTCTATCCACTTTATCTGACGACCATTGGCCATAACTCTGATCCTCGGTATAGGCCTCTTTTTGCCTGTACCCATTCCCCTCTTCTTCTTGTCTACCAACATGTTCGTGATTCTGTGACAGAGGCCCTGGCGCCTCATCATATGGCACGAAATCAAGATAAGGCAGAAGTGCCTCTGCATTTCGCAAACCCAAGTTGCAGAACATGTCCTCTGTTAAGTTGCCGCATTTTTCTCGAGTCGCCATAATTTTCATTGCCATCTTCTTTCCAATTCCATCAAACCCCAATAGATCATTCGGCATACAATAATTAATCTTAATTTTAGGTCGAAGCGGACCCCCATCCATTATTACTTTTTATTGTATGGTTATCGGTAAGGGAATTCAATAAGATTAAGTAGGTCACTGCCAATATTCACAATTTTGAAATTATAAGCTAATATTATCAATTAATCCTTACCCTTGCTTTGAATCAGTAATTACGAATGGAATATCAAAATCAAATATAAATGCTATCACTGTAAAACCCTTAATCAGCGATGAAAGAGCAGAAGAGTAACCAGTGCTTTCAGTGCTTTGAAAAGCAAATGTGAAATCCAATGTTGTATATGACGTCAATTTTAGATAACCAAAATAGATATTATTGCCAGAGGCTGTCTTCAATACAGCAATTAATGCACAAAAAGAACTTAGGGCCTTTGGCACTTTGATATTGTAAATCAATTTGAACTTGCTAAATTATTATTATTATTATTTTTTTTTTTTTTTTTTTTTTTTGAAAGAACAATTGGAAAGTCTGGAAATTAATTAATTTAGAAATAATAAACCATTGAAAGGCTTAAACCTCTGATGCTACTCTCAATCAGTTAAACCACAACATAGGGAGGGTGGGGTGAAAACAATGAATCAAATTATCAACCTAAATGAAATTTACAACATGTTGAAACACCAGAAAAGTGTATAAATTTACTAAAGTGACTTAAAAGTTGTCCAAATAAGCCAGGTTTTAAAGAAAGTTAATGTTTAGATTTGATTATTAACTTCGGAACTACTGCGCATCAATTTAGCGCAGGGCGGAAATGGCCAAAAATCCCGCGTGAATTTAGACAAATGGAAAAATAAATTCAAAATCACAGCCAAAAAGCTTTAGATTAGGGTCTATTTTGACAAGAATTAGTGATTTTGAATGATTAAATCCCGATCCGCGAACACTAGAAATCCCAAAAACGACAGACAGCTGGAATTGACGATGGCTTCTGCCACAAGCCTCTCAACTCACTTCTGCGGAATTCAGTTAATTCTGGTGATAACTTATCGAAATATCATCGACGATTACCCGATAGGCTTATTTGGGACATTAAATCGGACGCTCAGACGACTAACATGCAATTTCCCTTTGAATTCAAGCTTGTCGAAAGTCGGTAGTCGGATTTCCCAAAATTTGCGTCTCAGGTCGAAGTCGACAACGCCACTATGGTAAATCTCTATACACTAACCTTGTGTTAGGAAGTCTGCCACACTTTCAATCTCTGGTTAGGTGTAGATAGGCTGATTAACCACGATTGTCTTTCTGGGTAAAAATATACGTCTTTTTCAGTTGTACGCCATTAAACAGAAAGCCAAGAACCAGGTTAATCTTTTACTACCTCGGCGTCGAGTTGCTGGGACCCAGTCACAATTTGGGTCGGAACGGTCCGCGCTTTGTTCGTCCCCGAGTGGGATTGTACTAAACTACTACAACAGTGTAAATTACATGGGGATGCATTATCACGTCACAATGTCTGTGGAGAAAGAGAAATTGGTATTTGTTTCACAAAAAATACAAGCATGGTACTTAGTTTTCTGCTAGGAATGAAGGTAGGTGTCCAATTTTACTAAATATATATATGATTAGAGTATTAGGGAGAAAATCCAAAGCAACATCTTAAGTGTACCATTAGCCGGACATGAATTGAATTTGGATACGAAAGCAATAAATGGCCTCCAATTCAATTCAATGAAAGGAGAACTCTGAGTAAATAGACATTGAAATTAATTATCATTATCATGATATTGACAATCTACACGTCTAGAAGCATTTAAATTAGTTAGGTGAGCGATTTTAGGGCCATTCTGGCCCTCTTGTTTTAATTAAGGTATGAACTTAAAAACTTAATCATACTGTATGAATCCACTTCATTTGTGTGATTAAGTTTTTAGGTTGATACCTCAATTAAAACAATAAGATACATGTATTTGATTCGTTTCTTTTGAATTAATGCCATAAAACAAAGACAAAGCAATTATTTAATAGTGCAAGTAAATTTTTATGGACATATGTTGTGCTCAAGCATACGAAATAGGTGCATGCTCAATATTTCGTTTATTGGAAATTTATATACATCCAAATTAGTTTAACTCTTAACCATACTGTGCCATATTTTTACACACTGCAGTAAATTTGGAATAGAAGACATAGTAAGAAAATAAAACATGAAATAGGTGCATGCTCAATATTTTGTTTATTGAAAAAGTATATACAAAATTATATACAAGCTCTTTCTTAATTCACACAATCTATCTACTCTATCACTTGTTGTCTGGGACCCATATAATTTAGCTGGTTTAGTATTTTGTCATCTAGTGATATGTGTATGATTAAACAATGTATGTTATGCTACTCTATCATTTGATATGACTAAAGTTTTATCAAAGTCTTTGTTTTTCTTGGTCATATATAATTCTATTCTAGCATTAGACTTCTCTTCTTTTTTTTTGGAACATACATGTATACTAGAGTAATAATATCACTTTATTTGAATGCTTATAACAGAGCATTTCATTGTCTCATATGGACTTTTTTAGGCCACTGTGGTGTAATGCTGACTGGCATATAAAGTTACTTCTGTCTGTATGGGCTAGGGTGCATGTATATATGGATGTTTGTGTTAATTTCTTGTTTTCTACATTAATTACTCCTTTCCCATACAATGACGCTTTTGGACGCCCCTCAAGAAAAATAGATGGAAAACATTGTGTGAAATTAAGAAATTGCTTGTAACAAGAAATTTCTTCATTTTACGCAATGTTTTCTACCCATTAATTTGAAAAATCTAACATTTAACTCGTCTGTTTTCGGAGAAAACCCAAGGTATTGCTATAGCCTTGGTTGATGTTGTCGTCGGCGATGTGCGAAAACTTTGACATTTTGTGATATCTCTGTTTCTACTAAAGGCATTCACTTGAAACTTGGCACACTTGTTCACTATCAAAAGAGCAACCTATACTATCAAGGGTATAACTCTAGATGCATTTTGTCCACTATCCAGCACCCAATGATAATCAAATTTAATGACTTTTCTTTAGGCCTGGCATATCATTATAATCAAAGTTTACTGTATACATTTTTTTACAGTTATGCATTATTGATTAATGAGAAATTCTAATTCAATCTGAAATATATCCAAACAGAAGGGCTTTATTAATTCAGATTGATATATTAATAGATTTCTTTCTGCATGTGATTCTCTTGTATTCTGCTTGTTTTGCTAGATTCTATTTCTAATAAAGCTAGTTAATGCTTTTGATTTTTTAAGAATTCCTTAATCTTAACCCATTTCAATACATTCCTGTCTGTTGATGCCCCTCAAGAAAAAAGTTTGGAAAACATTGAGTACAATGAAGAAATATCTTTTGACAAGCAATTTCTTCTCTATCCAAACTGTTTTCTAGCCTTGGAGGCAAAGATTTTTAGCTCACCTGAGCACGTAGTGCTCAAGTGAGCTATTGTGATCGCCTTTTGTCCGGCGTCCGTCCGTCGTGCGTCGTGTGTCATGCGTCGTCCGTCAACAATTTCTTTAAACGACATCTCCTCCTAAACCACTGGGCCAATCTGAACCAAATTTGGCAGAAATGTTCCTTAGGTGGTCCCCTTTAAAAATAGCTAAAAGAATTGAAATCTGTTAAAAACTCTAGTTGCCATTGCAACAAAAGTGAAATTTTAAAATAATCTTTAAAAATCTTCTCCTCCTGACCCAGAAGGCATAGAGCCTTGATATTTTGCATGAAGCATCAGTATATTGACCTCTTCCAAAATAGCTAAAATCATGATCCTCGGAGCCCCAGGGGCGGAGCCCCAGGGGGGTGGGGTTTATATAGAAATAAAGAACGATTTTTTAAATGACATCTCCTCTCAAACCACTGGGCCAATTTGAACCAAATTTGGCAGAAATCTTGCTTAGGTTGTCCCCTTCAAAAATAGCTAAAAGAATTCTAATCCATTAAAAACTCTGGTTGCAATGGCAACAAAAGTAAAATTTTAAAATAATCTTTAAAGATCTTCTCCTCCTGACCCAGAAGGCATAGAGCCTTGATATTTTGCATGAAGCATCAGTATATTGACCTCTTTCAAAATAGCTAAAATCATGATCCTCGGATCCCCAGGGGCGGAGCCCCAGGGGGGTGGGGTTTATAAAGAAATAAAGAACGATTTTTTAAATGACATCTCCTCTCAAACCACAGGGACGATTTGAACCAAATTTGGCAGAAATGTTGCTTAGGTGGTCCCCTTCAAAAATAGCTAAAAGAATTGAAATCCGTTAAAAACTCTGGTTGCCATGGCAACAAAAGTGAAATTTCAAAATAATCTTTAAAAATCTTCTCCTCCTGAACCAGAAGGCGTAGAGCCTTGATATTTTGCATGAAGCATCAGTATATTGACCTCTTCCAAAATAGCTAAAATCATGATCCTTGGAGCCCCAGGGGCGGAGCCCCAGGGGGGAGTTATATAGAAATAAAGAACAATTTTTTAAATGACATCTCTTCTCAAACCACAGGGCCAATTTGAACCAAATTTGGCAGAAATGTTCCTTAGGTGGTCCCCCTTAAAATTAGCTAAAAGAATTGAAATCCGTTAAAAACTCTGGTTGCCATGGCAACAAAAGTGAAATTTTAAAATAATCTTTAAAAATCTTCTCCTCCTGACCCAGAAGGCGTAGAGCCTTGATATTTTGCATGAAGCATCAGTATATTGATCTCTTACAAAATAGCTAAAATCATGATCCTAGGGTTTCCAGGGGCAGACCTGGGTGGGGGGGTATAGGCATGAAGCATCAGTTCACAGACTTCTTTCTTATTTCTGAAATTATAACCCATGGAAAAAGTTTTTTCCTTCTTTCCAAATCAGCACTAAGGCCTTGGAATTTATAATTTAGACTTTTGGATCCCCAGGTTCATAGTCTTTATATGTAATTGTGGCCCACTTGTTTCATAATCCTAACCTTAACATGAAATTAGACTGTTGAAAGAAAAAGAGCCTTTATCTCAGATGAGCGCCCCAGGGCCAATGGCCCTCTTGTTTAAATTCCACTAGCTTAAAATTGTCTTCTTCAACTGTTTTCAATTTGGACTAGTTCAAAATTATGTTGTGTGGCAATGGGTTAATGACTAATAGCAGGATGGTAAATGTTGTGCATGGACATTAACATTTCATTGACACTTGATTATTATCTTGTTGGTTGATGGAAAGAACAATCGGGTCTTCACAGAGTATGTAGTGTATCAAAATTCTTGAACATTATTATGGAAATTAATCTACTATAATAAATCTCTACTTAATTTCTGAACTAGAGCATTAATAAGTTCTATGTATTTGAAATTATTCTATCCCAACCGTATTGTGTATTCTGTGTACGGTTAATTACTATTAGTGTTTAGTGTAACTTGGTAATGTTTATGCCCCTTTCAGGCATTCAAAGCTAGATCATCTTGCTGAACAAATCAACTATTCAATGATTTAACCAATTCCCACACAATTACCTTTTTTGACACCCCTAAAGAAAACAATAGAAAAAACATTGTGTAAGATTAAGAAATAGATTGCAACAAGCTATTTCTTCATTTTTTACAAGTATTTTCTCCCCAGAAACTTGAAAAATCAAAATTTTCATTAACATTAAATTGTTGTCTGCTACTCCTTGCAATTTGGACCAGTGTAAAATTTTGTTGTCTACTAATGGGTTATGATTTAAGAGAATCTTTTTTCGTTGAGGTATCAAATTTATAAATTTCCAATCATACTTTATGAAGCCACAATTTTGACTCATACTTAGATGTTATTAACCCATTACCAGACGGCAAAAATTAAGACAGGTCCAAATTGAAATGAGTTGCAGAAGACATTTAAAAAGTTATGATATTTTGGATTTCATTAACTTTTGGGGTAGAAAACATTGTGGATAATGAAGAAATTGCTTATAACAAGCAATTTCTTCATTTCCCACAATGTTTTCCAAAGCTATTTTTCTTAGGGGCGTTTAAAAGTGTCATTGAGTGGGAATGGGTTAAGTTTATAGCTTTATACCTCAATGAAACAAGAAAATGTCTTTCATTTCTTAAATCTAGGAAAGATGGGTGGGGATGGGGATGGGGATCCTCTACCACATAATCCCAAGGCCTCTGGAGCATTACAGATCCTTGATCATTTCCAGCCGAGAACTTTTTTAAGTAAATCATTTTTTAGCCAGGGTAAGTGTAATACTCAATTCTATTTTCAGATTACCCACACTAGTGCCTTAAACACACTGCTCTGTGATGACTGGTATACTGTTAGTGTACTCACTTCCCAGCAGCCAGCAAGTGACAAAGTGATATTTTATAACCAGTCTGTGTAATAGAACAATGCTTTGTTTTAAATGTATTCATGTAGTATAGATTTAGGCCTTGTGTCTTGTTTGTTCTTTATTTGTATGTATTGTCTGCTATCAGGTACACAATGCTAATGAGGAAATTGCAACTTATGGATTTGATGAATGGAACTAAGAACATGAAAATAATTATGTAAATTCACTTTGCAATCATGCTTTTATCCCATTCCTACTTTTTGACACCCCCAGGAAGAAAGCTTAAAAGAAATGAAGAAATAGTTTACCATAAGCGTTTTATTTATCATCGTAAATGTTTTCAATCCCAAAAGACAAAACATAAAAAATCTCATTCACTAAAATTTTTTACTGCAACATTTTGAATTTTGACCAGTCTAAAAATATTCAACTTCTACAGGGTTAAAGTCAAGTTGCTTTCATTTCTAATAAAAGCTCATGGTGTCATAACCCATCACCTAACTTGAAAACTTTAGACTGGTCCAAATCGAAAAAAAATTCAGGCAGTGGTTTCAAGTTGAAGGAATTTATAAGTCTTTTTTTGGGGGGGTAGAAAACAATGTGAAAATCGAAAAATTTGCTTATTCATTTTCAGCAATCTTTTTCAATACTTTTTTGTAAAAAAGCAGAATTGTTCGGAAGTTGGGTTTAACCATTACCAGACAACAAATTTTAGACTGGTCCTAATGGAAAAATGCTCCTTAAGATAATTTTCCAAATATGTCAAAGTGGATTATGTTGGATCTATTAAGAGGGAAAATTGACTATTTGGTAGAATTGTCATACAAATGGATTAAGTCCCTTATGCCTCACATCTTAGTTGCATATAAGACTTGTACATATTACATGCACATTTGGTTGAATACAAATAATCAAATGAAATATAGTCCATAGAAGAAATTAGGGGGGGGTGTACTTAAGCCATCAATAGACAACAAAATTTTATGATCAAATTTTGAAACTGATTGATGTTGCAAATGGCAATTTCTTAAGTTTTTGAAATTTCGAAAATATTTGTCTTAATTGGTAAGAGCATCATTGAATGAGTGGACATTTTTCAGCTAGTAGAGTGACACAGGCCCTCTTGGGCTTCTTGTTTACTGATTTATTACTTGTTGATATTGAACAATTTTTTAAATTTGATATCATCTGGAATGACAAAGAAAGTGACTTGTATATCTTTATTCCGCTATCTGTAAACATTCATTCATGACACTGACATGCCGGTATTATTTTAACTGCAACAGTGTTCGAGACGTTACACATAAGTTATGTACGCAATGAATTTTTTTGGCTGTATTATCTTTTTATAGTTTGTAAGTTTTTTTAATCTTTGTTGAAATTACATCCCCGTGTTTTTATATTTGTAAAATTGTGAAAAAAGAAGAAATTGCTTGTAACATTGTCATTTCTTCTTTTTCCACAATATTTTCTACCCTACTGAATATTTATTTTTTTTTATCTAATTAGATTCTTAATTGTTGTCTGCAAAACCTTTGAAATTTGACAAGTCAAAATTAAAAAAAAAAATAAATAAATAAAAAAAACCAGGAAAGAGTTAAGTTGGTAGGTTCAAGGTGATGGTCAAAATTTTGTCCAGACTAAGGCTACCTTATTTATGTATGAATTTGGATTATTGTTTCTCATTATGAGTAGATGTGTAATTTTAACTTGACCAGACAATGAAAATTTAGGACTGGTCCAGATTGAAGAAGCTGCAGACAACACTTTTTAGTTGATGAAATTTTTAAAAAATCTTTGTGTTTTTAGGAAGAAATCATTGTGGATAATGACGGAATTGCTTGTTACAGTTGAACACAAAATTTTTGCGAGCTTTACACAAGATACCCTTGGACAAATAATTTTTATTGTCATTCTTTGCTCATGTATCAGAATCACATGTTTATATTTGTATTTAATCAAAATCTGTGATAAGTAGAATTGTTATCATAGAATGCAGAGTTGAATGTGTTTATTTCCTTACCTTTTGGTCCTTACATGAACCCATGGGACTTTGCAATCCTATCAATAAATCATACAGAATCTTAAAGTTTATTAATAGATCAATAGGTAGTCCTAATATAGGACTTTCAAACACTCTATCTTTAGTTAAACCATTTTCAAGTTGCTGATGACAATTCCAAGTCATCAATGTAAGCAAGGTGAGCTTTTGTGATCTAGCTGTCTCTTGCGCCCTTCGTCTGTTGTCCATGATGTGTCATGCATGAACATCATGTGTGCACTCTAGTGACCGCTTTTTTGGCTCAAATATCTTAAAACTTGGTCAGAATTTTTGTTTCCATGAGCCCTCGGTCAATTGCGATATTGGGTCACATGGGGTCAAAAACTAGGTCACACGGTCAAAACTCAGAAAAACCTTGAGCACTATAGAGGCCACGTTTTTTGCTCAAATCTCTTGAAACTTTGTCAGAACATTTGTCTCCATTAGCCCTAGGTCAAGTTTGGTATAAGCCACTTGGGATCAAAAACTAATTGAACCAAGGCAAAATCAGGGTGTGCGCTGTCGGTCGCCATTATTGCCAGATGCCTCAAAAATAAAATTCTGGCCCAAGTTTTTTTCATATTTCAAAAGTTCATGGCCCAAACAAAAAAGGAAGATTTTGTTTATACATACATTTACTTTGACAAAATCTCTGGAAATCAGGTCAGAGGGCCAATTGTGTATAATTGCTCAAAGGCTTGTATATTGGGTGAATTATGTCATCAAGTCTGACACAACACCAACACTATACCAAATTTTAATAACAGTTCAGATTGAAAGCCAATCAGATGAATGAAATGTGCTCATTGGTTAGCTGGTGGTATTGATTTTGTGCTGTGTATGTGACTTAGTAATATGGATGACTGGATGAAACTTCTGAGATGATGGCTATCCATTAATAGACCAATAGACCTCAATTATCATGCATGAATTGGCTCTCTTTAAGAAACAGGCCACCATTTGCCCTTTCCTGATGAATACAATTGCCAGATTTCAGCATATTTTCGTATATCTCTGCTGACAGTTTCAGTCAGTTTCTAATCTCGGCACCGCTACCGTGAATCCTTGGTAAAACACTGAATCATCATTTATGGGTAATAAGAAGGATATTCTGATGAACTGTTGATAGTAGCAGTGGTTTCAGAAGTTCTACTGTCCTAAAAGCAGACGAACCATATCTTTTTTGTTCATTCGTACCCAAGAATGTTCAACCTCAAACCAATTTTTTTAAATTACATAATTGTATTATCAAAATAAAATCAAACATATTGTACAAGGGTTTCTTTCCCTCTATTTTCCCATCAAAATTTCTCTAATTTCTAATCAAAGTACTGAAAGCATGGATTAAAGATGAGTAAAACCAATGTAGGTGTATGACTTAGCTACATTCATTCAAGGCAAAATAACAAATGAATGACCGTGTTTACAATCTGTTTAACTCATTCCCACTCAATCCTTCCTTTTTATGCCCCTCATGAAAAAAGCTCAGGAAAACATTGTGGAAAATGAAGAAATTGCTTGTATAAAGCAATTTCTTCATTATCCAAAATGTTTTGTATTCAAAAAGAGGAAGAAGTTTAAAATAATATCAACTTGAAATTGTAGTCTGCAACTTCTTTCAATTTGGACCAGTCTAAAATTTTGTTGTGTGGGAATGGGTTAATATGCATATTTGTTATTTTACAACAGTGCTGTAAAGAAGTCTTCAAATTTGGCACTAACTTTTCTCAATTTGGCCCCAACTTTTTTTATTTGGCGAAAGTGATGGCGACAACTTTTTTCAAGCCAGAGCTAACCCTGAAAATTGGATAGAAACATTGTGAGAAAAGGAGATATTGCTTGTTATCAGAAAAGATAAGATAAAACCTTTTTATGGAGCTAATAAACTTATATGCTGTAAAGTGAAAGCTTTAAACATCTTCACAGAAACCAGTCATGGATTTCACAAGCAGTTTTTCCTTTTATCACAATATTTCACAAAGTCATATTTCTTCAGAATGTCAAAATGTGGGATTGTGTGGTAATGTTAAGACAAATTTGACAGAAATGACTGAATTTCAATCTGATCCAAGCTATACAGACTAGAGCTTTCATATTTGGTATATAATTTGTTAAACCTATTAACAGACGACAAAATTTTAGACTTGTCCAATTTGAAAGGAGATTTTAAGTTTATGAAATTTTAATTTCTTCAACTTTCAGGGTAGAAAACAATATGTAAAATGCAGAAATTGCTTTTTACAAGCAATTTTTCATATAACACATTGTTTTCCCAAATGTTTATCTTGAGGGGCGTCCAAAAGTGTCATTGTGTGGGAATGAGTTAACAGATGCCTTTGCTATCAAACTACAAATACCTAGGATTTGACACAGACATATTTTGTCTCGCGGTTTCTGGACAAGTTGGTTCAAATTCTTATTTGTTGTCCCTTGTTATTGACCCATTTCCGGAAAATAAAATTTTAGACTGGTCCAATATCAGACAATTTGCAGATGACAATTTTAAGGTCAAAAAATGATAAATACCTCTGTCTTTCAGGGAAGAAAACATTGTGGGATGCAGAAATTGTGTTTAATATGCAGTTTCTAGCTCACCTGAGCATGAAGTGCTCAAGGTGAAGTATTGTGATCACCTTCTGACTGGCGTCTTTTGTGCATCATTTGGCATGTGTCAAATAGCTTAAAGAACTGAAATACGTTGAAAACTCTGGTTACCATGGCAGCAAGAGTGAAATTTTTAAAAAAATCTTTAAAAATCATCTCCTCCTGATCCAGAAGGTGTTTAGCCTTGATAATTTGCATGAAGTACATTGGCCTCTTTCAAAATTGTTAAAAACATTTCCCTCTGGGGGTAAAATTAGAAAAAAGTCTTCTCCAGATCCAGTTGGTATTGAGCCTTGGGAAAAAAAGAGCCTTATCTCAGGTAAGCGCCAGGGCCAATGGCACTCTTCTTT
The DNA here is from genome assembly GCA_946902895.1 of Fragum fragum. Classification (NCBI taxonomy): domain Eukaryota; kingdom Metazoa; phylum Mollusca; class Bivalvia; order Cardiida; family Cardiidae; genus Fragum; species Fragum fragum. The sequence goes on from OX336365.1 coordinate 35,477,454, forward strand.
CATTTTAAGCAATGTTTTCATATCTTTTTGTGGATGATTATCAAAAGAAAACGTTATCATGAGGCAAAACAATTTATTAGATGTAAAATGTTTTAACAAGCAAATCCTTCTATTCCCTCAATATTTTGCCTTGTTCATTTAACCCTTGTCATGCTGTATAATTTACCTTACTCAATTACTGTCAAATCAAAGGGTTGAAAGCACTGATAGAACTTGTTGTTCAAAATTCAATTATTTTTTTTTAGAAATCAACTTTATAAGCAACTCTGGCAGGAAAAGTACAAGCAGGAGGTATAGATTAAGATCAGCCTGCACATAAGTGCAGTCTGATCTTAGTCTACACCTCCTGCCAAAACCGGAATATTCCAGGTTCAGCATGACAAGGGTTAACAAGCAAATCCTTCTATCCCCTCAATATTTTGCCTTATTCATTTAATTTGGGTACGGCAGAGACACATATCCCTTTGGTTATTTATATCTCACTAATGGATGGATAATTGTTGACCTTAGTGGGATAGCAGCTTGAGGCTAGGAAGGATGTAGTGGTAGTACTGGTGCTAGATATACCGGGAATCCATTGTAAGGTGCTCCAGTCTTCGCATTATGACTGAAAATTGTTTAAAACGGCGTTAAACCCAATTCAAACAAAAATTACATGTATATTTGGGTGATGAAAATAAGTGATTGTTAAAATTATTTATAACTAGAAAGGAAGGATTTCATTGGTTTGAAGTTGCTATATGAGAAGTAACTTTAGGCCAAACGGACCTGCAACCTATGAGGTACTACCTTTTCTGCTTTATAATGAATCTAATTTCCATATATGATATAAAGTGATAACTTCAAAAATCAATGGAACTATTTGAAGGATTTCAGCAAATTTCTACAGATTGTTCATAGGTTGTGGGTGATTTCTTAAAAAAAAGATCCTTGGAAATACATTACTTGTTGTTCTACTTTTCTCACAAAGTTTTCAATAACCATTTTTCTTAAAGGTAATAACCCATTCCCTCACAGTGATGCATTTAGATGCCCCTCAAGAAAGAAATTGTTGTAACAAGCAATTTCTTCATTTTCCACAATGTTTTCTACTAAGAAAGTTTAAATTATCTAAAATTTCATCAACTTTAAATTGTCGCTGCAACTCCTTTCAATTTAAACCAGTCTAAAACTTTGCCATCTGGTAATGGGTTAAAAAACAGGAGTGTGTGGCTATTGGCACATTATCATGATGACATGTTTAAGGACAGGTCAATATTGAAAGAAATTTAAGTTGACAGTTCCAAGTGGGTCTAAAATGAAAATTATACACAATAGAAATAATTAGTGTTAAGTAGAAAATGCATGTGACAAACAATTAGTCCTTTTCTCACCTTGTTCGCCGCCGTCATAGCGCAGTTGGTAGCGCGTCGGACTGTCAATCTAGAGGTCCCGGGTTCGATCCCTGATGGCGGCACTCATCCTTTCCGACTATTTGTCTCTCACCAATGGGTCGATAATCGTAGACCTATGTGAGATAGCAGCTGGAGGCTAGGAAGGGATGTAATGGTAGTACTGGTGTGAGAAATACCAGGATTCCATTGTTAGGTGCTCTAGCCGCCGCAATATAACTGAAAGATTGTTGAAAGCGGCGTAAAACCCCATTCAAACAATCAAATTCTCACCTTGTTTTACATGTTTAATTTTCTATAGCATGTTAAATGTAGGGTTTGTGGTTATACCCTTGTTCCATGAATATTTATGTTTTTCTGCAAGACAGCCTTAGATTGCCTTGTAAAGGGCCAAGAAGCCTAAAAGTGCTATTCAATTTTTTTTCAAATCTCTGTGATTAAAAAATTGCTGTCAGCTTAACCCCCTACACAAAGAATTAGGTGATTTGTCCTGAATGCTGTCAGATAAGCATGCAATGACCTAAGAAGTTGTTAGAGCTTAACTTAAAAGCAAGTAAACTTTAGAGCTATTCCATCATGTCAAAGTGCAGCTACATCACCAGGAAAATTTTAACCCATTCCCAATCAACAAAATTTTAGACTGGTCTTAAGGGATATAAAAAGGAAGGATTGAATTTTAATTGGTTAGTCAAACATTGTTAAGCATACCTTCATAAGTATTTATAATAGTTATTGCCTTCAATGAGCTGAAAAATTGGGCCATATATTGTGATAAAGCTCTCTAGTTGCAGGTAAAAAAGTAAAAGGCCAAGTAATCAAATTTGATAGCTAATACTTGTGTCTAAAAGAATAGATTTTCTTTAAAGGTGGACCTCAACAACATGGCTATCCTCAGCAACCAACAGGTTATCCTTCAGGAGCCCCAGGGTATCCATCAGGGGCCCCACAACAAGTACCTGGCTATCCCACTGGAGCCCCACAGCAAGCACCTGGCTATGCTCCTCTTCCACAGCAGCCAAGTTATCCTGGAGGAGCCCCTCCTGGACAGGGTCTACCTTATGGTGCCCCACAACAACCTGGCTATGGCCCACCGGGTGGGCAACCAGGTTATGGACAACCAGGCTTTGGACAACCAGGGGCTCCCCAAGGACAGGTAAGATATTGTTGTCTTCATACTTTTTATGTCATACTTAACCCTTGTCATGCTGAACTTAAATTATTCCTGCTTTGACAAGAAGTTTAGACAAATATCAGCCAGCACATATGTTCAATTTCTTCTTTTTCTGCATTTTTTATCAACAATAAAATCACAGGGATGTAAAATCCAGGGATTGTTAAGGAAAGGGTTAATAGGTATTTCTTCATTATCCACAACTCAAATGACAAAGATTATCAACAAGAGCACCGCCTAAGGGTGCCTACGCTCAGCTATTGGATGCTGGATAGTGGATAAAAGCACAAAATGCATCTAGAGTTATCCCCCATGATAGTATAGGTTGCTCTTTTGATAGTGAACAAGTGTGCCTAGTTTCACATGAATGCCTAGAACCAGAGATATCACAAATGTCAAAGTTTTTTCACCACAACAACAACAATGAAGACAACGACACCAAGGCTATAGCAATACCTTGGGTTTTCTTCAAAAACAGTTGAGCTAAAAATTAATGTACTGAAAATTATCGTCTGCCACTGCTTTGAATGTTGATCAGTTGAAAATTTTGTGGACTGGTAGTGGGTTAAAACAACTGAACCGACTTGAAGAGTTTATCATACAGTACCCCACTGCAACAACCTAGCAATCCATTTGTTAGTTTGCTACCTAAGAACAAATATTTGGACAGGAAATAAAATTCTTCAGTGTAGGAAGAAAAAGTTGCCTTACAAAGCGAATGTATACCAATTTGGCAAAAGAATTGAATATTTGTCTGCCCTAAAATATATTCAGAAAGGTTTACAAACATGCAATTTTTAACACAACTTTTGCTGATCTTTTCTCCTTGACTATTCAATGGAAAATAGCTCTGTGAGAAGTACGCAATTACGCATCAGTATCCAGTAATGTGTTGTGATGCGTAATTGCGTACCTCTCACAGAGCTATTATCCCCACATTATTTTTATTTTGCATTACTGCATGCATACTCCTCTTAGATTGCTCACGACAAATTAACATTGTATATATATTTGTTAAAGCATCTTGATTGTGACTGTAAATAAAGTTGTGTGTTTACCTGGGCAATTCTTCGTTTTTTGTCCCCAACTCTCGACGAGCTTTGTCTTGCTTGGAAATAGTTGGAAAACATTCACATTGCATCTTAAAAATTATGTTAAATAAGAGAAGTTGTAGACCACAATTTCAAGTTGATGAAATTTTGAAAATCTTTGTCATTCACACACAATCTCTCCTTTTTATACCCAATAAGAAAACAGCTCTTGAACACATTATGGAAAATGAAGAAATTGCTTATATCAAACATTTTTTTCATTATCCACAATGTTTTCTATCCAAAAACATGAAAAAAATATCATTAACTTGAAATTATTATCTGCAGCTTCTTTTGATTTGGACAAGTCTAAAATTTTGTTTTGTGGGTATGGGTTTAAAGAATTATATCAGAGACATTAACCAATTACCAGACAGCAAAATTTTAGATCAGTCCAAATTGAAAGATGTTAAAGAGGATAATGAAAAGTTTAAGAAATTGTAGATTTTTTCTACTTTCTGGGTAAAAACATTAAAGTGAAGAAATTGCTTGTTGCAAGCCATTTCTTCATTTTACCCATTTTTTTCCCAATTGTGTGTCTTGTGGGAAGAATGGGTTAGATAGTATGAAATCAAAAGTTTAAGTTCTGTGTTCATTTCAAACAGTTTTTTATCCATTTAAGGCAGTACCAAAAGGGCAAATGGACAACACAGCTGCACAGTTTCAGAGAATGGGTCTGCAGTCAAACCTGGGTCTACCAAGACCAACTGTTAAACCAGCTGCTAATTTTTCAGCTGAAAATGATGCAGGAGTTTTAAGAGGTGCTATGAAAGGAATGGGTATGTCTTAAGAGATATTTGTGATAATGTTCAACAATTGCTCTAGGCTTTTCTAATTGGCAAGAAATACAGATAAAAATTCATGATTATGGTCAACAATTGTTCTAGATTTTTCCAATTGGCAAGAAATACAGATGAGAATGCATGATAATGGTCAACAATTGTTCTAGACTGTTCTAATTGGCAAGAAATACAGACAAGAATTCATGATAAAGGCAAACAATTGTTTTTGGCTGTTCTAATTGGCAAGAAATACAGATGAGAATTCATGATAATGGCCAACAATTGTTCAAGACTGTTCTAATTGGCAAGAAATAGAGATGAGAATTCATGATAATGGTCAACAATTGTTCTAGACTGTTCTTATTGGCAATAAATACAGATGAGAATTCATGATAATGGTCAGCAATTGTTCTTGACTGTTCTAATAGGTAAGAAAAACAGATGGGAATTTTATACAGATAAAAAATGAGGACCAAAGCTTGATGATTCTTGACGATTTTTATTTCAAGTAATGGTAAAAGAAAATTAATAATAGAAAAGAAAAAAGATGCCGACCAATATTTTATCCTTAACCCTTTATGACTCCTGGTATAAAGTTTTGGCTTCATTGACCAAAGGCCACTGGGACTATTATATCAAGACAAGCATGCGTCTGTGAGTTTTGTCTTTAAAAAACTACTCGGATACTACTGGCCGAATATTTGCGAAATTTCACAGGAATAATCCTTTGGTAATCCTTAGGTTAGGGTATCAGATACCTTAACCCATTACCAGATGGCAAAATTTTAGACTGGTCCAAATTGAAAAAAGTTGCAGACAACAATTTAAAGTTTATTGAAATTCAGATTTTTTCAACTTTCTGGGTAGAAAACATTGTGTAAATGAAGAAATTACTTGTTGTAAGCGATTTCTTCATTTTACCAAATGTTTTACAAAATGTTTTTCTTTAGGGGCATCAGAAAGGGTCATTGTGTGGGAATGGGTTAAAAAATTTGATAGGATCAAAATATGACATTAAGTGGGTAAGGATTTTAAGGGAAGTAAAAAATGCTACTGGACCAAGTAGCTTACTTGCTTCTAATTTGAGTACAAAAGAAATAACTTTATGCTGACAGAGGCATTTCATTTGAGTTGCTTTCCATGTTGAATAAAGATAATGATAAAGGAAAACTTATTATTTTACCAGTTGACACTATTTCAACATGTCCAAATTGGAAGAAATCAAAATCAAAGTACTTTTAACCCATTACCAGACAACGAAATTTTAGACATGTCCAAATTGAAAGGACTGTCGCAGACAATACTTTAAAGATTATGAAATTTTTAGATTTTTGCAACTTTCCTGTAAGAGAATATTTTGAAAGAATCATGCCTTGGAATTTATATAAGTGAAGATGCCCCTTCGATTACATGTTTATTATACGCAGATGACGCTGCCCATTGTGCAGACATGGTAAACAATTTGCAGCTGCAACTGAATAAATTATCACAATTTTGCATTGATGTAAAAATAGAAGTAAATTTGTCAAAAACTGAAATTATTGTTTTCCGTAATGGCGGTCCGCTACGGTCTAATGAAAACTGGATTTTTAATGGATCAAAGATCAAAACAACTTCAGTTTATAAGTACATGGGGGTTTTATTCACTCTAAAACTATCTTGGTCGGCAGCTAAAAGCAAACTAGCTTCTCAAGCCAAAAAGGCAATTTTTTCGATAAAGTCATATTAATATAGCCTTGGTCATTTTTCGCATGATGAATACTTCAAACTATTTGACACAATGGCTCTACCAATACTTACATTTGCGGCCGAGACATGGGGATTCGAATATTCTGATATTATAGAAAATGTTCATATACAATTTTGTCGCGTGTTTTTAGGAGTAAACTATAGCGTAAATAAAAGTGTAATTTTAGCAGAATGTGGTAGGAAACCTCTTTATGTAGTTTATATGACTAAAGTTATTAAATATTGGTGTAAGATTATACAAATGGGAAATCATCGATATCCAAAATAAATTTTTAATATGTTAAAAGCGCATGATGATTTAGGGAGGACGAATTGGGCAACAAAAGTGAAATACCTTCTTTTTACAAATGGTTTTGGCTTCACTTGGATATCACAAGATGTTGGTAACATAGATCATTTTGTTAAGCAATTTAAATTAAGAATAGCAGATTGCTCGATTCAGAATTTACAAGAAAGCATCAATAATTCTTCTCACTGTGATCTATATAAAAACATTTGTTCCTTATTAAATCCAGAGAAATATCTTTGTGAAAATATTCCTTTGAATTTTAGAAGGGCCTTTGCTAAATTTAGATGCTCAAGTCACAAGCTCAAAATTGAATTAGGACGTTATTCTAATATTGCCAAAGAAGATCGAATTTGTAGATACTGTTTATTCAACCGTAATATTTTTGTAATCGAAAATGAATATCATTGCTTTTTTCATTGTCCCCTTTTAGATGCAGAGAGAAATTCATTATTGTTTACTTGGATTAATGGCAGGACTGATGAACAAGCCTTCTATAACCTTTTGAAAAGTAGCAGTCTAGTATTGGTTAAAAAAATAGCTAAATATATATCAGTGATATTGAATATAAAGGATTCTGATAATGCATAAAACAATTATATTATTTGTCTTCTTTTTGTCTTGTTAGATAGTTAATATTTGTATATGTTTGCGTAACTCCTGACATTGTTAATTGTAAATATACGATGTATTTTAGGCCAGTGGCCTTTATTTACAAATAAAAGAAATTGTATTGTTAAAAATGAAGAAATTGCTTTTTGTAAGCAATTTCTTCATTTTATAGAATGTTTTCAAATTGATTTTCTTGAGGGGGGTAAAAATGCTCAGTTAGTGCATCACTATTATCAAAGATTGTAAGCCTTGGCAGGTAATGGTTTAAGAAAGAGCAATTTTAAATATATTTTGCCAGCAAATTATAATTTTTAACAGATGGTTCTTTAACAATTTTTAGCACACATACTTTCCATTTCAGGCACTGATGAACAAGCGATCATTGGAGTTATAAGTCAAAGGTCAAATCCACAGAGAGTACAGATCATGAATATGTTTAAAACCATGTATGGAAAGGTAGTTAACAAAATTAGAGCAGAATTGTTTGTGTCAGTTTAAGATCAACTGCTTTTTCATTGAGGATATTGTAACCTGCAAATATTAGTGCAAAAAACATCATAAGTGTCTATACAAAGTATAGACACTTATGATGTTTTTACACTAAGCTAACATATATATATATGAGTGCACTAAAGTAAGAGATAAGAATTTAGAAATAATGATGGAAAATATTTGAGAATCTATCAGGAGTTCTATGTCTTATTCACCCTGATTAGTAATATATTTTATATAATATATAATCGATAAGTCAATAATCATAAATGAATGATGAATCTTGCAGGATTTAATTCGTGATCTAGAGTCTGAGCTGAGTGGAGACTTCAGAGAGACGATCATGGCCCTATTTAAACCAACAACCTACTATGATGCTTGGTCTCTACATCAAGCCATGAGTGTAAGTTAACCCATTACATTGCTGTCGGCTTAAGCTTTAGTGTACATAGTGTTTGTAGACATATAACATGTACCCAAACCACCAACACACAACAATATTTATGAACAATTTTGCTTTTGTCTAAGGCACTTTAGCTTTACCAAAATGTCACATAGTTTGCACAATCCAGTCATAAACAGAGACGCACACATTGGTTTTTTTTTTTGCAATGCCATTTTTGTGCTAAACCTACTCAGTGATCAAAAGAATGAGATGCAAGGAGATTTGAAAAGAATTTTTGAAAAAAGATGGGGCTACAAAATTGAGAATCTATTTACCTTTGGAATAGGGCAAACATTCGAAAAGGAAATAAATCATCTGTTGTGGTCGGGCTGTGTAGGTCGTCCGTCATATACTTTTACCTTGTGTGCACTCTAGTGTCACATTTTTTGTTCAAATGTCTCGAGACTTGGTCAGAAAATTTTAATACATGATTTTACGGATAAGTTAAAAAAGGGGTCATGTGGGGTCAAAAACGAAGTCACCAGGTCAAATCTTAGAAAAACCTTGAAACTATGTACTCTTTCTAAGAGGTCACATTTTTGGCTCAAATGTCTTGAAACTTGGTCGGATTATGTTTGCCCACATTATATCTCGGACAAGTATAAAAATAGGTTATTAAGGGTCAAAAACTAGGTCACCAGGTCAAATCTTAGAAAAAGCTAGTGAGCACTCTAGAGGTCAAATTCTTGCTTAAATGTCTTTATATGTGGTTGAAATGTTTGTCTACATAAGATCTCAGACAAGTTTGAAAATGGGTCATGTGGGGTCTAAAACTAGGTCACTTGGTTAAATCTTAGAAAACCTTGTGTGCACTTTAGAGGCCCTTTTGTTTGCATCAAAGGTCTTATATTTGATCAGAATGTTTGTTCCCCGGGTTTGTACAGAAAAAGGTTAAAACAATATATAATGAAGCAACAAATATTTGTACCAAGTGATACAATTGATAAGTAAACATTTTTGAAAGAAAACATGAAAACAACAAAATGATTTAGTGAATGTTCACCCCCCCCCCGCAAAAAAATGTTATTTTCTCAATAAAAACTAATCAAAAAAACAGGTTTTATAATGCTACTGGCATTTTACCTATGGCATTTATACCATCATCAGTTGATTATCATTTTTAAAATCCCTTTATTTTCCCTTACAGGGTGTAGGGACCAAAGAGAGTGTATTGATTGAAATACTTTGTACCAGAACAAACGCTGAAATAAGAGAAATCAACAGATGTTACCAAGAACGTAAGAAATTGCACGTCATAAAGTTCGAATCATTGTAACAAGCAATTTCTTCATTTTAAACAATGTTTTCCCAAGAGTTTTTCTTGAGAGATGTTAAAAAGCAGGATTGTGTGGGAATGGGCTAAGAAAAACCTACTTCTAGAAATTGACTTCAACAGTGCTATTCAATATCGATAATATATCATTAATCCTCATATCTTTTCTGAAGATCGAATTTCAAATTTTAAGAGAATGTGCCCTTCTTCAATATTAAAAAAAAAATATAGATACATTTTACTTAGACTGTATTACATAATGAAAATCAAGAATAACTAGGCAAAGATGTTGCAGATGACAGTTTTTAGTTAATGATATTTTGAGTGTCTTTGTCTTTTTTGGTAGAAAGTACATGTATTGTCGACAATTAAGAAATTGCTTTAAAAAGCAACCTCTTCATTTTGGACAATGTTTTCAAAAGTTTTTAATATGCCGCCAAATATGGATCTATATTGGTACATTAATCATCTTCTCCATCTGTCCGTCCTTTCCATCAGGATATCCTCTGTCTTTATGTCTTGTTAACCCTTGTCATACTGATCCCGTAATTCCCTGCTTTGACAATAGCTTTGGCAGATGTATAGACTATTGATTGATTGAATGGGGTTTAAAGCCACTTTTAACAGTATTTCAGTTATATAGCGGCAGCTGGAGCACCTAACAATGGATTCCTGGTATTTCTCACACCAGTACTACCATAACATCCTTTCCTAGCCTCTAGCTGCTTTCCCACTTTTGTGAGAGACAAATTATGGAAATGGTATGTGCCGCCACCGGGGATCGAACCCATGACATCCCATGATTGAAGATTGGGAGTTAATGCAATCCTGACTTCACTATGACCGCGGCTGTGTATAGACTGAGATCAGCCTGTACAGATGTGCAGACTAATCTTAACCTACACAACCTGCTTGTCCTTGTTGTGTTGAGAAAAATCTTTGAACACAACATCGATCTTTTAATGTCAATGTTATAAAAAAGATAGTGAAAAGAGGATAAATATTCAGCAGGATAAGGGTTAACACATCTCTTCCTACATTTATGGATGAACTAGAATGTTCCTAGGCACCTAGCCTCGCGCATATTGTCAGACATTTTCCATTTTTGGCTGCATCACAGAAAAAGGGTCTTTATGCAAAATTTCTTGTAAACACATCTCCTATTACATTTATAGGCGAATTTTAATGAGGTTTTCTCAGAATGTTCCTAGTCACCTGACCTTGTATATATTGTCATGGTTTTGCTGTGTCACAGCAAAGGGGGCATACACAGCAAAAACAAAAACAGCTACATATATTGTGACTGTGGCACACTTGTTTATTGGGGGGTATACAAAAGTGGGATTTTTGGGGCTGGGTTTAAGCATTCAGTTAGCTTTCTATTATTTTTCAGATTACAAAAGATCATTAGAGAAAGACATTGTTAGTGATACAAGTGGCCATTTTAAGAGATTGCTAGTGTCCTGTTGTACTGTAAGTGTAAATGCTGCTTTAGCCTTGCTTCTTAATCTATTCCCAAACGATAAACTTTAGATTAGTCCAAATAGAAAGAAGAAGAAGATGAGATTTTCAAGCTGAAGAATTTTTCTAAATCTTTGTCCATCTGGAAAAAAAAACATTGTGGAAAACAAATTGATAGCTTTTTTTAGAAACAACTTCTTCAGCAGTTTTCCTGAGAGTCATTAAAGATTGGGACTGTTGAGAAATGGGTAAAATTGCTGATATAGAAACATAGGAATTGAATCCATTACTAGTTGACAAAATTAAGACTGTTCAAGTTGAAAGAAGTTGCAGACAACAATTTCAAGTTGGTGAATTTCTTTGTCTTTCAGGATAGAAAACAGTGTGGATAGTGAAGAATTTGCTTGTAACAAGCAATATCTTCAATATCAACAATGTTTTTATGCTCCTGTCATCTAATGGTACATGATCTACCGGTAAATTAATTGATTCGCGTATTCATACAGTGTGATTAGGTTTTTCGGTTCATACCTCCATGAAAACAAAAAATATTCTCTTCATCTCTTAAATAAATTAGCACAGTTGTTCCCCTTGATGAGTACTAGTGTTATGTGTAAAGTTATGTTGGACGCTTCCTAGTTCAGGTCTACAACTGAAAGTTATGTTGCGAGTACTTAAACAGGGGCATCCATGTCTGTGACATGTTTCCAGTCTAAAGTTATTACAACATTATTTTGCTTAACCCATTATCAAATCAAAATTTTCAACTGGACTTAATTCAAAGAAGTTGCAGATGACAATTTCAAGTCAATTGAATATTAGAAAGCATTGATTTTTTGGTACAAAAATTGTGGATAATGAGGAAATTGCTTGCAACAAACAATTCCTTCTGCAATGTTTTCCAAAGTGTAAAAATGTTGGATCGGGTTAATATATGGTCATGGGCATAAAATTAAATTTTTGAAGGGCAACGTAAATGTTGTAACTACTGAAATGATGCCTCAGTTGCCTACAACATTTGAAATAAAATTCTGGAGGTCGACATTTCACTTCTTTTCTAAATGAATGATTTAATTGGCCACTGGATCTTCTGATTAATAGAGGCAAATTGTCCCCTCCCAAATCTGGACAATACTGGACAATTTTCTGAAAGTATTTTTCGATTATTTTTCAGTTAAAATCTTAAAACTTTATTTTCTGGTAGAGGCTTAATTACCGGTAACCCTTGTCATGCTGTATAAATTACTTACTGGAATTCTGCAAATCAAAGGGCTGAAAGCACTGATAGAACTTATTGTTCAAGAATCAATATTTTTTTTAAGAAATCAACTTCATAAACAACTCTGTTAGGAAAAGTACAAGCAGGAGGTGTAGACTAAGATCAGCCTACACATAAGTGCAGGCTGATCTGAGCCTACAACTCCTGCCCAAACCGGATTATTCCGGGTTCAGCATGACAAGGGTTAAAATGTACATTTTAGGCCAACAGAAATGAGTTGACACCTGACCAATGGCAGAAGCTACAGCAACAAGGCCAGGAGGCAGTGATAGATCGTAGTCTGGCCCAACAGGAGGCTCAGAAACTGTTCCAAGCTGGAGAAAAACAGTGGGGAACTGATGAGTCTGCTTTCTTACAAGTACTGGCTGTCAGACATGAGTATCAGCTGAGAGCAACTTTTGAAGAATATGTTAAGGTATGGTATTGCAAGGGTTTATTGTGAGACTGTACTAGGTATTTTACAAATTCCTTTGAATTTGGACAGGTCTAATATTTTGCAAAACAGGAAGGAGTTAAGTTAATATCCTCAATAATAAAGAGACACATCTAAGTTTAACCCATTTATAATTTATACTAATTTATTTTAGTTCGATTGCGAGGAAAGCTTTAAGCTTATAGAGTTGCTCTCGAACACACAAACCAGATGTTTTCACGTCCCTGAAAGAGAGGCAGTGGCTTAACCCATTTCAGTGACACTTTTAGAAGCCCCAAAGGTGAGAATCTTTGGAAAACATTGTGGAAAATGAAGAAATTGCTTGTTACAAGCAATTTCTTCATTTTCCACAATGTTTTCTTCCCAAAAGTTGAATTAATCTAAAATTTCATAAACTTTAAATTGTCATCTGCAACTCCTTTCAGTTTGAACCAGTCTAAATTTTTTCTGTATAATGGTAATGGGTTAAAATTTCTCACTTCATCTACAACTACCTCACACCTACAACAACAGAACATTGACAGTAAGTTCAATTTTAGGAGAAAATGTTCAATTTTAAATAAGGAACAATTCTGTAATACGTTATAGTGATAACTATGATTGAACTCCTCCGAATTCATCAATTAGTAAGTGGAAAACATTATGGCAAATAAAACAAGCAGTTTCTACTTTATCCACAATGTTTTTTATCTTAAGAGTAAAGGATTTTTTTCGATTTTCACAAACTTGAAAAAATTTCAACAATTTGAAATAGTCATTTGATCTTTGACTTTATACTAGGTTTAAATTTTGTCATTTAGGAAATGATCAAGATAAACTTTACATATTTGCCAACAATATTGTTTTTCAGATTTCTGGACGAGACATCCTGAATTCTATTGATAGAGAGATGTCTGGAGACTTGAAAGAGGGTTTTACAGCCATTGGTAATCATTTTAGATATTTTTTTCTCCAAAATAACTATCTACTAAGATAACTTATATATCATCCTTTTTACACAGCCCAACATAATAAAGCTTTTTGACGCTCAGTAGAAAAAAAACCAAAACGTGAAAACATTTGATTATCAGTATAGTTTAATAATTGGTTCTTGTGTTTTTCATATAATAACCAAGTTTGGGGTACCTATGTGGCTTATATGTTTGCTTGATAGGGATAACTGTCATTGTCAGCCCAATTAGCTCAGTTGGTAGAGCACTAGACTTCAAACCTCAAGATCACGGGTTCGAGCCCTGGGCTGACCATATCAACTAACTAACTAACTGTCTTTCGGATGAGACGTTAAACCGAGGCCCCGTGTGACGATGCTATCCATCGAGCACGTTAAAGAACCAGGCGGGGCTCTCAGTAGTTTCGTCCTGTATCCTTGCACTATCCCCCTTAACAACTAACCGTCTTCTGGGGGCGTCGCTCATATGGGCATGTGCTACGGTAGCGACGATAAATAAACGGAAATACACACACATAACTGTCATTTGGCTTTAAAAAGCAGCCAATTCTTATATTGATCTGTTTTCCTTGTAAAGGTCACAAGCAATTACTTCATCATCTGCAATATATCCAACCTCAAAAGTTAAGAAAGAAATAGATTTCATCAACTTAGAATTGTCATCTGCAACTGGCTTGAATTTGGACAAGTGAAAAATTTTGTTATCTAGGACTTGGTTAAAAATTTCCAAGGGCTGTTGTTCATCAACCAGTTTGATTTACAGGTTAAAGTTACCATAAATATTTCATAACAAGGGCTTTGAACTCTTGTGTTGCTATTGTAATACAAAATCGTTGATGTAATCTGGTCTATATACTAGCCTAGGTTTGTAATTCATTTTGATGGGTGCAGGAAACTCCAGGGTACAATTTTGAATTAAGATTTTCCAATGTTTCTTGAACTGTTGACTCATTACTAAACAATAAAATTTGTATGAAGTAAAAACATGTTGGAGGAGGGGTATTATTTGAAACAAGTACTTTATCCTTTTCACGCAATGTTTACTTTCCGATTTGGTACCGACTGATCAATTTCAAAGTAATTCAAATCGTTGTCTGCAACCTCTTTCAATTTGGACCAGTCCAAAATTGTGTTGTCTTGTAATGGGTTAAACTCTGGGAATATTCATGAGAATTACCTTGTTGAGAAAAAATGAGTCCTGGTTAACCCATTACCAGACAACAACATTTTAGACTTATCTTATTTGAAAGATGTTGCAGACGTCAATTTCAATGTGGTGAAATTCGAAAAATTCTTTGCCTGGTAGAAAACATTGTTGACTTGCTTGTTAGAAGCAATTTCTACATTGTCCACACTGTTTTTCAAAGCTTTTTTCTTGGGGACTATAAAGGGAGTATTGTGGGGGAATGGGTTGAGGATATTTTTGTAAGTAAACTTTAAACACAAAACTATTTTAGTGTTGAGTGCCAAGAACCGACCTGAATATTTTGCTGACAGACTGTATCACGCTATGAAAGGTGCTGGGACACAGGATTCTACTCTGATAAGGGTTATTGTCTCAAGATCCGAGGTAAGATTTAACTCCGAGTTACTGTTACATCAAGAGACCACTATCACACTTCATCCTGTCAAAAGTGATATCCGAATTAACCTGTTTAAGCCTTTCTCACACAATTCCACACAATTCCACTTTTTGTCGAGCCCACTTGCAGTGAGCAAGACATAGTTGTCACTATGACAAGTCGGTGTATGTGCGTTAGTCTGTTAATCCGTTTTTTCCTAGATAATATGTACCAATATTTTTCATCTGGATTGAAGTTAAGTTATTTTAGTTTTCATTTCAAGTTTCAGCTGGGATTTGAAGTTCTTTAATTTGTATAATCAAAGCACTGAAAGTATCACTGATGAGAAACAGAAACCAGATTTAAAAAAATATTCATAGTTCAAAACACAATTAATCTCGGATAATCCACGATTCTATTAAGTAACCTGTGTGATATGAAGTCAAATGTAAGAAAATAGTACCTGAATGCATGATCCAATCACAATAGACTTTAAAAATGGAATTCACACAAAATTTCCTTGAATTGGTCTCCTCTACATGGATTAATCTAATTTTATCAATCAAGGGCCAACAGCCTTATGTTTACGTTTTGTAATAAATATCAGATAGTCTATCTGTTGTCGCAACTCTCAGGCCCTTCAGGGCTTTGATTGGGATAGTTCTAATGTCAAGGTCACAGCTCAAGGTCACACACTAAAATTTTGATTGTCAAGAGCATTTTCCTACGATTATGGATGGATTTCAAAATAAATTGGCACAATTATTCTCCATCAATAGTAGATGTGCCATTTGAAAGAATTTTTTAGATAGCTTCAAGTTCAAGGCTCAAGGTCAAACACTAAAATTGTGCTTGTCCAGAGCATGATGCCTACAAAACTTTGCTTTTTCCTGAGACAACCATCTAGTTTACAATACTCTTTCTATATGGGGTCAAAAACATTCTTTGGTTCCACCAGAAAAAGACGAAAAAGTTATAAACTTGTGGTAATTTAATAAAGCTGCAAATGACAATGTTTAGTCGATGAAATTCTAAAATCTTTGTCTTTTTTTGTAGAAAACAGTGTGAATAATGAAGAAATTGCTTGTGTTAAGAAATTTGTCATTTTCCTTCAAGTTTTTGGATATTTTTCCTTGGGGCTTTAAAAAACAGGATTGTAGGAAAGTGTTAGACATATGGCATATAAAAATTGCTTTTTAAACTGAAAAATACTATAAATTTATTGTTTATGTTGGCATAACTTTTAGGAATAACTTACTAATAATTATAACTAAAGTGTGGCAAAAATATCATTTTTTTACAAAATGGGAATTATATGCATCTTTACACTTTCCTGTTTGTCAAAAGTTTAGTCTTGTACAATTTTGAAAGAAGTTGCCGATGACAATCAAAAGTGAGTGCAATTTGAAAATAACCAACCTACAGTGTAGAAAATATTTGTGAAAAGAAGAAACTGCTGGATACACAATCGTTTTTCAAGTATTAAACCACAGGGACATGGAAAAACATCAGGAATTTTAGAGGAAAGGGTTAACCCTATGATATTATTACTAATTAGTGCAGGGGTATCTTCTTGATTGCAACACTGATAACAGCAATTCACTGCTTAATTGCAACTCACATTTTGAGAAATCATTAGATTGATAGAGCTAATAGCCCCTTTTAATTGCAACTTCTGGTTAATTGAAACAAAAGCTTTGACAAATTAGTGTTGCAAATAACAGGATTCCACTGTATTGACAAACTAAGGCTATTCATTCATTATCACAATCATACTTTTTGGTTGGTATCAAATATTCTTTAGCTATTAACTCATGACCAGATGACAAACCTTACAGTGGCCTATTGAAACTAGTTGCTGACAATATTTAAAATAGGTTTCAATTGCAAAGTTGGTGTGAAATAGGGTCTAAATTGAAATGGGATTTCAGACAACATTTGAAATTACATTTGAATTGAGTAAGAGATGCAAAATATGGTAAAAAATATTGTGAGAAAAGGATAAGATGTGGAGTTTAAACATTTTTTCTTTTCGCACTTTTTTTTCAAATCTACATTTCTTCAGCATGTCAATTAAAAGGAGGATTGTGTGGTAATTACTCAAAAAAATCAACCGGTCATGTTTCATTGTTTATTTCAGATTGATTTACAAGACATTAAGGAAGTTTATCTGGCAAAGTACAAGAAAACACTGGCCAAGGCTGTTTCCTCAGATACTAGTGGGGATTACAAGCGCCTTCTATTGGCCCTCATTGGACAATAAACACTGTGACAAGAACTGCTGAATTTTATTGTAATTGCTTGTTGTATTTTCTTTATAAACTTATACAAAATCATTTTAAATTTTCAAACATACCCTGCTGATATTAGACTGATTTCATGATAATTTACAGATGTATACATAGTCGGTCAATGAAAAAATACATTGCTAATCAAATCATTCACTTATGCAGGAGGTTATCTTTGAAATCAGAGATATAATCCAAGGAAATTGCTTGTAGCCGGCATTTTCTTGTTTCCCCAATGTTTTCTACCCTATTCAGTCCTTACTTTGAAAGCTGTCTGCAACCTCTTTCAATTTGGATCAGTATAAATTTTGAATGGCCCTTCCCTAGGGGGCACAAGTTTTACATAGGTGTATATAGTGAACTTCAATAATTTTTTTTTGATGAAACAGAAAGGCCAATAGCTTTGATATTTGGTATGTGGCATCATCTAGTGGACCTCTACAAAGAATGTTCAAATTAGGCCTCCAGGGTCAAAATTGGCCTGTTCCGGGGTCACAAGTTTGAACATAGGCTCATATAGTGAAAACTTTTAAACATCTTCTTCTGCGAAACAGAAGTGCCCGCAGCTTTAATATTTGGTATGTAGCATCATCTTATGGACCTTTACCAAGTTTGTTCAAATTATGGCCCCCAGGCCAAAATTGGCCTATCCCTGGGGTCGAAGTTTTACATAGGCTTATATAGTGACAACTCATAAAATATTCTCCAAAATGATAAGGCTTACAGCTTTCATATTTGGTATGTAGCATAATCTGGTGGATCTCTATCAAGATTGTTCAAATTATGACCCTAGGGAAACTTTTGAAAATCTTCTTCTCCAAAACAGAAAGGCCAACAGGTTCAATATTAGGTATGTGGCATTTAAAAAGAGGCGGCAGTGAGGGTATTCGTCAGCCCTTACAGGCGACAGTTTTAGTTGTACTTAGTTTGAAAACTGTTTCTGCACTTTCACCTGAAGCCCATTTTAACTAGGACTATGCACCTACACAAAAATGTTGCCCATAACCAAATTAGGTGCTCTATTATTTTGGGGATCATATAGGTCAAAGGTCAAGTTTTCAGTCCCTATCTCTGAGATTAAAACAACAGTGACAAAATGCTAGTATTGGATATTATTTCTCCTTTGAGATATATGTAGTTCTAGTGACTTGAATTTATGGATCAATCATAATAAAATAACTTAGGCCTAGTTTCATAAGCCTGAAACTCTCTTTAACCCACTTTAGCTGGTATGTGGCCTTTTATTGACCTTTTACTCTTCCAATCAGAGAGTAGTTGAGTGTTTCTGTCAATCTTACTGGCTGATTTTGGCCTGATTTATTTTCACCAATCAAAGATGTTGTTCTTTTTAATTCTCACCTAAGCACAACATGCTCAATGGGAGCTTGAAGGATCACTCAGTCCATTGTCAATAGGCATCATCCATTGGTTGCCGTCCATTGTAAACAACTTCTTTAAACATCTCCTAAACCACTTGGCCCATTTGGACCATACTGGGCAGGAATGATCCTTGAGTAACCCTTCTCAAAACTTGCTGGTGATATTTTGATTCACAAAAAAATGGGGTCCTGGCAGGGCTGGGCCTATCAACTTAGAGAAATCATGAGATAATTCTTTAAAAAGCTTCTCCTCCTAAACACTTAGGTCAAATTTGACCAAATTCGGCAGTAATGTTCCTTGGGCGACCAATCTCAAAACTTGATTTTTTTTAAATGTGGAATCGGTAGGGCCAGGCTTATCAAACGTAGAGAAATCATGGAATTATTCTTTTAAAATCACCTGCATGGCAGGTATGGCTTAGTTCAAATTATTTTCAGGTGAGCTATTTAGGGCCATTTTGGCCCTGATCTATAGTATGATGCACATGGTTGTTTACATATCAAAAGTATAGGTAACCTTGCTAAGAAACATTTCTATTCTTTTGTTTGCCTAATCCTCGGGGTTGTATATAATTCCCAAATACATGTACCTCATTGTTATTTTGCACTCACAGTAAGCCTTTGTGAGCCTTGAATGTCTGTTGTCTTTCGTTTGTGATGCAGCATCAACAATTTAAGTGTTTAACCTCAAGAGGCCACAGTTTTGTGTCATTCTTGATGAAAGTTTGTCGGAATGATTGTTAGGTCATAAGGATGAATTCTATTGAAAACGGGAAGGTTCTATTGGAAAACATTGGAAACGAAGCTTTTAAGACAATTTCTTTACACTCTAGGAGAAATAATTTCAGCTTGATCCTGATGAAGCTTGGTCAGAATGAGTTTTAGGTCTTAAGGATATTTCCTATTAAAAATGGGAGACTTGAATTGGAAAACACGGGAAAAGGGGTCTTGTTTATAATGTTAGTATTCGCCTTTAAGGGGCAATGTTTTCTGTTCAATCTATGTGAAACTTGATCTGATTATTTATCAGGTCATAACTATAAATCTAATTTAAAATGGTACAGGTCTATTGGAAACACAAAAAGGGTTTGTTAGGACATTTTGATTGACATAAACAAATATTATAAGATTTTTGCACTGCTTTTTTCTTCACAAATAAGACCTTTAAGTTTCAGTTTCATAGCTCTTTGTTTAAGTGAGAATACAGATGAGTAATCTAGGACTGTTGTGGATCTCTTGTTTTTCATTTTATAGACATTCGGAATTATGGCCTGCAACTTCTTTGAATTTGAACCAGTCTAATTAAGTCCAGTCTACTAGTAAAATGTTATTGTCTGGGTATCCCTTTCCTGTGTTTTTAGCTCACCTGAGCACGATGTGCTCAAGGTGAGCTATTGTGATCGGTAATTGTCCATCTGTCCTTCTGTCTGTCCGTCCTTCCATAAACAATTATTAAAAAATCTTCTCCTCCCAAACCTTAAGGCCTAGAGCTTTGATATTTGGTACATATCATCACCTTTTGACCCTCTACCAAAATACTTCAAAGAATTACTGTACACTTAAAATTAAACCTTTTCTTTGTGATTCCTGATTTTACAAAGGAAATCTTTAAAAGTCATCTCCTCCTAAATCATAAGGCCAAGAGATTTGATATTAAGTACATATCATCACCTATTGACCCTCTACCAAAATACTTCAAAAAATTATGGTACTCTGAAAATTAGCCCTTTACTGTGTGATCCTTGATTTCACAAAGAAATAAAGTAGGAAATCTTTAAAAATATTTTTCTCCCAAACCATAAGGACTAGAGCTTTTATATTTGGTATGTATCATCACCTATTGACCCTCTACCAAAATACTTCAAAGAATTATTGTATTCTGAAAATTAGCCTTTTTATGTGCGATCCCTGATTTGACAAAGGAATGAAGAAGGAAATCTTTGAAAATTTTCTTCTCCCAAACTATAAGGCCTAGAGCTTTTATATTTGGTATGTATCATAACCTATTGACCCTCTACCAAAATACTTCAAAGAATAACTGTATTCTGAAAATGAGCCCTTCTCTGTGCAATCCCTGATTTTACAAAGGAATAAAGAAGGAAATCTTTGAAAATCTTCTTCTCCCAAACCATAAGGCCTAGAGCTTTTATATTTGGCCATTGACCCTCTACCAAAATACTTCAAAGAATAATTGTATTCTGAAAATTAGCCTTTTTCTGTGCGATGCTTGATTTTATAAAGGTATTTTGAAGGAAGTCTTCTCTTAAACAATTAGGCCTAGAGCTTGATATTTGGCATTGACCCTCTACCAAAATACTTCAAAGAATTACCGCATTCTGAAAATTAGCCCTTTTTTTAGTTAGAAATAAATAATGATATCTTTGAAAACCTTCTTCTCCTAAACCATTAGGCCTAGAGCCTTTATTCTTGGTATGTATTGATGTCTATTATATAATATAATAATTCCGAAGCATTTCCATATTCAGGAAATTAGTGCTATATGGTGGGATCATCAATATACCTAACATCTTCTCCAAAATTTTTAGACAGAGGGCTTTGCTATTTTGTTTATATCATAAAGCCATGAACCATCAAACTCAGGGGAGCGATTTAGGACCATCATGGTCCTCTTGTTTAAGTTTTAGGCTGGTCCAAATTCAAAGTTTTTGCAGATGACATTTCAAAATCGAATTTGGTCAAAAATAACCATTCAGTAGGGTAGAAAATATTGTGGTAAAAGAAGAAATTGCTTGTTTCAAGCAATTTCTTCTCAACCCACAATCTTTTCTCAAATATGCAAACACAGGGGCATAAGAAACAGGGATTAAACAGGAAAGGGTGATAGGTTCGTTGCTTTTTTTGAAAAGTGATTTTGTTTATAAATGAGCCTATTATGCATAAAAAGACCATTTTGAAAATCAGTAAACTGGAGAAAGAAGGAAGGGTCCAAAGTAGTAGCAGTTCAATCTTAACCCTTGTCATGCTGAACCCGGAATATTCCGGTTTTGGCAGGAGGTGTAGACTAAGATCAGACTGCACTTATGTGCAGGCTGATCTTAGTCTACACCTCCTGCTTGTACTTTTCCTGCCAGAATTGTTTATGAAGTTGATTTCTAAAAGAAATATTGATTTTTGAACAACAAGTTCTATCAGTGCTTTCAGCCCTTTGATTTGACAGCATTTCAGTAAGGTAATTCATACAGCATGACAAGGGTTAAGATCAGTATGTTACAGTAGTACATGTAATTAAAAACCTCCTTTGAATTTGAGGGAATTTTTGTCAGGATTTTTTTAAGCACCAGGAATGCTATGAAAGACTTGGATCGCTACTTTACCAAAGTATTCCATTTACTATATACATGTACAAACAAATTATGACAAACAAACACATTCCCACATAATTCTACTATTTTACAAACATCAAGGACAATGGTTCAGAAAAAATGGTACAAAATGAGAAAATTGCTTGTTAGAAGGAAAGTCTTCATTTCCCACAATGTTTTCTATACAGGATTTTTGTGTGTTTAGGTGTGGGTGGTCTCATTCATCAACAGATTTTTTTTGTCTGCTACTACTCCCAATTTGGACCCATGGTTGATATTCTCAAGATGGTCCTGAGAAGGTGGATCACGTTATATTACATATTATTCTTATATCTCGTTATAGATTTTGCTAATATGAAACATCGTAATAAAGTTATAGCATACAAATTCGTCTTCAAAGTTTATTTTCATAATCCCATAAGAAGCTTATCAGCAAAGTTATAAGGAAACTCTTTCCATTCAAGCCTTGTCCACAACAATTTCACAAAAGCTACTTAAATCTTGTCATGCTGAACATGGAGAATTCCTATTTTTGTAAAATGTATAAACAAAGATCAGCCTTCATATATGTGCAGTCTGATCTTGGTCTTTGCCACTTGTTTGTACAAAGCATGCCAACTTGTTCCACAGCATGGTGTCCACCCTTCATCCAGGGGTCGACACTAACTTTGCTTCAATTGGAATCCCTAAGAATCCCTAATTATTACTTCAGGGTTTCCTCCAGATAATCAGGGACCCCTCCTTGATATACATTAACTCATTCATACGCAATCCTGTCCTTCTAAGCCCATCTTGGAAAACAGCTTTGGAAAACATTGTTACAAGCAATTTCTTCATTATCCACAATGTTTACTACAAAAACAAGCAAACAAAAAAATCAGATGCATTAGTTGATACATTTAAATCTAATGTACTGGGGGAATATTGAAGGGTCCTGACGGAATTCCTAGCCTGAGATTGCTGGGGTCCCTTCCAATTTCAGGGATCCTCGGGATCCCGGGACTAGCCCTGACCAAATTTAATCTTTTGTTGACACACCCCCACATTTTACGCATCCCAAGAAAAAAGTTGGGGAAAAGATTGGAAAATAAAGAAATTGCTTGCTACAGGCAATTTCTTCATTATCCGCAATGATTTCTACCCTCAAAGACAAAGAATTTTGAAATTTCATCAGCTTTAATTTGTTGTCTGCAAAATTCTTTGAATTTGGAATAGTCTACAAATATTTTCAAGTAGGAAAGGATTAAGGTCCTCTTCTTTCACAGCCAACTGACTCACAGTTATTTATTCTGATGATGACACTTTTACACTTTTCCAAAATTAAAGCGAAAGGGTTTACTATAAAAAAACTTTTTTAATCCGGTGGTGGACTCCTGTATTGCATCACAATATGACATGCAATTGTTTCCATATAAGGTATATAGTGACAACTTAAAAAATATTTTTCTCAGAAACCATTTGATTGATTTCAACTATTTCACAGGATTTATACTTTGACAACCCTTTATTAGATTTCTTCAATTAATTTGATTTGATGAAAATCATCGTTTTTCAGTGGAGGAGATCTAAATTCCATTATGGAATATATTCTGAAAATTTTGAAAATCTTCTGATCAGAAACCAGTTGAGGGATTTAAACCAAATAAACCAGGAGTGATCCTCAGGCGACTCTTTGTCAGATTCCTTCATGACTGCTTGAGAAACATGGCTTTGTCCCGGCTTATGTCCAAATTTGGTAAGAAGTGAAAATTTTGTAAATACCCAGTACCTCTTCATCTAAGTTAGTAAATGAATTTCACAAAATCCGACTTGACTGTTGTAAAACAGTGAAAACTTAGAAATGCTTCTCCAGAACTATTTCAAAGATTTTAGTGACAAGATTTATTTGCCAGGTACTATGCAAAGACGATTCAGTTTATATTGAATTCCTGAAAATATCATTTGCTTAATCAGTACATTCAGGCCTGTGAAGCAATACAGTGCTCAAGTGCCCTATGGTTTTTAAAAATGTTTTCCCAATAATTTTTCTTGGGGGGCATCAAAATGCGTTTATGTGTGGCTATGGGCTAATGACAGTTTCACTGTTTAAACTGTAGAGGCCGCAATAAGACTTACTTTAAAAATCTTCTCCTAAGAAAGTACTGAACAGAATTCAACCAAATTTCATAGAAATGATCCTTGGGTGACTCTTTATCAGATTCCTTCAAAGAATTTTGATCAGATGAAAACATGGCTTTAATCGGCAGGGTTAATTTCCATATACTAAAATCTTTAAGAATCTTCTCCTCAGAAACCAATTGATGGATTTCAATAAAATTTTACAGGGATGATTATTGGTTGACCCTTTATCAGATTCCGTCAAAGAATTTTAATCAGATGAAAAATGAGGCTTTAATTAGCAGGGTTGAATTCAATATATGGTGAAAGCTTTAAAAGGTGACCATTTATCAGATTCCTTCAACGAATTAAGATTGGATGAAAAATATGGCTTTAATGGGCGGGGCCAATTTTTGTGTATGGTGAAAACTTTGAAAATCTTCTTCTCAGAAACCAATGGATGGATTTCAACCAAATTTCACTGGATTGATCCTTGGGTGACCCTTTATTGGATTCCTTCAAGGAATTTGGATAGGACAAAAGAAATGGCTTTAATGGACGTGGCTTATTTCCATATGTGACAAAAGTTTTGAAAATCTTCTCCTCAGAAACCATTGGATGGATTTCAACCAAATTTCACTATTATGATCCTATGGTGACCACCTATTAGATTGCTAAAAATAGAATTGATTGGCTGTAAATACTGCTTTAATGGATTTGGCAATCTTCTCAGATTACAAACACTTTTAAGTTTTCAACAAAATTTCACAAAATGATCCTTTGGTGACTCTTTGTCAGATTCCTTCATTGTTTCTCAAACTTGCCATAAATGTTCCTATGCACAATAATATCACTGTTGAATTTGGTGACATTCTGAAATATCAAGGGAAAAGGGACCGTTCTGAAAATTTCCTTTTTACAACTTTTCAAATCATAATTTTGGTCCAATCTTTCTGAAACTTGCTGGAAAATGTTTGTGTTTTCATAAGGAAGATCTCTGTTGAATTTGGTGATATATTTTCACATAATATTAACATAATAAAAGGGACCACAATGAAATTTCCTTTCTACCACTCTAAAGGTCACAATATTGACTCAGTCTGCCTCTTACTTGCTTGAAATGTGCATTTCTCACAAGGAAGATCCTTTTTTAATTTATTAAAATTCTGTCCCATATCACAGGAAATGGGACCTTAATGACAATACCCTAATGTTACCACTATACTTGCTAATATTTTGGTTCAATCTGTCTCAAACTTGTTTAAATGTTTGTATGGTTCTAAGGAAGATTTCTATTGAAAATTTTGGCATTTTAATTCATATTATGGGAAAAGGGGCCTTAATGGCATTTTACTTATTACCATTCTATGGGTCACAATTTTAGCTCAATATTTCTGAAACCGGCTGAAGAGGTCTGTATATTAAAGAGGAAGATACGTATCGAATATGGTGACATTTGACTTCTATCTATTTATAATTTTGTTCTAAATACTCCATATGGTAGCGTGTCGGACTGTCAATCTAGAGGTCCCGGGTTCGATCCCCGACGGCGGCACTCATCCTTTCCGACTATTTGTCTCTCACCAATGGGTCGATAATCGTAGACCTATGTGGGATAGCAGCCGGAGGCTAGGAAAGGATGTGATGGCGGTACTGGTGTGAGAAATACCAGGAATCCATTGTTAGGTGCTTCAGCCGCCGCCATATAACTGAAAGATTGTTGAAAGCGACGTAAAACCCCAATCAAATAAACAAACTAAATACTCCATAATGTCACAGTTTTTGGCTCAATCTTTCTCAGAACTTGCTGAAAATATTTGTATGGTTTTTAAGAAAATCCCTATTGAATATTCTGACATTCTGTCTCATATCACAGGAAAAAGAGCCTTGTTGACAATCTGCAAGTAACAATTTTTGCTCAAATGCTATTGTTGAAATTAAGACTAGATTTACTTAAGATGTTCAACTTACTATGCATGAAGAAGAGATGATGAAAAAGATTACTTTGATTTGCTAGATTCTGTTTAACCTGTTATCAGACAATAGTTTTCAGATGCAGACAACAATTATTAGCTAATTGAATTTAACAAATGCTTGTCTTTTGGAAAAGGAAACACTGTTGATAACGAAGAAATTCCTTGTAACAAGCAATTACTTCATTTTCCACTATGTTTTTAAAAGTTTTTTCGTGAGGGCCTTCAAAAGCCGACTTGTGGAAGAAATTGGTTAAATGAATTGCCTATGTTAGGTTAAGACCTAAGAGCATACTACTCTGGTTGTTAAAATTCTAAAGAACTAAAAAGATCAAAAGTTGGAATATCTCATTTATATTATACAAAATGTTATACATGTATAGACATACAAACATTAGATCAACTGTTTTGCCATAAACAGTTACCTGATAATTGCCAATTTAGCTGATCTCTCTCTCAATTATGTACATGTATTTAATTTTTTTGTGTTTTTTTTTTTTAATCAAAGAATATCTGAAATTCCCTGGCTTTTCTCTGAATTTCTATGACTTGTAATTTTCTATTTAAACTTCTTTTTTTTTCAAATGAAGAAAATGAAAATAATTCTAAATCTTTTAGCCCTTTGATTTTAATGCAATTCTGTAGAGGATTTTATTCAGCAAGAAAAAAATCTTTATATGTTTTGTTTTTTTTACATTTTCCAGATGGTCCTCTTTTGTTTGATGGGTTGAAATTCTGAATGTTAACCCATTAAGAACCAATCTGCTTCTTGACACCTTCAAAATATTGTTCTGAATACATTTTGAGAAAACAGAATTGCCTGTAACAAAATATATTTTAGATAAAAATTGTTATTAAAGAGTCCTTACAGACTACTTTCTCATTCAAACCAGAAGTGTTATTTTCATAGTTATTATGCACAAACTGTAGAACTAATAATTCATCTTCAGTGTAAGCCTAAATCAATACTTCGAGGACTCCAGTTTAGAAGCGTAGGTATAAGTTCCAGCCTATTTTTGTCGTGCGTCTGAACAACAAAGATCATTTCCCGCAAAAAGTCAAAATGGCTGCGCCCTTGTGTACAAGTGACAGCTCTGACGAAACAAGCGATGCTACCGACCCACTGTCCGACTCGTTTGATCCTTATAAAGCATTATACTCTTCGAATGTGAGACTGCCTATGCCAGACGCAAAGCAGTTCAATAACTTGGCGGAGTTTGAAAATTTCTTAAATAACAGAGACTCCAAATCTCAGAAACAGAAGAAAAAGGTCCAGCTTCCTGGAATAATTGCCCAGAGGGCAGCTATGCAGGCTAAAGAGGCAGCAAGAAAAGCTGCGATAACATCGAAAAATGCTGGACCAGTTGTCAAGTCACAAACTCAACAAAGAAAGCTGAGAAGCACAACTGTTTTCACAAATATGGAAAGTAGGTTCAGGAAACTGAAGGGAGGGATTTGGGGTTTGCGCTGTCGGTCGCGATTGTCGCCGAATGTGACAAGTCTGACGCATGTGGAGCCAAAAAAATTAAAAGTTTTGTTAAAACATACATTTACTTTGTCTAATATCCAGAAATCAAGTCCGAGGGCCAAGTGTGTATATTTGCTCAAGGTCTTGTATATCGGGTCAATTATGTCATCGAGTCTGACACAAGACCAACACATTATGAAATCTAATTACTATTCTTATTGCCAGTCAATCAGATGAATAAAATGCGCTCATTGGTTGGCGAGTCGTATTGATTTTGTGTTGTAGGCGTGACTTAGTAATATGGATGAGCCGATGAAACTTCTTAGATGGTGGCTATCACTTAATAGATCAGTAGACCTCAATTATCACGCTTCAAAAGGCCTTCTTTAAGAAAAGTGTAATTAAACTGGCCGCCATTTACCTTTACCGAATTAGGGCATATTTTGGTATATTTCTACTTACAGTTTCAGTCAATTTCTAATCTACAGCGATTCCTTGCTAAAACACTGAATCAGCATTTATGGGTAATAAGAAGGATATTCTGATGAACTGTTGATAGATACTGATAGGTCAGTCAATATCTTTATTTTTTCTATCAAATTCAATTAACCCTTGAATTACTTTCATACAACTTTTTTTCTTATTTTCTATCAGAACTGGCCTGTTTTTGAAATATAATATGTCTTCCAAATATGGTGACCTAAATTTTCATTTGCTATTATTTGGCGGGAAACCCGATATCTCAGAAGATGTCACTGTCAAACAGCAAAAATGGCTGACATTTGATTCAAAATGGTCGAAAAACTTGGAATTTCAGATGGTGTAGCAGACAGACACTTAAATGCATAAAATATTTGACTTTTTGCAGATTTACATTTATTTAGATGGATAGATAAATGGTTAAGGTCCATTTTGGTATTAAACTTGTGTTTGTTCTATTTACACTCCGGGCACTGCAACAAAGAGCAAAGAAGGGGGTGTCTTAGCCCTCGCCAGGAGATTATTAGAAAGAGGGCTACGATATCGCAGCTAAAAAAAGCAGAATCTTCAAAGATAGTCAAGCTTAGTATTTTCCCTTAAACTGTATTTTTGATAAAATTTTGCTAGTTATGCTATTTCTTTTGCTTAAACACTGGTAATAAGTAGCAGAATCTTGAAAGCTAGTCAAGCTTAATATTTCCCCTTAAACTGCATTTAGCACCATTCCCCCATCCACCCCTAAAAAATTATGAATACCAGAAATAAAACCTTTGTAGCTCGCTAATTGTTAGTGTGGTCAATCAATTTTGGAAAAAGTCCTCAGATTTTCTTAGACTTGGGAACATTTCCCCTTGGGCCTGGATGACATCATTTTCCCCACACAGGAAAATGCCTTCTTTCACATGAAACGAGAGAGTGACGAAACTGTGACTTCAGATTCGTACTTTTCATCAATCTCTATAATATTCAGCAGTGTGCCTTCGATTATTGATATTTTAGGCAATATGTAACTGTAATTGGTTGTTATTTGAATATTCTAAAATCAAGTGGGTTGAAAAAGGTTGATGTTGGATTGGACGGTGATATTTAGCCTTAAAAGGTGAGTGAAACCCAATATGTAGCTGTGCACAGTTTTGTCTGACTTACAAAAATACCCACGATTGCCCTATATTCCAGTTTGTCTCTCAAAATTGATATCACTGTAGATGAAAAAAAAAATTATTGTGTAGATTATTCAATTACCTTCACATTGATGCATCATTCAAGTCAGAATGTCCGAAATCAACTTCAGAAATGTGACTTCATTCGTACGAGGTACTTTTGCACTTCTTGTCAAGTTCAACCCCTTGTCTTTCAGTATATAGACCCTAGTATGAAAAAAATCAATTTTGACAAGTCCCTATGCCTTTTGCCATTACAGAAAATATGTTAAACTCTTGATATAAAGATAAAGTTCTTACATGCTCTTTCAGGAAGAAAATGCTGAACAAGGAATATGTCAACATTTGAAAAGCATATGTAGCTTTGTATAGCAAGGAGTGTTTTTTTTTAAACTAAGGACTTTTCTTTTTTATTTCAGAATATGAAAAAGGTCCACTTAGTATTCTAAGAAGATGTGCACAAGATAGATTAAGGGTGGTTGTTGTTGTCAGGGCTGCTGTTTCAGTAAGAAGTCATTGTAGAGGATATATCATAGCATTTGACAAGCATATGAATATGGTTTGTTGATACTTTAACTGCAGGGGTGTGGAATTTTAATGTCCCACTTGTTCATCATGGGCTCTCCAACTTACCGACAAGTACATTTTTCAAGGCCTCTTTTCTGTGGAGTAAATGACAGGGCATTAGTACAGCAGAATAGTACAAAATAGACCTCAAAGATAACTCATCATAGTTTGAAAAATTATCATGTTTACATTGCAGGCTAGAAAACATGGTGGCTAATGAAGAAAATAATGTGCCAGAATTTTCTTCATTATCAACAATGTTTTGTCAAAATTTATCACTTTTTGTGGACAAGTTATTTTAATTCTGGAGAAGAAGAAAACCATGTCTTTCTTTCCTTGATGCTAGTGGGGAATATCTGTATTTCCACACCACTGCTTTTACCAATTAACAGATGGCAATGTTTTAGACAATTTCTAGTTGATGAAATTTTTGAAATCATTGTCTTTTGGGATAGGAAACATTCTGGATAATGAAGAAATTACTATACCAATCAATTTCTTCATTTTCCACAATATTTTCTAAAGCTTTTACGCTTGACTTTGAAAGCTTTA
Organism: Fragum fragum; assembly: GCA_946902895.1. Taxonomy (NCBI): domain Eukaryota; kingdom Metazoa; phylum Mollusca; class Bivalvia; order Cardiida; family Cardiidae; genus Fragum; species Fragum fragum. The sequence goes on from OX336365.1 coordinate 35,507,717, forward strand.
GCGCAAAGTAGTTCCATAAATAAGTGTTTCAAAAAAGTTTAAGTTTACTTATTAATAGGTTTTCATGACATTTTATTTAGAAATTATGATAAATGATGATAACTTTTAATTCTTGTTACATTACTTAATCTCACATACAGCATTTGTTTTGTTAAATATTTCTAGGTATTATTAAGGCAATTAGCATTTTTCAAACATTTACCTGTAATCATACCCTCCGATTTTGTATGTGTGTGTGTGTGGGGGGGGGTATATGGGATTCACTTGGCGAACAGTCCATCTGTAGCTTTTTCCTTGTCCACTCAATTTCTCAGTAACTACTGCATGGATTTGATTCAAACTTTACAGAATTGGTATCAAGTAGAGATGGACATGTTGTAATCTTGTTGCAATCCAAGTACTTTTTATTGAGTTATGGCCCTTTGATGAAAAAATCTTGTTTGCTCATTTTATCTTCAAACTGAATTCAATTCAAATCAGCATTTAGTATCAGTCAAGATGGGCTTGTTCCATTTTGGTAACAGTCCACTGATTACAGCTATTTACATCAGTTCAATAGTTCCATAAAAATAGTTTCTTTCCATGACTTGTCAATCCTTGTCCTTGCTTTGTTTTTCCATATTAGGTCAATTTGAATCAACCCTGTCCCATACAGTCCCTCGTTTTTATGACCATTTGACTTTATACTTGAGAAAATATTGTGGAAAAAGAAGAAATTGCTTTTAAAAAGCAATTTCTTCCTTTCTTCCACTATTTTCAACCCAAAAGGATGTGTATATTTTTCAAATTTGTATCACTTTTCATTGTTGTCTTCAAGAAATGGGAAAGGGTTAATATCTACTGCAATAGAATTAACTACTCTCTCTTTTTCAGGCTCTCATGGATGTGGATGAAAAATTTATCAGGCCAATGGCACTGAAGGTAAAACAAAGAAACAAAGGATTAATACAAACTCTTAAATGTCTATATTTCTATAAGCTTTTACAATTGTTTTGGGCTTAGACCTTAAAATGGAAATCAGCAAAAGTCGGATGAAAGTGCCTTATAACTGGAAAATGCCATTAAAAGAAAGCCTAATTCGATCACTTCATCAATTCTTTCTAATGGATTATCAAGATATCTCAGTATTTTATCATTTGATAGTTTCACTACAAATCAGTTAAATTATCAAAATAAAAAAAAAAACTTACAGGTTTGATAAGATTAATTGAGTCCTGGTCTGGTTCATTTCTAAACCCTGAACATCATCTAAGTGAGACCAAAGACACTGGCATAAATAGCTTACCATGTGCAAAATGACACACCTTTAGAGATTTCATTTGGAAAATTATATATATTGAGATAGATCAAGATATATTTCTTCACAAATAAGACCTGCTGTGAAGTTTTAGTGTCGTAGCTACTTGTTCATGCGAGAACTCAGGCGAGTGATCCAAGGCCATCTTGGCCCTATTGTTTTTACCAAGATTAATAGCATGGTTTTAACCCTTGTCATGCTGTATAAATCACCTTACTGAATTGCTGTCAAATCAAAGGGCTGAAAGCACTGATAGAACTTGTTGTTAAAAAATCAATATTTCTTTTAGAAATCAATCTTATAAACAACTCTGGCAAGAAAAGTGCAAGCAGGAGTTGTAGACTAAGATCAGACTGATCTTATGTGCAGGCTGATCTTGGTCTACACCTCCTGCCAAACCCGGAATATTCCGGGTTCAGCATGACAAGGGTTAATTATTGATTTTTGTAGTAAAATATAAATTTTCGGGAAATGTGTATGTCTGGATACAAAACAAAAAGTGCATGGCCACAAAGGTAGCCTGTGAGATTGTGGCATGGCATATGTTATTTAACCCATAAGCACATAATCCTGTGTTTTTACACTTCATTAGTAATAAAGAAAATTTTGTATTGAAAGGAGAAATCGATATCAACAAGCAATTTCTCATTTTCTCCAAATGTTACCTACTCTGTTTGATGCTCATAAGATTTACATGCACTTTGAATTGTGGTCTGCAACTTGTTTCAATTTAGATAAGTTTAAAATTTTGCCATTTGGTATTGCATTAAAATTAGAAGCGACATTGTTGTAACTGGTACTCCTTTGTTTATATAGAAGATGTCATGGTTTGTGTTAGTGCTTAAACCATTCCCAAACAATCTTGCTTTTTTCTCACCACTCAAAAATGCTTGGAGAAATTTGAAATTTCAACTTGATATTGTTGTCTGCAACTCTCTCAATTTGGACAAGTCTATTTTTTTCATCTGGTAATGGTTTAGATTAGGAGCCACCATGTAGCTTGTTCTTTATTCATATTAATAATGTCACAGATTATGGTTCAGTATTACTTATCATTAATTTAGGATCAATTATTTTTTTCTCAGCCTCATGAAAACAGAAAGACAAAAGCAGATGGTGATTCAAGGGAAGAAGAAATTAAAGTATCAAGAAGGCTCTCATTAAATAAGACAGAAGGAATTACTTCAACAACATCCAAGACTAGTGATTCAGAAGAAATAGATTTGAGACACAAGCTAAAAAAATTATCGACTAGCAGACAGAAAGTGTTATACCATAGTGAAGATCATGCTTTATCGGACTCTGATATTTTGAAACACGGACATTTGAAAAGTGTCTTGAAAACTAGTAAATCACAATCTGATACTGAAACACACCACAGACATATTGGCAGTGGTAGAGATGGAGATTGTAGGACGGGATTAAAGAATAAGAAAACTTACACCCCGTTTTGGCCTCTTTACAAAAAATGGACAGAAAATCGTTGTTATGCGTCATTTGAAATTGTTGACCGACACATCAATCAGTTATTTATCAGGGGAGATAATGTTGTCAGTGTCTCAATTGCCAGTTAACCCTTAACGTAATTTTTAGTAATTTCTTGAAAAGGCTAATAATTCCTCGACTGAATTCAATCATAACAGGCAAATTTGTTTTTTATTCTGTAAAATGGTTGGTTAGTGACAGAAACATTGTAACTACAGCTTGAATGGAAGACAATTTAAATGCCCAAACTACAGCTTATTCAAGCTGTAGTTATAATAATCTGTAGTTATGACATTTGGGTCACCAAACAATCATTGAATGGTATCAAGGTAGTCCAAGAGGTAGAGTATTGGGCAAAGTTCGAGTTTGGGTCACACAGAGTAAAAAACTAGGTCACTAGATCAAATCATAGAAAATCCTTGTTTGCATTCTAGAGGCCACATCTTTTGTTCATATGTCTTCAAACTTTGTCAGATTAATGGTCTCTGGACAATAAACCCTATACTCTGGATAACAAGAATTTACAGTAACATAAAGAAGGAAGTGTTTGAAAATCTTATTTCTAACTAGTATGCTGGATTTCAACCATAAGTCAGAGGAATGTAACTCTATCAGATTCCTATAAAGAACTCTGAGTAGCTAAGAGTACTTTTATGTGCAGGCTAATTTCCATGTACACAGTGAAAACTTTTAATATCTTCTTTTCAGGAACCAATACAACCAAATTTCAGAGGAATGATCCTTGGGCAACCCTTTATTAGATTCCTTCAAATAATTTTGATCAGATAAAAAACATTATTTGTATGGACTGGGCTAATTTCCATCTATTGAAGATAGTGAAAACTTCTAAAGTCTGGTAGAGTCCACAGGAATGATCTTTTGGTCATCCTTACACAGATATATATAACAACTTTTGATAGGTTTTATAATATTTCTTCAGAGGATTGCATTTTTAGCTCACCTAGAATATATTCTCCTCCCAAAACAACAGAGCTAGAGCTTTGATATTTTGTATATATCTGCTTATTTACCCTCTACTAAAATACTTCAAAGGATTAGCCCTTTTCTGTGCAATCCCTGATTTTGCATTGGAATAAAGAAGGAAACTAATCCCAAACAGGCCTAGAGCTTTGAAATTAGATATAGAAGGAAATCTTTGAAAATCTTCTTCTCTAAAACTTTTAGGCATAAACAGGGCTAGCTCTGGCTAGAAAAAAGTTGTCGCCATCACTTTCGCCAAATTAAAAAAGTTGGGGCCAAATGGAAAAAGCAGCCCTCGCCAGCAGATTATCAGAAAGAGGGCTACGATATCGCAGCTATTATACACTTAACCATCGGTAAAAGTATGTATAAAAGAACTTTTCTTTTTTTTTTTGGTGCCACGAACTTTCGCAAAATGAAAAAAACTTGTGCCAGAATTTTATTTTTGTCGCATTTAGCGACAATGGCGATCGGCAGCGCAAACCCTGATAAAGCTTTGATATTTGGTATATATCAACACTTGATGTCTAAAGCTCTACCAAATTACTGAAAAGAATTGGCATAGTCTGAAAGTTAGGTCTTTACTATGCAAACCCAGATTTTACATAGGAATAAAAAAGAAAACCTTCTAGACCACAAGGCCTAAAGCTTTGATATTTGGTATATATCAATGCGTATTGACCTGCTACCAAAATATTTTGAAAAATGCCCTATTCTGAAGATCAACCCTTTGCTTTGCAATCCCTGATTTTATATAGGAAATAAGAAATCTCCAAAACCATCTGACATGGATCCTTGATATATGATTAATATCATCAACTAATGACCCTCTACCAAATTACCTAATAGAAGCATATCCTTGCTCCTAAATACTTCAAAGAATGACTCAACTCTGAAAAGTATTCCTTATGTTGTTGGATCTCGAATTTACAAACATGTAGTTATACCCCCCCACAACGAAGTTATGGGGGGGTATACTAGAATCAGGTTGTCTGTCCGTGGACATGATTTTGGGTCCTCATCTCCTCCCACATTTCCAGACCAATTTTGCTGAAACTTTACCGAAATCTTCCTTGCAATGGGAACTTGTGCACCTGCAATTTTCATAATGATTAATCATCTGGTTCAGGAGTTATGCCCCTTTGGTTTATTTTCTTATATACAATATATTGAGAATAAATAATTACTCCGGAACAGGTTGACAGATTAAAAAAATAAAAGTGGTTCATATGTTTATTCCAGAACATAAATGCCATGTTCGACGTTGCACGAAATCCATAATTTCCATCTTCAATGTTGAACAAAATCCCTATTTTTTACAGTCATTGCCCCTCATTGTTTTAAAATTTTTTTAAAAAAAATTGTCCATTTGATAAATCATGAATTGCCAACATTTCAATTGTTACAATTTGGCCTCGTTTAAAAAGAGGCGGCAGTGGAGGGTATTCGTCAGCCCTTATAGGCGACAGTTCTAGTATTAACATAGGATTAAATCATTTGAAAGAAATATACAGATAGCTCCAAGGTCAAGGTCACAGCTCAAGGTTAAACGTTAAAATTAAGCCTGTCTAGAGTTGGTCTAGCATATAGCTGCTGTTTTGCTTGTCTCCATCCAAAGTTTTTTCCCGTTTATTTCATACTTTGTTACAGGATTGTATTCAGGGAGCATAATCTGTCTCTAACGGCTCTTGTTTCTTTGACATATTACTGGCCATGAATTTTTCAAAATCATTTTTAATATCCAAGTCAAACTTCCTGTTTGAGGAAGGTTGGTGATCCCAGCAATCCATCAATTTGTACTGCCAGTTTTTGTCACTGAAAAGAAAGTTGCTTTCACTAAAATAAATTTCAAAATTACTAATCCTTTCTAAAATGAGTTTTCTCCCCTGTGTTGAAGAAAACTTAATGACCTGTTTGATAAGTAAATTCGGGCCAGTGTAGTCACATAGGTTCTCAAGTTTGTCTAGTAGTCGTATTGGGTTTGGTTTTGTCAAACTGATTTATGGAAGATGCTACAACAAAAAGGAGAGTCTTTTTGAATGATCATACTGTGTTACATGATAATAATGTTTGTTATCGTTAAGTTTTATGAAATTTAAATAAAACAATCTAAATTTCTGCTGGTGTCAAGGTGTGTAAATATGGTAGCCAAATATATGCAAATTAGAGTTTCCTCCCTTGGAACAATTTACTTACATTCTCCAGAACAAAAATAAGGAGCATACATTGTCTCAATGTCATTCTTTCTAAAGACTGGGATCATAATACGCGTACAAAGAAGTATGTCTGTCTTTTTGTTTAACTGTCCATCTGTACATTTTTTTCATTTCCGTGACCTAACTCTAGAATCAACTGACCTACAGCCAAGAAACTCCATAAATTGCTGCCATTGATCTAAGGAAGTGCCCTAATGATTGGGGTCTCATATGTCAAAGGTCAATGTCACAATTTAACTTTGATTGGAAACTGTTCCATGCTCTAGCTCTTAAGCCGTTTGACCTAGGACTTTGAAACATTATACACATGTTATCCCTGACCTATGCAGCTGCCCTATTGTTTTGAGGTAACGTAGGTCAAATATTCTAAACGAATGACAAAATGCTGGTGAGGGAGTAGAAGTCCACTTTGCAACAATTCTGGTTTGATTTCTACTAATTAATTAATGAAATCTTTAAAACTCTTCTCTTAATCAAACAGACCAAGAGCTTTGGCATTTTGTATGCAGCACTTTCTAGGATATTCAAGTGTGTTCATATGGTGCCCCTTTGGCTATATTTGGTCGCACCCCATTTTACATTGAAACAAAAAAATGAAACTAAAAATCCTCTTCTAGACAAACAGCTTAGAGTATTGATATTTAGTATGCAGCATTTCAACAAGGACCTCTCCCTTTTAAGCTTACCTGAGCATAAAGTGCTCTGGGTGAGCTTTTGTGATCAGTCATCGTCCGTCCATCTGTCCCTCCGTCCGTTTGTTCACAATTACAAAAATCTTCTCCTAAACTTACCATGGAATTTCAACCAAATTTCACAAAAATGATCCTTAGGTAATGCTCTTTCAAAATACTTCAAAGAATTGAAATCCATGAATAACTTTGGTTGTCATGGCAACCGAGTGAAAAAACTTAAAACATCTCCTCCCAAAGCATTAGGCCTAGAGCTTTTATATTTGGTATTAATTATCATCTATTGACTATTTTGCTTCGAGGAATTACTGTATCGTGAAAATTAGCCCTTTTCTGTGCGACCCCTTATTTTACCGAGAAATAAAGAAGGAAATCTGTGAAAATCTTCTCCTCCAAAACCATAAGGCCTAAAGCTTTGATATTTGGTATTAATTATTATCTATTGGCCCCCTACCAAAATACTTCAAGAAATACTGTACTCTGAAAATTAGCCATTTATGTACGATCGCTGATTATGCATAGAAATACAGAAGTGAATCTTTGAAAATCTTCTCCTCCCATACCATAAGGTCTAGAGCTTTTATTTTTGGTATAAATCATCATCATTTTAACCCTCTATTAAAATACTTCAAAGAATTACCGTATCTTGAAAATTGGCCCTTTTTGTGCAATCCCTGATTTTACAAAGATAAAGAAGGAAATATTTAAAAATCTTCTCCTCCCAAACAATAAGGCATAGAGCTTTGATATTTGGGGTAAATCATTATCTAATGAGCCTCAATGCTTCAAAAAAAATACTGTACTCTGAAAATTAGCCCTTTTCTGTACAATCTCTGAATTTACATAGAAATAAAGAAAGAAATCTTTGAAAATCTCCTTTTCCAAAACCATAAATCCTAGAGCTTTAATATTTGGTATGTATCAATGGCTACTGTCCCTCTACCAAATTACTTAATAAAACTACATTACACTGAAAGTTAGCCCGTTTCTGTGTGATCCCTGATTTTACATAGAAATAAAAAAGGATATCTTTGATGAAAATCTTCTCCCAAACCATAAGGCCTAGAGCTTTAATATATTGATTGTATCAATGTCTATTGACCCTTAACCAACATATTTCAAAGAATTACCGTACTCTGAAAATTAGCCCTTTTCTGTACGATTTCTGATTTACACAAACGAATAAAGAAAAGAAAATCTTTGAAAATATTCTCGCAAACCATAAGGCAAAGAGCTTTGATATTTAGCATTTATTAATGCCCATTGACCCTCTACCAAAATACTTCAAAGTTTTATCGTACTGTGGAAATTAGCTCTAAATGGCAGGATCTTCAATATACCTAGGATTAAAGGAGAAAATCTTTAAAAAATCTTCTCAAAAATAATTTGGTATAGTGCTTTGATATTTTGTATATATCATAAAGCCTTGAGCCTTCATACTCAGTGGATCGATACAGGACCATCATGGTCCTCTTGTTTTCATGTGATGCCCTTTGGGTCATATTTGGGCTTCGCCTGGGTGTATCATATTTTAACATAGATTCAAAGAAGAACTTAAATATCTTCATCTCCAAAACCAAAAAGGCTAAATTATCGATAGTTTGGAGAATCTTTGAGTGAATTTGTACTCAATTTGTTCATGTGATACCCTTTTGTTCATATTTGGGCTTCGCCCGGGCACGTCCCATTTTAAAATGTAAACAAGGAAACAACAAGGAAAACTGTAAAGTCTTCTACTATGTAATTTGAAAGACTAGAGCATTGATCTTTATTATTTAGAACCTCCTAGTGAACCTCTGCAGCTAATCTTTAATAGCGCCTCGGTTCAATACATTGAACATCACAACATCTTGGTCAAACTTTTAGCAATAATGGAGAGTGGCATGAACACGTCCATGATCTAACCAAGTTTGCTTCAAATATTTTTATACGCCGCCGGAGGCGGTCGTATATTGGCGTCATCTTCTCCGTCTATCCGTCCATCCGTCCGTACGTCCGTTCGTACGTACGTACGTCCACTTTTCTCGTGAGCGCAACTCCTCCTAAGTTTCTGGATGGATCTTTTTGAAACTTGGTCAATGTTATCTCCTTAATTGGTAGATGTGCATGAAGTAAGGATTTAATGGTTCATTGATTTTTGCCTCAGTTATGCCCCCTTTAAACTTAGTCTCTGGGGCTTATTGAAAATGCAGCCTTGTGAACGCAACTCCTCCTAAGTTTCTGGCTGGATCTTTTTGTCTTTTTGAAACTTGGTGGATGTTATCACCTTAATTGGTAGATGTGCATGAAGTAATGATTTTGGTTCATTGAATATTGCCTCAATTATGCCTTTAAAACTTAGTCTCTGGGGCTTATTGAAATTGCAGCCTTGTGAACGCAACTCCTCCTAAATTTTTGTCTTTATTTAAATGAAAATTGGCCAATGTCATCACCATAATTTGTAGTTGTACATGGATCAAGGATTTTATGGGTTCATTGATTTTTGCAAGAGTTATGCCCCTTGACACTTAGTCTCTGGGCCCATTCAATCAATCAATCATAACAAACAGTTTGAACTTGACAATTTAAAATGGAAGTCTGCAAATGTTTTGAATTTGGTTCTGTGTTAGTTTTACTAGTGTTTTATTAGTGTTTAGTTAGTGTCTACAATTATTTTCGTGAAACAGCAGCAAAGTGGCGGCGTATATTGTGACTATGGCTCTCTTGTTGGGATAATGCGATGTCTTAAATATCAACTAAAGCCGAAGTCCCTGAATCAAATCTGTAACTCATTCTTATGCCCTATTTTAGAGTACGTCTCCTCAGTATAAGACAATGCACTTTGAATGAAAAAGAAGCAATAGAAATAATCAGATAAGTGTGTGGTCTAACTAGGTCCGTGACTTTGGATATTTTGTACAAAGAAATTGGTTGGCTGACTCTAGCTTAAAGGAGAAAATATCAAAAGCTTATGCTTATTTATAAAATCGCCAATGGTCTTACCCCAGATTATCTTAAATATGTATTTTCAACGACAGTAAATGCAAGAACTTATTATTCATTAAGAAATGTATGGTTGCCTGTACACAAAACCCTTTATCCTATCTGCTGTAAATCTGTGGAATGATCTCCCTAACGATTTAAAGTCTCTTCCATCTTTTCCTTTATTTAAATACCGCCTGCTAAAATCATTTTCAGTTTATGAGGTACCAGAATACTATTGTGATGGCGAACGTAAGTTCTCAGTATTACATGCAAGCATTCGTAATAGCTGCAGCGATCTTGAATTTCATCTTATGAATAACCATATTTCCACAGATTCCACTTGTATCTATGGACACCCTACTGAAGATGCTGAACATTACTCTTCCAATGCCTCAAGAAAATCTTACCTAGTTTTAAAGTTTTTCGAGAACTACAATGGTTTCACACCCCCCCCCCCGAGGCTAATATATTTCTATATGGCTCAACAAATTTAAACTATAAAGACAATTGCATTGTTTTTAAATCTGTACAACTCTATATAAAAGAGTCTGAAAGGTTTGAATAAGTCATGTTGCTATCGCTTATTACCTAGGCTTTTTGACGCCTGGCTGCCTGTCCGACACAGCCACTTAATGCCTAATATTACTCTGATAACCTAATTAAATTCTATATGATATTAATTTATTAAATTATCTTTACATTTTTACAATATTTCTAATCTAACAGTCATTGCATAAGACTTATCTCATGATCGGAACTGATAAACATTAGCATTCCCCCCCCTTTTTTTATTATTTCTTTACTTTTTATTATAATTTCAATGCATTACTTTGTGTACTTTTACAAAAGGGAAAGGCTGAATCTAAGTTGTAAGAAAAAATAGGTGTGTATAATATTCATGTTCAAGCTATGGCAATAAAATATGTTCAAACTAATCTCTGCAGGGTTATTCATGTGATAACTCTTGGGTCACATTCGGGCTCCGCCCTGATGCATCCTATTTTAAGATATAAACATCTTTAACCCCCCCCCCCTTAAGGCACTCCCTATTTATATATTGAAAAGAAAGAACGAAATATTTAAAAAGCTCATCCTCTAAACCTGAAACTGTGGTTTATACTAGTAATAACTAAACAACTAAATATTCACTGCTTGAACGAGCTGTAGGTACGACGTTCAAGTCTACAGACCAGTAGAAATGTCGAAGTTCAAATTTCTCTTTCGGCCTAGTGAATGATTCAATTATTGGATGAGAGCGGCGATTCGCCAGTTATTACTCGTATATAGATGCTTGTTTTCTCTTGGTACTATTATATAGACGAAGAAATAAGTACAAATGACTTAAAATCTGTATAGCGAATTGGACAAATATGGACAGAACAGATTCTTGAAGACTTTTAAAAAGTGAAGACAATCCAGTCCTGTTTTGGTGCCATTAACATGAAGTGAAATACACCCCGTCTATCATTCAATTAATGTCACTAGGTTTGATTATGATACAAATATTGCAGACAAGTTTGTCAAAACTGCAATACACAGAAGTTACAATAAACCAATCTTATTCGGTATCACAAGTTTTTCACGCGTCCCGGTTTTTCTGTATTTCGGGCCGTGACAAGTTCTTCATTGTTCAGAACTCTATAGATGTACAAATTATTATGAGTGATTGAAGGTCAATTTTGTCTATACAGGTATATACAAACTTAAACTTTGATCACTCACTATAACTTGTACATATATACTCGTTTTTAACCCTTTCCTGTTCAAACCCGGGATTTGCCATGATTTTATACTTGAAAAAAACATTGTGGAAAATGAAGAAATTGCCTGTGACAAGCAATTTCTCCTTTTCCACAATATTTTCTACCACATAGGTTGGTTTCATTTCAAATTGCAACCAATTTTCATTGTTATCTGCAATCTCTCTTAATTCGGACCAGTCTAAAAAAAAACGGGAAAGGGTTAAGGAACGATCCCATCGTCACCGAATGTAACCAAACGATATTAGCTTACTTTTACATGTGCCATTGTTTTAGAATAATGTGCCCATTCCCACACAATCCCTCCTTTATACGCCCCTAAAGAAAAAGGCTTTGGAAAACATTGTGGAAAATGAAGAAATTGCTTGAATCAAGCAATTTCTTCATTATCCACAATGTTTTCTATCACCAAAGACGATATAATTTGGAATTCCATTTACTGGAAATTGTAGTCTGCAGCTTCTTTCTATTTGGACCAGTCTAAAATTTTGTTGTGTTGGAATGGTTTAGGAACTTTTTTGAAATACCGTTGAGGCGACAATTAACAGATTGTTAGTCCTGCCTTCTGAGTTCTGACAGGAAGTCCTTTTTTCGATATTAAACGGCGTTATTCTGCAAATTTCATGGTCAGTAAAATGTAACCGAAAAGGAAAATGATTGGTTGGCGACCTAAATGTCGTAAGTACAGCTTGAATAAGCTGTAGTTACGACGTTTAAGTCGCCAATCCAATTACAAAGTTTGGCATAAAAGTTGGCTTTCAGATTTCTTTCCCGTCTTAATGTATAATATGACTGGCATATTGAATCTTTTATGGACCATCGCGATCCGTCAATACTAGGCGCTTAAAACAGGCATGTTCAACTTACAAAATATTAATATTGAATAACTTACTAAAAGGAAATACGACAGCTCACAGACAAACATATGGCCGACAAGAATTCCTTAACCCTATTCCAACACACTCACGCTTTTTATGCCACACCAAGAAGATAACATTGTGGCAAATAAAGAAATTCTTTAAAATTTAACAACCTAAGAAATTATCTTGTGCAACTTTTTTGAAATTGGACCGTTCAAAATTCTTGTCGTCTAGTGATGAGTTAACCCTTTTCTTTTTTGAGTTTCAGTCTGGTCAAAATTGAAAGAGGTTGCACACGACAATGGAAAATTGGATGCAAATTGAAGTTAAATCATCCTGTGTGGTAGAAAATGTTGTTGGAAAGGAAGCAATTGCTTGTTACAAGCAATTTCTTTTTTTTTCACATTGTTTTCTTAAGTATGAAATCCCAGCGTCGTAAAACCCCGAGTTTGTACAGAAAATAAAAGACAAGTCATAGACACGAAGGCTCGCATTATCGGCGGGTCACCTATCTCACTTTTAAATCTCTGAAGAAAAAGAAATGAATTACTGTTTTGTTCTTTTCAAACTAAGTCATCAACCATTTAACCCATTCCAACACAGCATAATAATAGACCAGTCCAAATTCAAAGAAATTGCAGACAACAATTAAAAGTTGAATATTTTTTTAAAATATTTGTCATTTCGAGTAGAAACCACTGTGGAAATTGAAGAAATTGCTTGTAACAAGCAATTTCTTCATTGTCCACAGTGTTTTCCAAACCTTTTGTATTGAGGGGCGTTTAAAAGCGTCATTGTGTTGAAATGTGTTAAGACAAGGACTAATCGATTTGGTAACTTTCCTTTGAAGGCTACAGCATTCTAACCCATTCTCACTCAGTCCAGCTTTTTGACGCCTCTCAAGAAAAGAGAGTACGGAAAACATTATGGAAAATGAAGAAATTGCTTGTAACAAGCAATTTTTTTTATCAAATTTATATTGTCGTCTGCAACTTCTTTGAATCTGGACCAGTTTAATATATAGTCACCTGGCAATAGGTTAAATGTGGACTAGAAATAATTTCTACGTCAAGTGGGCCTAAAGGTTATAGGGTTTAACCCATTCCCACACAAGCCCTCCTTTTTAAGCACCTCAAGAAAAGAGATATGAAAAACATCGTGGAAATGAAAAAATTGCTTGATACAAGCAATTTCTTCATTTTACAAAATGTTTTCTACCCGAAAAGACTAAGACTTTTTAAATTCCTTTAACAAAAAAAAGTCGTCTACATCTTCTTTCAATTTCGACTAGTCTATAATTTTCTTGTGTGGAAATGGGTTAATACATGTTCTATTGTATGAGAAATTGTGGACCGCATAACCAGTAAATGCACTTGGAAGCACCCTAAAATCGCTCTCACTCAAAGGATCTGATATCCATGTGCGACTACCTTTGAAAGTCTTTGCTTTCTTTCTTTTAACCCTTTCCTGTGTTTTTAAAATTTTAGACTGATCCAAATTGACAGAGGTGGCAGACGATAACGATGCAATTTGAAGTAAAACTATCCTATGTGGTAGAAAATATTGTGGGAAAAGAAGAAATTGCTTGTCACAAGCAATTTCTTCTATTTCCACAATGTTTTCTCAAGTATGTTATTACAGTGACGTAAAATCCCGTATTTGTACGGGAAAGGGTTAACCCGTTACTATTTAAGTCCCTATTTTCAGACACCGAAGATAAATAAATGAGAAAAGCGTCGTGACAAAAGTAGAAATTGCTTGTTAAAACTTTTTACACATTACAAGACTTTACCAGAGGCTTATTTTTTCCATTCTAATGGTCTTTAATATGCTGTTTGCAATATCTTTCAAGACGGACCAGTCTTTAATGGGTTAAACGCGCGCATGCCTTATTTCTGTGCCTTCACTTCTCATCTATTAAAGATATGAAAATTTATGTAGATTTTTTTTACCTTCCTTCGCTTAGCATGACATGTTATTTCTAAGGTTTAATGTCAAATACCTCAATTACCGTATTTCATTTTCATTCCTTCTGTCAATCAAGGTTCAATCATTATGTTTAAATTTTCCCTTTTAGTCTATCAAGGAATTAAGAGATTAGCGTAAATCTTGACGTCTTTCTGTTAATAAAGCTTTAATCAATATATGCTTTTACTTTTGATTTCTGTCAAGTATGATATGAAAGTTGCGGTTTTGCATCAATATTTTTTGTCATTGAAACTGATTGCTATTTGATTGACATGTTTATAAAAATGATTTTGAAAACGAATAGTATGAGAAAAATATCTGACAAATTGGATATTCATAGATTTAATAGGTTATTAAGAGCGGAGCACCTACTCCGCAAAAATGTATTTTATATAGAATTGAGATTCCACTTCTAGAAAATCTTATCAAAGCAAAGTTCTTATGGAACAGCCCCGGTATATCTAGTTTTTCGCTACAATTTTTTAATATTCAGTAATATTTGGCAGCAATTTTGTTTAACCCATTCCAACACAATCCCGCTATTTTACACCCCTCAAGAAAAAAAAGCTTCGGGAAATATTGTAGGAAATGAAGACATTGCTTGTCTCAAGCAATTTCTTCATTATCCACAATATTTCTTCCATTAAAGACTTAGCTTTTGAAAATTCGTCGAGTTTTACTTGTCGCATGCAATTTTTTTGGATTTTGACTAGTCTAAAATTATGTCGTATTGTAGTTTGTTAAAAAACAAATTTCGCACATGCGAATTTTATGCATATCTCAATCAACAGGGATAAAAAAAAGTCTTCTGATGAAGCATTATTCAATCACATCGGGCTAATCCATGATTAACCCATTCCAACTCAATCCCTCCTTTTTACGCCCTTCTAGAAAAAAACATTGGAAAACATTGTGGAAAATGAAGAAATTGCTTGTATCAAGCAATTTCTTCATTATCCACAATGTTTTCTATCTAAAAAGACGAAAAAATTCAAAATTCCATCAGCATGAAATTGTCGTCTGCAGCTTCTTTCAATTTGGACCAGTCTAAAATGTTCATGTGTTGGACGAGCATTGTTATTAGTTTGTCACAGATCCTGGTATACCGTTACCGGGCCTCTCAACGGGTTACCTAAGATCATCTACCTCTGAGAAGATTTCCGAAGTCTGATACGATTCAATCAGATTTCAGATTTAAGCAATCACTGTATAGTCAAATGCGTCGCCTTTATTGTCAAAGTAGCGGCAATCACCAAGTTTGTTAATGCAGACCATAAACTCACCGGGAATTCATGCAACTGATATGTCTTTAATCTGAGTGATTATGCCTTTCAATTTTAGAGTATCATTCTTTAGATTCATTTTTCAATTACTTTGTTTTACAGAAATCTTGTCACCCAGATCGTTTCATGTCGTTCTTTATCGGATATTTAAAGGATTTCAAAACAACAACAATAATTTCCATCATCATAATCATTTTATGAAAATAATTTATTTTATACTGTATTTAGTAAATCCAACAACCATAAAACGCCATTGGACCATTAACCCTTTCTCGTACAAACTCAGGATTTCCCCTCGCTGTGATTTTTTACTTGAATAAACATTGCGTAAAAAGAAGAAATTGCTCGTAACGAGCTGCTTCTTTTTACACCACACAGGATAATTTCATCCAAATTTCATTATCGCCTGCAATCTCTTTAATTTGAAATGTCTAAACTAAAAAAAAAAAAAAAAAATGGAAAAGGTTAAGACTTATACAGTATCCTTATTGAATCACATTAAACCCTTTAAAATGCTGACCTATGTATTGAATTTTTCAAAATGAAATGAATGTGAAATAGGCCCAACGTTCTGTTTTTGACCAGAAAGGATTGTTTTTGGGCCCACAATAGTTCAAGTCCGAAAAGTAGAGCCTTCTCAGAAATACGCCCCAAAATGGATAGTTTCTTCGCCGTCTGAAAATATATCGTTAGAAATGTATTTTCATATAACCAATGTGTTTCATGTTATGAGCGTGAAACAGAGAAAGGGAGAGAGAGAGAGAGAGAGAGCAATTATCTAAACAGATGTTGTTTTGAAGCCTCGTTGCTCTTGGAATGTAAAAGAATGTTGTTTTATATGGGAAACCTTCTTTAAATGAATATATTTCTCTTAATATAAAGCAAAAGAATGTATCATTCATCTTCAGTTTGTACGTTGGATAAGTCTTCATTGCGGTCCTCTCAGTATCTAATAGTGTAGAATAAAAAAGGAGTGTCCATTCAAGAACATTTTATTCTTTGACAAATTTCAAGAGAACAAAAATTATGACTGGTCCTATTTAAAGGAGATTACATACTACATTTCGAATTGAGTAAAACTATATATATATATTAAAAAAAATTCCATACATGGTCAAGCAAACAAACAAAAACATTCTGAGAAAAGGAGAATTTGTTTGCTACAAGTAAGTTCCTCTTTTCTCACAATGATTTCCCTAGTTTAATTCTTAATTTGTGTGAACACGACAGATCGTGTGATGTTGATTTAAATGAAATTGATTTTTTGAATGTTTCTCAAGTTTTGAGTATACATGTATTTCGAATTGAACTTTCTATATCTAAAACAAAGGAAATTGTCGTTTGGCCTGAGTTCAAACTGGTTACAAATTGGCGCTTTAACAAATGATTTTAGGATACAAGTCGTGATGGGGAAATACTGACGTGCTTGCTTATATTAACCCTTGTCATGCTGAACCCGGAATATTCCGGTTTTGGCAGGAGCTGTAGACCAAGATCAGCCTGCACATAAGTGCAGTCTCATCTTAGTCTACATCTCCTGCTTGTACTTTCTCTGCTAGAGTTGTTTATGAAGTTGATTTCTAAAAGAAATATTGGTTTTTGAACAACAAGTTCCATCAGTGTTTTCAGCCCTTTGATTTTACAACAATTCAGTAAGGTAATGTATCCAGCATGACATGGGTTAATTTCTCTTTTTTCCATATATATATATATAACGGAGCATCATGGTAGTTCATTGGGTTTGTTGATTAATTATATTTTGTTTGAAGGTGTTTGGTAGGTTATTGTTTGTTTAACTAAGCAATTGATAAATAGGTCGTTACTATTTCATAAAGAAGTTAGGGAAACGAGATCTATAATACAATGTCTTTTTCTTTGTCATTTCCATATTGATTGACAAAAATATTTATTTCTCTGCCCGGTCAACCGTCTTTAATCAATTCAGTAGGCAATATTCACTAACTTGTCACTGCATTGACCTGCAGACGACAGAAATTTTCGATAGACCAATCAGATTAAACGGCGCGAAGTATTTTGACCAATGAAAGATCCGATAACTGAGTAACATGTGACAAACTGGATGATTGGTCTTTTATTCCGTACAGTATTTATGCCTGTTTAGATTGTTGCCACATCAGTTAAGTTGCTTTTGAAACTTTTGAAACATTGTTTTATAGCATTATTTGTGGTATTGTTGTAGAAAAAGAAACAATACTTAGTTATTTCACTTACGGATTTAGTCAGTAACCACTTTTATAGCTGTCGTGCAAACAACTATGCTTATCGGAAGTAACCCGCTTTAATCTTATAAGGTAAGGGTCTATACGTTAACTCTTCAATTGACAGAACATTTTACACTTGTGTAATTAAATATTACTGTAAATATCACATTTAAAGAGAAATTCTGCAACACAAAAAATATCTTGTGCATAGAAAACACTATGCAAAAAAGAGATTGCCTGCAAATTCCCGAATTTGATTTGACTTTTCATTTGATAATAATTTTTCAGTAAAATTATTCTATCTTTGCATTTTTTAGACGAATCTAAACATTTTACCTACTCTAAACTATCAAATTAGATATGAATATATATCAAACTGGTCAAATTAAATTGACCTTCATTGGGTGTCCATTTTAATTCCTAATATTTAATCCAAATATTTTGATCGAACACGTGGAACCGAATCTATTTATAGATTCACCAATGGCATACCATGAATGATATTGACTTAACATGTTGAAGCTTATAATTTCTGTAAGCTTTTTACTGCACTCACGGCTTAAGAGTATTTTGATAGATTTTATCCCTTTACGCAGTAGCTCCGTCTTTGAGTGGCCTTTATCTGCATCATAATCGTCATTATTGATTATTTTTTGTTATAAAAGTTTTTTCACAACATTTCAGTTATCATGAAAATATTACTTTAAATAACCCATTCCCACTCAATCCCTCCTTTTTACGCCTCTCAACGAAAAAGCTTTGGAAAACAATGTGGAAAATGAAGAAATTGCTTGGATCAAGCAATTTCTTCATTACCCACAATGTTTTCTATCCGAAAAGACGAAAAAACTTAAAATCACATCAATTTGAAATTGTCGTCTGCAACTCCTTTCAATTTGGACCGGTCTAAAATTCCACTGTGTTGGAATGGGTTAAATTTTTTACATCATTTGAAAACCTAAGACGGCAGTTGAAATATCGGTGAACATTATTTTTGTAACGTAAATGGTCAGGGACATCAAATTATTGGCAGGCCGTTGATTGGCGACCTAACGTCGTGACCACAGCTTGAATAGGGGTCTGTGCAGTTTGATCAGAGTCGACACTTTTCGATCTTTACAGTAGACACCCTTTCGTCTGACGAGTCATAAGTAAAGTAGGGTCTTGGCCATAGCACAGTTGGTAGCGCGTCGAACTTTCAATAATGAAATCCATTGTTCGATCCCCGTTCGCGGCAAATATCCTTACCAGCATTTGTCTCCCACCGATGGGTCGATAATCGTAAACCTAAGTAAGGTGAGCAGCTTGAGGAAATGTTGTAGTGGTAGTACTGTTGTGAGAATTACCTTAAATGAATCCATGGTGCTACAGCCGCAGCGATATTGCCGAATTACTTTTGAAAGTGGCGTTAAACCCCATTAAAAAAATAAACGTAACTCTTTCCTGTTCATTCACTGGTTTTTACGTCCCTTTGTTTTTATACATTGGAAACATTGTGGAAAAAGTAGAAATTGCTTGTAACAATATTTTCTACCCAACTGAATGATAATTTTTCAAATAAATTCAACTTTAAATTGTTGTTCGGAAAACCTTTGAAATTGGATCACTCTAAAATTTTGTAAAACAGGAAAACGTTAAGTAAAGTATTCTAAGTTTTTAGAGATATTAGCCATACTAATATAAATGTCTAACCTAGCCTAACCATCAATTCAGAAAAAAAAAAAAAAAACTGTAATCGGAACGGTCGTTCTCAATTTATTAATCATGAAAACTGATACGACAAAAATCTCTTAACCCATTACCAGACGGCAAACTTTTAGACTGGTTCAAATTGAAATAAGTTGCAGACGACACCTTGAAGTTCTTAAAATTTTAGATTTTTCTTTTTTCTGTTTAGAAAAACATTGCGGAAATGAAGAAATTGCTTGTAACAAGCAATTTCTTAATTTTCTACAATGTTTTCCAAAGACTTTTTCGTGATGATCACCAAAAAGCGTCATAGTGTTGGAATGGGTTAAGTTATCGATAAAATCAGCTGTTCAAAATAAAACTTTTTTCTGGATTAATATTGCCGAATTGCCGATCAGTCACGTAAAGGGTTGAAGTGTGTACCACTGGGAGATCGATATTACCTAAAAGACATGAATGTACATGAATGAGTCTAGCCCCGCGAGAATGCCGGCCGTTCTAATCTCACTTTGGGCTTAACCCGTGTGAAGGACGGACCGTTATTGGAATACCATCTATTGCGGTCTGCAAGGCTATGGAATTAATTCTAGATAGATCAAATAATTTGGGAAATTAACTGATTAATTTCTGGTGAAGGCAAGTTATTTGATACTTTATAGCAAAGTTCTAGGTGTTCATTGATTTTCTATATAGATTTATACTTTTGAAATGCTCTGAGGTGAATTGTTATATGTATATTTACTTTTATCAAATCCAGATTGACGTGTTTAGACTGGCCTTAAGATAAGAATTGTTTGACTTTCAGGTGAATTATTTTAAATGACTTTGAATGGATAAATAAATAAAAGACAATTATAAATCAATGCGCATAGAATAAGATTGATCTTAGATCAACTTGTAAGAGCTAATGCAGCGAACTTTTGCATTTACCTTCTGCTCGAAATAGTGATTATATCACTATTATGATTATGATTTCGGGGGGGGGGGGGTTTAGAGGGGATGCAGTTACCATTTTATTTATGATTTATTATTATTATCATTATTTTCATTGTGTTGACATTCTAACTTAAAAAACATATCTTAATTTTCGACATAAACTTTTCAGATTTACTTGAGTTTTAAAATTGTTTGGAGAATAGACGGCTGGTTTCACGCGATCTGTTTTATTTATTGAAATAAGTTTTAGTAAAAGTTATGCTAAAAAATTGAAATCAGTATGAACGTAATTTCTCATTGGTACAATGTAAATTGTAAAATATCGATATTTTTGCTTTGAAATATATTATCACGCTTCTTTACTAACATTTTAACCCATTCCCACACAATCCCCTCTTTTTTACGTCCCTCAAGGAAAAAGCAATTTCTTCACTGTCTACATTGTTTTCTATCCAAAAATAATTTGTTTCTAAAGTTCGCATGATTGAAATTATTGTCTGCAACATCTTTAGATTTGGACAAGTCTTATTTTTTTCGTCTAGTAATGGAATCAAGGCAGTCATCTAGATATTTGAAACTGTTCTACAGTCAAGAGAGAACAAGAAGGGTTTACAATAAATAGGTTTACCAATTGATTTTCAGACAGTTATTGTTTTCTGTAATAAAGTTAGACTATAAAATTACAATTTTATGGAACCTCATTGTTTTTCCAAATATCAAGTTTACACCATTTAATGATTTTGGTGAACGAGCAGTTTATTCAATAAAGTTATTGAAAAACGAGTAGAGGTAATTTCTTTTATTTAAAAAAGTAATCCGACTGGTATTAACAGTAAACATTGACATGTTAACATGTTATCTTCTCTAAATAAATACATTATTATTATTATTATTATAATGTACGGATGTGTCTAAATGGGCAACCCCCTTCTCTACAGATCCATCGTAGATATCGGTTTAAACCTTTACCAGACCACAAAATTTTAGAGTGCTCCAAATTGAAAGAAGTTGCAGGCGACAATTCCTAGTTAATGGATTTTTTTTTAGAAAATCTTGCTTATAATGTCGAAAATGCTCTTAACCCTTTCCTGTTTTTCAAAATTTTAGACTGGTCTAACTTGAAAGAAGTTACAGTCGACATTTGAAAGTGGGAGCAATTTGAAAAATAATTAACCTATAGGTAAGAAAATATTGAGGGAAAGGAAGAAATTGCTTGTAACAAGCAATTCCTTCTTTTCCCACAATATTTTCTAAAGTATAAAATCACAGGGACGTAAAACAAGGGATTGTGCAGGAAAGGGTTAATAAGCAATTTCTTCATTTTCCACAAAGTTCACCGAATCTTTGTGTAGGGGTATCAAAGAGCGGGATTGTGTGGGAATGGGTTAAGTTGCGAAAACCTCCCAAAATTTTACAACAAGTAGGCAAATAAAGAAGCCATACTTTTTCCGTCATGCCCACAGAAACTTCACTCAGTGATCAATAGAGTTTGTTTTTTCATATACTTTCCTTTCATTGTAGGTAGAAGTCTATGCTGAAATATCGCCCAAAGCTCAACAAGACAAAGTACCCGCAGCCGAATAACTGGGTACAGCCTCGTTTTCAAACCGGAACCATGCCTGTCCTCTCACGTGATCACCTCGCCTTGCGGCTACGTCAGAACTGGATGGCAAAATATCCAATGGACACATGCAGCAATGGCGGAATAAACTTAGACGACAGTTTAACTAGTCTTAATTGGTTACAGAACTTGAACATTCTCAAAATCACATCACCTACACCTCCATCGAGTCCAGGACCCATATCATACAAAGACTACAAAAACATCAAAGTCAATCCAAATTCAGTGCTCAATGTAACTTGTGGACCACCACCTACTAAATTATGTGAAATGAGATTTCCTCCCTTAGACACACCTCCTCTGACACCTACAGCACTGGGTGGGGACTCTATAGACTATAAAACAAACCCATACGTCAAGCCGCCATATTCATACGCCACGCTCATATGTATGGCCATGAATGAGACGAAAAAGACAAAGATCACCCTATCGGCCATATATAACTGGATAACAGACAACTTTATGTATTACAGATTAGCTGATCCAAGTTGGCAAGTAAGTATATAGGTCTACTTTATTCATTTCATTTTTCTGTGCAATCAAAGGTATACTTATACTCTAGAATGGGCGCTGAAGGGGTACTACGAAGATCAGCAAGGACCGTATCACACGTACCCAGTACTCTGCTCGTTTGTAATAGCCGATTACCCAAAATCATATCGGGATATACATGGTATTTATACATGCAATCTGCAAATAGGTTGAAACAAATTTTGTACGAGGTTTGGAAATCCAACCGACAAAATGCTACTAAATCGATAGGGACCTCGATATCATTTTTTTTTTCAATCTAAAAAGTAAATGGCCCACAGTTGAAGCATTCAGCTATTTGAACTATTCAGCTATTTGAAGTATTCAGCTATTTGAAGTGTTCAGCTCATATATTTCTTGCTTACATAATAACGGGACTGTCTGTTTTTCAAATATTCTAATTAACACAATCGTTTCGATTGTTATCGCGGTACCTTCCTTTAACGTTCTTTGTTATTTGTACAGTACACGATAATAAAATCCTTATTTAGAGAAGGTAAATATTTTGAATCTAGGCAAAAATATCCCTACACAAAAACATTCAATAACTACCTGTGTGTTATGTACTCGTTTTTTTCCCAGGAAGACCAATCGAGTTGTGCGTGACATATCCTAAAACATTTTCACGCTTGCGCCAAGTAAAAACTCCGATAAAAATGAGAATCCACAAAGTATCTGAATCCACAGAGTCTAGCCAAGCTCTTAATTATAAGTTATGTAGAGTTATGTAGAGTGCCACTGTCTCAAAATAATTCTTTTAACGAAAAGAAGTAAAAGCGCAAATGTGAAATTGTTCAAAATGCCACGGACAGGTTCAATTGTATTTCTTTATGGGGCCGCAGCCAAAGCGCAGTTCGTAGCGCTCCGGACTCTCAATTATGAGGTCAAGGGTTCAAGTGGGATGTGCAACCGGAGGCTCGGAAGGGATGTAGTGGTAGTACTGGTGAGAGAAACACAGGAATCCATGGTTAGGTACTCCAGTCGCTGCGATATGACCGAAATACTGTTTAAAGCGGTGTTAAACCCAATTCAAACACTCATACGAATTTCTGTGTGATAAGGGTCAAGTTCGACCCGTCCTTTATCTAGAGGATCAATACAATATGAGGAACAATCACAAGTTTGAGGTGTATTTATTACCCCCTTATCTCATTGTAAGACATGTCCCCGGCGACGAATGCAATGCAATATTAGAAAACTCAAAACTGAATTATTTCAGAATGAATATTTCCTTGTACGTTCATATTGTCGTTGGGCGTGTAAAATGTCGTAACTACAGCTTGAATAAAGCTGTAGTTACGACATTTTGCTCGCACAATGGCGATATGTCAACAGAATAATTTTCTGAGTCATATACCTATTGTTAAAATGAAATCACGAAGATCTTTTTGTTTTGTTTTGTTTGTTTGTTTGAACATAAAATGCCTTGGCACACCTTTATTCACACATATACTTTAGATTTACATGTAGTTTCTTTTGTGAAAGTTGCTAAATGATTCGTATGTTAGTGAACACGAAGTATTTTGATCATTGTCAGCAAATGCTTGATGAAACAGAAAAGGATTTTTTACCCCGAGCCGTGGTCTAATCCGTATTGACTCAATAGATATTAGAAAATACTAAAGAATGTTTAATTTTCATATATCGTCGGTGTGCGAGTAAAATGTCGTAACTACAGCTTTGATAAAGCTGTAGTTACGATATTTTGTTTGCACACCGACGATATGCTACTGCATTGGTATAAAGGGATACGTTACCCTTGAAGTATGTCTTATCGATTCGTCTGGTTACGGATTTTACAAAAGCGGCTTGCGTCCGTTAGAAAAATACAATTAATCGAAATACCTAATTAGAAACTATCGAGCTTGATTTAGCCATCCAATTTACATATAAATTAGTTCTATGGCAGGAATGTATCTAGTTTCAAATGCTTACGCTTTCCCCGCATTTTTTAAACAAAAAGAAAACGCATATACATTTTTTCATACTTTTTTTTTCCATAGAAATGCACTAGGTTTATATATTTTCAAACAAATACTAGTGTAACTAATCTATTCCAAATAGATAATTGCAGACGACAGTTTAAATTGATGACTTTTCTTGTATTTTGAGGTTGAAAGCATTGTGGATAAAGAAGAAATTGCTAGTTACAAGCAATTTCTTCATTTTCAACAATGTTTACTAAAGCGTTTTCTTCAGGGACGGAAAAAACGGGATTGTGTCGGAAGGAGTTCATCTTTCAATTTGGACCAGTCTAAAATTTGGCCGTCTGTTAATGGGTTAACCTAATATTAGGCGATATGATTTCTGACCGGTCCACATTTGAGTGGATTAGTGCAGTCAAATGTCAAAGTGAAATACTTAAGGAAATAGCATGGAAATGGTATCGCTCCAATCTGGAATAGAATCGCTACAGATCAGACCGTGAGGAAAGAACGTGCTGACCAGGGTCGTTGCATTTCGCTTTTCAACGATTTTTTTTGTTGAAGTATTTGTTTTAAGGAAAGCATTTCGCTTATAAACATTTTTTCACTTCGTCAGCGATTTTTTATATATTTATTTATCATTTGTGAGGAGGGATTAAGTAAATAGATACATGATTAGAAGAAGAAAGGTTCATTGCCTGTTGAAACATTCTTTTTTATTACTACAAAGAGATTTAATAATGACTGTTTTGTCTCTGTCATTGTCCTGTATCCACTCCTTCGTGACAGCACTTTATATAAGGCGATCAATGATGAATCAACATTCCTTAACCACATGCTTTACTTAGATTTATGTTGTCGACATATCTAACATTTTATATGGTGTGCAAGGTCGATTAATCAAATTTAGAACTCTAGTCAATACAAAGAGGTCCTCCTAACCAATGAATGGACCGAAGTCTATAAAGTTTCGTCGAAGGGAACATTGTGTGTACTTCATAGCATTAAAGTTTTCTCGAAAAGTTGAATTCCACGAGCAAATTCGGTAACATGATTCAAATTCTTTTCATTTCAGAATTCCATCAGGCACAATCTATCCCTCAACAAATGTTTCCAAAAAGTTCCACGTCGAAAGGACGAGCCAGGGAAGGGTGGATTCTGGCGTATAAATCCTGAATATAACGACATGATCGAAAACGGGATCTTTAAGAAACGCCGAAATAGTCGAGATGCCCAGCCGCCATCGAACGCCGGTTCACCGCCTTCATTCTCAACAAAGCGAATAAAAGAGGAACCACGTGATGACGGATATCCGGAATTCGGAGAGCCACCATCCAAAATTCAGAAAACGGGCCGATACAGTGTGTTTCAAGTTGGTGCTAATGAAGACGATGCCCAGGATCACCTGAAAGGTGATTTTAACTGGACATCGATTTTAAATCAAGACATTGAAATCGGTGGAATTAAAATAAAAACTGAAGATTTAATTGACTCTTCTAATGACGATGTTTCTAGTCCCTTAATGTCGATGAGCCCACCTTCATCGTCTGATTCAAACTCAGTAAGTGACTTCGCTATTGACGATTTATTAGGTGATGCAGAGTTCTCAAATTCAGATACTCCTATTGACTTTACAACACACGATAATCTCAGTTTAGAAGTTGTCGGTACCGGTATTAAAGCACCAGATTGGTGGGCTGACAGTTTAAACGCTGGCGAACAGAGAGGACTGTTACAGAATATAGAAAACATTGAATCAAGAAGTGGTCTCAATACTCCAGTGGCGTCTTCACCAGTTCATGACTTTGACGAAAGTGCTCATCCTTGGTTTGAGGTTAAGAACGAGCATGAATACCACATAGATACTCCATTTGATGTGGACAACTTGTTCGACATTGAAAATATTCCAAGTCCCCATGTTTCATGATTAATATAGATTGCAATGGAAAGTGGCTGGGAGGAAGCTAGTGTTTGCTAAAATGTAGTTTTCTTTTTTATTCTCTAAAATGTAGTTAAATAGTAAGAGATTCGAATCTTACATATAAGCTTCAAAATGTTTTATCTTCGAGAATATTTATGTCCAACGTCAGCACAAAAGTCAGGTTGAAATGATTCTAGAACGTCACGGTTTATTTCGGATTGTATTTATTAAAAATAGGGCCTATATTAAACACAACACTCATTCAAAATTCCAACCCAGCTACTTTCCAATAGAAAGCCACTAACTACAGATGCTGCCTTAAACATCCAAGCGGTTTTAAAAGAGGGGATGTCTAAATTCACTTCTGTGAATCATACAAACGGTTAGTCCACGCGGTATTATATTCAAATATATGCCTGTCTTAAATATATACTTTCTATTATAGAACCAAGAAAACGTTTTAGAGTTTAGACCCTTCTCTTTTAAAACTGTCTTTCATACATTCATTGTTGTTTTACTTCATTCGAGCTGCGTGTATTTTCATAAAATTCATTAAGAAATAGATCACTTAAGAAAACATGTTTAGTAAAACCTACTTAACCCATTCCAACACAGTGGAATTTTAGACTGGTCCAAATTGAAAGAAGCTGCAGACGACAATTTCAAGTTGATAGAATTTTGAATTTTTTCGTCATTTTGGGTAGAAAACATTGTGGATAATGAAGAAATTGCTTGATACAAGCAATTTCTTCATTTTCCACAATGTTTTCAAAGGCTTTTTTCTTGAGGGGCGTAAAAAGGAGGGATTGAGTTGTAATGGGTTAAATGTACCTATTGAAGAGTTCGAGTCAAAGAAGCGACGTCTTTATCTGTTTATAGATGATTCGTTTGTTAAATTCGGTATTCCTTGACCACTAATTCAATATCCTCTATTAGTCTGCGCGTCATTGTGTTATTACAAGGTTTTAAGTTCTTTGTCAAAAAGTAAAACAAACGAACTCAACTTCTAGTACATTTACTTTGAAAGTATTTGTCAAATAACAAAACTCTGGAAAACTTGTTCTATGTGATATAAAAAAGGTAAAAGGTTGAACAAAAAGATTGTTTGAGACCAGAGTAAGTGTGTGAGTGATTGAATATTTGAGTTTGACATTTTACAATGTCAGGGCGCCAGTAAAAATTTGAACTATTAAACCCATTAAGTAAATATAAATTGAAAAGTGCTGACTGATATTTTAATTGACATGTAAGGTGGTAATCGAGAGGGTGGGACTTTAAATGTGAACTTATTGAATCTTTTGACTGACAACTTTCAACTGTTGGTTGTAATTTAGACTGGGTGATTTAAGTATACGTATATGAATTTTATGTTTGTCGTCAACCCAATGTTGTGGGTATCTGTCGGGGTATATTGACGAGATTTTTCTAATGAGAGCCTCAAACAAATGATTAGTGGACAAATAATTATTCTTTTTTTTATTTTGAAATCGCTAAACACACCTCTCTATTGTAGTGTCTCCAGAGTCCATAAATCAGATATACAAAACTATGACACAAGCTTGCATTGGATTCTGGAACATATAATGGGTTCGTTCGAAAATTGAAATATTTATTATTAGGAACAAACTTTCGAGTCCACCCTTTTGATTGAGAGTAAAAGTCTGTGATAATTGTATTGTGATAAATGTTTTTGTTTGACTGTTTCATTTGTATATTTGTTATCTCGGTTGTGTACACACATGTATCATAATCACAAAAAGTATTAACATACGAACTCCGTCCCTATCGCATTCCGTCCAAAATGCATAGAAAGCCGTCCAAGGTTTTATTTATATATTTATCATTATATATTTATTATTAAAGCTGTACAGATGTAAATATTATGAACAATTTGAGAGTATTTAAATATCATAGTAAATATAAAAAGGAGAAAAAAAAAATAAGAAAAAATCTGGGTTGATGTTTTTTCCTAAAAGTCCTTGTATATAACTCTAAATGTTTATTTATTTGATGCAAAGTATTGTCTGTGATTTGTTTCTAGTATTAAACTTATGAAGAAATCTTTAAAATCATTTGCGACACTTGCGGAATTAATGGAATTGGCTGTCAGATTGAAAGATCCACAAAACTCCGATGTAACAATACTTATGAAGATAACTGTAAGATTTTCGAGGGTTCTTCTTTAATCAATAATAATTATACTTAGATTGACAAATGTTAAGTAAGTAAAAGTGTCTGTATGAATAAAGAATTTTCCATTAAATTCTCAAAACTATCAACGGTCAAAGTAAAAACAGTATTATATATTAAGAAAAGTTAGCTTTTAGGGTATCTCCTGTTAACTCCATTTAGTGTATATATTTTATAGCCAAACTTCAAATAATGGTAGTTCGCCAAAAAATAAAGAAGACACCTAAAGAAATCATCAGATTTTTATTAAGCGTTCTCTTTTTCTCCAAAATATATAAATACATTAAATCCAATTTTAGTTCTCTTATACAGCTCTTTTCAAAAGAGGGAATACGTAAAGTTATTTTAAGAATTAAAAGACAAGTTGTAAAATTTCACTAGAGATACTTTGAAACATCATACCAACGATTAAGCTCAAATAAGTCTTTTTCTTGTCGAATCATTGCTATACTTTCTCAATTTAGTACCGTTTTCTGATATCTCGTCTACTCTCCTATACATGGTTTGGCATTAAATGTGCGAGAAAAATGCAACGAATAACATTAAATATTTTGGAAGAACAATCAGCCGTTTACATAGACTGTTTTCGATTATTACTTCCGGTTTTTTTTTTTTGTTTTTTTTTTTATTTATATTCTAGAGAAAACAGAATATCGAAGAAAAACGGATTAACACAGCGTCGTTGAGCTTGCAAAATATAACTACAGCTTGAATAAAGCTGCAGTCACAACATTAGCATGTGAAACGACGACAGTCAATGTAAAACTTCAGTTTTGTCATTTTTTAAATCTGATTTGATTTTTATTATAAAGTTTCCAATGTACACTCTTTGCTCAGTGAACATGAAACATAAAAAATGAATAAAAAATAAAAATAAGAAATTGATGAAAACCTCTCAATGTCAGTGTTCTATTTATTCTCACCCATCCCATCAACCTTGGCTAAATATAGGACTTCATCGGAGGTTTAAGGCAACACAGTCGTAATTTGCCAAACGCGGCTGTCAATCAAATAACAAGTCGACCAATGAAATCATTAACTGAGACCAGAAATGAGTTTTGATCTCCAGCATTGGCTGCCATTTTTGTTAACCATTTTTGTTGGTTTGGCGACCTAAACGTCGTAACTACAGCTTATTCAAGCTGTAGTTACGACGTTTAGGTCGCCAACCAACTAAAATACCTTTTTGTTACATGCTACTGGCCACGATTTTGTCAAAATAACGCCGTTTAAAATCGAAGCGGGACTTCCGGTCGGAGTTAATGGGCGGAGCTAAGGATGCAAGTTGGCGGGACCAACGATTGGCCAATTGCCTATATTTGACAGGCACTTACGATAGTGTTGCTTTTTCGCAGAGATATGCTTACAAATAAATATGAAACTGATACAGTCTTACACGACGTTTCGCGATAAAATAAGGTAGAACAACGAGATATTGGGTACCATAATCGTTATCCTCTTTCCAGCAACTGTTGTCAAAATTGAGTGAAGTGAAATTGCGCCGTCTGTTTATAAGTTAGTTTAAAGCATACTTGCTTCAAAACCTGAAGGTCTCCATAGTAAGATGGACTTCAAAGAGTATATCGGTTTGGTAATACTGGTTCAAATCGTCGACGTTATTTTGACGTTATTACCCATAGAGCAGGTGAGATTTATGGTTGTCGGATCGCTAGCCCCGCCAATTAATCAATCGCTTGGCCCGCCCACTTACTCCTTTATCCCCGCCCATTGACCCCGCCCGATAGGAAGTTTCACTTCGATTTTAAAAGGCGTTATTTTGTAAAATTTGTGGTCAGTAGCATGTAACAAAAGGGTGGAATGGTTGGTTGGCGACCTAAACGTCGTAACAACAGCTTGAATAAGTCACCAAACGAACAAAATGTTTCACATAAATGGTGGCAATTATCGGAGTTCAAAATTACCTTTCTGTCTCTACGAACGATTTCATTTGTTGACTGGCTATTTTATTGATATATTGACAGCCCCCCCCCCCCCCCAGGCTATCAACTGAGATAGCAAACAACGTTAGTTTGCATGCTTATGAAGACATTTATAAAAAAAAAAGAGAAAAAAAATACACACACACACACACGAAAACAAAAAACAAAAAAACAAAAAAAAAAACAAAAAAAAAAAAAACCCAAATGAATAAATGGTTGGTGGGCGACCTCAATGCCGTAGCTACAGCTTCAATAACCCTCAGTTACCAGGGCAAATAGCCCCCTTTGATATTGAAAGCGTCGATCCGTCTATTATAAACAGCCGATTTGTTTAAGATTTAGACATTCAGTTAATCTTTCTTGAGCGACCACCTCTATCAAGCGACCACTCTAATTAAGCAAAAAAATTAATTTTCCAAAAATAAAGGCCCTTAACGCTTGTCATGCTGTATTATTAACCTTGCTGAATTGCTGTCAAATCAAAGGGCTGAAAGCACTGATGGAACTTGTTGTTCAAAAATCAATATTTTGTTTTAGAAATCAGCTTCATAAACAACTCTGGCAGGAAAAGTACAAGCAGGAGGTATAGACTAAGATCAGCCTGCACATAAGTGCAGTCTGATCTTGGTCTACACCTCCTGCCAACACAGGAATATTCCGGGTTCAGCATGACAAGGGTTAATAATTGAAGGTTTTCGCAAATAAATTTATAAAAACTAAATCCGATGTTGGTGGAACTCATTAGAATCCTCTCAGTGTGACAATTCTAGTGAGTTCCATCAACAAAAGATTAAGTGATAAACCTACAATAATTCATGCATGCATTCGAACCGACCCCTCAGATATGTCACAAAAAGGTGTAGCGACCATTTTCTTATACAACCATACTTTGGCCGTCCCTTGAGTGGACGCATA
The DNA here is from genome assembly GCA_946902895.1 of Fragum fragum. Lineage (NCBI taxonomy): Eukaryota > Metazoa > Mollusca > Bivalvia > Cardiida > Cardiidae > Fragum > Fragum fragum. The sequence continues at coordinate 35,539,110 of OX336365.1, forward strand.
GTACAGGGTTTATTGTGTATGCGTCTGTGTGTGTTTTAATACAAGTTTGTTTAATCGTACTTTTTAAAAAAACACATTAAGTCTCAAGTTCATTAACACGAAGAGGCGTTCTAGGGAAAAGTCGATAAAGATCACACAAATCTGGGGATGTGTGGAGAAGCTGAGATTGTACATCTTATATAAAAAGATGATTTACATAGCGACTTGTTGTTCTATAACCCCGTAACTACAGCTTGATTAAAAAAAACCGTCTGTAAAACCTTTGAATTTGGAAAGGTCTAAAATTTTGTGAAAGAGGAAAGGGTTAAGTTATAATTATCATCCAGTGATCTTACTAATCGAAGATTTCAAGAACCTGTTAGCAGCTTCGTTTCTGGCTAATTTGAACCTCGCAAGAACCGATACCACAATGCTCTCTCCATTCTCAAGAAACAAGCCTCTTTTGCAATTCACTCTATAAATTGTTGTTTAAACATTATGAAAGAAAAGGAATCCTGGCACAAACTCATTCTGTAAAAAATTAGTTCAAATCTTTGGTGCTCGAAAAAAAGCACAGACCACCTGGACTAAGTACTTGAATAACTTTCTTTATCATAAATTTGGGATTCTTCAGCCTCGGGATAATTTTTATTTATCATTGTGACTATTAAGAGACTGTCTCTTAAGATATCCGAAGGTGTTTTAACCCATTAACACACACTCCTGTTTTCTGACACCCTGAAGAAATAAAGCTTTAGAAAACACTGAAAAAGGGCAGAGATTTCATGTAGCAAGCAATATGTCCATTTGTCTCATACGGTTCGCTACCGTATACAGCTTTCTAATTTTCCATCTAAAATAGCTTTGAGATGTTGTTGCAGCCCCTCCCAGTTTTGATAACGACAGCTGGCCCTAGAGTACTGACGTGAGTATATGATTACAAATGTCCAAACATGGTACACTTTTTTAACTAGTTTGGTGGAGAGTCAAGTGTATGAGGGGTGTTGGTGTAGCTGAGTGTGTGTGTGTGTTTGTGCGCGCCTGCGGTCGTGCGCGCGAGCGTACGCGCACGTGTTTTCGTCTACTTATCTTCGGTACCGTAGAATTTGCACATTTGAAGTCGAGTCCTCTATCAACGGAGTTCATCGGATCTGACTCTAGAACTTAGAAAGGGTTCAATATTTTTTAAATCGGTTTTATGATTAATTCGGGAGTTTTACTGATTGGATTAAGGACACAAACTCTTTATCCTGGATTAAAATATCATGTTGCACTATACCTAAAGAAATCAGTAACGAATTAAATCTATAATCCCTTGTCCTAATTCGGGGAACCATTCTCGCCGTTTGGAATCCTTTTGGTTTTGAGATGGACTCTTATTCGGAATTTATCTTTGTTCATTTACTCTCTATCTTTCTCTATGTCTGTCTCTGTCCCTCTATGTTTCTGTCTCTGTCCCTCTCTGTCTCTGTGTCTCTGGCTCTATCTGTTTCTCTCTATCTCCAAAACAAAACTGCAAACGATTCTGAGCAATATGAGCCTACGATAAACACTGTCAGGTTTAGCCCATTACCACTCAGTGACGCTTTCTGACGCCCCTCAAGTAAAGAGATGATGGAAAACATTGTGTAAAATGAAGAAATTGCTTGTAACAAGCAATTTATTCATTTTTCACGATGTTTTATTCACAGAAACAAGAAAAAAATATAATGTTCCATAAACTTTAAGTTGTCGGCTGCAAATTCTTTCAATTTGGGCCAGTCTAAAATTCTACCGTGTGGTAATGGCTAAAACATCGAAGGTTTTTGTATGGCTGTAATAATATCGTTAAATATGATTTAGTATGAAAACAAGATCTTTGAAAGGGTGAGATAAAGTGAACTTGAGTTTAACTCGTAAATTTTATATTTGTCAACAGTCGAGGTGTCATAGATAAACAACGAAGGTAATATGATTGTTTATGATCAATGAATCTTTAATACACGACAAGATTTCAGATTGTTCCGAATTAAAGACAGTATCAATGTGTTATATGCTTCAAGTTATTAAAGATTGCCATGGATTTAAACCATTATCAGACGACAAAATTTTAGACTGGTTTTGTTCAAAGAAGCTGCAGACGACAGTTCTTCTAAGTTGCTGAAGGCTCAAAAATCCTTTGTCTTTCGGGATAGAAGACATCTTGGATGATTAAGAAATTGCTTGTAACAAGCAATTTCTTCATTTTTCTCAATGCTTTACCTCTTGTGTGGCGTAAAAAGGCTAAATTGTCAAGGAATGAGTTAAATATGACCGTTTGTATCTCTCGGTTTGATTCACAATTGCAAATGCATTCACATTTCCATCGTTTAACCCTTTCCTGGTTAATCTCTGGTTTTAACGTCCCTGTGATTTCATAATTGAGAAAATATTGTGAAAAAGAAGAAATTGCTTATAACAAGCAATTTCTTCTTTTTCCACACTGTTTTCTACCCTACTGAATGGTTATTTTTCAAATAAAATCAACTTTATATTTTGTCTGCAAAAGCTTTGAATTTGGACGGGTCTGAAATTTTGCAAAACAGGAAAGGGTTAACTCAAAAGTTTACTAGTATTTGCGACTACCACACAACACCATAATTATTATGGTTTTCTATAGAAAACCACACCTTATCTTTGACCATATCGTACCATAGAATACGGAAGCCGCCGTCATAGCGCAGTCGGTAGCGCACCAGACTCCTGTTCTTTAATCATTGGAAGTCATGGGTTCGATCACTGGCGGCGGCACATATCCTTTCCGACATTTGTCTCCCACCAATGGGGGATTGTAAACCTAAGTGGGATAGCAGTTGGAGGATAGGAAAGGATGAAGTGATAGTACTGGTGTGAGAAATACAAAGAATCCATTGTAAGGTGCTCCAGCCGCCGCGATATGACTGAAATACTGTTAAAAGTGGCGTCAAACCCCATTCAATCAATCAATCATTATGATACTGTACGCTAACATATAACCGTAAAACAAAATAGCATAGCATAACATAACATTACATAGCATAGCATAAAACAATCATGTCAGTCAAACATAACCAAGCGTAGTCCTTGTTTATGAAACAAGAATCGTCCAGTCGAATGGTTTATATGTACAAAAGGTAACTATTAGGATTTAATTTGAAATCCTGAGTACAGGAAGTGAAATTATCTTTGACCTTTTCCTGCACAAACCAGAGAATTTACGTCGCCAGGATTTTATTCTTGAAAAAAAACTTGTGGAAAAAGAGAAATTGTTTGTTATAACCAATTTCTCATTTCCCACAATATTTTCTACCACACAGGATGGTTTAACTTAAAATTGCATCCGATTTTCATTTTCATCTGTAATCCGTTTCAGTTTCGACCAGTCTAAAATTTCATAAAACGGGAACGGGTTAAGAAGAGATAATTTTGATGTTCAGTAAGAGTTCACACGATAAACCGAATAGGTTACAAAACTACCGGATGCTACTTCGCCGTTGAATACCATCTGACTTTAATAAGTAGGGATATTCATGCAAAATCACTGAATTTTGTATTTTAAATACCACATAATCATGCGTATTCGCTAGCCAACAATAATTGATTTAAATGAAAAAGAAAAGAGAGAGAAAAAACTAAAACGGCAATTTCTTTAACCCATTCCAACACAAAGACGCGTTAAGACGCTTTTAGAAACATTGCGGACAATGAAGAAATTAATTGTTAAAAGCAAAGCAATGTCTTCATTGTCCATAATGTTTTCTACATCAAAAGAAGACAAAATAAGATTTCGTCAACTTAGAATTATCCTTTGCAACAACAATTTGAAAAACAATAAAAATTGTGATGATTATGAATATGGTCATAAGGCAATTATCTTGTAATGTCAAAATATGAGAAAGGCTAAAAAAATGTTAGTTAACAAAAAGGTAATCTCATTTGACATACACACTCCTGAGTAAAGTTATTGTAACTATGACAAATATTTAAAAAATAAATCACATGTAGCAGAGATAAATTAGATATTTAGTATTTTGCGAATAAAAGTATTATCCAAGCTGCAGATACGACGTTTTTGTTTTTCCATTATAGATTCAGGCAATTTATCAAAAGAACAATATTTTGGCCCTTGTCCGTCTAATCTGACAAGGGCCAATACTTTTCTCGCTTCAAGAGTAAACTGTATTTCTTTCAAAACCTATTTAGAATATCGAAGGACAGGGTTTAATCTTATTCACCCTTCACCTTTTGACTGGGACTGTACATATAGCAATACTGAAAACAGATGTAAACAGTCTAATGTGAGTAAGATTGAAAGTTTCCCCTTTATAAGCTTGGATTAGTATTAAACATGATCTTGACCTTTTATTTTACTTAAAACAGCTGAGAAAGAAATATAAACATTCCGTTTACAGATAAAGTTCTTTGTAAATGCTCATCCGAATTAATCAAGTTTTCATCTTACCATTTTAACCCATTCCAACACAGCAAAAGTTTAGACTGGTCCAAATTGAAAGAAGCTGCAGACGACGATTTCAAGTTGATGGAATTTTGAATTTTTTCGTCTTTTTGGATAGAAAACATTGTGGATAATGAAGAAATTGCTTGATACAAGCAATTTCTTCATTTTCCACAATGTTTTCCAAATTTTTTTTCTTGTGGGGCGTATTAAGGAGGGATTGAGTTGGAATGGGTTAACTCAGTCATGAGGGTAACCGATTTTTAGTGATAAAACAACAACGATGGTAATCAAACAACTGTGGTAATAATGAAAATAATGATTGTACTGATAATGATGACGACGATTATTATATTTTTCATTTTTGTTAGCTTAAGTAGCATTTTGACTGCAGGTTTCAAAACTTATTCTTGCTAAAATTTAACCAATTACCAGAAGACACGAATATAGACTGGTCTATATTGAAAGAAGACGCAGAAGATATTTTAAGTTGGTAAAATTTGAAAAAAAAAACGAAAAAAAAAAACTTTGTCTTTCTAGGTAAAAACGTTTTAGGAAATATAAGAATTGTCCCTAGCTCTTTCTTGGCGGGATGTTATAAACGCGGAATATTGTGGAATATTCATATGACATTGTGTACTGACAAAGTTCCTGTTCAAGCCAGACAAGTATTGGGTTAAAACCTAGCAGTATGTTCTTTTCAAATGATGATTAAGCCAAATGGCATATCGCTGACCCCGCCCATTAATTCCTTTGGCAACGCCTATTGACTACGACAGGAAGTCCCGCTTCGATTTCAAACGACGTTATCTTGGGGAAAAAAAACACAAAAAAAAACAAACTATAGTCAGTAGCATGTAACAAAAAAGTAGAATCGTTAGTTGGCGACCTTAACTTCGTAACAACAGCTTGAATAAGCTGTAGATACGACGTTTTACTCGCAAACCAACAAAACGTTTCACACAAATGGCGGCCCCAATGTTGGAGTGTAAAACTCAATTCCGGACCGAATGAATAATTTGATTGGTCGTTATATATTCCTCGATTGACAGCCGCGACTGGTCAATTTCACAAAACCGGACAAGTTGTAGTTTTCAGAGGAATGTCGTGTGTGATTGATTCCATCTCTAAAACGTTTAACGTCTGCATCGAAGTCCGATGAAATTATTGAACATTTCGGTTTATCATGCTTGGTGACAGGTGAATCATGGTTTAAACATAGATCATTTTAAACCTCGATTAAATATCGACCGAAATCATTTTAATTCATTTACATTTTTACTTATATTTGATCGATAATCGATTATTTTTCACCCCCACAAGGTGTACCATTTAACCTACTCTTTATATTATGTTCACTTAACAATTATGGGATTTTTAAATCTCTTGAAAAAAAATCTCTTTTTTTTTTTGAAAATTTTGAGGGAAAAAGAGGGTGAAAAGAGAGGGGGATTCGGGCTCGTACTCCAAAGTCCTTTAGTTACCAGCAATCACATTTTTTATCTACTTGATTTAAATTTCTTTATTTGTGTCATGTCCAAATAACAGAGAGGAAGATCCCATTCAGTATCAAGCGTAGACATTAACCCATTCCCATACAATCCCTCCTTTTGCGCCCCTCCAAAAAGCTTTGGAAAACATTGTGGAAAATGAAGAAATTACTTGTGTCAAGCAATTTCTTCATTATCCACAATGTTTTCAATCCAAATAGACGTAGAAATTAAAAAAAAAAAAAAAAAAAAAAAAAAAAAATCCGTCAAGTTGAAATTATCGTTTGCAGCTCCTTTCAGTTTGGACCGGTCTATTATTTTGTTGTGTGGAAATGGCTTAATGCAATTTCGTTTATTTTACCCTCTTTTCATCTAACAGAATTAAAACTCGTTTTTCTTTCACCACTATATAGTTACTGTAAAGATGATGATCACATTGCCGATTGACGGATCGTTATTACCAATCAAAACTTCGATCGTCCATTCTTTTAGACTGGGAGTGCATTTTGAATTCAAATCATTGATATTGAGCATCTGTGTTGGTGTGGCGACCTAAACGTCGTAAATACAGCTTATTCAAGCTGTAATTGTAACGTTTAGGGGGCCAACCATCTTTAACCCTTTCCTGTACAATCACTGGTTTTTACGTCCTGGTGATTTTATACTTGAGAATACATTGTGGGAAAAGAAGAAATTCCTTCTTCTTTTTCCACAATTTTTTCTACCCGACTGGATGGTTATTTTTCAAATTAAATCCACTATAAGTTTTCGTCTTCAAAACCTTTTAACTTGGAAAGGTCTAAAAACTATTAAAACAGGAAAGGTTGAAAAATATAAAACATGGTAGCTTATATATGTGATCTGTAAGCCGAAAATGGAATTCCTTGGAACTATCGACCCTAGTAAGACTGCGTGGTTCACACTGGCTCATCAGGGTCGAACACCTCTCTCTACACACACACACACATACACACACCCTTTGTCAGCTTTCTGAATCTAGAAATAGCATTCTACCTTACTATGGAATTATTTTTGTAATGTGATCTCTGGTTGACCTCTGTTGGATCAATTATCATTCTCATGTATTTGTTTTACTGAACATCCGGGAGATAGATATTTGTCCAATGATTCCAAAGGGATGTTTCGTTTAGATTTTAAACGGGTTATTTTGCAAAATTTATGGCCAGTAGCAAATAACAAAACGCAGAATGGGTGTTAGCGACCTAAACGTTGTAACTACAGCCTGCATAAAATCTAATTGCAACATTTAATTAACAAAAATGCTTCACATAAATGGTGGCCAATATCGGAGTTCAAAGTTGACTTCCATAAATGAATGATTTTGGACGACTGATTATTTGTTTTACAGCCGCGATTGGTCAGTTTGAAGAAAAGTTGTTATTAAGAATTAATCAGATTCAACGACTCCTAAAAATGAAATAGATTAATCATAAAATGATTATTGTATTATTTGCAATTAAAAATTCAAAATATTCATACGCGCAACGAGCACTATTTCTTTGTGGCTATCCTAGCCGGGCCTATGCCCCGAAAAATTATATAATTTTCATTGAAATACAATTGAAACCCTAAAAAGCAGCATTTTATGTTTGATTGTTGAGTAAATCCGAGGCTCGAACCCATAAACTTGACGCTTTGCGTCTAGTATTACTGTATCGAGCGCAATAGTGGAATAGTTTAACCGTAGATTATTCGCTCTGTAGTGACCATTAACCCATTCCAACTCAATCCCTCGTTTTTACGCCCTTCAAGAAAAAAGCTTTGGAAAACATTGTGGAAAATGAAGAAATGGCTTGTATCAAGCAATTTCTTCATTATCCACAATGTTTTCTATCCAAAAAGGTGAAAAAATTTAAAATTCCATCAACTTGAAATTGTCGTCTGCATCTTCTTTCATTTTGGACCAGTCTAAAATTTTGTCAAGTGGGAATATAATAGACCTCTTATCTCTTAATTTGAAAAGGACTTAAATGGTGCTACAATATAACTTGATAATAGTAATATCTTTATTTTATGTTTGCCGATAAGTTGCTCTAGTACTACCGGTTCGACGGCGATCTGCACCATAACTTTTCCAGAGGCTGCATCATAACTTTTCTAGAGGAACTCACTTGTCAGGGCAGACAATTAATAGCTATTAAAAAATCAGGACATTTCTGTGATAGTAATGTTTTATGTTACCTTGATTTGTTACTTTTCCACAAAACCAAACTTAAACACGTCAAACACAGTTGCAATCTTAAACAAATCAAAGTTCGTTAATCTAGAGGTTGGCGTTTCCAAATATTCATGTGTCAGCTCACTGTGAAAAAAACTGTTTTCAATCACAGAGTCTTGATTTCTAGACCTGACATTACTAAATTGTTCCTGACGTTTGAAAAGGGTCTTGCGTGACTTTTCTATCACCAAATGGGCGAAGTACATGCTAGTGAGAAGAGTGCGTTAGTTGGGCGATTTGATGAATGGATTGAATGTTGTTGCACTTGTGAGGGAGATGACCGCATACTTTACATCCATTCGAACAACCATTCTATAATGTAAAATACCATACAGCGCATAGCTTTAAAAAACATAATGTTTATAGTGTTTTACGTCGTTTTGAGTAAACACCAAGTTTAATCATTTGTTCACATGGGCTAATCGAAATACGATTTTTAGAAAAGGCGTCGCTATGCCAAGTCTGGTATTTGAAACGATGATAATGCAAGTGGATTGTCTTAATCCCCACCCTCCGCACCTACCCCCTCATTAGATTTAGTATTTGTCTCGATAACTTGCATTTGGCAATGAGGCGATATAGCGAACCTCGCGTACCGTCACTGATTTTGTAAAGGGAATAATGGAATACATTAATGCACGTTCGTTTTTGTATTTCTCATTTCCAAAATCAAGTCGCGCATGTCATTGCAATTTCATGACTAAATAAACAAATTTAATTGAAATACAAACAGAATTGTACTTATTAAACACCATTTTTATTTGATCTCGTAACAGGAAATTGAACTATTACTGCGTCGGTAATTCTCATACAGAGGACATAACAGACGCCTCGAATGAGTGCTACTAATTTTTCGCTGTTGGGCGTACAAAATATCGTAACTACAGCTTGAGCCCAACAATGATATATAAAAATCATCATATTCATGGTTTGTACAATCTTTAGTTACTTTATTTTGTAGTCTACCTACGAGATCTATGTACGTTTTCAGTTTTTTTCGTTTGAGGGGTCTTGCATGTCTCGAAGGTTAGGCACGTATACTGGAGGTTAGTCTCGTAATCTTGATGTTAGTCTCGTAATCTTGAGAGCTCGAGGGATGCGTATTCGAGTCTTGAATGTGTTTTATGCCTTTTCGAATGATATTTTAGTTATTCCGCGGCGCAGTCAACTTATATGTGTGCTTCTTTTTTAACACCAATTTATGGCTAGGGTTGAGAATATCTTGCACGTGAAAGGTATTGAAAAGATCAGGAGAAAGAAGTTAAAAGCGTAATCAAACTTGTTAGTGGCATATTTTGAATTTTGGCGTGTTGATCTTTGTTAAAATACCCTAAAAATTCCCCGTGTGTTGATATTTGTATAAGGGCTAAAGGTAGATTGATTTTAATAATTCGATTCAGAGATCCGTTAATCTTGAACTACTGACCTTGTACTTTTCAAAAATACATATGAGCCTGTGCGTGACATTTCCAACAATTTCGCATGTGCGTGACCCGCACACATTGAGCACCCTGGAAAGCCATTCGGGGCAATTAGAATATTCGCTGATTGTTCAATGAAGCTTTTGGTCAGTATCTATCTACAGAGCGCAGAGTGAAGACTCTGATCAGACTGTGCGGATGCACAGGCTGATCTGAGTCTTAACATGGCGCACATGTGTAATGGTTGGAAATGTCACGCATGGGCTCATATTATTATCATCATAATGACCGATGTTTAAGAACTATGGTACCCTTGATCCAGAGGTAGAACATCGGCAACACGATCAAGAGGTATCGAGTTCGATTCCATAAAGCGACTATCGGCCTTGGTTCTTTTGAGCGCACCTGAGCACAACGTAAACGTTCCTCGAGTGACCCTTGTTTAAAGTTGTTCGCGAAAAATTTGATTGACGCCCAAATATGGGCGGGGCAGTTTATGACTTTGAATCTTTAAACATCTTCTCCTCAGTAACCATTGGGCCAAATCCAACCAAACTTGGCATGAATGTGTGTCCCTTCTCAAAAGTTGTTCGCAAAAATTGAATTGATGCCCATATATGGGCGTGGCAGGGCAGGGCAGTTTTTTACTTTGAAATCTTTAAATAATTTCTTCTCATTAACCATTTGGCTAATTTCAATCAAACTTGGCATGAAAGTTCCTTGAGTGACCCTTTTCAAAAGTTATTCGCGAAATTTTGATTTACGCCCAAATATGGGCGTGGCAGGGCGGGGCAGTTTTTGATTTTGAAATCATTAAATGTCTTCTCCTCAGTAACCATTGGGCCAATTTCAACCAATCTTGGCATGAATGTTCCTTGAGTGATCCTTTTCAAAAGTTGTTCGCGAAAATTTAATTGATGCTCAAAAATAGGCGTGGCAGGGCTGGGCAGTTTTTGACTTTGAAGTCTTTAAACATCTTCTCCCCAGAAACCATTGGGCCAATTGCAACCAAACTTGGCATGACTGTTCCTTGGGTGACGCTTTTCAAAAGTTGTTTGCGAAATTTTGATTGATGTCCAAATATTGGCGAGGTAGGGCGGGGCTACAAAGCAACAAAGGGAACGGTCTAAGTAATAACAATCTGTTTTCTCATTCGATGTAAATACTAAATGACAAGAAATACGGAGAATAATAAACTAAATTTCTCAGCCCCTTTACGATGTCCAAAAGAGATATGGGGATATGGAAAGTCGAGAAGAAACTAATTATTACTTAACCCATGCAAACTGATGAAATTATAAAATATTTTAAATGGTACAAATGAAAGAAGCTGCAGACGACATATTTTAGTCGATGAAATTTAAGAAATAGTTGTCTTTTTATGTAGAAAACCCTGCGGATAATGAAGCAATTGTTTGTAACAAGCAAATTCTATATCCTCCACAATGCTTTCCGAAGCCTTTTTTCTGAAGGGCGTCAAAAAGCGTCAATGTGTGGGAGTGGATTAACCCATTCCCACTCAATGACGCCTTCAGACGCCCCAAGAAAAAAAGGCTATGGAAAACATTGTGGAAAAAAAGGAAGAAATTGATTGTTACAAGCAATTTATTCATTATCTACAATGTTTTCTACCCAATAAGTAAAAAAGTCGAAACTTTCATAAGCATTTAATTGTCATCTGCAACACCTTTGAATTTGGACCAATCTAAATTTTGCCGTCTGGTAATGGGTTAAGATAGAACTTCCATATCTAGCCTAGTAAAGGGAGGCGAAGTTAACCTATAAAATGCAACATTTTAATTCATATCAAAAAAAGATTCGAACAAAACAACAATCAAATAAGTATAACAAAAAGCACTAATTGCGACGATACTCTTGAATCATTTTGTGCACTGTCTTGTGACTTTATCTTTCTACAAAGTTCGTTTCTTTAAAGGCCTATATTCTCACGAAGTTTTGTTGTTGTTGTTGTTGTTGTTGATGTTGTTTTCAACGCAAGTTCAGAAATACAATGATTTCTGCTCGTCAATGTTAATCAATTCCACCAAGTTCTACCTAAGACAAAATAACTTTCGTCTATCGTCTTCGGTAGTTGAGCGTGTAATGAACACATCATCGATGAAGGAACATTGCATAAAGAGATTTGATGTAGTAAAGCACGCCTTTGTCACCGCCCCCCCCCCCCCCCGAAAAAAAAGCTTCGGAAAAACGTTTTGTAAAATGAAGAAATTGATTGTTACAAGCAATTTCTTCAGTATCAAAAATGTTTTCTACACAAAAAGGGGTCTTTTCCCTTTTTCCCCCTTTTTCACTAACTAAAATTGTCGGCAGATATCTCGGGTTCATGGAGTAAACAATGCCCACACAATTGTTCTTAATTCTTGATTTAAGACGCCCCCCCTCACCCACCCAAAAGCTTTTGAAAACATTTTGGAAAAAGAAAAAGATACTACCCAAAAATGGCATTTTTTTTTTTTTTGAAATTTCACCAACTAAAATTGTGGTCTGAAACATCTTTGAATTTGAACCAGTTAAATATTTTGTCGTCTGACTGATAATGGTACAACTCTTTGTACTCGATGATATATATTCGACAAATTCTGCTTTAAAGATTTTTTTCTATCGTGATCCATTTTTACGTGGCGTGACTTAATGTTTGGTTCGTAAAGATGTATTGAATTGGATTAGCTATTCAGGATTTCGCAATAGAATTTAGTGATAAATATTGAAATGTTAAACCACGTCAATATATCGTATTGTAACATACGACAAAGGCTTCCCCTGTAACATTGCACTTTTCATTACGTCATGTATAGATATTTGAAATTTGAATCGATTTGGATACTGCATTATTGACTAATATACGAAGATATTGCTGACAGAGCGGCTTGAGAGCTAGCAAATCCTGAAAGAAAAAGCGGCAATGCTCATCAATATTTTCAGGAATTTGACGGAAATTGTAGACCACTCTTTCCTACACAATGACGTTTTTTTGACACTCAAGAAAAACAATTGGGAAAACATTAGGAAAATGTAGAAATAGCTCTCTACAAGGAATTTCTCCATTTTTCACAATGTTTTCTACCCAGAAAGTTGAAAAAATCCAAAATGTAATAAACTTCTAATTATTGTCTGCATCTCCTTTCAAATTGGACCAGTCTAAATTTTTGCTGTTTGATAATGGGTTAATTGCGCAAAATACATGTCTTATCTTAATGTCGGAGTGAATAATTACGGAAAGGGAGTTGTTTAATCGGTGGAAAATATGGTGGTAACAGGAAAAATAGCTTGTTATCTCCGATATTATGTATTGAACTATATCAATTGACGGCTCGTGACCAATCAAATCATATATTTAGACTGAAAGTGAACTTTGAAATTCGACATTTATGTGAATCATCTTTGCATGTTTGACGATTTAAACGTCGTAACTAAAGTCTATTCACAACCCTTAATCCCCCCCCCAAAAAAATGCTGTAGTATAAGTATATTGAACTTCCTGCCATAATGCAATGGGCGTAGCAAGCGGCCATAATGCAATGGGTGTGGCCAGCGGCCATAATGCAATGGGCGTGGCCAGCGGCCATAATGCAATGGGCGTGGCCAGCGGCCATAATGCAATGGGCGCGGCCAGCGGCCATAATGCAATTGGCGTGGCCAGCGATCCGTCAGTTAACGCGGAATATCTCCACAAAGAGTCTGGAGAAGGAGATACCCTCAAAGTCAGCAGTACCTTTAGAATGATAGATAAGTTATTCCCAAGAGTTCTCTTCTTATTTTTTGGCACTGTTTACTTAATTAATCAGAAGATAGCTATCGAACAATGCCGTATAGGCATACCTGGGTATTGATATTGCGTGATGACTGCTCGTTTTATCATATAATCCTAGAAGACCTTCACGGGTTATCATGCCATCACGAAAACCTTAAATTTTGTGGCCTATACGGTCTTATTTTACCCATTCCAGTGTAAGGAAATTTTAGACTGGATCAAACTGAAAGAAGTTGCAAACAAAAATTTCAAACAGTTGAATTTCTAAAATTGTTGTCTCTCTTGGTAGAAAACAGTGTGGAAAATACAGAATTTGCTTGTAACAAGAAATTTCCTCATTTTCCCAATTGTTTTCTAGAACTATTTTCTTGAGGGGGTAAAAAGGAGGGATTGTGAGGGCATGGGTTAAGAATACTCGTCTAAAATGCACATTATCCTGCAAACTGGTAAATGCAGTATAACCTCTCTAATTCGAAAGTCACTGGTTCGAAGGTGTTCGTTCGTATACTTACGCGGTCCTTATATTTTCCCTTCTTTTATCTTTGTTAATTTGTTGTTGAATAGGGTTTGACGCCGCTTTTAACGATTTTTCAGTCATATCGCGGCCGGCGTGAGCACCTAACAATTGATTCCTGGTATATCTCGAACCAGTACCAACATTACATCTGTTCCTAGCCTCCAGCTGTTATCCCACTTAGATTACGATTATCCACCCAACGGTGAGAGACAAATGTCGGAAAGGATGTGTGCCACCGCTGGGGATCGAACCCATGACACCCCATGATTGAAGATTGGGAATCTGATGCGTTACCAACTGCGCTATAACGGCGGCTTATCTTTGTTAGAAATCTTTTTCTAATTCGAACGTCTTTGGTTCGTAGCCAATTTCAAGTCCTGAAAGTACATAGAATTTCGACGCAACACATTTTCTATTGAATTGATCCAGAAAATGGCCTGGCTTTGTGATGTAAATTTGTGGTGAAAATATTTGTGATGAAATCTTGAAATCGTTCTACAGGCGATTTCACAGAAATGCTGACGAAAGTTTGATGACAGTTTGAAACGAACTTCAACGTTTTACTACGGTTGCTATTTCACCCTTTACTGTTCAATCCCTGGATTTTACGTCCCTGTGAATTTATACTTGAGAAAATATCGTAGAAAAGAAGAAATTGCTTGTAACAAGCAATTTCTTCTTTTTTCTACCCTGCTGAATAGTTATTTTTTCAGATTCAATACAAACTGAATTTTCGTATGTAAAACTTTGAATTTGGACAGGTCTAGAATTGTGCAAACAGGAAAAGGTTAAATTAATTATATTTCATTGGGCAACCTTTGGTGTTCAAATAATTCTAATCAAGTTAATTTAATTTTAGTTGTGTCGATTAAAAATCTTGAATTTTTGATTGGTTGAAAAAATATTTCATACCTCAGTGAGAGATTTTTTATGTACGGAACTTTTTTTGTATTTCGATAAAAATAGCTACATAAAAGTCCTTCAACTTGTTAAACTTTTGTTTATTTATGATATATTCATATATAATATTGAATTGTAAGAAATATAGAGATAAGTTATTGTTCCAATATAAAACTAGAAACTTAATCACATTTGTGTAAGAACATCCCAGCTAGCAATGAAAATATGGGACCCATATAGGACCCATGTAAGACTACAGATGGAGATGGATGCACATCTGGAACCCAGCTGGGATGTTCATCCGGGATTTATGTAGGACCCATGTGTACAACCTATTTGGTTCTCATCTGAGAGCTATATGTTCAAAACCATGCCCGTTTCTGATCCTTATCATTCCCATATAACCCATATGGTCCTATAATGGTTACATTTGGGACTTGTATAGGCTTTAACATGCGTACTAAGGACCCACAGGATTCAAAGATGGTCATCAGCATCTATTATTTGCAACACTTGGTTCCAAAGCATATATACACAAATCTTTTCATAGCCTAGTAATGTAACAGATTTATACATTTTGGGAGGGGGTGGGCAAATATGTATTAAACAATACAGAAAAAACACCAATAAAAAGAATTAAAACAAACGTACTAACAAGAAAAGAAGTAAAAGGCGCGGCTCGAAATCTAATGAAACTCCGATTTAAAAAAGAAATATTCCTATATTATACTCAAGTTGATAATTAATTCAAATATTAGGTTGAAACTATATCTATATACTTTGAAAGTCCAAGTAAATTAATCCAATTGCTCTTTTGAAACTGCTGTTAACACCGTCCAATTTACCGTCAGCTGAGTGTTTCGTTGATTATGCTTGCTTTCATAACTATATTGGGCCATATTGCTTGTTAATAAGACCTTTTTTTGAAACATATTCTATGGACCATAAGATCATTCATTCCAGAAGTGATAGCGTCGACAGAATTGAAATCTAGAAATTTCGTCTTTTTTTTAAATTTCGCATTTAAGCAATTTTCTTATCAATGAGGGTCCAATATGGGTGCAACATGGGCTAAATTTTCAATGTAGGAACCACAACCCAAATAGGACCCATATTTTCATGCCTGGTGGAAGCCTCGCACTTCATAAAGTGTTATGTGTTTTTAATTTTAAATCTCATTGATGCAAAAATATTCCTCGTATGCGATTGCTTTATAAGGCCTTACTGTAAATATGTAAGAGCACATAGATATATATTCACCGACAAAGCGAATATATTGTTTATATATATTGTTAATTGTTAATGTATACATGTATTGTTAATTAGTTATGTAATGTGTAGATAAATACAAAATATGTGAAAACGAGGGCAAGTCTACTTTTAATGGGATATATGGGTTTTTCATGAACATTTTTTTTAAAATTCTGAAGGTAACGATAAATATTAAACCAAATAAGTCTAGCTACAGCCGTATACGGGTCTAAGCTGTCTTGCAAATTTTGAAATCCCGCCCGCACGATATATTATGATTATCCGATTAGTCTTATACCCCTGGATTATTGGGTGATTTATAGCTTCAATGGTTTTCACAGATTTTCAGACGCGATAAAAAGATTTGTTATATATTTTACAATGTGATTAATACAGAATAACAATAGCTTACAAATTAAACACGAGACCCTTTGATTCACCGACTTCATTTCTAATCATTTTTATTTCATATATAATTTTTCTTAACGCGGAGTTTAACGCTGTTTTAACCATTCTTTCAGTTATGTTCCGGAAAAGATCAGCTGACTGATCGCGTTGGCAATCAAAGAATCAATCGACCAATCAAATAAATGGTTTTGAGCGGAGGTGAACTTTGAATTCCAATAATTGCCGACATGAATATAAAGCATTTATGTTGCTTTTGGCGACTTAAACGTCGTAACTACTGTTATTCAAGATGTACTTAAGACGTTAAAGTCTCGCACCACAAACTTACTTTTTTGTTTTATGTTACTAGCCTCAAGTTTTTCAAAATAAAGCCGTTTGATATCGAAGTTGAGCTTCCATGACGGAGTCGGAGTCAGTCGGTATTGCCAGCGATCCATCAATTATTTGTACTTCCTGGTTTTCACAAGTCTGTGTTTTGATGTATATTGCGTGTAGACATTCCCATGTGACCAGTGACCCGGCCGTGTATCGAACCCATGGTCTACAACGCCTCTTAACTCACGAGTCACACATGTTTGATTGATTAGTGGATTAATTGATTGAGATTTAACGCCTTTTTAACAGTATTTCAGTCATACTGCAGACGCTGAAGTACCTAACCACGGAGTCATGGTATTTCTCACACCAGTACTACCACTACATCCTTTCAAAACCAGCTGCTTATCCCACTAAGGTTTACAAAAATCCATCAATTGGTGGGAGACTAATGTCCGAAAGGATATTTTCCGCAACCGAGGATCAAGCCCTGGACCTCATGAGAGTCCGAAGCCTTACCAACTGCGCTATGGTCGCGACCAAGTCACACAGATCCATGGCACATAACTGCGGGTTCGGACAAAACCTGTCATAGCATCTTGATTTTACCAGCGAGAAAATAAAAATAAGCACCTAAAGTGCTTATTTTTATTTGTTACGAACAGCACTGCTTAATTCAGCTCACTATGTAATCTGGTGCAATCAACACTGTACGGCACGTCTTATCCCTTTCCCGTCCAAGTACGGCATTTTACGTTCCTATGATTTTATACTCAAGAAAACATTGTGGAAAAAGAAGAAATTGCTTGTAACAAGCAATTTCTCCTTTTTTCACAATATTTTCTACGACATTGGATGGTTTCTTTTCAAATGGAATCCAGTTTTCATTGTCGTCTGCAACCTCTTTCAATTTGGACTATTCTAAAATTTCCAAAAACGGGTTAAACAACATTTAACCCATTCAATCACAATACCTCTTTTACGCCCTTCGAGTAAAAAACTTTGGATAAAATGTTGAAAAATAAGAAATTGCTTAAGATTAGATATTCATTTAAAAAAAAAAAACAAAAAAAAAAAAAACACACGCACGAAAATTTCAGAATTCTATCAACTCGAAATTGTCGTCTGTAATTACTTTAACCTAGGAGTAGTCCATTTATTGACGTCTGGCAATATACTAAATGCTAGGACAGTCCTTGCTATCTTCAGCAGAAATTTGGAGGGAAAAGAAACATTGAAAAAGAATTGTGCTGTAAGTAGGCATGAAACTAGGATAACGTTCAATAACTGTAACGACTCTGTCAACGATTGTAATAATGATCCACTTATTTTGAAATTTTACCTTTATTGCCTTTTACCAGACGTGTACAATACGTTGTCCGTGGGAGAGTATTCGATTTCAAAGTATTAAACAAAAATCGAGTCAAATAACGAGCGCATTTTCATATAAGGGTTGTTTTATAATTACATGTATTTATCCTTTATTATTTTTTCTTGTCTATTACTCATATAGTCATCGCTTTTTATCATAATTATAATTTGCAGTGAAATCTTCCTTAACAACAACAACCTGATTTAATCGACTTCTCATCTTATGCAACCGTGTTCCCCTTCCCAAATTTATTTCATTTTGTCTTTTTATATCTCAGGACTTTGACCGAAATGGCCATCGAACAAAAAATGGCGATGCCTATAAGCAGGCAGATTTTTTTTACCGTGTACACCGTAAAAAATAATGTCTTACTCAGCTGTATTGGGTTAAGTAATATTAAAATATAACCCAATAGAATATATCTACTTTATGAGTATAGAGATAATAAAATGGTGTCACCTTTTTGTCTCGGGTCAATGGAAGGACCAACTCTGTGCCAATAAAAATCCGATTATCTGTCTAATACTTGCACCGCCACCGTAAAACGAAATTAATAAGACGTTTCGGGTGAAACAAAACATGATTCTGTAAGCCAAACTTCTCACAATTACTCAACCAGGAATATTCCTGTTTTTTCGCAAGAGGTATAGGCAAAGATCAGCCTGCACATATGTGCTGGATGTTCTTAGATCACACCCCCTGCTTGTCCCCATTTAGCCAGAGTTATTTATTCGATAAATTCCAAAATAAATATTAATCCAGAAATAATCCCCCAGTGCTTTCAGTCCCTAGATTTTAATTCAGTTCATAAGATGATGTATAATTCAGCATGACAAGGGTTAGGACTCGGCTCAGCATGGATATATACTACCCAAAGTTGCTGTGGTTTCAGCGAACAATCTTAACCCTTGTCATGCTGAACCCGGAATATTCCGGTTTTTGCAGGAGGTGTAGACTAAGATCAGACTGCACTTATGTGCAGGCTGATCTTAGTCTATACCTCCTGCTTGTACTTTTCCTGCCAGACTTGTTTATGAAGTTGATTTTTATAAAGATTTATAGATTTTTTAACAAGGAGTTCTATCAGTGCTTTCAGCCCTTTGATTTGACAGCAATTCAGTGTGGTAATTTATACAGCATGACAAGGGTTAATACAAATATTTACAGAGTAACTGTCCAGGCTGCTTACTGTCTGCTCTTCACGCACGTGTGAAATCGTTAGAAATGTCCAGTACAGGCCAGATTTTAACCAATTCCCTCACAACAAAATTTTAGACTGGTCCAAGTTGAAAGAAATAACAGACGGCAATTTTAAGTCGATGGAATTTTAAATCGTTCGTCTTTTTGGATAGAAAACATTGTGGATAATGAAGAGATTGCTTGAAAATGTTTATTTTTATCATTTTTGTAGGTTTGTCGACTTAAACTTCGTAAAAATAGATTGGATAAGCTTCACCATCTATCTAAAAATCTTGTCTTGAACACCTATTTTAGAAAATATTTAAGAGATGGAGAGAATATTATTTGTTTTCATGGAGGTATGAACCGAAAAACCTAATCACACTGTATGAATCCGCGAAGCGGATTCATACATTGTGTGATTAGGTTTTTCCGTTCATACCTCCATGAAAACAAAAAATATTCCCTTCATTTCTTATAATTTAATAGCATCGAGCGAAAAAAAAAAACCTTTACAAATTTTGATACCTTTTTGTATGAGACTATTTTGTGCGGAAGCATGCAAAATCGATGCGTAATCAAAATTTTGTTCATGGAGTTATGAACAATTTTTCTCGACCAATCAGAACGTTCGTTTGTGATAGACGAAACTAAAATAAAATTATTGACGCATGTAATCTCAGTAGAGCTGTCATGTCGGAGTTCAGGGGACGTGGTCAGCAATACGTCACCTTAAAGATTGGTAGTCCTTATAGCAGACCGATATAGTCTAATTCTACTCCGCTGTTCAGCCTATGCTCGTTGCACCCCAAAATAGTTCCGTTAGTATTTCATGTTCCTTCATTTGACATGGAGCCGCCGTCATAGCGCAGTCGGTAGCGCGTCAGACTCCTAATCTTCAACAATGGGGTGTCATGGGTTCGATCCCCGGCGTCGGCACATATCCTTTCCGACATTTGTCTCTCACCAATGAGTGGATAATCGTGAACCTAAGTGGGATAGCAGCTGGAGGCTAGGAAAGGATGTAGTGGTAGAACTTGTGTGAGAAATACCAGGAATCCATTGTTAGGTGCTCCAGCCGCCGCTATATGTCTGAAATACTGTTAAAAGCGGCGTTAAACCCCATTTTATCGATCAATCATTTGAAATGGCGTTTTCGAGACTAGACGATAACCCTTATTGGTTATAACCCTTTTCTACGCTATGACAAGCCACTGCTGCACTGTATTCATAAATATGTATGTACTAGTGGTTTTCTGTAAGCAATATCACATGTTTAATGTCGAGGTTTGAAAAGTTACCCCATATCTCCTCCATCGTGTCAGGCTTCACCGAATTAAGAAGTTTTAGGTTGTTGTGGTAGTTTTGATCCTTACTAATGTTCTAGCATAAGTTTCAAGGCAAATTAGACGTTTTTGATGAAACGCGTTTTAAATTTCAACGAAACTAGTAACAAGAGCTCTGTCAAACATCCCCCTTTTTTAATTAAAATTTGTATAGCCGAAAGGAGAGTTACCTAGATATACGCCTGGGAACGTGTTTGGGACCATATGTAGTGTAATACTTAACTTACTAATATACGATCAAAATTCAAAAACATGTTAGATAAATATGTATATGTTGAGAGCACACAAGGTTTTTCCAGAAAAATTGACCCAGTGACCTTTTTTTTTTTTCGAAATTTGCCAAGACCAGTAGCGAACATTTCAATAGTTCATAGAGGCAAATATCTGAATGAGTTTCAAGGATTTCGATCCAAAATATTGAAGGTTCTAGAGTTAACACGGGTTCTTTCCTAAGATATCTTTTGTCTCATATCTTTTTATCCCACGAGACCCAATATTGAACTTTCCGAGATCATGGCAGATTCAAACATTTTGATAGAGTTTCAATACAACTTACTAAATTATAGCTTTTATAGAGTACATACAAGGTGACACACGACTAACACATTTAGCTGCCAGATCACAACAGCTGACAGTGAGCATTTTTAGCTCCAGTTAACTAAAACCAACAGGGATTTGTCACATCTTTATACTGCATGTATATATGTAAACATGGACAAGGGAATGAACTTTACAAAAAGTATGAAAGTACCTGGTACGAATGAAGTCACCATTCTTACGTCGATTTGGGACACTTTGTGTTAAATGGTGCATAAATGTAAAGGTAAATGAATAATCTACTGTTGAGCAATAGAGATATCAATCTTGAAAGACAAGCTAAAGTGTCGGGCGAATCGAGGATATTTTTGTCAGTTGGACAGAACTGTGCACAGCTGCATATTGGGTTTCTGTCACCTTATAGGATAAAATATCACGTTCCAATTAAACAATGATTTGCATTTAATAGCGAATTACAGAAACATATTACCTGTAATATCATTAAATCGAGGGCACACAGCTGGGTTTAAAAAAATATTTTTGAAAGGTACGAACCCGAAGTCACAATAAAGCCGCACTTCTATTGCAGATGAAAGATCGGTTGATTAATGAAATTGGTTATAACGCCACTTTAATCAGTATTTCAGTCATATTGCGCCGGCTTCAGCACTCAACCATTGATTCCTGGCGTTTCTCACACCAGTACCACTACATCCTTTCCGAGCCTCCAACTGCAACTGCACAAAGGATATGTGCCGCGACCGGGGATTGAACCCGGGACCCCTTGATTTGGTGTCCGACGCTTAACCAACTGTGCTATAGCCGCAGCCCGCAAGTGAAAGAAGACATTTGATTGGTGGAAATCGATGAGAAAGAAACCACGAAACAGCAGCACCGTAATTGATTCTGAGACGAAGGTTAAGAGATAAATGCGCAAAGTATTGTCCGACTAACGAAAGCGGCATCGATTTGTTCAACAACCTTCTCCGTAATTCTAGGTTGGTCAAAATTGTTGTTTTCAATGTAGATTAATTCATCGTTAAAGTTCGGATTTTTGTCAAGTTAAACCCCTTGTCTACATTAACGTATTGTATAAAAATTCAACAAAAGTTACAACTCCCTGTGCAAA
The DNA here is from genome assembly GCA_946902895.1 of Fragum fragum. Lineage (NCBI taxonomy): Eukaryota > Metazoa > Mollusca > Bivalvia > Cardiida > Cardiidae > Fragum > Fragum fragum. The sequence goes on from OX336365.1 coordinate 35,561,418, forward strand.
TCTCTTAAGCGTAAAAAAAAAATAAATAAAAATAAAATTTTAAAAAAACACACATAAGGCGTTGCTAAATTGCGTGTTGATTAAAATGTAGGAGGTATATTGTAAAAAAAATATTAAAGAATGTTTAAATTAGGACGGAACGTTTTATTGATCTAAAAGTTCCTTGGCTCATTTGTTCGCAGGAAATTTTATTTCAGTCTTCAAAAGGAGAACTTTGGTAAAAATATGTCTAAATGAATACGGTTTAACGCCGTTTTTAAAATTTTGTTTATTGATACCACGTCAAAGTTTCCTTATCATTGTGCTTCCTGAGTATCACCAGCTCAAAAAACCTTATGTTAACCCTTATCATACTGTATAAATCACCTTATTGAATTGATTGCTGTCAAATCAAAGGGCTGAAAGCACTGATAGAACTTGTTGTTCAAAAACCAATATTTCTTTTAGAAATCAACTTCATAAACAACTATGGCAGGAAAAGTACAAGCAGGAGGTATAGACTAAGATCAGCCTGCGCATAAGTGCAGTCTGATCTTAGTCTACACCTCCTGCCAAAACCGGAATGTTCCGGGTTCAGCATTCAAGGGTTAATACCAATGTTCCAATGGAGTCAAAACATTATCGAAGCGATCACTGACAATGGCGTCAATTTCAAATCACACACAAACTTCAATACGTTGTCAAATTAACGAATTATATAAGACTTACAACCATAGCTAGACATCATTGTTTAAGTGTTAATAGTAATAATAATTTTTAAAAAAAAAAACTTATCATCTACACATACTATGACTCCCTTTTGAAATCGGCTCTGTGCACCTGTATCAAAGTCCGACCTACCTTATCGGATACCATCATGGTCTAGAATACATTTGAAAAACGAAATTAGAGAATGAACTGTTAAGACTATTTGCCTAATGAACGACAACAATATCAACATCATTCAGATCTCAAGTAATGACTCCCCCAAATAAAGAAATAGAAAAGTTACTGCCGCAGATTGAATATGTAAAAGTAAACCGGGAATTTTGTCATTTACCGGTAAAATCCCGGTTATAGAATATAATCATGAGTTGTAAGAAAAAAGGTTTTGCAAGTATTTTTTTCCTTTCAATTTAACTATCTTCCACAGACATTTGGTCTGAAAAGAGGTGAAAAGGGGGGGGGGAGTTTGAAATATTTTACTGAATAATTCAAAAAGGCTAATAAAAAAAGTGACAACTACTTTATATAGGTTCTCCATGAGTAAGAACGGTGGGTATTTTTGTGGTGGATTCGTTCCAAGTTGGTCACGGGTATTAATTAAGCCGATCGACTTATTGTCTACGATCCTTTATCTCTTCTTAATTGTCTACTGGAACTCTTTCTATAACTTGCAGAGAAGTTGTGGTGTACTTTCTTTGAAATAATCTTAGCTTGCATCCGTTGAATGCATATTATCTAACCCAACACCGAAAGAGAATATTTAGACTTGTCTAAATTGCAAGAAACACAGCGATTCAAAGTATGTTGAATATGATAAAGTACAAAATATGGTGAAACATTGTGGTTAAAGTAGAAATTGTTTGTTACAAGCAATTTCTCATTTAACCACAATGTTTTGAACATTATTTTAAGGTCGTGAAAATGCGGGAATTATGTGGGAGTGGGTTAAGCCTGCCATTTCCAAAAATGTCGTGTAAGACACAGATAAGCCAGACATCTAGAATGGCTAGGAAAGGATGTAATGGTAGTACTGGTGCGAGATATACCAGGAATCCATTGTTATGTGCTCAAGCCGCCCCGATATGACTGAAGGTGTTAAAAGCGGAATTAAGCAAAAAAACCTAAAAAAACTAGAATATCTGTTCTTCACGAGAAGGGTCCGCCGTCATAGCGCAGTTGGTAGCGCATTAGACTCCCAATCTTCAATCATGGGGTGTCATAGGTTCGATCACCGGCGTCGGCACATATCCTTTCCGATATCCTAGAGCTGAAAGCACTTGAACCATTGGTTGTTGGTCATTATTTCTTTTGAAAATTAATGATATAAACAACACCGACTTGAAAGAGACAAACGTGTGTTGTTGACTAAGATGAGACTGCACATATATGCAGGCTGATCTATGTCTATACCTCCAGCCAAAAGAGAAATGTACGGGGATCCACATGCTATAGGGAGGTATAAAGCAACTATTGAAAATATACAATTTTTACTATGGTCTTAAAGCACATGATTATCTTTTTCTGTCTCTAAAACAATAGGGACTGCAATTATTTTAATTGCACTTAAACCTGGAACTACTTTTCGAGCATTGAAATAAATGATCGTCTTAATGTGTTTCAAATTTCCCTATAATACTAGAAAAATAACCACTTATTACACTTATTATGTAATTAAAATGACCTAAATTGGTCTTGTTTTGGGTGGGGAACGTTTAATGGTTAACATTTCTATTTGCTTTGTATTTTCGATCTAGTTTTTCGGTCTTTATTGAGGGCACTGGTTACTGGCGGAACGCGGCCATCAATCGACCAATAGAACCCAAGTGAATTTTGAACTCTATCATTGGACAGTATTTATGTGAAATATTTTCATTGGTTTGGCGCCTTAAACGTCGTAGCTACAGCTTATTCAAGATGTAGCTACGACGTTTAGGTCGCTAATGAACCATTTTTTTTTAGATACATGTTACCGGCCATATTTTTATTTTAATCAAAATAATGCTGTTATATATATCCGAGCGGAAATTTCTGTCGGAGATGAGAGGGCGTGATCAGCGTACCGTAAGTTGTCTGTCTTCTTTTGGGTGCAACACAAAACTTTAACCCATTCCCCCTCAATGAAATTTTAGACTGTTCCAAATTGAAAGAAGCTGCAGACGACAATTTGAAGTGGATGGAATCTTAGATTTTTTCATCATTTTGGATAGAAAACATTGTGGATAATGAAGAAATTGCTTGTATCAAGCAATTTCTTCATTATCCACAATGTTTTCCATTTTTTTTTATCTTGGGGGCGTCTAAAAGCGTCACTGAGTGGTAACGGGTTAAAGTAAGATAGAAGTAGACTTACCTAATTGGTGTCATTCAAAATGCTTGTTATCTATATTGACAGGTGCATTTGTCATTTCTTTTGAAAATCAAAATCAAAATTATATACATTATGTAATCTATTTTTGTGTCCGAATGCAGAACTCCGTTAAAATGGATATGATTATGATATCATGTGACGTATCATTAACCAGTGTTATGAAAAAGAAAATATAATATTACCCAATTTTTTGAGTCGTGATTTATTATAGTCTTTTTGTGATTTATTTATATGATATTTCATTAGTAATAGAATTTATGCATTTTATAATCGAATAATGTACAAAATAGGCATATTATTCCTCAAAAAGTTTGTAAAAAAGTCAGCTTACTTGACTGATTTGTTGAATGGTTGGTTTGTCGGTCGGTCGGTCGATTTGTTTGTTTGCTGGCTGGTCGGCAGGTTTGATGGCCGATCAGTAGATCGATCGATTTTGTACCTCATTACAGGTAGAATATAAATTGATATGACCAAGTGGTTTTTTGGTTGGTGTGTTTGCTGGTAGATTGGATTGTTGGTTGAGGGGTTTGATGCCCGATCAATCAATTGCGTGATTTATTTATTCATTTATCTAATTTTAAGCTTTCCATTAAGGTTTAAATGAAAATGTACTTTTTCAAGCATTTCAATTTCGATCGAATGGAGAGACATTAGAAACATGTAATTATATTAAGGTTTAAATCAGAAACAAAAGTTTTCCTCACATGGAGATTTATAAATATTTTGATAAACAAAGAGTTTCCATTGATTAGTAATCGAGTGATTCAGATATTCATAACAACAATAACTCCAATGATACCCGTAGTTTGAAAACATTATGTATTATAGGTAAAATGCGATAAAATGACGGGTTTTTAGGTCACCTGACCGAATGGTCATGGTGACCTATTGCAATCATCGTTTGTCCGTCGTCGTGCGTCGTCCGTCGTCCGTCGTGCGTCGTCCGTCGTCCGTTAACTTTTAAACATTTTCATCTTCTTCTCAAGAACTACTGGGCGGATTTCAACCAAACTTGGTAGAAAGCATAATTGGGAGATGCCAATTCAAGTTTGTGAAAATAGGGGTTCTGGGGGTCATAGGGGCCCAAATAGGGGCCAAAAAGGGGTAATTTTTGGTACTTCTTTAAAAATCTTCTTCTAATAAACCGTTAATGCCAGAGCTTAAATATTTTGTGTGCATGACAACTAGGACAGGAATATTATAAATTGTGAAATTCATGCCCCTCGGGTCATGTATGGGGCCACACCCAGAGGTCAAAGTTCATCATGTTAAAAAATTCACATTTTCATCTTCTTCTGATGAAGTACAAAGCCAATTTCAAACAAACTTGGTGAAAAGCATCATTTGGTAATGGTTATTCGGATTTGTGAAAATAAAAAGGCTTGGGGGTCAGGGGGCCCTAAAATGGGGACCAAAAGGGGGTAATTTTTGGTGACTTTTATATATTTCATCTTCTTCTCAAGAACTACGGGGCGGATTTCAACCAAACTTTGTAGAAAGCATCATTGGGGGATGCCAATTCAAGTTTGTGAAAATAGGGGTTCTGGGGGTCAAAGGGGCCAAAATAGGGGCCAAAAAGGGGTAATTTTTGGTACTTCTTTAAAAATCTTCTTCTAATAAACCGTTAATGCCAGAGCTTAAATATTCTGTGTGCATGACAACTAGGACAGGTATATTATAAATTGTGAAATTCATGTCCCTGGGGTCATGTAGGGGGCCACACCCAGAGGTCAAAGTTCATCATGTTAAAAAATTCACATTTTCACCTTCTTCTGATTAAGTACTAAGCCAATTTCAAACTAATTTGGTGAAAAGCATCATTTGACACTGATTATACAGATTTGTGAAAATTAAAAGGCTGGAGGTCAGGGAAGCCTAAAATGGGGACCAAAAGGGGGTCATTTTTGGTAACTTTTACACATTTTCATCTTCTTCTCAAGAACTACTGAGAGGATTTCAACCAAACCTTTTTCTAATTCTTTCAAACAAAATCACTTGTCTTGGTGCTCTTTTACTCAGGTGACCGTTAAGGCCCACTGGGCCTCTTGTTTGTATATCAGGTTGATCGCGGTGACAAACGAAAAATATGCAATAACTAATGAAATAATGTATTTCGACTGGAAGTCAATTTTGAAGCATTTTTGTTGATTTGGCGACTTAAAAGTCGTAACTGCAGCTTGTTCAAGCTGTAGTTACGACGTTTCGGTCGCCAAATAACTATTTTATACCTTTTTGCAAGCTACTGACCCTTTTTTTCAAAATAACGCAGTTTGCTATGGTTGTCGAACTTCTGGAGGCCAGTGGGCGGAGCCAGCCATTCGCCAATCACTGTATTGCAATTTTGCGTTTGAGTAACAAACTTATTTTGCCCCAGACAATGGTCGGCCAAGATTTTTTAGTTGTTGACTTTGCCAATTCACTCAATGTCTGCGGATGTTTCATGTAAAAAAAACAAAAACAAAAAAACAAACAAACAACCCCCCCCCCAAAACATATATTTCTGTTGATGTGCAGTGTGAATTCTCCAATATCGATAAGGATTAACCCACATTCTTATTGTGTACAAAATATAACCTGGTTGATCTGTCGATAGTAAGCCGATATGGCGCGCCATCTCAAAATAAACTTCCTGTACACGGGATCGCAAATATTTTTAGTTCGCATTACCGCCAGTTGGCAACCACGACGCGTTTACTACATCGATTACATAACCGCTAGTTGGCGACCGTAGCGTTGTTACTACACCGATCACATTATCGTCAGCCGGCGACCGTAGCGGTGTTACTACACCGATCAAATTTAAGCCAATTTGTGATCGTAGCGTTGTTACAACACCGATAACAGTAACGCCTGTTGGCGACCACAGCGGTTTTACTACCCTGATTACATAACAGTCAGTTGGCGACCGCAGCGTTGTTGCTACACCGATCTCATTCTCGCCAGTTGGCGACCGTAGCGTTGTAAATACACCGATTACATTATCGCCAGTTGGCGACCGTAGCGGTGTTACTACACTGATCATGTTAAAGCCAGTTGGTGATCGTAGCGTTGTTACAACACAGATAACAGTAACGCCAGTTGGCGACTACAGCAGTTTTACTACACTGATTACATAACAGCCAGTTGGCGACCGCAGTGTTGTTACTTCACCGATCTCGTTTTCGCCAGTTGGCGACCGGGGCGTTGTTACTACACCGATCACATAATCTCCAGTTGGCGACCGTAGCGTTGTTACCACACCGATCACATTCAAGTCAGTTGGTGTCCTTAGTGTTGTCACTTCACCGATTAAATTATCACCATTTTGCGACCGCAGAATTGTTACTTCAGCAATAACAATACCGCCAGTTGACGACTGTAGAGTTGTTACTGCACTGATCACATTTCCACCAGTTTGCGACCGTTGCTTTGTTACTACACCGAAAACATTACCGCCAGTTGGCGACCACAGCGTTGTTCCTGCACTGATTGCATTACTGCCAGCTGGCAACCACATGATTATTACTACAAGAATCGCATTACCGCCAGTTAGTGACAACGTCGCTATTACTACGCCATTGTCGAATTGGTTTAGCAAGTATTGGTGTCTGATTTTTTTTTTAATATTAAAGTGGGATAAGGACTACTACTTTTGTCCGATTCGGTTCATATTATTCTCTATCGATTTTGTTCTCAATATTTATTTGGTTCTGGTGCTGCTTTAATTACTCTTTCACCTTCATCATGGCAATGTTCACCATTTCAGTATGGTTCCTGGATATTGCGCTTTGGCAAGGATTGGTCTTAAATGTCTGATGACATTCAAATCTGTCGATTGGCTAAATCGGTAAATGAACTCATTAACATTAAACCCTTCTAGCAGCAAATTTACTTTCCTAACACCTGAGCCACACATTACCACTAGGTCCCATTTTGTAATGGACAACATATTAAAACGAAAATAGTAACTGTAGACAGTGTAAATATTGGCATACTACCGATATTTTAAATAACCCTTAAATTAAAATACATGCTGTATCATTTGAAGAGAAAGTCGAAAATATTTGACAGACTTTAAAAGCGTTAGATTGATCTACATAGAAATAATTTTAAGACGACAAATCTAGTGGTGTGACTCAAATCAGTGATTTTCAGGTTAACATAATTTTCGGATGGTGGCTCAAAGTAAAATTGTTGTTAGATTATATGTCTGAAAACAACTTTAGACGGAATTGCAATTAAATATCAATTGCGTTGGGTTTCTGGTGATTTTAATGAAACATGTCTTAAAATTCTACTTTATAATTCGAACACTCAGTTAGGAGATCGCTTCCCTCGCTCACTGAGCCTCGACGAGGAGTTCAGCGGTCCATTCAATGTAACATCCAATTAAAAAACATAAAGTGGTTGGTTACCGATTTAATGTTGAAAATTCGCTGCAAAACGCTGTAGTTAGGATGTTTAAATCGCTATAGCAACAAAATTTCTTCACGTTTATTTCGGAGTTCAAGATTAGTCTGTCATATATTTTCTGTTCGACTGACACTCTCGATCCATCAATTGAGCAATAAAAATGGGTGCGTGAAAGAAATAACGAATACGGAATACTTCATAAGTAAATGTATGCGTAAGTTATGAACAAACTGCAAACAGTCACTTCTTATAGAAAATGAGGTCCATGGCGAAAGAAAACGAAGAAGTGAATAGACTGATCGCGAGTCAGTTAACCCTTTCCTGGTTTTTGAAATTTTAGACTGGTCCAAATTGAAAGAGGATGCAGACGACAATGAAAATTGGATGCAATTCCTAATGAAACCATCCTATGTGGTAGAAAACATTGTGGGAAAAGGAGAAATTGCTTATTATAAGCAATTTCTCCCTTTTCCACAATGCTTTCTGAAGTATAAAATCACAGAGACGTAAAATCCCGGGTTTATCCAGGCAAGGGTTGAAATACCGATTGACCGATAAAATCATACAGTTAGATCCGAGATGAACCTCGAAATCCGACATTGATCGATATTTATGTGTAGCATTTTGTGTTGGTCTGTAGTTACTGCGTTTCTGTTACCAACAAACCAGTTTATCTATTTATTCTAAATGGTACCGACCATTAATTCTGCATAGTACTGCCTTATCATATCTCGACCGAACTTCCTATTTGAGGCCTGTTGGAGGGGCAAACATTTCATCCATTACAGGTCAAGTATCGTTTATATTTTAGAAAATTGAAGGGTCGTTTATTAGACATATTTTACTCGATAAATATGTACAGGTTATTTGGGATAATCTTGAGAATTGTCCAACCGAACTCGTTATTAAAGAGGAGGAAGAATAGGGCTAAAGGCGTCCTTTAGATTTTTAAATTTCTTACTAAGTACCGAGTTTTTATATTAGATATACATTTTGTTGATGGGCTCAAAATATTACAAAGATACTTCCAAACGCTAAGAAAGAAAGAAAGAAAGAAAGAAAGAAAGAAAGAAAGAAAGAAAGAAAGAAAGAAAGAAAGAAAGAAAGAAAGAAAGAAAGAGAGGGAGAGCGAGAGAGCGAGAGAGAGTGAGAGAGAGAGAGAGAGAGAGAGAGAGAGAGAGAGAGAGAGAGAGAGAGAGAGAGAGAGAGAGAGAGAGAGAGAGAGAGAGAGAGAGAGAGAGAGAGAGAGGTGTGGTATGTTAACCATTGGCAACACCACCCTCCGATTGGAAAAGAGACATACTAGGGTACTATTTAGTCCTCTTCAGTGGTTTCTCTTCTTATTTTAGTTCTAATATTTTCCTAAACCATTTTTGGTTATTTTGGCCTTCTCTCCATCACTAGTCATTATTCTCTCCGTTTTTTGTCGACGCATTGCCGGACGATAAATTTTTAGATTGGTCCAAATTAAAAGGAAGTTGCAAATGTCTATTTTTAGTTGATGAAATGTAGAAAGTCTTTATATTTTTGGGTAGAAAACATTGTGTATAATAACAAAATGCTTTCGACAAGCAGTTTCTGTATTTTACACAGTGTTTTACAAAGCATTTTTCTTGATGTACGTAAAAAGCGTGGTTATGCCAGAAATGGTTGAAATGTAATAAGGTTAAAACATTCATTTATTTCATAATCCTGTTTGAATACCAAACAAATCACACTTTACCTTATCAATAGGGTGCCATTAAAGTGATATATTGACATTCCAGATCTGGGTGATATTGTCAAGGGTACAGCTGATATCATGAAATACTGCTCTCGGACAGACAAACGAGGGGGGGGGGGAGATTTAACCCATTCCCACACAACAAAATTTTAGACTGGTCAAATTGAAAGACGGTGCAGACGGCAATTTTAAAATGATAGAATTCTTTTCTTTTCATCTTTTTGGATAGAAAACATTGTGAAAAATGAAGAAATTGCTTAGTACAAGCAATTTCTTCATTTTCCACAATAGTTTCCAAAGATTTTTATTCAGGGGCGTAAAAATGAGGGCTTGTATTGGAATGGGTTAAAACTTTATTCGAGCTGTTTTTACGTCGTTTACCGACAATGCGTATTCATTAGAGATGTAACTCGCAGGTTCGTTTATGATATGTGTGACGACAAATGTTACATCGGTGCTTGTCTGTGCTGTTTGCCTTGTTGATATTCTCCTTAGCCAAGTTGACGGATTGTGAGTGTCAATCAAAGAATCGACCGATCAGTCAAATAACTCATTTCGACTGAAACTCCAACATTGGGAGACATTTAGATGTTAAACGTTTTTGTTGGTTTGGTGACTTAAAAGTCGTAACTACAGCTTATTCGAGTTTTAATTACGACCATTTTACTTTTATGTGACATACTACTATCCATAAAATTTTCAGAAAAAAAATCCCTTCAACCAATTGCCAAACAATTACGCTTTCGGACGCCCTTCAAGAAAAACAACTTGGAAAACATTGTGTAAACGAAGAAATTGCTTGTCACAATCAATTCCTTCATTTCACACAATGTTTTCTACCATAAAAGTTGAAAAAATATAAAAATTTCATCAGCTTTAAATTGTCATCTGCAACTCCTTTCAATTTGAACCAGTCTAATATTTTGACGTCTGGTAATAGGTTAATATTTGAGTTGACCGCCCTATTGGAACTCAGTGGGCGTGGCCTGCAATTCGTTAATTACCGAGAATAAGTAAGACTCAGGGCTGGGGTGCCCAAATTTTGGATGTTTGTAGTAACTGTTGTTGTTTTTAGATAAAATCTAATTGCTCATGTGGATGTATTCGGGTTCTATATCTTTCGCCGCAATTTAAATGGGGAAAATGTTAATATTAGAGCATGTTTACCTAAATTCTAAATTGAGTCTACGCTTATAAAGAAAGAGATTGACCCAATATAAACCATTCATTACATTTCAAAGATACATATATGTATCTTTGAAATGTAATGAATGGTTTATATTGGGTCAATCTCTTTCTTTATAAGCGTAGACTCAATTTATTCATATCTGAATAAACGAGAATGACAAAAATGTAAAGGTCTAAAGAATGTTTATTGCACGCCTAAATATGTATTTATCTGGCTGTTTGACGTCATTGAACAGTTTATTGAACTTATAAAATGCAAGATTTGCACCTAACATCAATATGAGTATTTCGCAAGCCTATGTGATTCGTCAAGGTAAAAGTGACATCAAGGATGTTCCGTAAAACAATAACCTGAAAAAAGACAGGTTCCAGCAGAGATCAATTAGGTACACGATTATTAACCCTTTCCTAGACAAACCCGGAATTTTACGTCACTGTGATTTTATACTTCAGAAAACATTGTGGAAAAGGAGAAATTGCTTGCAACAAGCAATTTCTCCTTTTCCCACAATATTTTCTACCATTTTGGATGGTCAGATTTCAAATAGCATGCATTTTAATTGTCGTCTGCAACCTCTTTCAAATTGGACCAGTCTAAAATTTCATAATTCAGGAATAAATCATACGGTATAATTGACGGAATCCTGATTATGCCCAGTGACCTCCAACAGTAAGTTCCGCGTCGATATTATGCGCCGTTATTTTTCAAAACATTTATAGCCGGTAACTAAAAATAAAACGGTTAGTTGGGGACTTAAATGTCGTAACTACAGCTTGATAAGCTGTGGCAACGACTTTTAAGTCGCCAATCCAACAAAAATTATTCCAGTACATGTCGGTCGATTCCGGCGGTCAACACTTTTGATCTCAATTTTTTAATTGGTGTATCAATTTATTGATTGGCAGTCGCGATCCGTCACTTACTCTCTAGATTAGAGATATCAATAAAGAGTGAAGAGTTTGCACAGTCTGAATAGGGCCGATACTTTTTTCCTGTAGGTCCTTTTTCGCTTGACGGGTCAAATGAATTAAATTTTGACATGATAATATGTGAAAACCGGTAACTTTATTGGCAATCTCCAGTTCCATAAGTTTTTTTTAAATCCATGGTCATACGGAAGACTTCTACACTGGCCATAATTGAAGGAGGTTGAAAACGACTATCAAAAGTTGCTGTTATTAGAAACAACAGCACCTTACAGGATGGAAAACATTGGGGAAAATGGAGAAAATATTTGTATTGGATTCAAGGTCTGCACCAAAAATGTCTTTTGGATATGTTTTTACATAATTGCAAACCTTTTCTCGTAATTGGCGGATTACAGTTGTCAAACAAAAAAATTCGATTGGCCAATTAAACCGAAAACCCGAAATAAATCTTAAACCCTGACATATATATTGCACTTTTTGTTGCTTTAGCGACTTTAAGACGTAACTACAGCTAGTTCAAGCTGTGGTTGTGACATTAAAATCTTCAACCAACGATCTTTCTTTTATGTTATGTACCATATGACAACAAATTTAAAAAATAACCATGTCGTTGATAACCTGAGTCGAACTCAATGTCGAAGTTAAGCGGGCGGGGCAATCGACCAGTTGATTCAAAAGTCTTTTACTGGTATGATACTAATTGACGGTCCACTAGCCACGCCCTTTGACCTCCAAGAAATTTCGATCGAGATATAAAACGACATTATTTCGCAAAATATGAAGCAGGAAAAGGGAGAATTAGCTTATCTTTCTTGTTACGGTACTACAAATTGAACAAGTTGTAGTTACTACGTCTAAGTCGCCCCACGAACAAAAATGCTACCATTAATTGTAGGAGTTTAAAGCTCACCTCATGTCTAAATGAATAATGTTATTGGTAAATCTATTTTTAGACTGACAGCGGCGATCTACCAATGATGGTAAATCTACCCTCTTTATACTTGTGTTATTGAAAGGGTCAACTAAATGACCTTAATTATTCAATTATCAATAGGAATCAATATGTTTACGACAGCAAATGAAAATTCTTATTAATAAAAAACCAACCCTTTTATAGAAAAGTCACCCAGTTTAACTCAAAAGTTACCCCCCCCCCTTAAGGCTGGAAACTCCTGCAAAATATCTCATAGAAATGGGTCCCATTTTTGGTATTGTCAGCGGTACAGAACAGAAATATCTGTTCTGTTCTATTCTGGTATTATCAGCGGAAAAATAACGGCATAATCTCAGAAACGCGCACTTCACTGAACACATAATTACGAAAGTCATCATTATCAGGTACTGAACAACAAACAAACATGCAAAGAAGAACACCAACAACAAAGATTTGAAAAAAATGGGGAGGGAGAATTTGTTTTACACTTGCAAATGCTCCTTTTTGACAACGTTTTTGCAATATTTGTCACGGGTTTTCAATTTCAACTTACTCCGAGTTCACATCTGAAAGTTTTGTTTTAATTTCTCCCATTTGCAGTTATAGTTAAATAACTAAATGGTCTTGTTTCGAAGGTAACTAGAAAATTAAACATTTGCGGTGTAGACAGCATAACGGGGAAAAGAAATAAGTTCTCCTTTTCCAAAAATGTTTCCATAAAAAAACTTATTTTATGGGGAATTTAATGCTGTTCCTTTGATGCTGCTGTTGCTGTTTATTCAATTATTTTTCTTGTCTGGCTATGTTTCATTGTTTCCGGCGGAACTGAGGCAATATTTCGTTGAGCTATCCAAAGAAGATGGTGGATCTAGCATTATTTCTTACCTTTCCTTATCGACAAATTCATCAGGCAGCAAGGGTTATGTCCATAATGGACAATCCTTTATTAGAGTCAATCGGGTTCAAACATGAATAAAATATCCTTAATCGAATTGATTTGATTTTTCTACAATAAGTCGGAATGTTAATATGTGCTGGTATTGATTAGGATCACAACCGTCCATTAACCCATTATCGCACAACAAAATTTTAGACTTGTCCATTTTGAAAAAAGTTGCAGACAAAAATCTTTAGTTTAATTCTTTAGTCTTCTGAGGTTGAAAATATTGTGGATATTGAAGAAATTGCTTGTAACAAGCAATTTCTTCATTTTCCCCAATGTTTTCGAAAGATTTTTTTCTTGGAGGCGTCAAAAAGCGTTATTGTGTGGTGTGGGTTAACCAATTGTAACTTTATCTCCCATTTTTACGCGCTAAAGAATTTAAGCATTGGAAAGGGAGATATTACTTCTACCGCATGTGACAGTTAATTTTTAATTTCATTTCACTTTAAAAAGTCGTCTTCAAATATCCCAGTTTAATCAATGTAGAACTTTGTTTGGTAATAGGTTAAACAAACAGGAGTCAAACTACTGAAAGCACTGAATCAAAGTACTGTATCAAAGTACTGAAAGTAATGTAAGCTAGTAAACATGACTTTGTTTCAGTAAGTTTCTTTACCAAAGTGTTTCGTTGTGCTAATAAAATGCGATGAAATCAATATGCCTCTGTATAGGGTATCTTACGAATTTCCCAAAGCCTTAGTGGTTGCTTATATGTAATTAACGATTATTTTTAGCCTGAAATTGCGTAGCAATCTCTGAAAAAAGTTACCACGGTAAAATTTCAACCCACGCAGGGTTTAATGTAAAAATGTAAAAACATCCAACGCAATAAATATAATATTTTGCCACATGGAAACTAGATCGGGGCGAATTATATGATTGCGAGTATAAATTAATACGCCCGATTAGGGTAAGAAGGAAAAGGGCGAGATATGACTCATTGAAAACTGGCACTTGATGTACAGTAGTTTCGTCAGAGTATTATGAATTTTGCAAAATTATGTCCAGAAAGAAAACAGATATATAATTATATTGGTCAATTATTAATCATTTATAATCCTATCATATTGTTAAGAAAAAATAAGGTCTTTGTGTTCTACCAAAATATATTACTTATTCTAGAGTTACAATGTTAAAACGGTCCGGTTAGACGAAGTTGCTGTATAAAGCTGATAAGCGAAGCTGTCGGTTTTACACCCGATTGGAAAGTTTTGTTAAACAAATTAATTTGTCAGTCATAGGATCATATTCGCACTGTCTGCAAACAGTTTGTTCGTGTTCGAACTTTGTGTCTACATATATCTTTACCTCCGAATTCTACCCAAAGGATGCAATGCCTGCTTATCGCTTTTGAGAGGTGTACATAATCATGTAAACCTGGTAAACGACCGCCCGCTCTTACCTGGAGATTTACATAACGAAATTGATCTGTGATATAGAATTCTCGCATCGCACGCGAGAGCCTCTTAGTTCGAACCTGGCTACTCGCTCAATTTCCCCTCTCCCCCCCCCCTCTCTCTCTCTCTCTCTCTCTCTCTCTCTCTCTCTCTCTCTCTCTCTGTCTTTCTCTTGCTCCACTGGCTGAAGGCCAACGGGCTTTTGTCATGATGTGGTGTCCGTCATCCGTCAACTTTTACTTTAAAACCTTCCTATTATGAAATACATAAGTCAACCAAAATTCACAGGATGGATCCATGGGTGGCCTTTATCGGATTCCTTTAAAGCAATTTGATCGGGTGAAAAGTATGTAACGATATATACATGTAAATACCTCAAAAGTGAGAAGAAAATTGTTTGGGGCAGGTTGTGTCCCCTAGCGCACAAATTGGCAGGTCTGTGCATAATCGACAGTGGATTTGGGTATAGATTGATACCTCCGATAATCCGATCATCAAACGTTTTCTGCCAAGGCTATATGTTTCATGTGTACATATATCAGGCTTTTAGCGCTTTAAGCGCTTTGATTTATTCTTTGCAGTTGTTCTTCTCCTAAAAGAAACCATCCACCACGGCATTCCATGTTGAAAGCTATAGTATACTTTTCTTGAAATGCCCTACTATTAAGGTCTATAAAACAGAAGGAAATACTGATAGTTTGATGAACGATCGCCGATCGTTACTATATCTCCCAACGAAAAGAATTCGACTTGGATGAAAATTTGGGATTTCAAAGCATAGACTAGAGCATTCTGATTTTTATTCATATAGTCCCCTATCCAGTATTCCTTCAGATAGTAGAAAAGGCAAATTTTGCTATAGTTCCAGGAGTAAATCATTCTCTCTAAAAACTAACTAAGGCGCATCAACGCGGTAACTTTAAATAAGACTAGATTTATCCTCATTAATGGAAGGAATTGAAGGATTGCAACTGTCAGCCAAAGAATCTATCGACCAATCAAATTGTTCATATATAACCAGCAACATAAAGCCGTTTAATATCTAAGAAGATTTTCCTGTCGGAGCTCAGTGGGCGGGGTTAGCGATCGGTCATTTAACTGAAAAAATATAATCTTTAAATTACATTCATTATCTGTATTCAAACCAAGAACCTATTTCATAGTCAAAAGATCATTGTACATATGTACTTTCAATGCGCAAGGAATAAGTCTCTTTCTACCTTGTAACCAAAGCATCTAATAAGGCTCCACATCTAAGAGATCAATCTTTATTTTTTTCACTACAAAAAGACCCGGTTATGTTTTCTACCATAATTGGCACTTATTTTTCAATGTATTCTGAATTACCTTCTACTACTTCTTTGAACTTTGGTAGGATTTAAAAAAAGATATGATAAGCTGTACGGAAGAGGGGCGGGGTTTGAATCCACAGCTCTTGATAACCGTTAAGTCATCTGGCTAAAACTTCCTGAAAAAAGCAACACGGGCTCCTTAGACTAAGACCAGTATTACTTGAAGTGCATCAGTCCAATATCTAGTCCAACTGGGAATTGATTTTATTTTATTGGTAGACATTTTAAAATGGTCCAGCTGTGTCAAAATCATTTCACGAATAGTCATTCAACAAAAAGAGTTGTGAAACTTTCAGGCTCATATAAAGCTTTTTTTTAAAAAGATTGATGGAATTAATTAATGTAATCCAGTAATAGATGACAAATTTTCGATTTGTCTAAATTATAAGCGTTATAAAGGTCTTTGTCCTTTTCCTACATTTTTCCAAATCTATATTTCTTCAGTACGTCAAACTGTAGTATTTCGTTGTAATTACCGCAGGTTTCGTGGTATATGTTACTGAACAATTTAGAGAGAGAGGGAGAGAGAGGGGGAGGGAGGTGGCTGGTCTTGAGTTCGGTTAAAAAAATGCTAAAATTCTATAAAATATTTGAATGAAAACCCCTTTAAAAGACGGGCTTCATCCATTATGGCATAATAGTCTCTTCTTTCATCATGTAGAAGACAACTATGTATATAACTCAGGCAAAAAATGATCGGCAAAGGAAAAAAAGTCATCGGTGCTCGACCAAACCATTGTTAATACAGCTTAAAAAAATCTGAATGGACTATATTGTGGTCGCCAAATGAAGAGATGCTGGTAACAAGACAAATATATTTTTTTTCTTTTTCCTAGATGAATTCTGTTTGAATTTTCAAACAACAAAGGAAATGGACCTCCATAAAAAAAGTATTTGAAAAAGAGAAGGTATCTAACAGAGGTAAAACAGAAAATATTTTTTTAGAAATAAACAAAAAATAATTTAATACCGTATCAAAGAATTCACAAAAAGGTTCAACCCTGGTCAGTCCAAGCGTTTCACGCAATCTGATCAGCAATTGGCCAAGAATTCAATCTACCAATTAAATCATTCATTTAGCCCGAAATTAACTGTGAACTCTGACATAGGCCGCCATTTGGTAAAACGCTTTGTTTGTTTGGCAACTTAAAAGTCGTAACTACATCTTTTTAAAGTTGTAGTACCGACGTTTGAATCGCAAACCAACCATTTTACATTTTTGTTGCATGCTACTGGCTCTAAAGTTTGTATAAGTTTGTAGACCTATGTGGGATAGCAGCTGGAGGCTAGGAAAGGATGTAATGGCGGTACTGGTGTGAGAAATACCAGGAATCCACTGTTAGGTGCTCCAGCCGCCGCGATACAACTGAAAGATTGTTGAAAGCGGCGTAAAACCCCATTCAAACTTAAAAATCGAAGAGGAACTTCCTGTCTGAGTTAATGGGAGGGGCCCAGCAATTCAGTGGGTGGGGTCAGCGGTTTGTCAGCTGTTTCGTCTGTCGTCAGCAATCCGTAAAATATCTATACTGAACGGGTCACTTTTGTCGTGAACGTTTATTGCCAATAAAAATCGAAGATTGGATAATATCGTGACCTTGAATCAAGGTTTCTGAGTTCACTAGTCGTCAAATATTTGATCATGTTTATTGGCTGTCTATTTTAAAGTGTTTATTGACAACAAGTATAGATGAACAAGTCATTGTGAATGATCAAAGTTCAATTTTGTCTTTACAGGTATAGACACAGTTTACCTTTGATCACTCACTATAACATGTATATCTATATGAGACCCACATGAACAGAACAGAATAGAATCGATAGTTTATTTCTACCTGTATTAGTAGACCCGCCGTGTCTGACAAGTACAAAGACCCCTAATTGACAAATCAAGGAATCAACCGACACATCGAATCATTTATTTAGCCCTGACCTGCGTTTTTATCTCCGACAGTTGCCGCCATTTTGTTAACCCGTTTTGTTGGTTTGGCGAGTTAAACGTCGTAACTGAAGCTTATTTAAGCTGTAGTATCGACGGTTAGGTCGCCAACTAGTCATTTTATATTTTTGTTACTTGCTACTGGGCATACAATTTGCAAAATAACGGAACTTCCTGTTGGAGTTAATGGGCGGGGCCTAGAATCTACGGATTTAAAAGCGAGTATCGGTATATCACGAATTGTCAGCTGAAAATAGGGAAGAAGAAGAAAGAGAGAGATAGTGTACATTAAATGAAATTCGAAAAGATATGTCCATGTCATTCATGGGGCACCTTACAACTTAAGACAGCTGTAGTTTAGATATTTTGTTTGCCAAATGTCGAAGTTAAGTTTTTACTGAAAATATTACGAAATATGAATTGGGACGAATTGATTTATAACATATTTTTATTTGGCTTATTAGTTACTTGATTTTCTCTGTGGATACCAACCATACTCCAATCAGATAATAGTCAAAAATGGGAAGGCATTAATGATCTTAACCCATTGCCACACGATAAATTTTAGACTGGTCCAAATTGAAAGAATTTTCAGACGACAATTCAAATTTAATATTTTGTTAAAAATACGGGACAAATCTAGCAGCAAAAATGTGAGAAAAGAAAAAAATAGCTTGTCACAAGCAATTTCTCCTTTTTCTCACCATGATTTCCAAAGTTATTTTACTTCAGTGCGTAAAAATATTGAAGTTTGTGATAATGATTTAAAGGACCTGTATATTTACATAGACTTTGTTAAAGTGACATCTTAAAGTTTTTATCCGTTACAAGTCGGGGATCATCAATCCAATAAATTGATAACAGCCACCCGGGGTGCACCGATTCTCGTTCAATTATTTATCAGTAAGTGGTCTTTATATGGACCCACATATCGTCCTTTTATCAACATTGAACCCGTCATCAAACGACAAACTTTTAGACTGGACCAAGTTCAAAGATGTAACAGACGATACATTAAAAATGACATAATTTTATTTATTACCATTATTTTTGTAACAATTTGGAAAATGAATAAAAATGCGTGTAACAAGCAGTTGTTCTAATTTTCCACATTGATTTTCTTTACTGTTTTCTTATGGGTGGTAAAAATGAGGATTGCGAAAACTATTGAGTGTATCCGGGGTTGAAACTTCTCACTTTTGACAGAATTTCTAACTGTAGCAAAGGCACTGACACCAAATATTTAAATAAATCACCGGAACGCACTGGTCGCTGCTTTCAATCAAAATTCGATTGGCCAATAAATAATTCATCTCAACCGGAAGTGAACTTTGTAGTCAATCATTTATGTTAAACATTTATGTTAAGCATGTTTGTCGGTTTGGCGTTAAATCAGCTTATTCAAGATGTAGTTACGACGTTAAGATCGCAATCCAACGATTTGTCTATTTTGTCTCTGAGCTAAGTCCTTACAAAACAAAGTCGATTGTTACCTCATCGATGGTCAGTAGGCGTGGTCATGGATCCGTGTGATCTGTCAAAACAAAACACTGACTTGTGGCAAAGTGAGAACGGAGCAAAAAACCGATTATCCGATATAGGAACTTTTCAAAAAAAAAAAAAAAAAAAAAATGTCCATTACAATACGCTCATGACTGACCTCTTTTGCAAATCGGTTTACATTCGGTTGATCACTCGTCATGCCCACTGAACTCCAGCTCGTTATCAAACGCCGTTATTTTTACATTTTATGGGAAAATATGTAACAAAACAATAAAATAGCTGGTTGGCCAGCTAAACGCCGTAACTACAGCTTGAATAAGCTGTAGTTACGACGTTTAACCCATTCCAATACGGCAAAATTTTGGACTGGTCCAAATTGAAAGAAGCTGCAGACGACAATTTCAAATTGTTGCAAGCGGCGTTAAACCCCATTCAAACAAAACAAACAAATCAAATTGATAGAATTTCTTTTTTATAGCCTTTTTGGTTAGAAAACATCGTAGATAATGAAGAAATTGCTTGATACAATGTTTTCCAAGGCTTTTTTTCTTGAGGGGCGTAAAAAGGAGGGGTTGGGTTGAAATGGGTTAAGTCGCCAAAACAACAAAATGCTTTACATAAATGTCAGCCAGTGTCAGGATTAACATCTAAAGTATATTCTGAATGCTTACGCCCCTGAAGCCAAAAGATAAACTTTAAATCTTGACTCTTTCGAAGAAATTCCGCCCAATTATGTCTACACATAACTGTCCGATTTCATGTTGAACAGTTTTCACAGGGTCTACCCTTCCATCAAAATTCTGTGGTAAAACATATTTTAGAGAAAAAAACGACAAAGGTTGAATGTTTTATTTACGATGAAAATACTAAAGGTCCCTTGCGAATTTTCAAAATAATCTTTAAGTACCTTTTTATCAACTGTACTCAAGACCTCAAGGCTTTGTCACGTTACACCCATACCTTCGGATATCCGTATACTGTACCAACAATTTCAAACATTTATGAAAATTCTTTTCTGGTAATAAGCGTAGACACTTTACATGAATATGAAAAAAAAAAAAAAAAAAACACTTGATCCATCGCAAATTCTTCTTTTTGACGCCTCTCAAGAAAAGCGATTGGGAAAACACTGAGTAAAATAAAGAAATTGCTTGATCCAGGCAATTTCTTCATTTGTCACAAAGTCTTCTACCCAGATAGTTGAAAAAATCTAAAATTTAAAAAAAAAAAAAATAGATTGTCTTTTGTAACTCCTTTCAGTTTGGGCTAGTCTATATTTAGCCGTGTGGTAATAGGTTAAACTGTTTTAATTTCAGATCCTCCCCCCCCCCAAAAAAAAATGTTTTAATCATTTTGAGACGGACCTCAATCATAAACCCCATTTAAAGGATCAGAAATGAAATGTTTAAACACTTCTTACCGACCAAAACATACGTCTCGTAATAAAAATGGTAGTTCTACAACGTAACGTAGAAATTAAACAAAAATAATTCATTTATAGCTATATAGGTGATTTTGAACCAGGTCAATTTTAAAATAACGGATTTGTCTGTCAAAAAATGAACATCAAAATTAAAAAAAGTAACTGTTATGACCTTTGCTGTATCATATTTTTTCACTGAAGAAGGTCCCCTGTTTTACTTGATAGGTCACAAATATAAAACGTATTGGTAGTCTCGACCTTCAAGTAATCGGTTGTCGAAATTAACAATTTAGGGAATAAAAACAACCCATTAACAGACAAGAAAATTTAAGACGAGTCCAAATACAAAGCAGAAAAAGAATACAATTCAAAGGGTGCTAAAATTTTAAAATAACTACAAAATCGGTAGAAATCCTTGTGAGAAATTGCTTTCCTTAACAAATTTCTTATTTTTACCATAGTGTTTTCATAATCTCTTTTTCTTCGGTGCGTCAAAATTTGGGAGTTTATGGTAATGGGTTGAAGGGATGTGCAACGATAGTATCTTAACCCTTTTCTATATTGGAAAACTAATTTCAGGTATGTCCAAATTCATAGATCTTGCAGACGACAATTTAAAGTCGATTTTATTTGAAAAATAATTTTTCAGAAGGGTTGGGAAATATTGTTGAAAATATATTAAGATACATTGTCACAAGCAATTTCTTCTTTTCTACAATTTATTTTCAATCATAAAAGTACAGGGGCGTAAAATCAAGAATTTAATAGGAAAGGGTTCACTCGTAAATGAATTCTAAATAGTTAAAAAAAAAAAAAAAAAAAGGTTCAAAATATTTCGTTTAATTAACCCTTTCCTGTTTTTAAAAAAATAGACTTGTCCAATTCGATAGAAGTAGCAGGTGACAAATGAAAGTGAGTGCAATTTGAAAGGTAACCAGGCTACAGGATAGAAAATATTGTGGAAAAAGAGGAAATTGCTTGATACAAGCAATTTCTTCTTTCCCACAATGTTTTCTCAAGTATAAAATAGCAGGGACGTAAAAACAAGGGATTGTAAAGTAAAGGGTTAAGTTTAAACCGTTCAAGAGGTGTTTAACAAAACGTCTCAACAGATATTGATATCACTTTAACATACTCAAACGATGATATTTAAAAGCTTTTTAACCCATTACTCAACAAAAAAGCTTTACAATAGTCCAAATTCAAAGAAGTTACAGACTACAATATTTACTTGATGTAATTTTAAAATTCATTGTACTCTGGGGTAGAAAACATTGCGAATAAAGAAGAAATAACTTGTTACAAGCAATCTCTTCATTTTATACGATGTTTTCCCAATATTTTTTTCTTAATGAGCGTAAAGATCCAGAAAAGATGCAGACTGAAATCTCGATATCGTTCGACAAAAATATATTTTCAAGTTTTAAATAGCCGTTCTTGTATAATTTTTCAAGTCTGAGCGACCTTCAAATAAGTATTTGCCGTTCTCGTTTTAAAGAGAAACCATGGAAGAATTTCATAGTCGCCATGTAGAAATTCGAGCGAGAATGTTATCAGTAAAATTGATCTGTTTTTCGCATGACAAAGAGAGTAAGATCAATCAATCGATAGATAAACATAATATGAAGGGGGTCCAATTTTATTAAGACATAAAAATTTAGGACATTCCTCGTTTTTCCTTTTTGTCCACCGAAAGTTAAAACTACTCCACCGAAGATTTTCCTGAATATTCTAATAAATGAGATTATCGGAATGTTATCCTTTCCACCAGCGTAGGATGTCCGTTTCAAATTAACGGAACTCGCTTGTCTATCATAAAACGGGTTGGCCAATCAAATCGCTCATTTATTCTGGAAGTGAACTTTGAACTACGGCATTAAAGTTAAGGTTCTTTGTTGGCTTGGCGACTTACACGTTATGACTACAGCTTATTTAAGCCGTAGTTACTACTTTTAGATCGACAACCAATGATTTGAGTTACGTTTTATGTTCAAGACAACACATTTAACCCTTTCCTGCTCAATCCCTGGTTTTTACGTCCCCGTGCTTTTATACTTGAGAAAAAAATGTGGAAAAAGAAGAAATTGCTTGTTACAAGCAATTTCTTCTTTTTCCACATTTTTTTCCGCCCCTCAGAATGATTATCCTCATATTTAAGTTAACTTTGAATTGTCGTCTGCAAAATCTTTGAATTTGGACAGGTCTAAAATTTTGAAAAACAGGAAAGGGTTAACAAATAATGTCGTTTATTACCCGAGTCGAACTGCAATGTTGGAGTTGATTGAGCGTAGCCTGCAATCCGTCGACTTGGTAGAATGTTTATGCTTCCAAAGAGCTAGGAAACTCAATTACTTGTATATTATATGAAATAAGATGGGGTTTAATGCCACTTTTAACAGTATTTCAGTCATATCGCGGCCGCACCTAACAATGGATTCCTGGTATTTCTCACACCAGTACTACCACTACATCCTTTTTCCAGCCTCCAGCTGCTATCCCACTAGGTTTACTATTATCCACCATGACGAGAGACAAATGTTGGAAAGGATATGTGCCGCCGCCGGGGATCGAACCAATGACATTCCATTATCAGACGACAAAATTTTAGACTGGATCCAATTGAAAGAAGTTGCAGACTCTCAGCACAATATGTAGTTAAGGAAATAAAAAAAAATGTTTCCATTGAGATAGAAAATATTGTGTATAGTAAAGAAATGTCTAATACATAATTTCTTCAATTCCTGCAATGTTTTCCAAAACTTTTTTCTTGGGGAGCGAAAAAGTAAGGCGGAATAGTTTGGTTTTGCTTAACCCCTGCATTCAGACACGGCATAATTTAAGACCGGTCCAAATTTCAAGTTGGTTGAATTTCATTTTTTCCGTCTTTTTTGGATAGAAATCATTGTAGATAGTGAAGAAATTGCTCGATACAAGCTATTTCTTCATTTTTCGCAATGTTTTCCAAAGCTTTTTTCTTAAGGGGCTCAAAAGGGAAGGATTGTGTGGGAATGGGTTAAAAGATTACTTTGCATTTTCCTTTGGGTATTTTCTTTGTCATTGGGTAAAAATCCCGGGTTGTTCATAGTGGACCCCGATGTGATTCGAAACCGGGATTTCTGACCAATGTGGGCTACCCACATGATCCCTTCTGGTAAACATGGCCTATAATGTTCCCATACGGGCATCAGCATGCCAATGCGTATTGCGACCGATATGTCTTCTGTATGGCACCTTTAAGCGCGTCATATGACACAGGCATACAGTTATTTCTAATATACAGTCTATTTAATAAAAACTGGTTAGGACTATTGGGGAGGGGGAGATCTGAACTTAAATCTTTTCATTAAATAATATAGATACAGCATGACACCAGGTTAAGCTCACAAAAATGTGAACATACAAAGAAAAATGAAAATACGCACATAAATAAAAGACGCGACAAGAAAACCCATAAAAATATAATTTCATCTAACGCGAAAAATATGTTTATCGCATTGTACCTCAGCTGATAAGAATTTCATATCGATTGGTAAGTTCGAAACAGTTCTAACTGCCCATATGTTTACAGGCAGTTACAAGTGTTTCACGCTTACCCATCGATATCGGGAGGAAACAGTGTTTAGATATTTAGAAAAACACACAGATTATATCCAAAATCACTTTTCAAGCTTTGCTGTTTACACCGTTCAATCTTTTGTCGCTTAACTTCGTTTCCACCTGATTTCATAACAATAGGGCCCATATGGGCTCCTGTTGAAGATTAATAATACTTTTCCATATTCTGTGTGTCACGAGAATAGTTTTGATTGAAAAATAACAGCCCCGATGCAGATTGAAATTTAGAATTTTTTCTTTTTCTGCATTATGGCCTTTATAAACATTTTTGGTACAAATATTGGTCCTATATGGGTCCAAAGTTTCACCAAGAAAACCCTTAAACAGTAATTTTTCGTGTCTGGTAAACATTTACAATCAGAACAATCTGCCACAAGTCGACTCTTTATGCACCTCCGAGATGTCCCCTTTTCACAAGATGTGTCATGTTTTATATGGCCAGTGGACCGGACCAAAAACCTCATAACTCCAGCATACGTGTATTCAAGCTGCAGCTGTGAGGTTTTAGTCGCCCACCGACAATATGCAGTATAAATTAGGCAATTTGAAATTAAAGGATGTTTTTATAGCACACTCCTAAATCCTATCGCCAGAGTCTTTTACAGTTTGCGCCTGTCCTTGACATTTAATAGAATTGACAGATCGCTGGCCCCGCCCATCGACCTCAACCAGGAAGTTAGACTTGGATAGCAAACAGCGTTGTGTTTTTTTCAAAATAATGAAAAAATGCATGAATCAAAATAAAATGGTTTGTCGGGAAAATAAACGTCGTAACTACAGCTCCAATAAAGTGTAGCCAAACCATCAAAAATGTTTAACATAAATATCTAGGTTCAAAGGTCACTTCTTGTTAAAATCAATAATTAGGCTCGTTAGACAATATATGATTGACACCTGCGATCCGTTAATTTACGCATGATATTTTATAGAATTTTCGTTTGCTTCAACTAGAACTGAGCAAAATGGGCATCCACACAGCGCATTTAAAACCTTGACTGTTTTTTTTTTTCTTTTTTTTTTTTTTTTTTTTCGCAAAATAGAAATTACAAGACGATAAAGTTAACTCATTACAAGATGACAAATTTAAGACTGGTCCAATTTTCGAGGAATTGCAAACGACAATGCAAGTTTTTCCCCAAAATATTTTTGCCCCTATTTTTTACGTTGAAAACAGTGGATAATGAGGAAATTACTTGTAACAGGCAATTTGGTATTTTCGAAAGATTTTTTTCGGGGGGGGGGGGGGGTTAAAAGTGCGGATTTGTGTGAAAATGGGCTTAATTACCCTGGTTTCAATTGGAAAAAAAGCTGATGACATTGAATTCAAAGGCGAGGTTAATTCAAGTTTCACATACCATTTCGGATAAAACACTTTATGTAAAAAAAAAACCCCAAACAATCTCTAGTTTGCCAACAGTTTTTTTTGATAGAATACATCAGGTTTAGTAAAATAGTCCAGCTATTTGTGAAAGGGTCAAGAAGATGTACTATTCGCCCGAGATTCATGAAGATTTAATCTTCAATATACCAAGGACATTAATTCTAGCACACTGAAAGCATAAAAGAACCATTCACTAGGCAATTATTTTGTTTCAATAAAGCGTTTTATTTTATTGCCTTTTTCATTTTCCTGTATTGATTCAACTCATTCAATATAGGAAGCTATTCCACCATTCATTACTGTACTTTATCAAAGCCGTCACGCCGATGTTTTTAATACATTACTAGACTTCAAAATGTTAGTCTGGTCTAAATTGAAAGAAGCTGCAGACGACAAAATCAAATAAATGAAATTTCAATTGTTTTCGTCTTTTTGAATAGAAAACAGCGTGGATAATGAAGAAATTGCTTGGTAAAGCACTTTTTCATTTTCCACAATGTTTTCCGAAGCTTTTTTCCTTGAGATGCGTAAAAGGAGGAGTTGTGTTGGAATGGGTTAAATAAGCGTACGGTGACGGGTGAATGAGGGTAAGTGGGCTCAGACACCCTCCACACAGAATTTCTGTATTGACACAATTTATCAAATTGAAAGTGAAGTTTTATAAATAGTAAAATAACATTCTTAGATTTTGAAGGGCATTGTTGGAAATGGAGTAAGCTTGTTGCAAGTTTTTTTCCTTTCCCCCTTTTCTTAATATACCTGCAATTTGAAATATATGTTACGTGCAACATCCTTCAATTCGGACGAGTCTAAATTGGAAAACTTTAAACTAAAATTATAGGTTGCTGCCTACCAGCTTTATGTTTATCGCTATCTATGGTCAGTAATTTGGACTGACAACTTTGATGTACCACAGGGATAATTGAGGAATGCCACATCATTCATAATAGA
The DNA here is from genome assembly GCA_946902895.1 of Fragum fragum. NCBI lineage: Eukaryota > Metazoa > Mollusca > Bivalvia > Cardiida > Cardiidae > Fragum > Fragum fragum. The sequence goes on from OX336365.1 coordinate 35,588,159, forward strand.
TAAGACTAGTGCTACTAAGAAAGTAATAAAACGTCCACTATCATCAGAACTTATGTTGTAAACAATCAACAAAGGTTACATTAACCAATTACCAGACGACAAAAATTTATACTATTCCAAATTCAAACAAGAGAACCATGATGGTCCTAAATCGCTCTTCTGAGTATGATGGTTCATGGCTTTATGATATATAAAAAAAAATAGCAAAGCAATCTCTCAAATTATTTTGGAGAAGAGGTTTAAGGATTTTCTCTTTTAGTCCTAGGTATATTGATGACCCCACAATATAGCGCTTATTTCCTGAATACGGTAATACTTTGAAGTATTTTTTAGAGGGTCATTAGACATCAATACATACCAAATATCAAAGCTCTAGGCCTAATGATTGAGGAGGAGAACGTTTTCAAAGACATCATTCTTTATTCCTATCTAAAATCAGGAATTGCACAGAAAAGGGCTTATTTTCGGAATACGGTAATTCTATGAAATAATAAAAGTAAAGGGTCAAAAGATGATGATTGATGCCAAACTGACTATCAAGGCTCTAGGCCATATGGTTTGGGAGAAGAAGATTCTCAAAGATTTCCTTCTTTAATCCTATGTAAAGTCAGGGATCACATAGAAAATGGCTAATTTTCAGAGTCCAGCAATTCATTGACGTATTCTGGTAGAAGGTCAATTGACATCAATTCATACAACATTTCAAAGCTCTTGGACTTATGGTTTGGGGGAAGAAGATTTTAAAAGATTTCCTTCTTTATTCCATTATAAAATCAGGGATCGTGCAGAAAAGGGCTAATTTTCAGAAAATGGTAATTCTTTGAAGTATTTTGAAAGAAGGTCATTAAACACTGAACCACACCAATTATCAAGGCTCTTGGATTAATGGTTTGGGAGAAGAAATTTTTTAAATATTTCTTGGTATATTCCTTTTAAAAATCAGAGATCGCACAGAAAAGGGCTAATTTTCAGAAAACGGTAATTCTTTGAAGTATATTGGTAGAAGGTCAATAGATGATTATACATACCAAATATAAAATCTCTTGGTCTTGTGGTTTGGGTGAAGAAGATTTTAAGATTTCCTTCTTTATTCCTTTGTAAAATCAGGGATCGTACAGAAAAGGGCTTATTTTCAGAAAATGGTAATTCTTTGAAGTATTTTGAAAGAAGGTCATTAAACACTGAACCACACCAATTATCAAGGCTCTTGGATTAATGGTTTGGGAGAAGAAAATTTTTAAAAGATTTCCTTGTATATTTCTTTGTAAAATCATGGATCGCACAGAAAAGGGCTAATTTTCAGAATACAGTAATTCTTTGAAGTATTTTTTGTAGAAGGTCAATATGTGATGATACATACCAAATATAAAAACTCCAGGCCTAATGGTTTGGGAGAAGAAGATTTTCAAAGATTTCCTTTGTAAAATTAGGGATCGCACAGAAAAGGGCTAATTTTCAGAGTACAGTATTTCTATGAAATGTTTTGGTAGAGGGTCGATAGGTGATGATATGAACCAAATATCAAAGCTCTAGGCCTTATGGTTTAGGAGGAGAATATTTTTGAATAATTGTTTATTATTTCTGTACGGGCAGACGTACAGACGGACATTTACCGATCACAATAGGTCACCTTCAGCACGTTGTGCTAAGGTGAGCTTAAAAGTTGCAGGCGGCAATATTAGATTATATATTATATTAGTTTTTTGGTTAGGTACCATAGTAGAAAGTGAAGAAATTGATTGTAACAAGTAATTTCTTCCTTTTCCACAACATTTTTTCTTGAAGTGCGTAAAACGGCGTGACTGTGTTTACAAGGTATGGCCTGTAAATATTTTTCATTTGACGTAACCTGGTTTTTTTGTTCTCAGTATTCTGTCTTCACAAATCGTGGTTTTCTCCCATTATTTTTTCGTGAGAATACTTGACTGATTAAAATGACTTTAATGCCAATTTCAATCATATTTCAGCTGTATCGCGGCAGCTGTCATAGCTAACAACGAATTCCCATTATTTCTTCAACAAGAGAAAAAACAATATTTAGTCCTTACTAGTCATCTCAATTAGACGCACTACTAATCATTCGCATTTTCGTGAAGGATGACGCACGTATTATGTTTGCGAGAAGATTTGCTGAGCCGGAGCGAACAATGCACTCAAAAACCAATTGACCAATCGGGGCTATCGATCAGAGAAAAACGGCCAATCAAATCATTTGGATTGGAAGTTCAGTTTGAACTCCAACGCTGGTCGACATTTTTGAGAAGCATTTTCGATGGTTTGGCGACTTAAACGTCGTAACTACAGCTTATTCAAGCTGTATTTACGACGTTTAGGTCGCCATCCAACCATTTTAATTGGATGTTACTTGCTAATTTGGCAAAGTAACGCCGTTAAATATCGAAGCGGTTCCTGAAGGAGTCAGTGGGTGTGACTATCGGAGTCAGTGGGCGGGGCCAGCGAATGGTTAATTACTTAGAGCACAGCGGGTTACTATACTGACTGAGCTAACCGGGCCCGGCTTCGAATGCGCAAATACAATGAATTTGGACCCGTCATATTTTGTAGTGAAGTCAATAATTTATGTGGGTAATTAACGCCTTTAAGATTATAGAGAGTGCCAAATCTTACAATTAATACGGGTCAAGGATGGATTTAATTAGGTCACAGTGTTTTGTTATTGGTCAGATTGTTTTGGGGGAAAGTTTGTGCCAAAGAGAGAAAGGGGCGATGTGCGGAGATCGGGGTTTGGAGAGAAAATTACTTGTTACAGACACAAATATATTATCCTTTATACCAAACTACATCCTTTCGGAACACAAATCGCGTTTTTTCTATCCGTTTATTCATCGTTTCATGTGTTTGGTGAATTCGATATATACATGCACAAGTACGAATAGGTTTAAATATAAAAGCTGTTCTTCTAAAGATTTTGGACTAATATTTCTGACCTTTATTTTTTTCTTGGTCCGAGATTATTAAACTTCTTAAGTACTAAATTCAGAATACAAAAAATGAATAGATAAACATCAATTAAAATAAGAAAGCCACAAGCCTTACAAATCTTGCCTGATGCAAGGGACACATTACTAACAATAGCCCATTTATTGTTAAGTTCAGGATTATGATACAAAGTCAGCCTAACCCTTCTATATTCATATATAGGCTTGACTCCCGGCAATTATCAAGGCCCTATGTCTTCTGGATAAGAAAGAGGACACTTTAAATATTTTCTTTGTCATTTTTGATTGATTTCCATAGACACCAAAATTTATAAAAGGATTAATTTTCTTTAGCTATTTATATAAGGGACCAATCGAATATTAACCCATTCCAACACAGTGACACTTTTGGACGCCCCTCAAGAAAAAACAATAGGGAAAACATAATGTAAAATAAAGAAATTGCTTGCTACAAGCGATTTCTTCATTTAACACATTTTTTCCATCCAGAAATGTGAAAAAAAAAACTAAAATTAATTGAGTTTTGAATTGAAGTCTGCAACCCCTTTGAAATTTGGCTAGTGTAAAACTTTTCCGTCTAGTCCATATTACTGAAAAACATTTTGTCAGCAGTATATCCTTTCTTCAGATTTTTCATCAAAGGCACATAACTACAAGAAAATAAAATATATTGAAACCAAATAGAATATACAAAACGTTTTTGATACCGAGTGCAGATGAGAAATTTGAATTAAATCAATTTAAAAGTTGAAGAGAAAATAATGTGACAAGAAAAATTGATGGAATGTGAGCAAGATAGAAAGCACGTGTTTGCTTCATATTGAGTGTGTGTGCAAAATTTGAACCAAAACCATCGAGTAATTTAGGAGAACAAGAGACGGATTATGCTCCCTGCATATGGCCGTCACAAAAAGTATAAAAGAAACAGGGAAAAGGTTCGGACTGATCGACAGACGCAGATGCAGGTACTTGCTCACTATATTCCAGGCACGCTAAATTTTAACGTATATCCTTGAGCTGTGTTATTGACCTTGGAGCTCTCTAAAATTTGTTATAAATGACACATCTACTCAAGATAGAGAACATTTGTGCAAAGTTATTTAGAAATCAATCCATAATTTTTCGAACTATGCTCTTGACATGCTTAATTTCAACATTTGACCTTGAACTGTGACCTTGACCTTAGAGCTATCTGACTTTTTTCCCCAAATGGTACATCTATTCATGATAGAGAGAACAATTGTGCCAAGTTATTTTGAAATCAATCCAAGATTGAAGAAAATATGCTGTTCACAATGTCAATTTTAACCTTGAACTGTTACCTTGACCTTGGAGCTATAAAAAAAAACTGGGAAAATTGCCTTGGCTCAATATCATAAGAAATTCAATTGTGAAGTCTCTTCAAGGATGAAACTTCAAATGTGACTTCCATACCATCCAATTTGGCCCCAATGGTTGTAGAGATATCTGGAGGACGGATGGACAGACTGAAAATGGAAGGATGGACAGACAGACGAAGCAGCAGCTATATGCTTGCCATTTGGGGAGCATAAAGAGGACAGACAAGAAAAAGCCACTGACCGACCCACTGACCAACTTACAAGCTGACTCCCATATACCCTTCAAACAGTTTCTGAGGTAAAACAAACTGAATTAACTTTAATTTGAAAACCAGACACTCTTAATGATAGATGAGCCATGTCTTCTTTAAAAAATATTACTTTCCCTTTTACTGAAATTTCAGACTGCCCAAAATTGAAAAAAAGTTGCAGACAAAGACAAACATTTTTTAATTTCACAAACTTGAAAAGTACTAGGTTAATTGAGTATAATAAGGTTATCAAAACAAGGTAATCAAATCGTCCCCCAAAATACTTCAGACTGGAAAAGTAACAGAGGAAGTAATTTATTGATATGCAACAGTTACAGTCCAGCAGCATTAATCACCTCCTTACTAAATTAGGCCCATGAAGTCTGTGATTTCAACCAATTAAAACTCTTTCAAGAAATTAGATACAAGTAAAAGATCTTCGTAAATTTGTGTATGTAAATTTGATTTATATCCACTTGCTACTTTCAATGATTCTGCTATATATCCTATGTAGAAATATGCCTCACCCATCTAATCAAACAAGTCCCAAGTTTCCGCGGCAAAGGTTTTCAAAGTTATCATTTATGGAATTTAGCCCCTTCTATAAAGCAGCACTTTTCCTCTGCTCAATATTCCTTGAAGGAATCTGACAGAGGGTCTGCCAAGGTTCATTTCAATGAAATTCAGTTGAATTGTATCCAGCAGTTTCCGAGGAAAAGATTTGAGCCTGTGTATAACATTTCAAAATATTTCATATGAGTGCAAAGTAAAGACTCGGAACAGCCTGTGCATCTGCACAGCCTGATCACAGTCTTCACTATGCATTCAAGATATACATACTGAGCCAAAGCTTCTATAGACGATCAGAGAACATTCTAATTGCCCTGATTGGCTGTCCAGGTGGCTCAACGTCTGCATTTCATACATACGATTAATGGTTTGAATTGTCATGCTGATTCATTCCTTTAAAAAAATTCACAAACTAGTGCAAACAAAATGGACACAACACAATGACACTAGCTGACATTAGCTTTCTATCAATGGAGCCAAAAGCATTTAACAGCATTAACTCTTCACAAGGATTTAGAGGGGAAGTCCTTTTATTTAAAACATTTATTTTTGTACTGTTTGTGCAAAGAAACTCAAAACACTATACATTGTCAACATGTATTAGTCATTTTCTATTTTTCTTCGAATTCATCAGTTTCAACTATGTTTGCCATCTTTTTGCATTGAATTTGTTTAAAAAATGACACAATTACAACCAGGTTGAGTAGACCAAGATCAGAGTGCACATCTATGCTGGCTCATCTGTGTCTATTCTGCCTGCTAATGCTGGAATATTCAAGACCTACATGAGAATCTTAAAGACAGTGCTATAACAAGGATTCCATTTCTTTCATAAACTGATCGTAAGCATCGTCTTTTCTCTTGCCAGGTTGTTGTGCAGCCTGAGCTGGTTTTGGTACCAATCCAATTGATCTGCTTTCTTCTTCTTTAGCTGGAAAGATAAAGCATAAAGCTTTAAACTGAATGTTAAATTTCTAACTTCACAGCAGCAATAATAGCTTACAACCCCACTTTTCAAACCACTTGAGAAAAAATAAAGATTAGGAACACATAGCTGTTAATGAGGAAATTACATGTTACAAGTAATTCATTCATTATCCACAATGTTTTCTACCTAAATTTTTAAAATCAAACCAACTAAATAGTGATATATGCTACTGCTTTCAATTTAGACCAGTCTAGAATTTTGGCATCTGGTGATGGGTTAATAACCATATTTACACTGTACAAGTATGATTTTTGTAAAAATCTTATTTTAATCCATTGCCAGACAACAAAACTGGTCCAATTTCAAAGAAGTTGTATCGAAAACAATTTTCAGCTGAAGAAATATCAAAATCTTTTTCTTTTTTGGGTAAAAAACACAGTGGATTAAGAAGTTGCTTGTAACAAGCAATTTCTTCATTTTTAATTATGTTTTCTAAAGCTTTTTCTTGGGGGTGTACAAAAAAGGGATTGTGTGGGAATTCATTAATTAACAGCTGTAAACTATAAAGTCATACATTGAAAATCAGGTTGTGCTGCTACATGTATGACCACTCACACAAAAGGGACTTCAAGGATTTGTACTAACTGCAAAAACCAACTATAGTTGAAACTTTTCAGTTTTATAGACTTCCAAAATGAAGAATAACCATTCTAACCACTTATGTATTCAATTTTGGAATACCAACTTTGATTGACCTTTGCTCAATGTGATTTCTTTTTAAAACAGTTGCAGAGCAATAATCCAAGATGGTCCCTGTTGACATTATCTGTATATTAAATAGATATATGCTTCTCAATGTTTTCTCAAGCATAATATTACAGTGATGTAAAAATCAGGGATTGTACTAAAGAGGGTTAAGAAACACTTGTAAGTTAGAAAAATACCCCTACACTTGCACAGCATCACCAAAGCAGAAGCTCAGATTGGAAAATACGGACATATGGTGGATCAAATTGTACAGAGATTATCAGACACTGTAACATACCTGGTTTTTTAACCTTGCTGTCTTTTGTTGTTCTCTTGACTTTGAGAGCTGTTGGAGTAAATCGTGTGACATCTCCAAGTACGTTCTTGATCTGCGGCTTTGCTGAAATTGTTGCACTGTCCTTCTTCTCGTCCACAGGAGCCTAAAGTTAAGTGAAACCATCATATTTCATCTGATACTTCATAAACCTTTGAAAACAGCTTTGTTCCTTTTGATTATTTGCAATGAACTTTAGATATATACTTTTACTTGCACAGTTTTTGAGTTATTCTAAATTAAAAACAAAATATCAGACTTATCAAAAGATGAATTTAATATTTTCAGGTTAAGTTTTTGACAGACTAACAATAACAAAGCAGCATGCCCTGATATTAACCCGTTCCCAGGAAAGGAAATTTCAGACTGGTCGAAAATTGAAAGGAGTTGCAGACAACAATTTAAAGTTTATGAAATTTCAGATTTTTTCAATATTCTGGGTAGAAAAGAATGTGGAAAATAAAGAAATTGCTTGCTGCAAGCAAATTCTTCATTTTATGCAATGTTTTCCCAATTATTTTCTTGAGGGGCATCAAAAAGCATAAATGCACATGAATGGCTTAATGTAGCAGCGAAATAATGGACATTGGAGTAATAAAGGTACATGATACAGAAAAATTATCCAGACAACAAACAAATATAATGTCTACAAAAAATATCCTTTTTTAGCTTAGTTTTTACTAATTCATTTTAGTAGAAATCCTGACCAAAGCTTTAAGCATAAAGAGTCACTCTCCAACACTCACAATCCAGATGTTTTTATGCCCCTGAAAGAGAGGTAGTGGCTGAATACCACTGCTACCCACTTTTACAGCAGCATAGACTGGGGCTTGCTATTAAGTGTCTTGCCAATGAACACTCCCCGGTGACTGTGAGGCTGAACCCGTGACCTTCAGATCAGTAGTCAAGCACCTATACCTCTCCGCTCTTTTTTTTTCCGAATGATCATGATTCCCGCTTTAATTACACTTGCAACCAATCTACCGGTATTAATCAGATGACAAATTTGAGACTGGTCAAAATGAAAGAAGCTGCAGATGACATTTCAAAGTGCATTGAAATTGGAAATAAGTGCCAATAAAGGTAGAAATATTGTTAAAAGTAATTCCCCTTCTTCTCTACATGCTTTCAATAACTTTATTTCTTGGGGGCGTCAAAAGCATGATTGTGAAAGAATGGGTTAAAATATGTTATTGTCTTCTGCCATTGCTTTCAATTAAGGGGTTTACACTGTCACTCACTAATACAAGATGAAAAATCAAGTTAACCCTTATCAAGCTGTATAAATTACTTTACTGAATTGCTGTGAAATCAAAGGGCTGAAAGCACTGGTAGAACGTGTTGTTAAATAAACAATATTTTCATAAGAAATCATTTTCATAAACAACTCTGGCGGAAAAGTACAAGCAGGAGGTGTAGACCTAGATCAGACTGCACCTATGTGCAGGCTGATCTTGGTCTATACCTCCTGCCAAAACCGGAATATTCTGGGTTCAGCATGACAAGGGTTAACATAATAATTCGGATCGGAAGTGCCATGTTGACATTTTGAATTTTGATCCTCTTAATATCACAGGAACAGCTTACGTAACCCATTACCAGATGACAAAATTTTAGACTCGTCCAAAATTGAAAGAAGTTGCCGATAACAATTTCAAGTTGATGAAATTTTTAAAATCTTTATCTTTAGGTATAGACATCATTGTGAGAAATAAAGAATTTGCAATGTTTTCCCAAGCTGTTTCCTTAAAGGGATTCAAAAAACAGGATTGTGAGGGAATGGGTTAAGCTGTATTTTAAAGTTTAGGCTGATCACAAACAATTTTATTTTTATTATCATTTATTATTTTTCATGTCTGTTTATATATTTTGAAAACTTGTGTCTTCAATATCAGAACAAATGTCTTGTTTGGGTGAGTTATGCATGGCTAGTGTTCTGACATTCTTATATTTCAAACAGCCTTTATTGACCAATTTTGGCCGTCAATAAAAGTAATGTAATAACTCATTTAACTGGAAGTAAACTTTGGACATTAGCCCACATTCATGTGAAGCATTCTTGTTAGCTTGGTGACTTAAACCTTGAAATCACAGCTTACTCAGCTTAAGTTTAGGTTGCAAACCAAACATTTTATCTTTTTGTAACATGTTACAGACCATAAATATTGCAAAATAACATTCAACATCAAAGTGGAACTTCCTGTGGAAGATAGTTGGCAGGCCAGCAATCTGTTAATTATTGCCATCATGTTATGGGTGAAATAACTAATTTCCATTTACCTTTTGTGGTAGTTTTGTAATACTTGGTGGAGCACTGAGCACATTTGGATTCTGTTGTGAGGGCGGTTGAAGTCCAGGTGGGGGAATACCAGGGGGTCCACCACCTGGTGGGCGCAATAACCTTGGTGGGGGCATGCCTAGAAATATATGAAATTAAGTCAGAAAAACAACTTATTCTGTTGATGAAAATACCTAAGTAAACAATTTCTTAACCAATATGTTTAATCAAATAAACTATGTATTACTTGGATCAATATTGATAACAGTATAACTATATGCAGTTTCTTAATAGATTTGATCTTTAAATGCTTTCACTTGTGAAAAGCAAGATATGGATACAAGACAAACATTTTTCCTTTCGATAAAACATTTTCCTAGTTATATATGTAAATGAATAATTGTAATTTACTGTAGTAAAATTTAGTATAAGGTAAAATTTATATTTTGAACAGAACAATCCTCTTGCTATGTGATAAGGGGTTAAGAGGAACATACCTGGCGGTGCGCCTGAAGGAAGTCTGGGAGGCAAGCGGATATTTGGAGGGAGTCCTGGTGGTGGCCCTGGGGGCATACCTGGTCTTCCTGGAGGGGGCCCTGGTCTCATCATCCTGGGTGGGGCACCAGGAGGGGCACCTGGGGGTCCACCTCGTAAAGGTGGTGGTCGTACCATCATGGGAGGTGCACCTGGGGGTGGGCCTTAAAGAAAATATTCAAATTAGACTCATATTAACAGATAAGTCAATTCTTGTCAAATAATAAATCTTGTAAGTCAAAATATAGGTTAATAACAAGAGACATAAACCTTAAATAAAAGTCAAAGATGAAAATTTTTACCTGATGAAAGATTAAAATATTTGTCTTTTGGGTTAGAAAACATTCTGGATAATGTAGAAATTGCTTGTAACTTACCCGGGGGCAGACCTGGGGGTAGCCCTGCAGGAGCTCCTGGGGGAGGACCAGGGGGTAGAAGGGGTCTGGGTGGGACCGGTGGTCCACCTGGTATATTGAAGCTTGATTTATTATCACTCTCCTTCTTTTTATCATCTTCTTCATCTGAACTGTCATCTCTATGTTTAGCAAAAGTTTCTCCTTCTGAATCACTGCTAGAATCACTCTGTTGTAATAAAACAATACAAAACTGGTATAAATTGGGATCTTTTGAGGAAACAAGAAAAGAATTTGCAATTCACAAATGGCCTCCTTTTCAGAGCATCTAGTAAGACACAAGTACCTACTTTCCCTCATAAATGCAATTAGGCTTTTTAACCCTTTCCTGGATAAACCCAGGATTTTACGTCACTTTGATTTTATACTTGAGAAAACATTGTGGAAAAAGGAGAAATTGCTTATAATAAGCAATTTCTCCTTTTCCCACAGTGTTTTCTACCCTATAGGGTGGTTTTATTTGGAATTGCATCCAATTATCATTGTCGTCTGCATCCTTTTTCAATTTGGACCAGTCTAAAATTTCAATAACCAGGAAAGGGTTAACAAGAGCATCATTTATGCCTGTGCCTGACACTCAGCAGTTGAGAGCTTGAAATCTGACAAAAATCTAGTAAGAAAATGGGCATAATTCTTACAAACAAGACCACTGCATGTGGATGCCAATGGTCACCTGTTCAAGTGCCAGATAGTAGGTTAAAGTTCTACATCCAAAAAGCAGCAAAATGTGTTTAAATGAATATTTAGAGTTATCCTTCTTGTATTGATTGCTCTTTGAATAGTGAATATATATCCTGAATTTCAAGTCAATGTTTAGTAATACCAGAGATATTACAAAATGACACAGTTTTAAGACAACAGATCTGATGTAGACGTAGATGCAGACAACACTAGGGCTATAGCAATACCTTGGATATTCTCCTAAAACAGCCGAGCTAAAAATGCATTTAAAGTTACCTTTCTTCATCGTATAGGTTGCTAATGAATATATACATTCTCCAATTTTCAAATGAATGTGTTAAATTATACTAGAGATATAACAAACTATCTAAGCTTTTGCATGACAACAACTATGGTGCAGACAACAAGGTTCTCTTTGAAATCTGTGAGCTATTGTTCAAAAGGGGGCAATAAAGCATGATTGTGGATTATATTCATATTATCATCTGAATTCCTTGATGTTTGAATCTTTCTTTAACCCATTCCCACACAATGACGCTTTCTGATGTGCCTCTAGAAAAAAGTAGGAGAACAATATTGAAGCAATTTCTTCATTTTCCACAATGTGTTCTACCCAGAAAGTTGAAAAAATCTAAACATTCATGAACTTTAAATTGTTGTCTGCAACTCCTTTCAATTTGGACCAGTCTACGATTTTGTCATCTGGTAATGGGTTAACGTGTCATTAATTTCTTTATATTCTAACCACAACAACTTACATCTTGCCTTCTGCGTCTTCGCCTTTCTCTATAGTCATCATCATCTTCCGAATCAGAACTTGATGAACTTCTTCGGTCATCCTTGTCCTCATCATCGTCTTCCTTCCTGTTGGCCTCTGGGATTTCCTGTCCTGCCATCTCCAACATTTTACGCTGTAATGATGTCATTGTACCACTGCCTTTTTTAGGTTTGGAATATTTCAATCTTGTAACTTTTTCTTCTATATCAAGGTCCCTTGCGCCATCATCTATGAATCTAATCTTTTTCTTTTTGTTGTCCTTAGATTCTGTAAAGAAAGAAATATATGTAGTCAGGTGCTCATAGATAATCTCCATCTATTACATTTAATGTCAAGATAATCAAATAAACCAGCTTTAACCTATCCTCAGAAAATCCCCTTTTTAGACCCCTGAGAAAAATGTTTGGTAAAAATTGTGGAAATAAAAAAATTACTTTTTTTTCCCAAGTTTTAAAATTCCATCATCTAAAAATTGTCATCTGCATGTTCTTAAGACCAGTTTAGATTTTTTTTAAGCTGGTATAGGTTAAGCATCTGGTTTGGTGATCACAAACCTTGCATGTTCTAACACAATCCGACTTTTTAAACCTCTCAAGAAAGCTAGCTTTGAAAAACATTGTTGCTAAAGACTGATAAAGAAAAAGATTAACTAAAAAATGTCGTCTACAACTTCTTTGAATTTTGACTAGTCATTTTTAATGTTAGGTAAAGGGTCGATTGATAACTGCTGAATCTTTTATGAGCACTATACTGGGCTCATGAAATCCTATCTTCAAATCAAACAAATACAATTACTTATTTCAGGTGCTCTAGGCAAATTATCTTCCCTGGTAAGATAACTTTAACCCTTTCCTGTTCAATCACTGGTTTTACGTCCCTGTGAATTTATAATCGAAAAAATATTGTAGAAAAAGTAGAAATTGCTTGTAACAAGCAATTTCTACCTTTTCCACAATATTTTCTACCCTACTGATTGGTTTTTGTTCAAATTAAATCCACTTTTTATTTTTGTCTCTAAAACCTTTGAATTTGGACAGGTCTAAGATTTGAGAAAACAGGAAAGAGTTAATACCATATGTTACAGGTATTCTTTTGTCCATCTTGTCTAGATGATGTTCAACTTGGCCTATAATTTATCATTCAATTATCTTACCTGGTTTAGACATAGGTTCAGGTATTTCTTCTAGGCCAGGAGGTACAGGTATATCTGTGTCCATCTCTTCTGGGTGACCTTCAACTTCTACATTTCCAACCACATGTTCTATACCTGTGAAAGAATTGAAAGATTATCTTTTAATATAATGAGCGAAACTGAAAAAAGCATCCACCAATCACAAGGGATAATTTTGAACAAGAGCCCTGTCGGACATGGCCATCTCCTGCCGTAAAAGCTTGATAGTAAACTGAAGCCAGTTAGATTTAGGCTTCTTGTGCACCGCATTTTCTTCTCAATGAGTTTGATAATAGCTAAAATACTTTCAGAGATATGCTCCAGACAAAATCTAAGTCTTTAAAACAAAGGGCAATAGCTCCAACATTATGCAAGCAAGAGTTGTGGTTCTTGTGCACTGCACTGCTCCTTAACAAGATCTATTCACCTATGAAGTTTCAAGTTAAAAGCTATTATACTTTCAGAGATATGCTCCAGACAAAATCTTAGTGTTTAAAAGAACAAAGGGCAATAACTCAAAAAATATGCAAGCAAGAGTTGTGGTTCTTGTGCACTGCATTTTTCCTCAACCAGATGTATAAACCTATGAAGTTTCAAGTTGATAGCAATTATACTTTCAGAGATTTGTTTAAAAGAATAAAGGGCAATCACTCAAAAATTATGCAAGCAAGAGTTTTGGTTCTTGTGCACTGCACTTCTCCTCAAGAGATATATCCACCTCTGAAGTTTCAAATTGATAGCAATTATACTTTCAAGGATTTGTTCTGGACAAAATGTAAGTGTTTAAAACAACAAAGGGCAATAACTCAAAAATTATGCAAGCAAGAGTTGTGGTTCTTGTGCACTATACTTCTCCTCAATAAGATCTATCGACCTTTGAAGTTTCAAGTTGATAGCAATTATACTTTCAGAGATATGCTCTGGACAAGTTTAGTGACGGAAGGACAGAATGACAGATGGACAATATGACAGATGGAGACCATTACTATGTCCCCTTCGCCGAAAAGGCAGGGGATAAAAAGAGTAACCATTTGATGTATTATGGTAGAGGGCCATAAAGTGATGTAGCATGCCAAATATTCAAGTTCTATGTCGTTAGGTTTGAGAGTAGAAGATTTCAAGACTGCCTTCTTTATTTCTATGTAAAATCAGGGTTCACACAATAAAGGGCTACTTTTTCAAGTAAGAGCTACAATTTCAAGTAATTTAGGAGAAGATCATTAGGCCATGTCACATACCAAATATCGTTATTATTTGAAGAAATTTGAAAGGGGATCATCTATGGAACAATCCTATAAAGTTTGGTTGAGATCTGACAAGAAGTTTCTCAGAAAATTTTAAGAAAAAGTTTACACACTAACTGACGGATGCTTGCACGCATGCCAAACAGTTTGCCAGGACAAGAGCATGGAGCTAAAAATTGTCACCTACAAGTTCTTTCAATTTGGACCAGTCCAAACATTTGTCATCTGTAATGGGTAAAGTAACCAATGGGTGCAAGATGGATACATAGCTATGACAATAGCCCAGCTGGACTATGGCAAATTGGGTGGGCTAAATATGTCTAAAGTTAAAAGGAGCAATAATTCTGTAGCAAAGAGAAACTGACACTTTTTTTACTAATTTTCAAGAGCTGCTGTAGTTGATAATTACAGCTCCATTCACCATGACCTGACCAAAAAGTTGTTAGACTAGTCCAAATTGAATGAAGAAATTTTGAAGTGCAATGAATTTGGAATATAAGGGTAAAAAAAGGTACAAAACATTGACAGAAAAGGTTAAAAGCAATTTCTTCTTTTCCCCACTATATAATCATATGATATATTGTACAAAAATTATTTTAGCAAAGGGAAGAAATTTCTTGTAATGAGCATTTCTCCCTATGCCACAATATTTTTCTAAATAAATTTGCTTTTGCTTCCAAAATGCAGGATTGTGTGTTACATACTGACCTTCCTCTGGATCATACTCCTCCTCCTCAGGTTCGCTATCACTCAAATCAGGGGGAGGCCCAGGTGGGGGTCCTGGGGGTTTCTTCTTCTTTCTGTCTATCTCGGAAGGTACAAGGGTGTCAACACCATATGGATCACTGTTGAATGGAAGCATTAATGTTTAAAACAGACTGTTGTTCATAAAGGAAAACCTTTCTTGATGCACATCTTGACCAGTGTAATGCTTATACATATCTCTTATTCAACCCATTCCAATACAAGCCTTCCCTTTTATGCAGCACAAGAAAAAAGCTTAGGAAAACATTCTGGAAAAGAAGAAATTGCTTGAATCAAGCAATTTCATCATTATCCACAATGTTTTCTATCCAAAAAGATGAAAACAAAATAAAATTCTATCAACTTGAAATTATTGTCTGCAGATTCTTTCAATTTGGACCAGTCTAAAATTTTGTTGTGTTGGAATGGGTTAATGGAGTATATGTACAACTTTCTTTTCAGTACCTACAAAAAACTTTGGAGCAAGGTTTAACACTTTGTTTGCCAACAGAGCTTTGATGAGATTAATTGATTGTATGGGGTTTAAGGCCACTTTCAACAGTATTTTAGCTTATGGCTTCCTATTCTTTCCACAGCACTTCAACCACAATATCCACCCTGAATGTCTAGCTGCTGAACCAAAATAAAGACAACTTTTCATTTGCCAATTGGTGAGACAAACTGAAAGGAGTTGAAGATGAAAATTTAAAGTTTATGCAATTTTAGATTTTTTTTTAACTTCCTAGGTAAAAAATATTGCGTAAAATGAAGAACATTTTACAGAATGTTTTCCCAATTGTTTTCTTGGGGGGCATCTAAAAGCGTCACTGTGTTGGAAAAAAATTGCATGCACAATGCATTATTGTGCTCAGCAAGTTTTGTTTATAAGGAGTAAACATATAAATCTGTTATTTCTTGTCCAACTCTGTATTTTTTGTACTTATTATAATTGAAATGATGAGACATTTCCATTGAGTAACCACAGCATAGGGTTTGACTAATCACTAACAAACTTCAAAAATTTGAAATTGAAAATCCCTCCTCTGATTTGGAGCCCGGTGGAAATGTCTCGCAGTAAATATCATACAAATTTGAAAGTGTCATAGTGATCTAAACATTGCCTCAAAAAATCTCTCCATCTTCAGTTTGAATTTTGCACATTTCTTTCGTAATAACTTCTGAATGGATAAAACTTCTTCCAAGATTGCATGCAAATTAGACATGAGGAAGAGGGTTGCATAAATAAATCATCACTGGGGACACAATGCATCAAGAACTGTTTTCCTAAGAATAATGATAATCATAAAGACAAATCTTATCAGCTCTACATAGACATTTCAGTCACATATAAACTACTGTAAATGTGCACTAATCTATTAAAGTAGATTCTCCTGTTCCAACAATATTTCGTTATCATTATTGAATGTCCTTAAAGTAACAACCACTTTTTATTGTCACTATAAGCTCTTTCAATTTGAACCTTCTAGAGTCACCTGGAAAAGTGTTCAAAGAACCTCCCCACAATATTTGCACTTTGGTTGCATTTTTTTTTAATTATTGTTCATCACTTTTACTTCAAAAACTTAAAAGTATTAGTCTAAATTATACTGAGAAAAAATGAAAACTAGACATTCCAAGTTTTTGCAACCAAAGTTTCTATATTAGATATACTGCAAGGATATTTAGTGGATTAAGACCACAATATATCTGGCTATTCCTAGAGGTAACGAATTCCTCAGGATAAGGGTTTACAATTGATGAACGTCAAAAAAGTTATGATGCCCTAAAAATAAGATTTGAATGACAATCAAAAGACAACACTTATGATTTCAAAAATCGATTGAGTCCACCTCTAGCATCTCCAACAGCCACACAATGCCTCCTCATGGATCTTAGAACATTTATGAATACTTCCTGAGGTAGATGTCTCCATTGTTCAACATGGGTACATTCAAGATCCCATACTTTCTGAGGTGGATTGACTTGCTGACAGACAAAGCTGCCTAGCTGGCCCCAGATATGCTCAATCAGATGGAGGTCAGGGCCGCATGAGGGCCAGAATAAGACTTCAATACTGGCATTTCTCAGAGTCTTACCTTAAGAAATGCTGTGTGTGGCCTTGCATTATTGTGCTGAAACTTAAACCATTTCATGTCTCTGCATATAGGGGAGCAAAATCTGATCACTGTACTGATTAGCGGTTAGATGCTTTGAACAAGAAGGAGAGAATGTCCTTCAGCACAAAAATATCCCATACTATAATGCTTCCACTGCCAAATCTTCCACCTCTAACACATGCTTGAGCATGAATTTCTGCAAGCTTGTGTTTCACGTATACCCTACCATCAGCAAACCGCTATGTGAATCACGATTTGTCAATAAACACATCAATTTTGAATATCTAGGATTGACCCTGTTGCCGCAATGATATGGTGTAAGAATCAGTCTGTTATGTGGACTTTGAACTCAAAGTCCACCTGCTTGCTTATAGTTCCTAACAGTTTGGGCTGTAACTCTGCCACCAGTTATCTTTCTACTAGTGGATGTTGCTGACGTAAATCTGTTTTTGGATATGTAGCAGTCATATTTCATGATCATCCCAATCTGATGTCACTGGCACAGCTCTAGCTCTTGACTGGTCAGAAACTGACCCAGTTTGATGTGCACATGTTATCAAATTAATCATTGTTTGTCATGAGAAATTAATTTCTCTGGCAACAGCAGTCATAGACTGACCAGCCAAAAGCCTTCCTATGGCTTCTTGATGTTGCTCATTTGATAGCATGGCATTTCACAATAGAGTCACGGCTGATTTTTCTCTACAGCTTAAGCTTGTATGACACGTCAAGGCAAATTTGTTCAAAATGACAGCCAGGTTTATGGTATGCACATGCAATAGCTGTTTTCTGTTTTTTGCCTTCTATACAGTAATGGAAAGTACAAGCTTTTTTAATTTCTAAGATTTTAAGCATTCACATTTTTCCTATTTGCTATGACATAGATTAGATTTTTTTACACAGGAAAACAATAATAGGGGAAGCTTCAACAGTGTCAAGTTATAATATTTGCTCAGTATAATAACATGTATTGTGAAATGGTTCAATGCCTGGTATGATTATACCATGTAATTAATTTTCCTTGTTTAAGAAACATCTATATGATAAACTGATCATTTAAGCACATTAGTCATAAGTTAGCAGTGTCATGAGAAGATGGATAAAATGGCCATTCTAAGGAAATAAATAATTGACATTCTATGGAAATAAAGTAATATTTGTGAATATCAATAAAAGGCTAAATGTATTTAACAGAACTTGATGTACATTGTATTTTGAAAGATTATTGGAGAGTCAAATGAAATATTGTGATTGTGTCTCCTAAAATTTAAAATGTTGTGATTCTAGACAAAATCATCATAACAAGGATTTTGAATCACATTAAACAATGACTTCAGTAGTAATAGAAGATCCAATAAACTACAAACTTGCCTATAAACTCGGTTTCAATTTTTTGCATTTTTTTTATTTTCTGACATCCTTTTGATCCATTTTCTTTGACACCACTAATTAGATAACCCTAAAGACTAACCCCTCATCTATGACGAATAAGCCCGTAAAAGAAATGTGTAAGCTTATATACTTTCCTATAGGCAGAGGTTTTCTTCAAAATCCCTTTCGTTTGATGTGGTAAGGGGATATCTACTGGTAAAGGGATCATTGAAGGGGCTGAAAAATAGGCAATATTAGTAAGATATTGTTTATTAGCCATTCACTAAACAAAGGAAAAACTCAGCAACCCTCTAAACCCATTACAACATGGCAAAATTATAGACTGGTCCAAATTGAAAGAAGACAATTTCAAGTTAATGAAATTCTATATTTTTTGTCATTTTGGGTGGAAAAAATTGTGGATAATGAAAAAATTTGCTTGTAACAAACAATTTCTTCATATTCCACCATGTTTTAAAAAGCTTTTTCTTGAGGGGCGTAAAAAGGAGGGATTGTGTGGGAATGGGTTAAACCATTCCTTCATTATCCTGCTTTTTGACACCCATCAAGATTTAAGCTTTGGAAAGCAATGTAGAAAACGAAGAAATTACTTGAAATTTTGACCCTAAAAATTTTTTTTTATAATTTAGCTGACTTAACATTTTCCCGTTTTTTTTTTGTTTGTGT
This sequence comes from Fragum fragum, assembly GCA_946902895.1. Lineage (NCBI taxonomy): Eukaryota > Metazoa > Mollusca > Bivalvia > Cardiida > Cardiidae > Fragum > Fragum fragum. Next base: position 35,607,307 of record OX336365.1, read on the forward strand.
GTTTTTTTTTATTATGTGAGACCCGTCCAAATTCAAAGGTTTGGCAGATGAGAATTTATAGTCAAATTTATTTGAAATCATCTTTTCGATGGTTCAGCGCAAAACAATTATAACTGCCTATAGGTTTATACCCTGTTACAACTGTTTCGCACTGAACCATCAATTTGGTAGGGTAGAAAATATTGTGGAAAAAGAAGAAATTGCTTGTTTTCTTAAGTATAAAAATACAGGGATGGAAAACGAGGGATTAAACAGGAAAGGGTAAATACTGTCATCTTAAACTTCTTTCAGTTTGGACCAGTCTGAGATTTTGTTGTTTGGTAATGTGTTATGAGTGTTTCATAATTTATTCTATTGTGAAACTCTTTAGAAATAACATTAAAGATTGAACGACAGCTAGCCATAACAAACGGTACTTCAAACAGCAGTAGAGGGTTAGTGTTAGTTTCTAGACAGCAATGAATTTTTGGTTACTGAGAACAAAACAAAAAGTTAATTGTTTGTGGTAACCTTAATATTGCAACTCCTGTAGTAGTAGTGTTTAGACTGCCCTTCAGATAGACATTGGAGATTACTAACTGAATGAATGAATAGAATAGAATTGAATTGACTAATCTATTTTTCAATTGACAGCAGTGTATTTTCAATTCTTCAACAAAGAATTACATTATGTCAATAACTAATTGTGTCTATTCATTTTTCATTATTTTTCATTCATTTATCATCACTATCATTTGTCCATATGAGCAATAATGATTTGTTTTGATTTGTTACTTTTGTTTGCTTCATTTTCCTTTCAGATAGCGTCTTTTACATGTGATAAATCACCAGCTGGGTGTTATAAACCCTGAGTAATGCTAGACAGATAGTTTTACATAATCAAAGTTTTAAATTACTGCTTCTCAAGTTTTTCCATTTAAGAGATGAAGAGAATATTTTTTGCTTTCATGGAGGTATGAACCGAAAAACCTTATCACATTGTATCAATACGCGAAGCGGATTCATACATTGTGTGATTAGGTTTTTCGGTTCATACCTCCATGAAAACAAAAAATATTCTCTTCATCTCTTATAATTTTATAGCATCGAGCGAAAAAAATCAAATATTCTAAACATTTTGATACCTTTTTGTATTGGACTATCCTGTGCGGAAGCATACAAAATCATTGCGTGCTCAAGAATTATGTTCATGGAGTTATGAATAATTTGTTTGACCAATCAGAACACCTGTTTTTGCTAGACGAAACTAAACATCAAATTATTGAGACTTTGACTTGGGGTCCTGTTTCCATATGAACTAAGCTATTGACCATCATCTAAATTTCAATGTGTTAAGTTTTGCAGACAGATTGACAAAGGTAAAACAATATACCCTGATCTTTCGATGAGGGGGCATAAAAATTGTAGGATTAAAAACATCTTTTCTCTTACTTGTATCTGCTGGCATCTCAGGTAGAGGGATGTCATGTAACTGTACTCTTTCTGCAATCTTCACTTGTTCTGAAATTGGAAAAAAGGAGTTTATCTAATCATTCTTTAAGCTTCTAATATAGGGTCATGTGTGGCTCAGATGCTTGGGTGGCTGACTCATAACCCAACAGAAGTAGAAGGTTGCAGGTTTAAGCACTTGACACACTTGTCACAAGGGTATGTCCTTGGGTGAGGCATCTAGAGCCCAAGACTAGTCTGATGATATCCAGGTATCACAGTGAACTTTGCTGTGGTATAGATGAAAGATGGTTATATGCAGTGTAAAACTCATTTTAAACAAACAGCCTCTAGTTTAACATGGCTTTTAAAATAGTGCAGCCACATAACACAAATGTATGGATGAAAGTGAAGAATGTAAGAATATCCGATATCACTATCAATTAATTTTCAGAGGGAAAAAATTAACATACTTTTCTTGGGTCCTCATGACCTTAATGTTAAGCATTTACCTATGGTGAAGTCTGATCTTAGTCTACACCTCCTGCTTGTACCTTTCCTGCCAGAGATGTAACTCAATTGATTTTCAAAAGAATTATTGATTATTGACAAGTACTTTCAGTGCTCTCAGCCATATGATCTTAATGCATTTCCTTGAGGGATTGCATTCAACATGACAAGGGTTAAGACTATAGACAACATTATTACCATAATGTATTTGAAGGCGCTCTCTTTTCTTTTCATATTCTATTTCAGCCTTTTTCAGTTCTTTTGAATATTCTGGATTTTCTTTTTCCTGCAAAGATAAATTCAGTCTTATGAAACATAAAAAAAGAAACAGAAAATGCTGAACACTTTAACCCTTTCCCGTTCAAACACGGGATTTCACTTTCCTGTGATTTTATACTCAAGAAAACATTGTGGAAAAAGAAGAAATTTCTTTTCAAGCAATTTCTCCTTTTTCCACAATATTTTCTCCCATATAGGATGGTTTCATTTCAAATGGCATCCAGTTTTCATTGTCGTCTGCAACCTCTTTCAATTTGGACTAGTCTAAAATTTCCAAAAACGGGAAAGGGTTAATAAAGTGCCTGGATTCACTACTAATTTCATTTCTGCTCTTCAGTCGATACCAGTTAAATTGCTTTCTTAACAAAGAAAATCAATAACTGGTTAACCTTGAGCCTACTGTTTATGTTTTATCCCATTTACACACAATCCCTCCTTTTTACACCCACAAGATATTTGGCAATGCTTTGGAAAATATTGTGGAAAATGAAGAAAATGCTTGTGAAAAGGAAAATCTCCATTTTACACAGCATTCTCTTCATAGACAGATCATGATTTTTTAAGACTTCATCAACTCAAAACTGTATTTTGCAACTTTTTTTCAATTTGGACCAGTCTAAAATATTGTCAAATGGTAATTAATTATTCTAGTCAAGATAATGAAAATAGTGATTATAATACTGCTAGTTAAAACAAGAGCATCGCCTACAGGTAACTACACTCGGCTGTTGGGTGCTGGATATACGACAAAGGCATCTAAAGTTATCTCCCATAATAGTATAGGTTGCTCTTTTGATAGTGAACAAGTGTGCCAAGTTTCAAGTGAATGCCTTTAGTAGAACCAGAGATATCACGAAATGTCAAAGTTTTCGAAAGACAACAACAACAACAACGGCACCAAGGCTATAGCATTTCCCAATTGTTATTCTTGAGGGGCGTCAAAAAGTGTCATTGTGTGTAATTTGTTCCCACATCAGCAATAAGAAGTAAATATACTTACATACAGCCTCATGACTCGTGTAAAGGTTTCTCGTAATTTCTTTCTTTTGTCTTTCAAAACTTTTTCATTCAACTTTGGTGCTTCAATCGGATCAAACTCTGTGGAAAAACATTTAAAAATATTTCTTTTTTTCAACAACAATCAAGATTAATTTTCAAGAAAGAAATAAGTTTCTTCTATTGGAGAATGAATAGACTGCCTTCACATGCATTTTTTTCTTTTTCACAATGCTTTATTGTAGATAATTATCTTGGCAGACTCGTCCAAATTCAAAGAAGTTGTAGACAATACTTGGAAGTTAATGAAATCTTATGGATAATGAGAATTATTTTTAATTATCAACAATGTTTTCGAATACTTTTTCTAGAGGGGCATAAAAATGCAGGACAGTGTTGGAATGGAGTAATACTTAGATTTTCGTAGTAATGAATCAAAATCTCTTACCCATCTGATCTATGATTTCCATTTCTTCTAACAATTTTAATGGATCTTTGCCTTTCAAAACAGCAGTTCGCACCATCATCCGCTGCTTTTTATTCTAAATAGAAACCATTAATAAAATGTGAGAAATTGTCCACCAATAAACTACATGTATATCCAAAACCAGGCAGGTTCTTCATAGCATTGCAAAGAATTAACATACAGAATTAGACAAAATTTAAATGGGCACTCAGGACTCGTGTTTGACTTGTGACCCCAAAAATCTGAAATTATCCTATTTCAAATCTTTGAAATTTTGACCCCCTTAGAGAAATCTCTTATGGTTAAAACAGGGTTTTATCCCTCATTTTTTTTAAATTATGTATCTTATGCCATTGAAAACTGTACAAATTAATTGCAAATATTTACTAATTATTCGCTTTTTTTATCCCTTCAAAATCAGCTTTGACCCCTTTAATTTCATAGCCAAGGAGTCAGTGTGTCCTCAATTTCAAATGTCAGCATGAGGTTACACATTATATCTAAGACAAGAACTAGTCATACCAATATATATGTATATATATACTGTTTTATTTATTTCTCACTTTATTTGTTAATTCATACCTAGAATTAAAGTGAAAAGGTTTTATGTTTAGATATACTTTACAGCTTATGGCCATTGCAGATGACATCAAATTCAGTTTTGACAAAAAAAAACAACAACAAAAAACAAAAAAAACCCCAACAAACAAACAGACCATAACAAAAATTAATCCCCCCAAAACCCACTAGAAATGTGTCACATCACAGACATGGATGTTCATGCTTAAGAGTTTGAAACATGACCTTCAGTTTTGACCTTGAACTAGAAGTATTCAATAAAATAATACCAATAACACTAGTACTCTTGAAGAGAAACAACATTGCAAAGCTAGTTTGAAATTTTTCAATGTAGAACATATACTCGAGACAAGAAGTGGACAACTCCAACACACCAACACACCTAGCAAGCACACACATATGGACACAGGTAACTCTGTATGCCAGTCACCATTACATGGCAGGGGCATAAAAAAACGTGTAGCAGTTCTTTACCTTTTTCAACTCTCTTTTCCTTGCTTCCTTTCCTACAATGAAAAATACATGTAAGTGAAAATTACTTAATATGTTAATTTGAAAGACAAAGAGTCACCAACAAAGTAGACAATATAAGATTTAGGGGAAATCATTCACAAATCGCACAAACAAAGGCGGTCAGAGGACAAAAACATTAAACTATTCAAATACCAGGTTAGTTACAGCAATTCAAAGTAGACATGGGTCTACATTCCACTAAATTTATTTCAGAGTAATGAATAAATGCCAAGAGAGATATGTAAAATTTAAGTGCTATGGCATTTGTTGGAAAGGAGATATGACATGTATGTAAAATCTAATGCTGGAAAAGCCACCCTCACCCTCCCCCCTCAAACCGTAGAAGTAAAAGTAGAAACCTAGGCCAAAACTCTAGCTAATTGGATAATGGAGCAATCATTTGGGTAGCTAATGAAAATGCAAAGATTAAACCATATTCCCAATGACAAAATTTTAGACTAGCTTAAATTAAAAGAAGTTGCAGGCAACCATGTACATGAAATCTTAAAAATCTTTGACTTTCTGTAAGAAAAAGTTGTCCAAAATGAAGAAATTACTTGTTATTAGCTTTTATTTCATTATCCACAAGCTTTTATCATGAGGGAAGTAAAAAGGTATGATAGTGTGGGAGCTGGTTTAATGATAAATGAAGCCAACACTCTTGTTACATTTGTTTCTGGCTACTTTTTTCAGCCTTTTTATCATTTTGGTAGCTTTCGTTATAAAAACAAAGATCATTGTTGATTTGTTTGTGACATGCTTAGTAACACAAATTAGAATATTATGGTTAATTCAAATATAGTATATCTTGATTGATTGCTTATTATATAAACAACCCACTCAAAAAAAAAACAAAACAAAAAAACAAGATGTGTTTGTGAAACACTCTGCCCCCGAAACAGGAGTTCTTTAGAAACGGGTGATTTTTATTGTTTTTTTCTTTGTTTTAGGGAAAAGGGTTAAAATTTTGACCTTGACCTTGATGAAATGACCTTCCCTAGTTGCGCCTTGTTGAGACCTATCTACATACCAAATATTAGCATTGTAACTTAATTAGGGTTGAAGTTATAGGAAAATGTTTAGTTGGCAGGTTAAGTTTTGCAGACAGACAGACGGACGGACACCGGTAAAACAGTATGCCCCCGATCGATATCGATGTGGGGGCATAAAAACATAGACACATATAGAATTTGATCTATTTCAATTCCTAAATGGCTTACTTGTGTAATGCAAACATGATCTGAATTTGCAAATATGATCCGAATTTACCATGAGGTACAATATTAACACATGTTTGTAAGAAATGATATTTGGTATGAAATGACCAATATAGGGTATGAAATAACCAATTCTATGGTACAAGTTATCCAGGTTATGGCATTAATGTTATTTCTTTGCTTGTCTCTGCAAACAGAGCCAAACTCCATGTAAAGGGTATAGTACAAAATGATCAAGTAAAGCAGGGTTAGCTCTGTCTTGAAAAAAGTTGTCGCCATCACTTATGCCAAATGAAAAAAGTTGGGGCCAAATTGAGGAGTTGGTACCAAGTTTGAACATTTCTTAACTGCACTTTCATTTTCTTAACTCATATGTTGTAAAATAAACAATATACATATCAAAATGTTTGTAAAGATGGTCATTCATTTTTAATTTTGTCTTGAATGAATGTAGCCAAGTCATACACTTACAATGATTTTCTCATCTTAAATCAGTGCTTTCAGTACTTTGATAAGAAAATTGTGACTGATGAGAAAAATAGAGAGAAAGAAATAGTTATAAGCCTTACATAATATGTTTGATTTGATAATAAAATAATGTAGACATCTGTAATTTTTAAAAACAAGAGGCCAAAAGTGCCTTATTGGTCACCTGAGTCCAAAGAGCACAAAAACAATTAAAAGTCCACCAGATTATGCTACATACAAAATATCAAAGCTCTAAGCCTTTTAGTTTGGGAAAAGAAGATTTTTAAAATTTTTCACTAAACAAGCCTTTGTTAAACTTGTGACATCTTGGAACGGGCTAATTCTGACCCTGGGGCCATAACTTACACAATCTTGATGGAGGTCCACCAGGTGATGCTACATACAAAATATTAAAGCTCTAGGACCTCCTGTTTGGGAGAAGAAGAGTTTTAAATTTTCACTATATAAGCTCTATATAAAATTTGTGACGTCCAGGAATGGGCTAATTATGACTCTAGGGCCTTAATTCATACAATATTGATAGAGATTCACCAGATGATGCTACATACCAAATATCAAAGCTCTGGGCCTATCTGTTTAAGAGAAGTAGATTTTTAAAGTTTTCACTCTGTAAGCCTATGTTAAATTTATGACATCCAGGAATGGGCTAATTTCAATCCTGAGGTAATAATTTGTACAATCTTGATAGAGGTCCAGAAGAGGATGCTGTATACAAAATATCAAAGTTCTAGGCCCTACTGTTTGGTAGAAGAAGATTTTTATAAGTTTCACTATATAAGCCTATGTTAGATTTGTGACATCTGGGAATCGGCTAATTTTAAACCTGTGGCAATAATTTTTACAATCTTGATAGAGGTCCACCAGATGATGCTGTATACCAAATATCAAAGTTCTTGGCCCTCCTATTTGGGAGAAGAAGATTTTTACTAATTTCACTATATAAGCCCTATGTAAAACTTGTGACGTCCAGGAATTGACTGATTCTGTCTCTGGGGACATGTTTTATACAATCTTGATAGAAATTCACCAGATCAAGCTACATACCAAATATAAAAGCTCTAGGCCCTCTAATTTTGGAGAAGAAGATTTTTTAAATTTGCACTATATAAGCCTATGTTAAACTTATGACGTCTGGGAACAGGCTAATTTTGACCCCGGGGTTATAATTTATACCATATTGATGGAGGTCCACTAGATGATGCCACATACCAAATATCAGAGCTGTAGGTCTTTTGCTTTGGTAGAAAAAGATTTTCAAAGTTGTCACTATGTAAGCTTATGTACCCCACCCACCTTTGCCCCCTCCTACTACAGGCATTTCTTGACATATTTTTTTTTCATGTACAAACTTGATAGTTCTTGTCCTAAAGACTCCAAATACCTATTGTGAATCTAATCTGACAGCTGGTTCATGACAAGAAGATTTTTAAAGATGTACCCTTTTTGGCCCCTTATGGAGCCCCATGGGGAGATAACTTCATGATGTGTACAAATCTGACACGCCTTCCCATAAGGATGCTTCCTGCCAAGTTTGGTTGAATTCCATCTAAGGGTTCTTAAGAAGAAGTAGAAAATGTAAAAAGTTAACACACTACGCACAACGACAGACAAAAACACAATCACAATAGGTCACCATTACCTTCTATCAGGTGACCTAAAAATCGGATTAAGGTTGAGCATTCTTGGGTCGTTGAACATAAATAGAAACAGATTGTCTGCTTTTATAACAGTAGAACTCTTGAAATTTCTGTCAAAATTTGACAAACTACTACTTTTTCTATCAACAGCTAATCCAAATATCCTTCTTATCACCCATAAATGCTGATTCGGTGTTTTAGGAAGGATTTGCAGTAGCGGTGCCGAGATTAGAAACTGACTGAAACTGGCAGCAGAAATGTATGAATATATGCCCCAAATCGGCATTTGTGTCCATCAGGAAGAGGCAAATGGTAGCCAGTTTAATTAAAATTTTCTTAATTGAGCCAATTTATAACTGAAAATTGAGGTCTATTGTTATATAAACTGATAGCCATCAACCAAGAAGTTTCATCCGGTCATCCCTAATACTAATTAAGTCACGCCCACAACACAACCAATGAGCGTATTTCATTCATCTTATTTGCTGTCAATAAGAACTGTTATTAAATTTGGCAATGTGTCGGTCTTGTGTCAGACTCGATGACATAATTGACACGATATACAAGCCCTTGAGAATTAATACACACTTGGCCCTCAGCATTAATAACTCGAGATTAGTCAAAGTAAATGTATGTATTAACAAAACTTTACATTTTTTGGCGCCACAAACTTTTGCCAAATGAAAAAAAATTGCGCTAGAATTTAATTTTGTTGCATTTGGCAACAATGGCGATCAACAGCGCGAACCCTTTAAAGGAAAAGCCAGAATTAAGGTATGTACCTCGGTTTAAGTACTCTATCTAGATGAAGGTCAGTGAATTATGTGATAAACATGTGTATTGGGATTAAAAACTATTAAAGCTGACCTTAGTCAAATTACTATTTATTGTCAAATGCATATATGACTCTACTCATTCAATCAATGGACAGTTCATCTGTGGAATGGTCTAAGTGAAAGTACTGTTTCGGCCAAAAGTTTAAATATTTTCAAGTCAGCATTAAACAATGAACACTGGAATGACACCAAATTCAACTCAACATGTTATGTGTAAAGCACTCCCTAGTTAATAACTAGATTTTTAAGTCATTAGAGTAATTAACGAAGACATTCACAAGAGGGGCCATAATAGCTTCCACTAAGACGACGGCCTAACTATCCAGGTATCAATTTAATTTTGGCTCAAGCAAAAATTGCCTTAAAGTTAATCCCAAATTAAAGTTTGCATTATATGCTTCAATGATTTAATGGTAAATAGTTACAGTAGTTAACCCTTTCCCGTATAAACCCATGATTTTACATCACTGTGATTTTATACTGGAGAAAACATTGTGGAAAATGTAAAAATTGCTTGTGATCCGATGATTGGAATGAAATGGTAATAAAAATCAGTTTCATGAGGTTGATTTTAAACTTAAAGTACAATTTTGTTAAAAAAATGCAGGACCAAGACGCCAAACGGCTGAAATTATAGTAGGCCATCCCCCATAATTAAATGTCCGAATATAGAGCATCCGAATACTGGTGCCCTTACTTGCTTGGTCTGTTGGATTCATGTACTTTCCACTTTTAGTGGTATTTATAGATCGTCGACCCATGGCTCTTTCTTTTATTTATTCGCAGCTTTGAAATATATTCTAGCAAGTGATTTCTGATTAAAAGCGTTGTTTTCAAGCCAAATGCCACATTTCGATGCGGGTCAATATTTATCTCAAAGTAGTTAGGCTAAATTTCGCGACTTTGTTTTTTTTTTTCAAATTTGATAATTTTGCTCTTTTCGTCGTTAAAAATCAAAATTTTTAATTTTAAGGGGTGTATTAGTAAAAAACAATCATTTTACACGAAATAGGAAAAATAACAGCAGCATATTTTACGACAATCTAATTTACAATAAAAACAGGAACTGGATGCAGGAAATAATAGAAGTTGTAAATTAGAAAAGATTCTGACAGCAACCATGTCAGATAGGCTAAATATGGAGGACATCAGCATACTTAAGTCAGAAATTGATTCTAAGCTTGAAAAGGTGATTGAAAGCCGAAAAAATACATGTTTCATTTGTGAAATTTGCTAACTTCGACATTCCCTGAAAGAGTTGTTACACTACAGTTCAGTTTCTACTATTCTAGTTTATCATACGGCCTATCCATTACTATCAAGAAGTTATGATTTTCAAAGTGAGAAGCTTTTGTTTAAAGACATGTTCTTGTAGTAGTTTTCTCCATAGCATGAAGGAGAACCTGAGTAAATGGGTTTGCCAGGTAATATGGTTTGTGGTTGGGCTCTCTCTAATCCTGATTTTTTTAAATACTGCACTGTATTCACCGGATTAGTTATCTACGCCATGTTAAAAAAGAATTAAATATGCCAGAAGAATTGTTAAAATTATTGTAACATGCAGAGCTGGTAGACAAAGCCTATCCATTCAGAGAAAAGTATGCTCAACCTAATGAATCAGGTTGACATTGTCTACATGTTAGTACAAATAGTCACTTATTTCTCAGGAGGTTTCCTTATTTTAATACCACTACAATAACCTCCCCTGAAACGTCTGATTACTACCACTGTGAGAAGATTAGTCCCCGAGTCTTGGCCCGGGAGATCCTTGGGTAAGGCACCTCTGGCAGTTGTCATCATCCCATTGCTGCAACCAAATGTTAGTGCAGGGCTGGTAGACAAACCCTATCCATTCAGAGAAAAGGGTCCTCAAACCTAAATGGGTGGACTTTGTCCATATGTAACTACAAATAGACCTTTTCACGCAAAGCGCCAGATGACTAAAAAGTCTACATCCGTTAGACGCTTTCAAAAAATAACAATAACAACATTTTCCTGTTGCGGGGAGTTTTTACTTCCGGTTTGAAAAACTCAATAGAAAATAAGAAGGCTCGATACGACCCCGAACTTTAACAGTGTTAAAATGTCAGAAAACAAGTTTCTTTTTGTGAAATCAGTGTTTACAAATCCGAACAATAGATGGGAAAATGGTTTGAAAAATGTTCCGGCCTTTGACATATCAAAATTTATAAAATATTAGTGGAATTGCGGGACAAATCGACAAAGAAAGCGTCCAAGCCTTCAAGTCGTGGAAGGCGTTTAAATACTTTGAAGAGGGATTTGTCCAGAGACTCAGTCACATTGAAAAAACTGTGGAAAATACCAGCTTGTATTTAATCAGTTCCCGTGTCCTTGCTTCATACCAGGGAAAATCCTACCAAACTTACGTTAGATTTTAATTGAAATCGTACCTCGCAGGGGATTTTGCAATGCAGCATTTCGCATTCTGTCATTTCATCTGACCGCTCATGTGAAATCTGAACTTCCTTCTGCACATTTCTAAGATCAATTTCTGGCAACAAAACGCGTTTCTTGGTGTAACACACGCTACAGTTTTCTTTCACAAGGGTTTCTACTGCTCCGTCATATTTGGACGATTTCATACTGGAAACAGTAGCTCTCCTTTGCCTCAATGTTACTGGCAAAGTCACCGGAAGATTCATTGTCGGTATAAAGTCCACAGACGTTGGATCATCACTTCTCTTTCCATTCACAAAATGTCAACCATAAAATAAATAAATTATTCGTTGGTGCAAATTAATTTCTTCCATGGAGGACTCTCCTAGTTGCCTTTATCCATAATTTTCTTCTAGACTCCGGTTTCTTCGGAATTCTATGGAAGGATATATTAGAGTTATGCCTTGTCGATCTACAATCTGCCACGCAACAATTGTCATTTCCACCCATCTTTTTAGGATAATATATATCCCACAGCAAAAAGTATCCACTCAAAGTTGTTAAGCGTATTCAATTTATTTTTATTTTTGGTAAAAGATTGAAATGATAATGATAAATAAATAAACACCATGCAATAATATTCCCGTGCCGATTGAAAACGACGTCTGGTCGGATTCTTTGATTCGTCGATGAGGGCCTAGTACTTGGCGGCATATCGGTTGAAACATAAAAAGACAAATTTGTTTCATCAATTCCTAAATTTTACTAATATACATAAAAAGTGTGCGGTGTTGTTTATTGGATGCTTGGTGACATGTTGCCGTCTACACATAACACCATATAGATATGTGATATACCAAAGGGAACCCTTTACATCAGGACTGTATACCGAACAGCACTCCCTTATAATCATTACATTTGATTATTTCTATTTTTCATGTATATGGAAATTCAAAATTGAGAGCACTATATATTAACGAAAAAAGGATTATTACAGAAATCATAATAGTATGATGACGATGTTAATAGTGCACTATTAACATCGTCATCATACTATTATGATTTCTGTAATAATCCTTTTTTCGTTAATATATAGTGCTCTCAATTTTGAATTTCCATATACACTTTTTAATCGGTATATGGCATATCTAGACGAAAAGCAGATTATATAAATCAAAGAATATATTTTCTCCTTTCCTCCAACACTTCTATTACCAGAACGCTGCGAAAGACAATTTGAGAAGAAGCATATGAAAACATTGTGGAAAATGAAGAAATTGCTTGGATAAAGTAATTTCTTCAGTAACCACAATATTTTTCCTGTCCCATAAGGAAACAAAAAGAAAATAAATAAACAATTCAATTCCATTAGCTCTAAAATGTCGTCTGCAGCTTCTTTTGAACCAGTCAAAAAATTCATTCATTGGGAATGGATTAATATTGGAATGTTATTTTAGTCAATATTATTTCTGTCAAGATGTTTGACACTTGTCCGTATACTGCAAGGCGGGATTTTCCATTCATCAACGTAATCATTCAGTGTTAGCGTCGAGTGTCAAACTATAACTATTTACTTTTCCTTCCTTGTATATGTGTGAGGGGGGGGGGGTTGATTAAAAATATGTCCAAAATATCTTATTTCGTAGGAGATATTATTGTATGAAAGGGTAATTTTTGCAAAACTCGAGGTAGGTAATGTTTCATATGGCCTAGACACCAAGTTGTTTTAAACTTAATTTTGTTACTAATACACGATAATATCATCAATATTACTCGCTACAACTACAACTAGTCTGCATATATCTGCCCACATATTGAAACCCTTTTTGCACCAAAATTTTGATTTTTAACCTTTATTTTTGCTCTTTCAAAATAGACAATTTATATAGGATTATATAGTGATAAATTATCGACTCCCCGCAATCCATCACGTGACAAAGTCTCGGGTAAATATCGCCTTTAACGAGATTCGATTTGACGCATGCGCTGTGAGACCGTGAAAAGGTCTATTGCCACTTGTTTCTCTGGAGGTTTCCTAATTTGCATACCACTAAAAAATCCTCCCCTGAAACTTACACAGTTTATATTTGAGTTCTAAAGCTACTAAATGTAACATTGTTAAAATATAAATATAGCAATAAAATATAAATATAGCAATTATATAGACATGATCAATACATGTACATTACAGACACAAGTTAATCAGAGGTAGATTTTATACATCTTCTCCAAGTACTTTGAATTGCTTAAAGTATTTGATGAATGGACTAAATTTGATGATCAAAATATTCTATTTGATACTATTGACTCTGAATTTCAATAAGCATTTTACTCTGTACCATATTAGAGATTTCTTCTTTGGCTTCAGCAAATCTGTTGAAATGTCCTTTGATAGCTTGGGAATTTTCTCTCAAAAAATTCAAAGATTTTTTTTCAGGGTTCTTTCTCAAACTGGACTATTATTACTAGCGTACCTCAGGGACCTATTCCTATTTATCATATTTGTGAATGCCAGAAACAAGTAATTACCTCTGCAAAATGTTTGCAGTTGACTGCAAAGTGTATAAAGTCTTGCAAAGAGATGCAGATTTTCAATGTGTCTAAAACGATTTACATAAGGAATATGTCTGATAAAGATGGTAATCCATCATCATTGAAAGTAGTAGATGATATAAAAGATCTAGGCACAGGTATACACTTTGAGAAGACTTTAAAATTTGACAAACAACACTGTGAACCCTGCAGATCAGAATGTTGGTCTAATTAGGAGATCATTCAAACATCTTAATAAAGAACCCTTAGTCTGTTGTCACTGTATTCAAGATGATATGACAAAAATGCTTTGATCTAATTCAGCTTTTAGTGAGCTATTTGATTGTTCTGAAATACCTACCAAAGGAGTCTGGACATAGTAAGAACATGGTATCAACATTCTTTGAAGACAATGAGACTCAACTCGTTTTGTGTTTGAGTTATTTAATCTTGTAGCTTGTTACCCAAAAACATTGTTCTGCAGCATTAGTGTTAAGCTGTAAACCTATGTATGATAGACTTTATCAACACCGCAAGCATGCATTATCAGACATTTAATAATAAACAGCCATCTGCTTATATAGCAAAACTAACTCACCAAAGTGGACTATCTTGTATGTACCAACTTGATATAGAAGATGAGTCATTGGTTCTTAACAGCAATACCACTATGATTTATCAAAGTATCAAAATACTCTGAACCCATTCAAATTAGGGGAACTAATGCATCAATGTAGTTAGAATAAACCCTTCAGAAAAAACATTATGTCCTCAGATACATAATCTTATGTATATAGCTGTTTTTATTCTGGACTATCACTTGTCTTTCTCAGTGAATTTAAAGTAGATTCATCAAGTCTACACCAGAGGTTAAATTTGACATCCACTGAGATTTTAATTTAGCCTGAATGAGAACCCAATTTCATAGACATGAACATTAGTAAGAAATTACTAGCCACTATGACCACTGTTACTTTACCCGTGAGTTTAGGAGATATCTTCCTAATTCAGCTCAGAGTATTGTTTATAAGCCATTGTTTATTAATGAGAAAGCTGCACACTTTAGGTTCCATAGGTAGTATCATGTGGACATTGATGAGAAAGATCTTGGTGGATGAAGTTGGTCATATATTGGTATCATCTTCTCTGTCCATCTGGAGAAATTCGCTTGAAATTTTGACAGAATGTTCCTAGTCACCTGATCTTTCTAATATTGTTAGGGTTTTGCCATTTTAGGCTGCTTCACTGAAAATGGGGCTTAATGCAAAATTTCTTGTAAACACATCTCCTCCTATATTTATCGAAAATTTTTAATGAAATTTTCACAGAATGTCCTAGTCACTTGACTACGAGCACATTGTAAGTGTTGGAAAAAGAGACTTGATGCAAATGTCTGGTGTATATTGTTACTATGGCACTCTTTTTATCTCATCTGAGCACGAAGTGTTCAAGTGAGCTATTGTGATTACCCTTTTTCTGGTGTCAGTCCATTGTGCGTCATGTGTCATCCATCAACAATTTCTTTAAACAACATCTCCTCCTAAACCATTTTGCCAATTTGAACCAAATTTGGCAGAAATGTTCCTTTGGTGGTCCCCTCTGTAAAAGAAAAAGAGTTGAAATCCGTTAAAAACTCTGGGTGCCATGGAAATGAAGGTGTAATTTTAAAATAATCTTTAAAAATCTTCTCCTCCTGACCCAGAAAGTGCAGACGCTTGATATTTTGCATGAAGCATCAGTTCATTTACTTCTTTCATATGTCTGAAAATATTACCCATGGATTCAGAGGTCAGAAAAAATGTACTTTTCCTTTCAAATTAGTCCTAAAGCTTTGGAATTTGCCATTAAGACTTTAGGACTGAGCCTATATTTGTATAAAGTATGGTCAAGCCCCCTTGTATCATTATCCTAACCTTACCAAAATTAGACTGTTGAAAGAAAAGAGCCTTTATCTCAGGTGAGAGACCAAGGGCTAATGACCCTCTTATTTTAAACATTACAGGAGATGAGTAACCTGTCTCTTTTGCGAGATACACTGAGAAAAAGTAACACAAACACAGAGAATATGCTTGGGATTTTGAGCAGTTTTGAGAACAGACTTCGCAAGCTTGAGCAGACCATTGTACCGGTATATAATGAAACAGAAAACTTGAGACGCAGACAAGAAAGTATCCTTTACTTGCTTAACCCATTACAACACAATAAAATTTTGGACTGGTCCAAATTGACAGGAGTTGCAGACGACAATTGATTGAGAGGCATGGAAAAGCATGATTGGTTGGGTTTGGATTTAATTAATCTACCTATTTGACTATCCATATGATTTATAATATCATATTGATTTTCCCATTCTATACAATTGCAAAGTCTCAACCTATAGTAGAAGACATAATTTTAGACTGGTCTCAATTGAAACTGCAGATGACAAATTCAAGTTGATGAAATTTTAAGATCTTAATCTTTTTGAGTAAAAAGCTTTGTGTAAAATGAAGAAATTAATTATTAAAAACAATTAGGCCACCAAGCTTTCTGACATTTGACATAAGTCATTTTGCCATTCACATCTCTCTTATTATGGGCAAATTGTTAGCTAAGAGTAAAAACATCATAAGTGTCTATCCTTTGTATAGACACTTATGATGTTTTTACACTAAGCCACCAAAATGACAAGTAGTGGGCCTTAGTGGGATGAGCAGCTGCTAGCTCAGATCGAATGCTGTGGTTTGTATTGATTTGAGAGCTAACAGGAAGCCATGGTTAGGTGCACCAACCATCATGATACGTAACTGAAGTACCGTTAAAAAGTGCATTGAACTTAAAACAATCAATCACTTTACCTATTATTGTTTTACAAATTTTTGTTTTTTTCCAAATTCAAAGGATTTGCAGACAACATTATAAAGTAAGTACAATTTAAAAAGTCACCTGCCTATATGATAGAAAATTTTGCGGGAAAAGAGGAAATTGCTTGTTACAAATAATTTCTTCTTTTTACAAAATGTTTTCTCAAGTACAATATCACAGGGACCTAAAAGCGAGGGATTGCACAGCAAAGGGTTATTGCAGGTCAAGCTACACATACTGTTTGTTTTCTTAACAAATCACTCAGACATCGACAAAACAATGACCACACTAGACCATGTACTTGGGTATTACCATATATCACAAGAAGCAGAAATCATGATTAAAGATGGGTATGTATAAGTTATACTTACTGTCGAATTGTCTTATAATGTATGTATATAACTAATCATAACTCATTAACAGACAGCAAAACTTTAGACTTGTCTAAATTGAAAGGGGTTGCAGACAATAATTCAAAATTTATGAAAGTTTAGATTTGTTCGCCTTTCTGGGTAGAAAACATTGTGGAAAATGAAGATATTGCTTGTTACAAGCGATTTCTATACTTTATACTCTGTTTTCCTAATAGCTTTTTCTTCAGTGATATTGTGTGAGAATAGGTTGATTGGGTTTAAGTCTTTACAATTCTATACTGGTTCAATTCATTTCTTGAAAGCACAATTAAGTTTTATCAGATTACAGAAGTTGTCAATTTGCTATGTGACAGTGCGAGAAATACTTTAGAAAAGGGAGCCATTTGATTTTTCTGTTTTCTCTGTGCCTGCCTAGTTTTCAAGAGCTTCCTGTCTGAAAATTATATAAAGTCTGAATTACAGTTATTTAAGTAGAAATGAATAAAAAAGCCAGTATTTAAAGGACTAATTATTCTGATTATTCACACACTCTATGCACACTTTTTTATGCTATAGGCATTTAGCCTAATTTTAATTGATCTTCAAGAAAAAATTAGGGAAAAAAAAATGTTGGAAATGAAACAAATTGCTTGTAACCATTGAAGAAAAGGATTTTCAAAGTTTCACCAACTTGACATTATTGTTTGCTACTTATTTTAATTTGGACCAGGCTAACATTTTGTTATTCCTAAATGGGCCTTTATCATCTATTTTTAGCTCAGCTATTTTGGAGAAAACCCGAGGTATTGCTAAGGCCAAGTTGTCAACAGCATCTGCATCAGTGTCAGCCTTGTCATCCAAAACTTTGAAATTTTGTATTATCTCTGGTATACTGAACACATGCACTTGAAAATCAGTATATATGTTGGCTGTTAACCCTTGGCATGCTGAACCCAGATTATTGCGGTTTTGGCAGGAGGTGTAGACCAAGATCAGCCTGCACGTAAGTGCAGTCTGATCTTGGTCTACACCTCCTGATTGTACTTTTCCTGTCAGAGTTATTTATGAAGTTGATTTAGAAAAGAAATATTGATTATTGAACAGCAAGTTCTATCAGTCCTTTCAGCCCTTTGATTTTACAGCTATTCAGTAAGGTAGTGTATACAGCACAACAAGGGTTAAGAAAGCATTCTAAATCCATAAGGGGGATAACTCCAAATACATTTTTAAACAAATTATGCCTCTTTGAAGGTTTACCTGTTTTCAAGTACTTGAATAGCCGAGCATTGGCATCTACATGAAGTGCTCTTGTTCTAGTTTAGATGTCTACAAATACATGGCAAAGTTTATGAATTTTCTTTGTAATTCTATTTCACAGACCTGAAGTTCACGGTCTGGATAATTATTTACAACAAATGGATAAAGTAATGGAAGCCTTGAAATACTTTAAAAAACACAACCAGAATACTGTGGAACTCAGAGAAGTTGTGAGTATTCTTAATGAGGACATTTTCCTGTTTAACCCATTACAAGGAGGCAAAATTTTAGACTAGCCTAAATTAAGAGTTGCAGCCAACAATTAAAGTTTATGAATTTTTTCAACTTTCTGAATTTGAAATATTGTGGAAAATGAAGAAATTACTTTGTTAAAGCTATTTCTCCATTTTCTCAATGTTTTCCCAATTGTTTTGTTGAGGGGCATAAAAAGCATCATTGTGTGAGAATGAGTTAATCAATGATTATCATGCAACCCTTAATATAATATGAAAAAAAAACCCTGAAAATAGAAGAAACTGCTATCACAGCTTTTATTTATCCCTTGCTAAAAGTGTACACATGTTATTTTTAGCTCCACTGGCTGAAAGCCAGCAAGCTATTGTCATGGCGTTGTGTCTGTCGTGCGACTGTCCATAAACTTTTACTTTAAAAATCTTCTCAGAAAGTACTCAACCAAAGAATTCAACCAAATTTTACAGGAATGATCCTTGGGTGACTCTTTATCAGATTCCTTCAAAGAATTTTGATCAGATGAAAAACATGGCTTTTAAGGGCGGGTCTAATTTCCATATATGGTGAAAGCTTTAAAAATCTTCTTCTCGGAAACAAATTGATGGATTTCAACCAAATTTTACAGCATTGCTCAGTGTGACACTTAATCAGATTCCTTCAAAGAATTTAGATTGGATGAAATATATGGCTTTAATGGGCCGGGCTTTTCTTTATATGGTGAAAACTTTGAAAATCTTTACTCAGATACAAATGTATGGATTTCAACCAAATTTCAGTGGATTGATCCTTTGGTGACCTTTTATTAAATTCCTTCAAAGAATTTTGATAGGACAGAATACATGGTTTTTATGGGCGAGGAATTATTTCCATATATTGTGAAAGCTTTGAAAATCTTCTTCTAAGAAACCATTTGATTGATTTCAACAAAATTTCACCAGAATGATCCTTTGGTGACCCCTTATTAGATTGCTAAAAAGGAATTGATTGGCTGTTAACATTGCTTTAATTGATTGGGCTTATTTTCATATATGATAAACTGTGAAAAGCTACAAAAGCAGGATGGTTTCAACAAAATTTCTCAGGAATGATAAGTAAATTCAGGCTGGTGGAGCGAATAAGGGGCTCAAGCGCCTCTACTTGAAATTTTGAAATAGGCATGAAATATTTTGGGCTTTAGTAGTTTGCTTTAAAGTAGTGTAAAGAATGGAAATGCAAATGGTATACGGTTTCAGTACTGTAGGAGGCAGCAATCAACTCAAACAACTAAATACATGGAAATATCTCTCTTTATTCTCTAGGCCAGGGTGTTTGAGCAAGGTAAAGACTGTCTACAAGTTGAATTCCACACATTATTGGCTAGACATGGACGTCCTGTACCTCCTATAATTATCATGGACATGGTGGCTGGGGAGGAAGGTAAGATTTGTTTTGGATTTAACACTGCTTTGAAGATTTGTTTTGGATTTTAACACTGCTTTGAACAATCTTTCATTTTCACCAAAGGTAAGGAATAATTGGTTATAATATGGATATAATATGGCAAAGTTTATCAACTGCTTGTTAACTTATTGTCAAGATAAAGAATTAAATTGTCCCCACAAAATTAACACACACACGTACACACAAAATATTTTGTAAATTCAACCACGAAGTAGTTTGTTTAAAACCGCACAATCAAACAAGATGCTGGTTACCAGCATCAAGCCTCTTTTTATGCCCCTACTGTGTAATGGCAACAGGCAGATAGAGTTACCTCTGTCCATATGTGAGTAGGTGCACATGTTACAGGTGGGTGGGCCGCCGTCATAGCGCAGTTGGTAGCGCGTCGGACTGTCAATCTAGAGGTCCCGGGTTCGATCCCCGACGGCGGCACTCATCCTTTCCGACTATTTGTCTCTCACCAATGGGTCGATAATAGTAGACCTATGTGGGATAGCAGCTGGAGGCTGGGAAAGGATGTAATGGTAGTACTGGTGTGAGAAATACCCGGATTCCATTGTTAGGTGCTCCAGCCGCCGCGATGTAACTGAAAGATTGTTAAAAGCGGCGTAAAACCCCATTCAAACAAACAAAATACAGGTGGGTGGTTGGAAGGATGTGTGTCAGTGTCTCTCTCCTATTTCTATCCAGCACATATGTTCTACATTAATTGATGGATTTCGGAATATCTTGGGGACAGTTGTTCTCCTTGAAGAGCACTAGTGTATTATGTTAGATACACCAAAGTTCATGGTCACGACTGAAGGACATGTGACAATCAATCATGCATCACTAGGGGCATCAGTGTCTGCCACACATTCCTAGTTTTTATGCTCCCAGTAGGGCAAGCATATTTGTGCCGCCTCATCGGTCTGTCTGTCTGCCTCGATTTCTCCACAACCCTTTGGCTGAAGTGGATGAATTACAGATGATATTGCACCAACACATTTTACTCAGTTTTTGGAAAGTTCCAAGGTCAAGGTCACAGTTCAATGTCAAACATTAATATTGAGCTTTTCCAGAGCAGTGTTCCTACAATTATTGATTGATCAAAAAATAACTTTGCACAATTGACCAATTGATGGCCCTTAAAACTTACTCCATTAGCCCTGCCCATTGACTCAATACATGAAGAGTTGCTTCGATATTTAACAGCATTATTTAGCAAAATTTATTACCAGTAGCATCTAATAAAAAAAGCATGGTTGGTTGGTACCATAATGCCGTAACTACAGCTTTACTCAACTATGGATACAGTTTTTAAGTTGTCAAACCAACAGAAAATGCTTCAACATAATGGCAGCCAATGTTGGAGTTCAAACTTCTCTCCCGGCTTAAATGAATTATTTGATTGGTTGTTTGTTTCTTTGATTGACAGCCATGATTTGTTAATTGCTCTCTATCATGAGTAGATGTGCCATTTTTAACAAATTTTTGGATAGCATAGCTCCTTCAATTATAGATGGATTTGAAAATGAATTAGTGCAACTGTTTTCTGTCATTAGTAGATGTAGCATTTGAAAGAAATATTTCGATAGCTTCAATGTCAAGGTCGAAGCTCAAGGTCTTACATTAAAGTTAAGCATGTTTGTAGCATAGCTCCTAAAATTATGGATGGATTTAGAAATAACTTAACACAATTGTTCTCTATCATGAGTTGATGTGCTATCTGAAACAAATTTTCAGATAGCACCAAGTTGAAAGTCTTGCCGCAGTCATAGCGCAGTCGGACTGTCAATCTAGAGGTCCCGGGTTTGATCCCCGGCGGCGGCACTCATCCTTTCCGACTGTTTGTCTCTCATCAATGGGTCGATAATCGTAGACCTATGTGGGATAGCAGGTGGAGGCTAGGAAAGGATGTAATGGTAGTACTGGTGTGAGAAATACCAGGATTCCATTGTTAGGTGCTCCAGCCGTCACGATATAACTGAAAGATTGTTGAAAGCAGCATAAAACCCCATTCAAACAAACAAAACAAAAGTTGAAAGTCACAGCTCAAGCTCGAACGTCTAAATTGAGCATGTCCTAAGCATAGCTCCTTCTATAATAGATGGATTTCAAATTGTCTTTGTACATTTGTTTTCTATCATGAGTAGATGAACATTTGAATTAACTATTTGGATAGCCCCAAGATCAAGGTCATAGCTCAAGGTCTAGTATAAAAATTAAACGTTTTTTTTAACTTTGCACAATTTTTCTCTATCATGGCTGTATTTGGGGAGCACAATCAGTCTCTGACAGCTCTTGTTCATAATGTTTTTATGGTCATATTAATTCAGCACATTGAAATGCAGAATGCTGGTAAAGGTTTAAGTATAAGCCAGTTAAAAAAAAAAAAAAAAACATTTGTTTTGTAACAAACATTTGTTATCTCCAGTTACAATGATATTTATGGCAGAAAAAAACGTATCATTTTCAGATAACTTTACAACTGACAACTTCTTGTTAATAGATCTGCAGGGGACCATGATATCATTTTTTGATGACACCAGTCTTAATGTATAAGAGATATTATATAAAAGATGTTTAATGTATAGATTGTAAAATTAAGATAAAGTCTAGAATGAAAGTCATTTTTCTTATACGATTAAAATTCAGAAACTATCTACTAGACCTATACATATATTTTATCTCTATATACAATTATGATTTCAGAAATAACTGGTGAACCAGATGTTCCTACTGAACAGTTACCAGAGAAAGTGGTTGAAGATTTAAGTGAGATCAGTAAATGGCTGGTTGTAAATGGGAACAATACAGAGTTTATGAAAGATTATATTACCATGAGATCTAGTGTTCTGATTAAGTCTTTGACTGGGTAAGTCTAGATGAATTACTGGTTGTAAATGGGATCATTAGAGTTCAGGAAGGAATATATCATCATGAGGTCTAGTCTTTTTAAAAAGTTTTTAACTTTGGTTAGTCTACATAGATGGCTAGTTATAGATCGGAACAGTACAGAGTTCATGAAAGATTATATTACTTTGATGTTTACTTTGTTTATCTAAATGATAATTTTAACCCTCTCCGGTTTTTTAAAATTCATACTGGTCCAAATTGAAAGAGGTTGCAGATGACAATGAAAAATTGGATGCAATTTAAAATGAAACCATCTTATGTGGTAGAAAAAATTGTGGGAAAAGGATAATTGCTTGTTATAAGCAATATCTTCTTTTTCCACAATGTTCTCTCAAGATATAAATTGCAACGGCATAAACTTCTGGGTTTAAACAGCAAAGGGTTACATGAAACCATTTCCCAGATACAATGGTCCAACTAAAACAACATTTTCATGCAGTGTTTATTGATGGGTCAAAAAGCTTTTCATAGAATAACTACTTGTCTGTAACGTTTCCGGATTGTGAAAAAACTATTGATTGTATAAAGAAAGGTTGAATTTCATTTTGTTATACCTCCCTTACTACTGTTTAAACACGTATATAATTCAAACTGAAAACTTATCAAAACGGCAATCAACGAGTACGATATATTTTCTTTCTTTTTTTAGGGGGGAGGAGGGGGAGAGGGGTGTGTGAACAAAAACTCAAGGTAGTGTGATCACCCTGTTTGCTGTTGTCATGTCTAGTCTACTGTCATTGGTATATACCTGAAACTTGGAACATACTCACAAAACAACTGAAAAAACTAACAAAATTTACCACAATGAGATTGTCAGTATTCAAAAAATCATTGGGGTTGTTGCAAAACCGTTATAAGGTTTCACTTACAACAGTTTTACACCAACCCATTGAAATGCATACCTTTCAACAATTATGACCCATTTTGATTTGTGGCATTTTTATCCTTAAAGTTGAAAATTTTATCTTCCAGGTTAAAAGAACACCTAAAATCTGCAAGTGGTAGCAGTACTGGGATGGCAATGATAGCTCCACATTCTCCAGCTCTGGTAAAATGTGCCCTAATTCTTTATAATTGACGGTTATTGACCACACCCACTGACTCTCACAGGAAGTTTGACTTGGATATTAAATCACATTATTTTGAAAATTCATGGTCAGTTACATTTAACCCTTTCCTGTTCAAACACAGGATTTTACGTCTTTGTGATTTTATACTTGAGAAAACATTGTGGAAAAAGAAGAAATTGCTTGTGACAAGCAATTTCTTCTTTTCCCACAATATTTTCTACCACATAGCATGGTTTCATTTTAAATTGCATCCAATTTTCAATGTCGTCTGCAACCTATTTGAATTTGGACTAGTATAAACTTTCCTAAAACAGGAAAGGGTTAAAAAAAATTAAACTATTATTAGCAACCTAAATATCATAGGTACAGCTCGAATAGCTGTAGTTTTATGATTTGAGTTACCAAACCAACAAAATGCTTAATATCGTTGTTGAAGTTCCTATATGGTCTAAATGAACGTTTGATTAGTCAAATGATTCTTTAGTTAACACTTGTTATCCATCAATTGCAACCATGGAAAAAATGGCTGTTTCAGTTCTACATGTGTTTAACCATTACCATCATTTATCATTTGTCTGTCACAAACTTAACTTGCAATCTATATATTTCCTGTTTCTCCAAAACTTTTGATACTGCTAAAAGTTGGTAAGTATCTCTTCTAATTGTTTATCTAATAAGGTTCATACGATCAATGTCAATTCGCACAATTAGCACAAGAACTAAATTAGAAAAGTTAACCTACAAAAATTTCCTGTATCATCATCATCATTCTTCAAGGTAAAATGTTCATCTAATGGTATCTACCTGCAACAAACTCTAGGTCATCTGACGAGGTCAAATGCTTGAAGATAATATCCTGCTATGAAGATAAACACATCTTGTTTCCAATATATATATTTATGTATGTATAGCTTTTGGTAAGACCTGTCTGTTTGTACCAATTCTGATTTCAAATGCAAAGTCTTTTCAAGGTCACATATATTCAAAATCCAACTTAAACCTTGGTTGTAATATTTGAATGGTAAGAGCTAGGGTCTTCATATTTCATATGAACATTATGTGTGGTTATGTCTTTCAGTAAGTGCCTAGTTCAAGGTCATGTCAAAGGTCAAAGAACAAAGTCACCATTACGAAAAATTGCAGCTAAAGGGGCATATGTGTTTCATAAACAGACTTTATTTTGAAAATTATTTATTTTCATCTATGAAAATGATCATTTTAATTACAGACTGGAAAGTTCACTAGAAAAAATGACACACCTGGAAGGAAAAGCATGAAGAAATTTGCGTAAGTATGCTGTCCAGACTTTGTTTAATCAAATGCTTTTGTAAAATGAATCACTAAAAACCAAAATGAATGTAAATATCATATAAAAATGTCTTGAACTTCCTTTCTATATCATGGTATATTAACACATTTCCACACAACAAACTTTTAGACTAGCCCAAATTGAAGAAGTTGTAAACAACAATTTCAAATCTTTGAAATTTTAAATTCTTTGTCTTTCTTGGAATAAAATAATGTTCCAAAACTATTTTCTTGAGGTGCATGAAAAGACAGGATTGTGTGGGAATTGGTTAAAAGTGTGATAAGTCATCAATATCTAATACAGTCTAGGGTTTCCGTGTTTCCAAGAGTTGATGTCATGATAAATATTGATGGAAAGGAAAAAAAAAATCACTTTCCTGATTAGATATTTGGTTATAAAAAAACTTAGGATCTGTATCTGTATTCATTTTCAAACATATTAATCATTAATATTTTTATGATCTTGTTCACAGGAATTTTTCAAGAAAAGCATCTACTGCACTTTTGAAGTCACCCTTTGATCCAGGTGAGATGGACAAATTATCCTTATTTCTTTTCATCTATCTTTAGAAATTTCATCTGCAATAGCTCATGTCTTGCACAACTCAAGACAACATCAGTGTATCTACAAAGGAGTGAAATTGAACAAGTTCACCATTTAAATTTGCTTTAACAGAGAAGTTTCTTTTGAAAAAAATAATCACAGGTTTATATACTTATATGATTTTAAAGAATAATTGCCAGTTAAATATGCCAGATAAGAAGCAAAATTTAGTTACCGTAATTTGTCCATATATTCGGACACAATTAAATAATTATTTTTTTCATGTTCGAATACATAGATAATTACTCAAGCCAGTGTCCAAATTTATAGATAAATCGTCGTGCGGCCGGGAACAACCATTGCCAATTTTCATGAGTCACTAACTGTTACGTTCGTAAATTTATTCATTATTATTTTATTTTTTTCAGATTGTTTCAAGATACCGGCGAAGACGACGTGAATTTAATGATCAATCACTGATTAAAAACCTTAATAAACGATTTACTTTTCTAAACTGTTGTTTTTCTTTGTTTTAACGATTGATAGAATCCCACATATCACCGTAAGAATACGACAATATCGTAACTGCAGCATGTTCAGGCAAAAATTGTTACGACGTTTCGGCAGTCAAAGTCCGATTTTGAGAGGATGGTAAATTCTTTTTCTGTCATTTGGATATTAATATGGAGAGCTAAACAAAATCTTCGCATTTTAAGTGTTCATGTATTAAAGTCACCAAGAGATAAGAAGTAATTTGTCAGAATAAAATCACGGCATCGGTCAATTACGACAGTTTTTCTCTGATCTGCTTCACATAAATCATCGCGTAATATTGCCCGCAAATTTAAAGTAAATGCAGTGGCCTACCTGTGAGAAAAAATCCTTTTTTTTTAACATTATATCCGTAATGTTTGAAGAGTATTCAGACAGTCGATTACACCATGTAAACTTTCGGCATACTGACAATGGTAAAAATTCGGTCACCAAGAATTCTCACGGGGTACGCGTCTGGCACTTGCCAACTCGGGAAACTCTCCCAAATATAGCTGAACATCTGGCGGCGGCGCCTTTGATCACCTTTCCTCCCTCGTAGTAAAATAAACTGTACCCGAAAACCTTTACTATATATTTGTCGAACGAGACTTGTTACGCGTGTTTTATTGAACAGTATGAGATTAAATTTTCGGATTATTAAAAGATGCGGGGATAAAAAAAGGTAATTTATTTTAATCTACCAATATTATATATTGGATGAGAAGTTAATGATTTTGTGATAAATTAACAAGCAAAATTCTCGCATTTTCCGTATTTAGGGGAAACGTCGTAGTTACGACTGATTCTTCTCAAAGCATATCATTGCATTTTTTTTCTTGATTTGATACGGCCGATGACAATACCCTCGATGAGCTCCGGATACGAGGAAAGTGTAGTAAAATCGAAAGTAGGTTCAGGTCAATTTGACTAATTTCATAGGGTCGCACATGTTAATCGTAGCCATCCTTTCAGAGCAGGTCCTGTCAGGGATAGAAAATAAGGAAATCAGAGAGAGAAACTAAGCGTGACTTTTTAATTGCACCACCTTCATGGTTCTTAGCTTAAGCATATCGAGGTGCGTGCCTATTCTCGGTCACTGTTATAAACCAGGGTTCTCCCCAGAAATTTTTGAAGGCGTAGTGGCAAATGCGCGGCGTGTTGTCTGTTAACATCTTGGTATGACTATACATAATAAAGGTCATTAAAAGTGCTTTTTAGCTTGATTATTGACATCTTGTTGTTTTATTGAGAGTTATTCTAGAATTATATTCTTCAACTTTTTAATTATTATGAGTTGATTTATCTATTCTGAGGCTTATTTTGATACCAACCAATTGTGACATTACTCAGCTTACTTCAACTCTCTATCCTATTTGTTGGAAAGGGCACTAAATTGTCTCATAAAAAGGATGTGAAAAGGAAAGATAATGAAAGAATATACCCAAAAGTCTCATGAGTAAAAAAAAGTGTCAAGTGCTTGTCTATTAGATAGGATTAGCTTTTCATGCTTGGCCATTTTATCAAGTCTGTCCAAAAATCATATCCTTGAGGACTCTTTAAAAAAGCATGGAGTGTTGGATTGACGAAAAATGCCCTTCATCAGAAAAAGAAAAAGAAAATATTATCAGTAATTTCAAAAATGTATTTATAAGATTCCTGTGTGAAATACCTGATTCATTTTCAAATTTCGCATCTTAAAGAGCTCCATTAGATTCTCTGTGTAAAATTTGAAATGCTCATTATTTGCCCATTCAGAAGCCTTCGACTGTCTGACACTATAACTATTCTTCTAACAGTACTTTCAGCTATTTGATTTCAATAAGTTAATGAAAAATGTATAATATATCAGCAGTGTCCAACCTTATTTCTCAAATTATAACATGAAACTTGATCAAATTTATTAAACAAGCGTCTTTACTCTTCTCTTCTTTAAGTGATTTCAGCACTTTGATTTTCAAAAGAGGATTTTGTTTTCCAAATATTATAGCGTGAATGATCTTTTCCTGATTCTAAATAATTATTAAACCATTACTTTTTATAAAAAGAAATCCCTAATTGGTCTAAGGCATTCTTTTCTTGAAGTGCTTTCAGCACTTTGATTTTACTTGGGGTATTATTTCTTTTTTGGGTAAAAAACATGAGAGGATGGGATATTATTAGATAATTATTAAAAGTATGATAATTTTTTTCATCAAACTTTTAAAACAAATTTATTGAAAAAATGGGTTGAACAAACAAGGGTACGAATGTTTGAGATAATGCACTCCATTTTGGATAAAAAATAAATGGACTTATTCCAGAAGATACATGTGTGTAATTATTAAACTGAGTTGAAAACAAGAGCTTAGTATAACTAGGATGGCTTCTATACAAATCTGTCTTTATTATTTTGGCAAATTCTCGTAAGGAAAAAAGATCGCGAATAGGGTATGTTTTCAGCGATCAATGTATGAAATAAACTGACCCAGTAAATCTTTCCTTCAAAAAATTAAATTTTAAACCACTGTGGCTTTAGTTTGATAGTTGTCACATCAAATAACCACATCTTTTACTTTTAACTAGACCAATCTCAGCCGAAGTGACAATTTTCCGGAACCGGGTCGCCATTTTGAATTCATTGTTTACATATTGGTACCTATCAGGCTTGGTGACTGATAGCGAGGTACCAGTGGGAAACGCGAGAAAAAATCGATAATCACCAATTAGTAAGAGTGTAAGGGTCTTATCAATAGAGATGTTATGCAATACCTGGTATACAACATTATAGATAAAGAGCCTGTCGTGTCCGCGCTTCTGCAGCCAATTTTAATGGTTTGCTTTACCCTTTCTTCTGCTTGAATTTAAGCCGTATCGGTGACCAAATTTAAGCGTATCGGCGATCTGAAGACGTATCGTCAAACTCTCTTAATTAATGAAGGCGTATCGGGGCCGATACGCCATAATGGCCTGGGGAGAACCCTGTAAACAATATACACCTGTTGACACTTAACCTAGACAGTTTGGAGATACTGATCGCCAAGATTCCAAATTACCGATAATGGATGCGGTATTTGTTAACCTGATATTTTATGTTCGTAAATTCGGTGTCCGAATTTATAGATAAATTCCAGACACCATTTGTCCGAAATTAGAGGCACAAAATTAATTATTTCATGAAATAATTAATGGTGTCCGAATTCTTGGAGTGTCCGAATATATGGACAAATTACGGTATGTCCTAAAATTTCTTATTGTACTTTGATCTAGAGATTTTTTATCTTCTGAATAAGGGGAAATATAACTGACAAATTTTGTTAATTTTTTTTTTTTGATAAATTGTATTTAATTTTCAGAATTGTAGTTGTAATAACTCCTCTATTAGAATATGGGTTTGGAATGTGGAGTTTTCAGTATCATTACCAGACAACAAAAATTTGCAATTGTCCTCATCAAAGAAGTTACAAATGACGATTGAAATGTTGATTAGAATTTAGATATCTGTGCCTTTTCAGTACAAAAAAATGAGGAAAATGAAGAAAAGACTTGTAACAAGTAATTTCTTCACTTTTCAGGCTGTCTTTTCTATGGTGTTGTAAAAGAGTAGGATTGTTTGGGTTTCAGTTAAGTTGAGGGGAAAATTGTACCAAGTGAACTTATATTGTGTAGATACTTAGAACTGTCTTCTGTTTACCTCTCAATGTGTTTGTAGGTCACAAAAGACAAGGTTCATCAGCAGAATCCAGTAAAGATGAGAGTTGTGATGTAGATATAGATGTTTATATCACTGAACTGACAGCATTACTTAAATTGATGCAGGTATACTCATCATTTTTGCTCAGCGGTTTCTAGAGTAAACACGAGGTATTGTTATTGCCAGGTCTTCAAATCAGCATCTGTGTCTGCATCAATTTCGAAAACTTTGACATTTTTCTCTTAGTACTGAACACATTCACTTAAAACTCTGATTAAATGCTTAACCCATTCCCACACAATGACTCTTTTAAACGCCTCTCAATATGAAGGCTTTGGAAAACATTTTGGAAAATGAAGAAATTGCTTGTTACAAGCAATTTCTTCATTATCCACAATGTTTTCTAACCCAAAAGACAAAGATATTAAAGAAGTCATCAACTGAAAATGGTCATATGCAATTTCTTTGAATTTGGACTGGTTTAAAATTTTATCATGTGGGAATGGTTTAATATCAAAAGAGCAATTTTCTCCAAAAAGGGGGATAACTCTAAATGCATGTTTGAACAAATTATGCCTCTTTTTTGACTTAGAAGTTTTACTCACAGTCAAGCTCTTGAACAGCTGAGGGTTGGCACCTATATGCAGTGCTCTTGTTCACCTAAAACCTTAAGTATACTGTCTCTTGGCAACCAAAATAATATATAAATAGCTTCAATTAGGCTGTATTTATGACTTTTTTTTGGGCCAACCTACAAAAAAGCCTTACAGAGGTAAGTTGGAATAGTATTTGAAATGAAAATATGCGTGCCAAATAGGGCAAAAAGCAATGGGAGAAAAGGGGGATTTCTTGTTACAAGCAACTTCTCTTCTTTGTATATTTTCAGAAGTTAATTTGTTTTAGCTGGTCAATATAGAATATTGTATGTTGATTGATTTGTTGAAGCAGTCTGATTCTTAATTTCAGTTAGTAGAATAGGTCTTTAAACCCAGTACCACATGACAAAATTTTAGAACTGGTCCATATTGAAAGAACTTGCAAATGACAATTTCAGGTTGATGAAATTTAAAAAATCTTTGTCTTTGAGCGTAAAAACATTTTTGATATTGAAGAAATTGCTTTTTACAAGCAATTTCTTCATTGTCCTTAATGTTTTTCAAACCCGTTTTGGTGAGGGGCTTCAAAAAGGAGGATTGTGTTAGAATAGATTAAACTTTCATACGTATAGTTTATTTACAGAGTGAGTTGCAGTTACTCATCCAAATTATTCCAGAGAAATTCCAGAGATCTGTTTATGACAACATTGTACAACCTGGACTTGAAGCTGTTGTCAATGAGGGGGAGGTAACAGATATTTTTTTTTTTGGTTTTTTTTAGTTCTCTTTGTGTATTATTTTGATGTTATTGGTATATGATTTTAACCCATCCCACACAATCCCTCCTTTTTATGCCCCTCAAGAAAAAAGCTTTGGAAAACTTAGGACATAGAAGAAATTGCTTGTTTCAAGCAATTGCTTCTATATTCACAATGTTTTCTACCCCAAAAGATAAAGAATTTCAGAATTTCACCAACCTAGAATTTTTGTCTATATTTCCTTTCAATTTGGATCAGTCTAAAATTTTGACAAGTGGGAATGGGTTAATGGACTTTGAGCAATATCACCCAAATTCAGGTTTACAAATAAGTCCTTCGATTGATTAATGTTTTGATAAATGTAAGCTGAAATGTTATTATCAAATATCACTTTTACACGGCCAAGGGTACCTGAGCAATGATTTTTTTGATAAGATTTTTTCATGCAAACAAACAGACAAAATATGAAATATTGATATCTGAAGTTTTTTTTCAGACTCTTGCAGCCTATTCCAGAAAGAATATTGGTAAACGTGAATTCAGCACTGTTCTTGCCATTTTTCCTGTTGTCAAACATTTAAGGTCCATCAAACCAGAGTTTGACAGAAACTTAGAGGTAATTCTTACAAAATTAGTTTAAATTAACTTGTGTATAGGGCCTTTCTTAACTGAAATTACACATTAACTCATTAGAGCTTTACTTGAATATTAACTCATTTGAGCTTTACTTGTGTATAACCTCTACTCTCTGTTTGGGGGTGTAAATGAAGTCTGCTCATTTTCTGTAAATTATTTCATGGATTTGATTCAAACTTCACAGGTATGTTATGTTCCATTTACTTTTTTGCAGTGTTAGGGCCCTTTGATGAAAAATACTATCCACTCATTTTCTCTAACATTATTGATTTGATTTTTTCCAACTATAGGGTAGACTCAGTATCAAGAAGAGTTTTGTATATCCTACTTTCGTTACACTGCATATACTTTTTACCGAGTTATGGCCCTTTAATGAAAAATCTTGTCGGCTTATTTTCTCTAAATATATTCAATGGATTTTATTCAAAATCATAGGTAGACTCAGTATCAAGCAGAGATGTGCATATTCTAGTTTGGTTATGCTCCATCTACTTTTAAGCTCATCTGAGCACGAAGTCATCATCTGGCGTCTGTTAGTCTGTCCATCCATAGAAATAAAGAAGGATATGTTTGTAAATCTTCTTCAACCAAACAATTAGGCCTAGAGCTTTGATATTTGGTGTGTATTAAAACCTATTGACCCTCTACCAAACTTCTCTGTAGAATTACCCTATTCTGAAAATAAACCATTTTCTGTGCAATCTTAGATTTTAGAAAGGAATAAAGAAGGATATCTTTGAAAATCTTCTCCTTCTAAACCATGAGGCATAGAGCTTTGATATTATGTATAAATCACCATCTACTTACCCTCTACCAAAATACTTCAAAGAATTACCGTGAAATTAGCTCTAAATGATAAGATCTTCAATAAAACTAGGAGTAGACCTAAGTGGGATAGCAGCTGGAGGCTAGGAAAGGATGTAATGGTAGTACTGGTGTGAGAAATACCAGGATTCCATTGTTAGGTGCTCCAGCCGCCGCGATATAACTGAAAGATTGTTGAAAGCGACGTAAAACCCCATTCAAACAAACAAATAAAACTAGGATTAAATGGAAAAATCTTTAAAAAATCTTCTTCAAAATAATTGGTTTTAGGGCTTTGATATTTTGTTAATATCATACAGCCTTGAGCCATCCTACTCAGGGGAGCGATATAGGACCATCATGGTCCTCTTGTAAAAGAATTATGGCCCTTTAATGAAAAATCTTGTCCGCTCATTTTCTCAGCAACTTGTAGTTTTGTACTTAACTTCTGTTTAATTATGATTCAAATTTTACAAAAAACAAAGAAAAGATGCTAACTTGCTGTTATGGTTTACTTTTGTTGGCGAATTGGCCCTTTGTGGAAGAAAGTCTTCATTCTAGTGACAAAATGTATTTCTTTGTTAAGGAACCGTTAGGGGAAGATCAAGTCTAGTTTGTGTTTCACAAAGCCATGCTGACTCATCAATCCAATTTGTCTACTGTCCTAGTGATTTTGTGTGCCCCTTTTAAGCTCACAAGAGCACAACGTACTTAAGGGGAGCTTGAAGGATCACTCACTGTCTGTTGTGTCGCCCATCATCAACATTTTCTTTAAACATCTCCTCCTTAACTACTTGGCCTGTTTAGACCAAACTTTACCGGAATGATCCATGGGTGAATATTTTCAAAAACTTTGTCATGAAATTTTGATTTTCAAAAAAAAATCGCGGTGTGGCAGGTGATGCTTATCAGAATTGGAGAACTCTAGAAATAATTCTTTAAAAAAATAAAAAACTTTTCTTCCTGATACACTAAAGGGTATTGGACCCAACTTGACAGGAATGTTCCTTTGGTGACCCTTTTCAAAATTTAACCCTTAAATTTTCTATTCCCCTGAAATTGGATAAGTGGCAGGGTCAGGCTTATTAAATAACAATTTAGGACCGATAAAGCTTTCTAATTGTTTACCCCCAATCCTTCAGTAACTCTCACATTCTTCAGCTGTAACATTAATTTTGACCTGTTCGATCCCCTACGGCGGCACTCATCCTTTCCAACTATTTGTCTCCCACCAATGGGTCGATAATCGTATACCTATGTGGGATAGCAGCTGGAGGCTAGGAAAGGATGTGATGGCGGTACTGGTGGGAGAAATACCAGGAAGCCATTGTTAGGTGCTCCAGCCGCCGTGATATAACTGAAAGATTGTTGAAAGCGGCGTAAAACCCCATTCAAACAAACAAACAAATTTTGACCTGGTCCTCTGTTCAACTTTCAGGGATGTCAGGCACCCACTAGAGCTAAGCTGGCCTCTCTCTTGTCAACACTTGGAAGTACGGTAAGTGTTTTACACACAGCTATGTTGTTAGTCCCTTACTGGCAAAGCCAGTACAGCAAAAGATTAAACAATTAAAAAAAGAGAGATATATGAGTTGTTTGTTTCTTATTTTACTTTCTTAAACTAATGTTTTTTTATCTAACAATTTGAAATTAAAAAAATGATGTTAGAAATAAGTTAATGTCTAATGCTGTAATTATTTCTCAGCTTGCTTTTGTGCTTAATTTGTTCTGTTTGTCATTTTGATGATAACTATATATTTCTGTTAATTTCAGGGAGCCAAAGCTTTAGAAGAGTTTATAGACAATATTAAGAATGATAAAGTATCCAACTTGCCTAGAGATGGAACAGTTCATGAACTTACAAATCAGGTCAGCCCAGCACATGAAATGAGTGTGTGCTTATGTTAGTGTTGAAAGCAATACTGTTTTAGACAAAAGAAAAAAAACTCACAAATCTGTAAAAAACGTTTTCTTCATTTCCCTTCAATGTTTTATACCCAAAAAGTCAATGATTGTAAAAATCCCACGTACTAAAACTGTTGTCTGCAACATTTTGAAATTGGACCAGCCTAAAATTTTGACATTTGGTAAATTGTTACTAGCTTTAAACTGCTACTTTGGGCCTATCTCCTAGGTGGCTGTTTAAGAAAGATTTGACTCTATTTTGGAAAAAGTTTACTTATTAAAACATTTGGTTATATTGTCAAGCCAGCTTGCGATGAGCAAGACATAGTTGTCACTATGACAAGTCGGTGTATGTGCATTAGTGCATTAGTTAGTCCATCCGTCCAAATTTGTCCTGTCAATTACTCATACATTTATGGATGGAATTCAAAATGACTTGGCACAATTATTCTCCATCATGAGTAGGTGTGCCATTTGAAAGATTTTTTAGGATAGTTCTAATGACAAGGTCACAGCTCAAGGTCAAACACTAAAATTGTGATTGTCAAGAGCATTTCTCCTATAATTATGGATGGATTTCAAAATAAATTGGCACAATTATTCTCCATCGCGAGTAGATGTGCCATTTGAAAGAATTTTTTGATATGTTCAAGGTCAAAGCTCAAGGTTAAGCACTAAAATTGTGCTTGTAAGGAGCATGATGCCTACAAAACTTTACGGGCTGGACAGTTGTTGTCCTGGGACAACCATCTAGTTCTTTATCGAAATAGCATCAATATTGTATGCCATTCTGAATTTTTTTGATATTTTTGCATTATGTTGTTCAAAAGTCTCTGAATATGCACATACTTTTTAGATGGTCCAATTTTGTGTGACAGATGACATATGAATTAAGGAAATTACTTTATTAACTAGCATATCAGTTTTTCATTAAAATGTTAAAATGTTTTTAGAAATGGGACTATTTCTTTTAGCTCACCTGAGCATGAAGTGCTCAAGTGAGCTATTATGATCACCTTTTTCTTTGGCTTTGTCAGTTTTCCATCAACAATTTCTTCAAACAATATCTCCTCTCAAACCACTAGGCCAATTTCAACCATATTTGGCAGAAATAGACAGTCCCCTTAAAAATATCTCAAAGAATTGAAATCCATTTAAAAGTCTGGTTTCTATGGCAAGAAAAGATGAATATTGAAATAATCTTTAATAATCTATTTCTGACCCAGAAGGCATAGAGCATTGATATTTTACATTAAACAACAGTATATTGACCTCGTTAAAAACTGGTAAAATCATGACCCTTTGGTCCTGAAGGGCAGAGCCCCAATGTGGTGGGGTTTATGTAAAAATAAAGAAGATTTTTAAATGACATCTCAACCTAATCTTCTGGGCCAATTTGAGCAAAATTTGGCAGAAATGGTTCCTATGTGGCCCTCTATGTAAAAAGCTAAAAGAATTGAAATCCATTGAAAAGTCTGTTTGTCATGGCAAGAAAGGTGAAATTTTAAAATAATCTTTAAAAATCTTCTCCTGATCCAGAAGGCATAGAGTATTGATATTTTGCATGAAACATCAGTATGTAGACCTCTTCAAAATTGCCAAAATCATGACCCTAGGGTCCCCAGGGTGTCGGGTTTGTGTAGAAATAAAAATGTTTTTTAAACATCTCCTCATATACTGTTGGGCCAATTTGAACCTAATTTGGCAGAAATGTTCCTTAGGTTGTCCTCTTTCACAATAGCTTAAATTACATAAATCCAGTTGATGAACTCTTGTTGCTATGGCCATGAAAGATTAATCTTTTAAAATCTTCTCCTCCTGACTCAGTTGGTTTTAAGCTTTGATATTTAGCATGAAGCATCAGTTCATCGCCTTCTTTTTTATTAGTAGAATTTACCAGGAATCCATTTGTAAGTGCTCCAGCATCCGCGATATATGACTGATATACTGTTAAAAGCAGCGTTTAACCCAATTCAATCAATCAATTATTTCTAGAATTATTACCTTTGGATAAAGAGGGGAGAAAAGGTGTTCATCCTATTTCATATAAGATCATAAGCCTTTAAATTTGTCATTAAGACTTTGGCATCCCCAAGTATAGAGTCTATAGATAAATAAAGTATGGTCAGGCCCACTTGTACCATAATCCTAACCTTACACTATATTGGATTGTTGAAAGAAAAAGAGCCTTTATCTTAGGTTAGCACACCAGGGCCAATGGCTCTCTTGTTTGTTTCAGACAATGGTATTTTTAGAACAGTTACAAGACTATTCAGAGACTGCAGGAGCAATGTTACTTATGCATGGTATGTATTGATTTTATGAATGTGTATAAAATGTCAATATTATGCTGTGGCTTTCTTTATGTAGGGAGAAGGTTTTTGTGTACTTTTTGTGTATAAGTGGTGTCATTCTGAAAGGGACTACAAAGCAATAAGTTTGATATCTATTTAAATTCTCTTGAAGTTTAGATTAACATGAAAGAGAAACAAAGAAGCTTTTTTAACAGGAGTTTAAAAAGAACTATATTCAGAAAAAAGTATTTACATTTCGATTATTGTTAAAAATTTACTAATTTTAGTTGACTGTAATGTAATAGTTTTTTAGTGCCCTTTCCTTCTCTGCCCATCAATTGATCAGGGCATATAGTTTTAATTGTGTTTCTCAGTCTGTCTTCTGAAAACTTAAAATGTGAACTTACCATTTTCCTACAACTGCCATACCATTCAAGTTAAAATTTTAATATTAGACATGATAAAAGCTCTTATTGATATGAAGGTCATCCAACATTGTCAAGGTTATCTATCAAGGTAAAACTACAAACAAAAATCCTGTTACAAGGTCATTAGTGTCTCACAAACACATCTTTTATACAAAAACAAAACAAAACCCAAAACAACACCCAAAACAACAAAAACATGATTTATTAAGTAATATTCCAGTGCTAAGTACAGTTCATTTAAATCATTTGGTTGCCTATAATGATCCCCTTCTAGATGACATCACTTATATTTTTTCTTTACTAACAAAATAAGTGTGAAAGAATATGTATTTAATGAGAGGACCAAGTTGGTCTTAAGTCGCTCACCAGAGTTCTTAGTTGAGTAAAGAGCCATGAAATTGAAACTTTAAAGCAGGGTTTATTTGTGAAGAAACAAGCAGTGCATTAAGATTATCAAATTTGTTTTTGTTGATCAATTTGTCAATAGAAACCCTTTTCCAGCATTTTCTAATAGAACAGTACCATTTTCAAAAGGACATTTAGTTAAGACCTGAAAAACAATCAGATCAAGTTTCAATAAGATTTAGCCTCTTAATTAAAAATACATACATCAACAAGGCCACTTTTACAGTGTTTTCCTGTACAACTTCCCCTATTTGACAGGGTTCATCCTTGAGATGTAACTATTATCCTGACCAAGTTTCATGAAGATTGAGCAAAGTTGTTGCCTGCTAGAGTGTATACAAAGCCCCTTTTCTTGGGTTTTCAAAATAAATCTTCCAATTTTCTATAGGGTTCATCTTTATAATCAAATGATCATTCTAACCAAGTTTCATCAAAATTTAGCCAAATTAAAAGAAACAAAGAAATTGTCACATGGTCCCCTTTTTCTATGTTTTCAGAATCTCAAAAGGGCTCATTCTTATTACTACCAAACAATCATTTTGACCAAATGTTGTTGAGATGATACCAAAATTGTGGCCCCTAGAGTTTAAACAATGAAAATGTCATTAAGGCCCATGTTCCGGTGTTTTTCAAAAGAAACATCCCATTTTCAATAAGATCCATCCTTCTTACCTAACAATAATTCTAACCAAGTTTCTTCAAGAATGAGTCTGAATTGTGGCACCAATAGTGTAAATCAAGATATTGTTATAAGAGTCCATTTTCCTGTGTTTTCAAAAAACCTTCATATTATTTTGATCTTTTGAAAAACATGGTTGTGGCTTATGTCAATATGTGGTAAACAGTGAAAATTTTGAAAATTTGTTAGTACCGTTCCATCTGACTTAATAAATGAAGTTTTCTTAGCTTGACTTTTGTACAGGACCATTTCAAAGATTTCAGTGACTAGATAATGGCAAAGATGATTCAGTTTATATTAAAGTTCTGAAAACACCATTTTCTTAATTAGTAAATTCAGGCCTGTGGAGAGAAATGGGTGCTAAAGCGCCTTTAGTTTAAAAGGGTCCTATTATTTCATGGCTACTGTGGTCAAAATGTCTGCTAATCCATTAGCAATTTTTTGTGTGCCCAATTCGCCAAAATGAATCTCAATGATGTCTAGATATGCATGAGAAAAAAATATTTTCATACCTCAAGTTGTTACAGAATTATCTGCCTTTGATCTGACTCAATAGCTTAAAATAGCAGGTTTTTGTTGAGCCCACTTGTGGTGTGTGAGACATAGTTGTTACTTTGACAAGATAGTTCGTTAGTGTGTTAGTCCATTAGTCCGTTCGTCCGTCTGTCCATCCGAAATTGTCCAGACAATTGCTCCTACAATTAGGGATGGATTTCAAAATAACTTGGCACAATTATTCTCCATCATGAGTAGATGTGCCATTTGAAAGAACATTTTGGAAAGCTTCAAGTTCAAGGTCACAGCTTAAGGTCAAACACTAAAGTTGTGTTTGTCTGGAGCATTTCTCCTACAATTATAAATGGATTTCAAAATAAATTGGCACAATTGTTCTCCATCATGAGCAGATGTGCCATTTGAAAGAATTTTTTGGATAGCTTCAAGTTCAAGGTCAAAGCTCAAGGTCAAGCACTAAAATTGTGCTTATCTGGAGCATATACCTACAAAAGTTTGTGGGCTCGAAAGCAGTTATCCTGGGATAACCATCTAGTGTTGTATACACATCTTCTCCTACATGTTCAATTGGATTCGAACAAAACTTGCAATAATGAGTCTTCTGTGATATCTAGTTGAGCTGGAAACAAAAATTATTTTGATCCCTTGTATTTTTAGCTCCACAAGCTGAAAACCATCGAGCTACGGTCATGGCGTTGTTTTCGTTGTGTGTATGTCCATGTGTCAGTCTGTAAACTTTTGCTTTAAAAATCTTTTCCTCAGAAAGCAATGAACAGAATTCAACCAAAATATCATAGAAATGTTCCTTGGGTGACCCTCTATCAGATTCGTTCAAAGAATTTTGATCGGATGGAAAACATGGCTTTAATAGGTGGGGCTAATTTCCATACAAGGTGAAAGGTTTAAAATATCTTCTTCTCAGAGACCACTTGTTGGATTTCAACCAAATTTTATAGAAACATTCCTTGGATAACCATCTTCAAAAATATTGATTGGATGAAAAACATGGCTCTAATGGGCTGGGCTAATTTCCATACATGGTGAAACCTTTAAAAATCGTTTTCTAAGAAACTAGTGAATGGATTTTAACCAGATTTTAACTGGAATGATTATGAGGTGACCCTTTTTCCTTCAAAGAATCTTTATTGGATGAAAAGCATCAATTAAATGGGTGGAGCTAAATTCCTTATATGGTTAAAAGCTTTGAAAATCTTTTTCTCACAAACCAGTCAATGGATTTCAACCAAATTTCACAGGAATGATTCTCTGGTGACTCTTTTTCATATTCCATTTTTGATTTTGATTGGTTGAACACATAGCTATTACAGTCATGGCTTATGTCCATATATGGTATACAGTGATTTTCCAAAAAACACTGTTAATACCTTTTTCATCTGAGTTAGGAAATGAATTCACTCTTGTAAAACAATCTAAAATTTAATATTTGATTGACAAGATTTATTTGCCACACTTGATGAATATGATTCGGTTTACCAGTATATTGAATTCCTGAAAACACCATTTGTTTATTCAGTACAATCAGGCCTGTGGAGCGATACTGATGCTCAAGCACCTCTAGTTGAATTATCTGCCCTTGACTTAGCAAGACAGCTTAAAATTACAGTGTCTATCAAGGTCAAACACCTTCGGACATATATGCGCCACTCTACAAAGCTCTTGTTATACATACCCAGTATTATGTTAATTAAATAACACACCTAGTTAATTTAAAGATTTAGCTTAAAGAAAAAGTATGTTCATTTTATAGAAACATATCTGGCATGTTTAATTCAGGGCCATATAAAGGCTTTAGCATGAAGAATTACATGTACATGAAAGCAATTTGTCTGGGGGTTGTTGTTGCTCTTTTTTTTTTATCAAAAATTGATTTTAGGTCTTGTTTAGATTTGTTTACAGTTAAAATTCAAATATAACTGCTGATTTGCAAATTTGTAAAAAAAAACCAACACAATTTGTTTCTTATTAACAGTATAAGACAAAGCAAAATTAGACTTCATTGGTTTGATTCTAAGATTATTTGTTCTTCAATTGAAATCATTTTTTAGAGTTTTTCAAGAGGTTTTGTTTTATATTTTATGAAATGATTAATCCTTGTCATGCTGAACCCCAAATATTCCGGATTTGCTGGAGGTCTACACAAAGATCAGCCTGCACATATGTGCAGTCTGATCTTTATCTAGACCTCCTGCTTGTCAGAGTTGTTTATGAGACATATTCTTCACAAAAAAAAAATTATTATCCAAAAGTAACTGTTTTCTGTGCTTTTAGCACTTCGATTTTAATTCAAATTTGTAGAGTATTAAAATCAGTATGGTATGGATTAATTATGGTTATTATAATTATGACATGATTTATTCAAATCTTCCCTATGTTGTATAGATAATCGTAAAGCTAATAAGAAAGGGGGTAAGAAAGTTAGCCATCCAATCTTACAGCCTATGAAGCCCAATTTTTCCATTATTGCTATGCACATTGTAATCAATTTGCCTGAATTTTCAGCCAACTCCTTTAGCCCTTTATTAGAAAACACATTTTGACTCTGGTCCAAATGGAGAGAAATTGCTGACAACAATTTTAATTTGATGGAATTCAGAAAAGCCTGACATATTGTCAACATTTAAGAAACTGCTTGTTACAAGCAATTTCTTCATTGTCTACATGTTTCCCAAAGCTTTTTTTCTTGAGAGGCATCAAAAAGCTGGATTATGTGGGAAACGGTTAAGGCTTGCCTGGTTAATTGTATATATAGTTCATGAGGACCAAAACCTTGTGCCTACATCTAAAACATGCTGTAGTTACAATGATTTTGGTTTCAGATTGGTGATATTTATACTTCATAGCCCAATGACAATATGAAGCTAGAATATGCATTGTGATAGGCTATAGCATAAGTCAAATAAAAGCTTGCCACATCCTTTATCCCATATGACATACTCAAACTTGTATGTAATCCCCTAAAAATACTGGTTTTACCATATTTTTCTGTTTATCTACCCCATAATAACAAGGGGATGATGGAGGGTATTGACTAGAATTAGTGCTAAACCTTTTGAAACTTGTACTCTAGCCTAGTGTAATTGGACAATTATCCTTTTACTTCAAGGAACATTTTTATTTGGTGAGGTATTGCAATAGCCTTGTTGTCCTTTGCAATTTTGGTGTTGTCATCAGCAAAGAAGTACAACAGCCTTGACTTTTTGTGATGTTTCTGAAACTACCTGTAAAGGGCATTCACCTGTAACCATGATTATATGTTCACTATCAGAAGAGCCACCAATATTATCAAGGGAGGTTAATCCAAATGTTTTTGGGCTTTTTTATTAAGAATTATGCCCCTTTTCACCTTTTTTTTAATACTATCAAGCACCCAAAAACTAAGTGTCAGGCATGCATCCATAGGCTATGCTCTTGT
Organism: Fragum fragum; assembly: GCA_946902895.1. Classification (NCBI taxonomy): domain Eukaryota; kingdom Metazoa; phylum Mollusca; class Bivalvia; order Cardiida; family Cardiidae; genus Fragum; species Fragum fragum. The sequence continues at coordinate 35,649,807 of OX336365.1, forward strand.
TTTAATTTTAAACCCTGGCAAGAGGGATTAAACTCTAACCTAGGCTAGGAGAGGATATAGTGGTAGTACTGGTGTGAGAAATACCAGGAATCCCTTGATAGGTGCTTCAGCTGCCGCGATATGACTGAAATACTGTTAAAAGTTGTGTTAAGCCCAATTCAATCAATCAATCAATCTTAAGGGGCATATAAAAAGTAGGTTGGAATGGATAAGTTATCCTTATTTGAGTAAATTTGGATGATAAACTATCACAAGAAAAAGTTCATTTAGATAATTTCTGCATTTCTTTGAACTTCCATATCCAAATTTGCCTACAATAACACGTATTTGTGGTGTTCTGTCTTTTGGCATGTTACAAAAGTCATTAACATAAAAGATTAGATTGACCCATTCACACATGATAAAATTTTAGACTAGTCAAATTTGAAAGATGTTGCAGACAACAATTTAATATCTTATGAAATTTTCAATTTTTTCAACTGTAAGGGTAGAAAATATTGTGAAAAATGAAGAAATTGCTTGTTAAAAGCAATTTCTTCATTTTATGCAATATTATCCAATTTGTTTTTCTTGAGGGATGTCAAAAAGTGTCATTGTTCTAGTTGTTCATCTCTTTTGAACTTGAAATATTTTTGTATAGTAATCTCAAATGTACTTTGATTTCAAAAGCATTTTTGGTAAAGGTTTCCTAGGATATTTGATTAATCCTTTACCAGAAGACAAATTTTAGACTGATCCAAATTCAAAGAAGTTCCAATACAATTTAAAGTTAGTGGTGTTTTGAAAATATTTGTCTGTTAAGGTAGCAATTCCTTCATTTTCCACAAAATTTTCATAAGCTTTTTTTGAGCGGTATGATAAGTGAGATTGTATGGGAACAGATTAAACTATTACATGCTGATCCTGCTTTATATGTTCTACAGACAAAAAGAAATTAGAAAAAGAATTATGGGAAAATTATAAAATGTTGATAACCACTATTTTCTTCTTTTCCCACAATATTTCCAACCCTCTGTCATACAAATAAGGAGTTAGATATATATTATAACCGTCTTTAGAAATACCCTAAATTTTGCCATTATATGAGGGGCTAAAAATAAATAATCAATTTGGTCTTTCAGGGACAGATGGGAGAAATGTTGAAGCATTGTTTCTCAATTTTGCTACAATGTTTGTTCAGCCTGGTAATAACTCTATTTGAGACAAAAAATAATCTACAATCTTTACAGTTGTTTGATTACATTTTATTGGAACTGTTCATTTATTGTTTATATTTGTTTTGTTTGTTCTACACCTTATAAGCACTGATTTCCAAGCTTGAGAAAGAATATCATCATTGTAAAAAACACCAGTCCTGTTCAGCTTAATATATCTCCTTACTTTCCTTTCTCTCATATCTTAAAGTATTCATTCATTACAAAGAAGTAAATTAGCATCTTAGCTCACTACCACACAGTTCCACTTTTTGATGCCATGAAGAAATATGGTTATAGAAAACTTTTTGGGGAAAGGAGAAATTGCTTGTAACAAGCCATTTCTCCTTTTCTCACAAATTTTTCTGCCTTATTTGACACTTTCTTTCCAATTCTAGCACACTTTGTAATGCTGCCTGCAAGTCATTTCATTTTGGACCAGTCTAAAATTTTGTAATCTGGTAATGGTTTAAGTGCTGAAGGACACAGCGGTATCCAGGAATGGCTTTACTATTATGCTCATACCATATATTGTGACAGTGTTAGACAAAAGTGTAAATCTTGTATTTGACAATAGTTTTGTTACTGTTTGTACTTGTTTTTGGGTATGAAATCTTTACTCTCACTCAGAATATATTGCCTAGGGCACCAGATTCCTGATCTGAGAGGTGTTAAAATCTTGGGTGTAATCCCCAGACATGGAAATGGTCAGGTAGGTATATCTTTGGGCAAGAAGAATAGTGCTGGTAAAGAATAGATGAGATTTTTCAAAGGGGTGTTGACAAACAACCCTGCTTTTTTACACACTGAAGAAAAATACTGTAGGCAAACATTATGATAAAAGGAGAAATTGCTTCTATCAAACAATTTCTTCTTTTCTCACATTTTCTACCTCATATGACCTGCATTTTTCAAATTAAACAAACTTTGTTTAGTCGTCTGCACTTTTTTTAATTTGGCCCAGTCAAAGATTCTGTCATTTGGGAATTATTTAAACACCATACTAGAAAAATCAAATACTGCTTTTCTGTACTAGTGAAATCCTTTTATTCAATACTTGATGACTGAATAATTTTACTGTCATTCGATGAACAAATTTATTAAATTTTGGTGTTGTTATATTGGTCCACATGTAAAAGTTATAGGCTACAACTTAAAGTGGTTGTAAATTTAAATTAGTATCATTTAGGGTGAAATATTTCTTAAACTGAAGAAATTGCTCATAAAAGGTAGTTTCCACTTGCTTTACAAAAAATCTTCTTATTCTCTTCAAGATTATTTGTAGGCACTAACCCATTACCAGACAACAAAATATACTAGTCCAAATTCAAAGAAGTTGCATACATCAATAATTTGTTTATAGAATCTTAAAAATCTTTGTCCTTTGGGTTAAAAAACAATATGTATAATATGAACTTCCATAATTTTCCACAATCTTTGACAAACTTTTATGGGCAAGAAAATTTATGGGTGAGATATACACACAATGACGCCTTTTGACGCCCCTCAAAAGCAATTGGGAAAACTTTGTGCAAATGAAGAATTAATTGCTTGCAACAAGCAATTTCTTCATTTTCCACAGTCTTTACTGACCAGAAAAATGAAAAAAAATCCAAAATCTCAAAAAAGTTAAATTGTTGTGTGCAACTCCTTTACATTTGGACCAGTCAAAAATTTTGCACTCTAGTAATGGGTTGAATTATAAATCTGTTTATTTAGGAGTCATATTGATCACATAGATTGATGCATGCTAAAAGTACTTTATGACACTTAGATGTCTATTCTATAACATGATTTGGGGAAAGAAAAAAATGCTTGTAACAATTCATGATTTCTCACAATATTTTCTACCCTTTTTGGCACTTTCTTTTCAAATAATTCTTTCTTTGAATTACTGTCTGAGCTCTTTTTCAATTTGGTTAAGGTTGAAATTACGTCATTTGTTAATATGGTTGACTGTCAAACATGAAGGTTCCCTATTACACAAAGTTTTTGTGGTACTCAAGAATTACTGAACATACATTGCTAATGTTTGCCATGAAAGCTCATAGGTAGGCATCTACTTTTTCCAGACAAGAAATTTTTGAATTTGTTGGGATTGAAAAAAATGCAGCCAACAAATAGAAATGGCACTTTTTTTGAAAGATGAATCTAAAATAGGATAGAAAAAAAATTTAAAAGCAATTTCTTCATTGTCCACAATGTTTCTACCAAAAAATACATGGATTTTTAAATTCCATCAACTAAAAAATTAACTTCTACAACTTCTTTCATTTTGTTTTCTTGTATGATTTGAGCACAGAGAACTTTCATTTGTTATTAACACATTCCCAAACACTTTTTGACACCCTTCTAGAAAATTTTTTTGGAAAGTATTGTGGGAAATGAGAAATTACTTTTAACAAGCAATTTCTTCATTATCCACAAGTTTTCTGCCCAAAAGACAAAGATTGTTTAAATTTCATCAACTAAAAGTTGTTGTCTGCAACACTTTCAATCTAGACCAGTATTAAATTTTATTGTCTTGTATGATTTGAGCTCAGAGAACCTCCATTTATTATTAAATGTTATATTCCAGGTGAGCAAGCAGCTCCCAGTGAGGCAGTAGATGATAGAAAGAGTAAATTAAAACTAGCTGATTATTGTGGTAAGTAACCCTTTCCTGTTATACAAATTTTTAGACCTTTCCAAACTTAAAGGTATTGCAGACAAAAATTTAAAGTGGATTTAATTTGAAAAATAACCATTTGGTAGGATAGAAAATATTGCAGAAAAAGAAGAAATTGCTGCTCATTTTTCCACAATGTTAGCTCAATTATAAAATCACAGGGACGTAAAAACCAGGGATTAAACAGGAAAGGTTTTACCAAAAAAAATGCAATTCGGTTTTTTTGTGCACCGAGGAAAAATAGCTTTGAAAAATATTCTTGGATAAGGAGGAATTGCTTGAACCAAGTAATTTCTTCTTTGCATGCCCCACCATGTAATGGCAAAGGATATATACCTTGTTCTGTGTTTGAGTGCATTCATGGATTGATGTGTTGGTGTGTATGTTGGTGTATCCAATACTTGTCCGGAGCATAATCTTTTACATTTAGTGATGTATTTCAAAATAACATGGCATTCATGTAGTTGCTCCCCTTGAAGAACACTTGTGAAATGCGTACAGTTCTGTTGGATACTCCCCAGTTCAAGGTCACAACTGAAGGTCATGTGACAAGTAATTAAGCGGAACATCCATGTCTTTGACACATTTCTAGATCCCTTGTCCCTCAAAAATTATTTGATAAATGGAGTTATGAACATTGTTATACCAGATAAAAGATACTTGTCAAATCAAAGTAAATACGGTTGTTTACAGTCACTTGTTCATTAATTTAATAGAATTAATCATTATGTTACAATTCCTTTCTATTTCCTTTCATTATACACCTGGGAAGGTTGACATGTATTGGTATCATCTTCACCATCTGTCTATCCAAATCTTGTAAACACATCTTTTCCTACATTTGTGGACAAATTTGAATGAAATTTTCACAGAATGTTCTTAGTCACCTGACCGTACACATATTATCAGGGTTTTGTCATTTAGGCTGTGTCACAGAAAAAGGGACTTAATGAAAAATCCCTTGTGAACACATTCACCCCTACATTTATGGATAAATTTAAATGAAATTTTCACAGAATGTTCCTTGTAATCTGACCTTGCGCATAGTTTCAGGCTTTTTAACCCATTCCAACACAATGACGCTTTTAAATGCCCCTCAATATGAAAGTTTGGAAAACATTGTGGATAATGAAGAATTTGCTTGTCACAAGCAATTTCTTCATTATCCACAATGCTTTCTACCCTAAAAGGCAATGATTTTGAAGATTCCATCAACTAAAAATTGCCGTCTGCAACTTCTTCAAATTTGGACTGGTTTAATATTTTATCATGTGGGAATGGGTTAAATTTGTGTCACAGCAAGAGGGGGGCTAACAGAGAAGGGGGCTTGACCACTTAATGAAATTTTCACAGAATGTTCCTAATCACCTGACCTTGTACATATTGTTGGGGTTTTGCCATTTTAGGCTGAGTCACAAAAAAACGGACCTAAAATATCTTGTCTTGGCTAGTTGTTCTGCATTGTGTATCCATGAATTTTAAACCGCATACATTGTACCTCTATAGTACTTTCTTAAAAAGCAATTACGGGATGATATATATTGTGTCTATGGTACTCTTGTTTTATTCCAGTGAAAGTTTTAGCTGCACTGGGCTTAAATCTGAGTAATAAGTCAGAGACATACAGTGATCCTTATCTAAAACCCATCTTTATGTTGAACAACTTTAACTACATACTTAAGTCACTGAATAGGTAAGTTTTTATATATCTGTATACTTTAAACACATTTCTTTACTTAACCCAATCCCAAACAATGACAATTTTTGATGCCCCTCGAGAAAATCAAGTAGGAAAACATTGTGGAAAATGAAGAAATTACTTGTAACAAGCAATTTCTTCTTTTTTTCCACAATGTTTTCTACCCATCAAGTTGAAAAAAGCTAGAATTTCATAAACTTATGATGCCTACTACTCCTTTCAATTTGGACCAGTCTAAAATGTTGCCATCTAGTAATGGATTAAAAAATCTGCTTACTAAGTAAGCAGAGCTCTTTCATTCTAACAATATAAGTTATTAAAGATAGATATGAAATAGTGACCCTTTAATCCATGTGTATTTATTCCAAGCCAAGTGTCTAGAGCAATTATTATTATCTTTTTTTTTTTTTTTTTTTGGGATTTGAAGATCATTCAATATTTCAATTCAAAGAATTTAAATAAAACACATTTGAATAGTAACCCAGTCCATTTTTCTTTTAAAAAAACTGTTCCTTATATACTGGTGAATGGATCTTCTAAAATTAAATGCATATCTTATGTTACAACAATTTTCCTCTAGAACAAACGGTAAATTTGCAGGCATACTAACATCAGAGAAGTCAAATTTTCCTAGTCATGTTTCAAGTTAGATAGATTAATAGATTATTCCTCAAAAAAGGGAACGTAGCACTTTGAATTATTATCATTATGACCATGGAGCAACACTAAGTCGCACTAAGTCGCAAGTCACTACTATTTCAAAGATAAAAAAAGCCAGTGAAATTACAGTGCTGTCAGTAAAATGTGACAAGTCACCAACAATTAAAAATTATACAAATTAAAATCCTCAATGATAGCTTTTCAACAGATTACAAACTCTTTAACCACCATATAAAAAGATCTAAACATTTAACTTCTCATTGATGATGCCATACATTCTGGTTCATGAACTTAATCCATTCCCACACATTGACGCTTTTTGAGGCCCCGCAAGAAAAATAATTAGGAAAACATTGTGTAAAATGAAGAAATTGCTTGTGACAAGCAATTTCTTCATTTTACACAAAGTTTACTATCCAGAAAGTTTAAAAAAGTAAAATTTCATAAACTTTTAATTGTAGTCTGCAACTCCCTTCAATTTGCACATGTCTAAGATTTTGCCACCAGGGTTAACTGACATATGAGGTTTATCCAATTGGCCAAAGACACTATGATGTCATTCAATTTTACTTGTGTGTAATAAAAGCGGTCATCATAGCGCAGTCAGGCCTGTCAGACTCCTAATCTTCAATCATGTGATGTCATGGGCTCGATCCCCGGCAGCGGCACATATCCTTTCAGACATTTGACTCTCACCAATGGGTGGATAATAGTAAACCTATAGCAGCTGGAGGCTTGGAAAGGATGTAATGGTAGTACTGGTGTGAGAAATACCAGGAATCCATTGTTAGGTGCTCCAGCTGCCACTATGTGACTGAAATACTGTTAAAAGTGGCTTAAACCCCTTTTAATCAATCAATGTGTGTAATAAACAGAATTTTTGATTATCAGAAGTCTATGTCAATTCCGGACTTGGTTTGATTTAGCCAATTACCAAACCACAACATTTTAGACTGGTCCAAATTGAAAGAAGTTGCAGATGACTATGAATTGTGCAAAATTTGAAAGTTAGTAGGGTAGGAAACATTGTGAGAAAAGGAGAAATTAGTACAAGCTATTTCTGTTTTTCTCATAAAGTTTTCTATGGATGTATTTTATTTGGGTATCAGATGTGGTAATGGCTTAAAGGATCAAAGAACAGAAATAAGATATTAAAAAATAATAAAAGGTATATTCACCACCAATCTTTGAATTGGATTACAGTTGCACAGGAAGGGGGTTCCCCTATTCAATTACTAAACTTAGTTGATACTTGACAGTTCTTTTATCATGGATATCAAATTCAGGGTGCCCATTCACGTACTGCAGTACGTAATTCACGTACAATTACGTCGGTTCACGTACAAATCTTTCACGAAGACGTGCATGAACGTACAGAAAAATAAATGAACGTAGAAACAAAAATGCCATTATGTGTGTGTGCATTGAAAAATTATTAGCGTACAAAACGAGAAACTCTATGTGCGTATTTTTCCCTATAAACCGGAAAAATTGCAAACAAAGTAGACCAAAATCGCATCGGACGCAAGTGATTTCCCTTTCATTCGACGGGAACAATCGCTTCTTTCCGGCCTATTTTCCTCTATATAGAGAATAGGGGCACCAGCAGCTGTAAAATGACGTATTATGCGGATCTAGAAGGCCTGACCAGTTTCGCTTTTTTTCAAACAAAACACAAGATATTTATGTGTTTTTGGCGAGAAACTGACAATAATTCGTACTCTAGAATTTGACTTTGAAATGAGTTTCTCTCGTGAGTTCCGTTGTACATGTAAGTCGAGTGCTACGAAATGGAGTTGTTTATTTAACGTTGTAGTTTTGTTTTAGCTACGTAATTTGCTGTCTGCAAAATGTCACAACAAAACCTATTCTATTTCTCCGCAAAAGGTGACTTTTGGAGAGTAATAAGGCCAGTTGATATTTTCTGTGCCAAAATTGTTTCAATACCAGAGTTTGAGCTAATAATGAGCTGACATGCTTTGTATGGCTGGCTCCAAAATGCCTTCCCCACCTTCGTAATTAACCTGTTAGAGTTGTTTAGCCATCACTCTCATATCCCATTCAGCCCTTCCAAAATCCAATTATTAAGAAAAAGCAAATTGTCAAAAGTCAGCTTTACTATCCTGCGCTCTAAATTGATCTGAAACTGGCAGACGATGTGTGTCACTTATTTACTGATTATTAACAAAGTAGATGTAACTATAACATTGTCAATTGGTAAAGGCTTCAGTTTAGAATGGTGTACCCTTAACTCTGAAAATAAAGGGTACACTGAACCCTCAGATTTTTCTTTGTACCCCCATTTCAAAACCTAAGGGGTACATGTACCCCAAAATGAAAACCCAGTGGGCATGCTGTCAAATGACAAAAAAGAGCCAGGTTATAATTGGATTGCTCTATTATGCACTCTTAACTAACTATGGATAACTAACTTTTGACATCTTATTGCTAGAAAGCACATCTATGTATATATTTGCAAACTTGCCACTATACTTCCGAATTATACTTCTTTCCATAAATGTCTTGTTTTTTATTTTGAATTCCCAGATTAAAGTGTTTGAATTATGAATATTAGATTTTATAGATTGCCAGAAAACACAACACAACTGTATTGATTTAAAATCTTGGGTATACATGACTGTATTCTACCTGCATCTCACAATTGGCTGCTCTTCACAATGTATTTTAAGTAGAAACTTGCTCAAAGAATATACTTGGAGAATCAATATGATGCATTGTCAGTTTGTAATTTAAAGTTCAAACTCCTATAATCCCCCCCCCCTCCCTCCACTTCAACTCAGTATGGGTATATCACTCTACTCATATTGGTAGGTCCATCAGTCGGTAGACGAAACCTTGTCCAGAAGATTGCTTGATGCATAATAGAGCTAGGATCACCAAATATGGCATTGACATATTTTATCTTGTGGTGTTGATGATTGCTATTGATTTTCAGATTAATCCATGTCAAGATATGTTTTGACCATTTCACAAACAGATTTCTTCTTTAAACAAAGAACTGAAGGTACTGATGGTGGATGTCCCTGTTTGCATAGTAGAGTGATATGCCCTTTTTGTTTTTTATAACTGGTATTTTTCATATAGAGTATATGATAAAAGTAATACATCTTACCTAGCCTGGCTGGCGTAATAGGTAATACAAGACGTTTTCAATTCTAGTGTCTTGCACATGATCCCCAGTTTGGCCAAAAAGGGAGAAAATGCTATTGCCACATGCATCATTTGCCTCCCACCGATGGAAACAGTAAGATATGTTGAGAACAAAAACTGCAGATAATTCCTCAGATTGGAAAATAGACTCATCTTTTTTGCCAAAAATAATAATGTTTTTTCTTCAAATTGTAGCTGTACAAACAAATATCATAACTACAACAAGAAATCAGCTGTAATTACCATGTTTTACTTGACCAACAACTATTTTTGTAACTCACAATATAGTTTTTTTCTTTCTTTTTGTATTTGATTACATTCCATTTTTTTTTAAAATGATTATTATTAAGATAGAAACCTATGCGCAGAAGTCAGACAGTTTCTTCAAGTAAGCTTTGCCAATCTTGCTGAGATTATGTCGTGTACGCTCTCTGGTAGGCATTGTAAAAATCTATCTCATAGTAAATGTAGGTGTTTGCTTGTTGAAATATAATGAATAAGTGAAAATTCTTCAAGAAAACATTTGACTTGAACGTGCATTAGGGGATTATTACTTTAATTAAAGAAAGACCAGCCAAGAATAAATAATCATAATGAAAATTCCACTTCTCATCAGTCCACTGACAATTTTTGACTGGTCCAAAATTAAACTAGCTGTAACTAACATTTCAAAAAAAAAAGCTCCTTGTGGCCAACTTTGAGCTTCCTCTAAGTATCTAGACATGTTGGATGTGGCGAGGAATCCTTAGCGCATTGACAGAATTTCCCAAGATCACCGCTAGGGAATACACTGGGGTGGAAAGAGGGATCTTAGACTTTAAACTATAATATTTTCTTTTGAGCCTTACAATGAATCTGAAATATTTTTAGTGAAGGGTATTAAGCTTGATCATCATCCACACTTTCTTGTTTATAGCCATTCCCAAGCATTTAATCAATAATTGATGTTTGTTTACAATTTAACCCATTCCACCACAATGCAATTTTAGACCAGTCCAAATTGAAAGGAGCTGCAGACGACAATTTCAAGTTGAGGGGATTTTGAATTTTTTCGTCTTTTGAGATAGAAAACATTGTGGATAATGAAGAAATTGCTTGATCAAAGCAATTTCTTCATTTTCCACAATGTTTTCAAAAGCTTTTTTGTTGAGGGGCGTAAAAAGGAGGGATTGAGTTGGAATGGGTTAAGGGCATGAGCTTATTGTCATCCACAGATTATTTGAAACTGTTCCCTCGATAACATATCGCACATTGACTTTCTGATATAGCTCCTACTGGTAGTAGTTTGCTGTTGAATTTATGTGTCGGTAATCACATCGAACTTGAGCTATCAGTCGAACTAAGGTGGCATTTGAAGGGTGGTTGCTATTTTAAGAGTACATGTAGAATTTAGAGACTATCATTTGAAGAGGGCAATTGAAAAAAGGACAGGGCTTCGCACTTTCAGGGCAGGGTGCCCTTATGAAAGGGCCAAGCTAGAGCACTGCAGAAGGCAAATTACTTGCTTCATAATTGAGAGACTGCATGTTATTGAAACCATGACCGCATTTATGCTAACCTTTATATTGGTAGGTGGTTTCATATGTAAATGGACTCTTTACACTTTCTATGAATTATATAGAATCCTGGTATAAAGCCATTTTCAAAATGTACAATTATTTGCCATGAATTATATAGAATCCTGGTATAGCGCCATTTTCAAAATGTACAGTTATTTGGAGGAGACAGGTTTTTAAGAAAAAAAAAACTGAACGTAGTAGTGCACTTCTCTCCAAACCCAGTAAAATTCTACTGGATTTTCCAAACTGGTTAACACTGGTGGACGCTGTCTACGTCCACCAAAAATGAAAAAAAATATTAATTCTGAATTTAATTTCATGTTGGTTGTTTTCAGGTCTAAATTGATAGATTTGATACATTTATGGAAGCCCAGATCAGCTGATGACTATGTAAACAGTATTATGGAACAGAAAAAACATTATTCAGAAAGGTAATATAGAATTCTCATTTATCAAAATCTGATTCTGGTAAAACCAGAAAACATCTGTAATTTGTAGATAATATGATAACCAATAGATAGGGTAAGCAAGAGGTACTTACCACTAGTATTCTTCAACACCCTCAAAAGTATTTTTTCATGGTCAGTATTGCATTTCAATCAAATTTCAGGTTTTATTATGAGCAGACCTTATTTTCTGCTGGTATTCTGAATATCCTTGTATGTGTTTTAAATCAGTAATTTATGATGTAGTCAGTGTAATTCTTTGATGCCCTTGGTTTTGTGTTTTTCATTGTGCTAATGAATAGGAATCAAGTCTAGCCCATTTTACCCATTTCCACAGTCATGCTTTTTAACATCCCTAAAGAAAACAGCTTCAGAAAACATTGTGTACACTGAAAAAAATGCTTGTAAAAAGCAATTTCTGCAATTTCCAGAAATTTTCTACCCTAAATTTTTTTTTAGCTCACCTGAGCACATAGTGCCCATGTGATATTGTGATCACCCTTCATCTGGTGTCCGTCCGGCGACTGTCATCCATAGTCATCTCAACAATTTGTTTAAACAACATCTCCTCCAAAACCACTGGGCCAAATTCAACCAATTTAGGCAGAAATGTTCCTTAGGTGGCCCCTCTATAGAAAAAGCTAAAAGAATTTAAATATGTTGAAAACTCTAGTTGCCATGGTAACAAAGGTGAAATTAAAAAAACAAAACTTTAAAACTCTTCTCCTCCTGACCTAGAAGTCCTAAAGCTTTGATATTTTGCATGAAACATCAGTACATTGACCTCTCTCAAAATAGCTAGAATAATTACCTTTGGGTCCTCAGGGGTGGAGCCTGGGGTGGGTGGGGTTCTATATAGAAACAGATAAAGATATTTAAATGACATCTCTCTAACCATAGGGCCAGTTCAAACCAAATTTGGCAGAAATGTTCTTTAGGTGGTTCCCTTTATTAATAACTAAAAGAATCAAAATCTGTTGAAATCTCTGGTTGCCATGGCAACAAAGGTGGTCCTCTTTCACAACTGCTAAATGAACATTACTTATTTTTCGGATACACAGGTACAAGGCCTATATATGTATAAAATATAGTTATGCCCACTTGTTTCATATTCCTAGCCTTGATATTAAATTTAAATCTATTTAGAGGAAAAGAGCCTTTATCTCAGGTGAGCACAGGTGAGTACACTAGGGCCCAATTGTTTTATAATAATATCCCAGACTTAAGATTGTTGTCTGTAACTTCTTTGAAATTAGGCTAGTCTAAAATTCTTGTCCGAATGTCTTGTTGGAATGAGTTAACAAATAAGGCTTAGACCAGAATAACTCTATTCTATAAATGAAATTGCTATGAGCACTTTTTTATGCTCCCTGAAATGCTGACACATCATCTGTCTCTCTGAATTTCCATCATTCAATCTGTCTGCCTCAACATTCCTGTGGGCTAAAATTGACCTTGTCCATAGCATAGCTCCTTCAATTATGGATGGATTTTAAAATAACTTGGCACAAGGTCTCCACTCAAGGTCAAACGTTAAAATAAAGCATGTCCAGAGCAGCATGTCCAGAGCATAGTTCCTTCAATTATGGATGGATTTCAATATAATTTGGCTTAATTGATTTATTAGCTCACCTGGGCACAAAGTGCTCTGGGGGAGCTATTGTGATCGGTCATCGTCCGTCTGTCCGTCCTTTCACAATTAAAAAAAAATCTTCTCCTCCTAAACTAACTATGGAATTGCAACAAAACTTCACAGAAATGATCCTTAGGCCATGCTCTTTCAAAAAACTTCAAAGAATTGAAATCCATGAAGAACTCTGGTTGCCATGGCAAAGGAATGAAAAATCTTCTCCAAGTGGTAAGGCCTAGAGCTTTGATATTTGGTATAAATCATCATCTATTGACCCTCTACCAAAATACTACAAAGAATTACCTTATTATGAAAATTAGCCCTTTTCTGGGCAATCCCTGATTTTACATAGAGATAAAGAAGGAAATCTTCAAAAATCTTCTCCAAGCAGTAAGGCCTAGAGCTTTGATGTTTGGTACAAATCATCATCTATTGACCCTCTACCAAAATACTTCAAAGAATTACCGTATTCTGAAAATTAGCCCTTTTCTTTGTGATCCCTGATTTTACATAGAAATATAGAAGGAAATTTTTGAAAATCTTCTTGTCCCAAACCATAAAGCCTAGAGCTTTAATATTTGATACATTTCATCAGCCATTGACCCTCTACCAAATTACTTAAAAAAATTAGCCCTTTTCTTTGCAATCCCTAATTTTAGTTAGGAATTAATATTGATATCTTTGAAAACTTTCTTCTCCTAAACCAGTAGGCCTACAGCTTTTATACTAGGTATGTATTGATGTCTTTATTTCAAAGCATTACCATATTCAGGAAATTAGTGCTATATGGTGGGATCATCAATATACCTAGGATTAAAAGAGAAATCCTTAAACATCTTCTATAAAATAATTAGACAGAGGGCTTTGCTATTTTGTTAATATCATAAAGCCATGAACCATCATACTCAGGGGAGCGATTTAGGACCATCATGGTCCTCTTGTTATGGGTAGAATGGCCTTTATCAGATAACTCCAAGGTATAGGTCAAAGCTCAAGGTTAAATACAAAAACTTAGCATGACTGGAGCATAGCTCCTAAAATTATGGATGGATTTTCAAATAACTTTACCCAATTGTTCTCTTTCTTAGATAGATGTACCATTTGAAACAAATTTTCAAAAAGCTCAAAGGTCAAGATCACAGTTCAAGATTATATGTTTGAATCTAGCTTGTCTAGAATAGGGCAAACATATAGCCGCATTTTAGTCTGTTGATCCATCCGAACCCTTTTCCCATTTATTTTATACTTTTTGTGACAGGGCTATATCAAGGGAGCATAACCTGTCTCTGACGGCTCATGTATTGTTTCAGCTGGAGCAGAGTAATGCACTATTTAGCTGAAGTAAATGAACCCATCTCATCACAGAAACTGAACAATCCTGATGCCAAGGTAAGTAATTTTATAACATAACATTTTGAGAAGCCAAAGGAAATTAACTATAGAAAACATTGTCCCTCAGGGAGAAATTGATTGTGATAATTTCTACTGTCGTAACTAAGTTATTGAATAATTTGTGTTTTATTTCATAAATTGTAATGGTTTTAAATAGTTTCGTAATGCGTAAACAATTGACAATATAAATCAAATTCACTGTGGTTGTGCATGGCTGTTCAAAGGTTATGTGAAAGAAAGCATTTTGGTAAAAAAGAGATAGTTGCAAAAATTTAACGGTCTCCTTTTATTAGCTCACCTAAGCACAACATGCTAATGGTGATCCTTGAATGGTTGTCATTTTTTGTCAAAAAAGTAAGTTTTTACACTGTAGAGGCCAGAGATTTTACTCAAACTTTATGAAACTTGGTCAGAATAATGGTTAGGTCATAAGGATGAATGTTATTGGTCATGGAAATGTTTCATCGGAAAACATGGGAAAAGGGGCTTTAGTGAAAAGTGCTTTGTTAACACTATAAAAGCCACAATTTTGGCTCAGTCTTCATGAAACTTGATCAAAATAATTGTTAGGTCATAAAGAAGAACCCTATTGAAAATGGGAAGGTTCTATTGCAAAACATGGGAAAGGAACCTTAGTGACAAGTTCTTTCTTTACACTCTAGAAGCCAAGGTTTTGGCTCCATGTTCATGAAATTTGGCTATAATTATTGTTAGGTCATAAAGATGAACCCTTTGGATTAGGGTCCATTTAAAGTCAAAGGAAAAGGTGCCTTAGTGACCATTTTTATGCCCTCGCATCGATAAAATCGGGGGCATATTGTTTTACCGATGTCCGTCTGTCCGTCTGTCTGCCTGTCTGCAAAACTTAACCTGCCAACTAAACATTTTCATATAACTTCAACCCTGATTAAGTTACAATGCTAATATTTGGTATGTAGATAGGTCTCAACAAGGCGCAACTAGGGAAGGTCATTTCATCATGGTCAAGGTCAAAATTTTAACCCTTTACCCGTTTCTATAGAATTCCCGTTTCGGGGGCATAGTGTTTCACAAACACATCTTGTTTGGTTTACACTCTAGAGGCCACAGTTTTGGCTTAATCTTTATGAAACTTGTTATAATCATTTGGCTCCAGCTGCATTTTGGTAACAAAAATCTACTTTAATTAGCTAATGATTCAGGTAAGCAATTTAGGACCATCATGTTAGCTAAACAGGACTGGTATGGTTAAGAATATCAAAATTATCCAATAAGGTAATAAAGCATAGTTCTATAAAATGATACTTATATCTTTAATCTTTCAGTAAAATTTATTGCAACAGTAACTTTCTTAGGGCTTGATAAGGTGTTAACAAATGGAACATATCAATTTGTATCGTATAAGGTACATATGATTTTAACTTATACATTCTTTTCTGTTTCAGTTAAAAGACAAAGAAAAACAGAATATTAAAGATAAATTTACTGTAAGTAATATTATACAGTCAAATCTGGATTGAAGTCAAATCTGCCTTTTATAGCCAGTTCAGGTCCGTCTGTTCAATTTCACTCTTTAAAAGTACCCTGAATAACAGTAATCTTTCAAATATGGCCAGGGATCACCTTTAATTGTCTTAATTGCTCTATAAACCGATATATATCCTATTAATCCATTCCCACACAGTGATGCTTTCAAATGCCTCTCAAGAAAAACAGTTTGGAAAACATTGTCACAAGCAATTTCTTCATTTTCCACAATATTTTCTACCAAGAAAGTTTAAATAATCTAATATTCAATGAACATTGTCGTCTGCAACTTCTTTCAATTTGGACTAGTCTAAAATTTGGTGTCTGGTAATAGGTTAATCGCCAGGTGATCTGTCAAGACTACCTGAGTATACTAAAAACCAATTTCTTGGTTATCGTATGTAACCACCATGACGCCTACCTTATTAACGTGTCTGGTAATTTGTGTATGCACTGCTTTTATCTGTTTGTTTTATGAAAAAGTTATCCCTGTTAAAGAATAAATGACCACTAAGTAACATATCTTTCAATGGAATTTCTCACATATAATTTCCGTATAAAAGACAGAATTTTAGAAACATCAAGAAGAAATGTACTTTCAACTGGAACCTACTTTATTCATTCAATCGCCAATAACCTCATTTAACCCTTTCATGTACAAATCCATGAGTTTACATTGCCTTGATTTATTCTTGTGAAAGTATTGTGGGAATTGTAACATGGGGACCTCCCAATGAAGTCACCAAAAGTCGTCTGAATTAACATGAAAGAATAGGTAAGAATAGGTTAGCCAAGACCACAAATTCAGACTCCCAATCTTCATTTATGGGATGTCTTGGGTTCGATCCCTGGTGGCAGCACATATCCTTTCCGACGTTTGTCTCTCACCAAAGGGTGGATAATCATAAACCTAAGTGGGACAGCAGCTGGAGTCTAGGAAAGGATGCAGTGGTAGTACTAGTGTGAGAAATACAAGGAATCCATTGTTAGGTGCTTCAGCCGCTGCAACATGACTGAAATACTTTTAAATTAAACACCATTCAATCAATCAATAAATCAATCAATTAATACGGAAATGACATCCCAATTGTGTTTCTAAATTAAGCAACCAACTGTTTTAAGTAGCTAATTTTTGCTTCTCCTTTGAGTGGCCACTTAAAACTGATTAGGCTGTATTTCTACATTTACTTATCAGTACAAAGTAAATTGCCAAGGCTGTGAACTTCATGTAGGCCATATCTTAAAAGCACTTAACCCATTCCCACTCAATCCCTCCTTTTTACGCCCCTCAACGAAAAGGCTTTGGAAAACATTGTGGAAAAAGAAGAAATTGCTTGGATCAAGCAATTTCTTCATTATCCACAATGTTTTCTATCCAAAAAGACGAAAAAATTTAAAATTCAATCAACTTGAAATTGTCGTCTGCAGCTCCTTTCAATTTGGACCGGTCTAAAATTCCACTGTGTTGGAATGGGTTAACCTTATAATGCTGAAATCATTTTTGGATTCATTTCCAAGTGACTTGTTCCTGTTGCCATGGCTGTTCCAGTCACTGAGAGTCATTTAACCTCTGAGTATTTCTTGTTTTGGTGGGAGGCATAGAAAAAGATCAGCCTGCACACACATGCAGTCAAAGTGATCTAAGCCTTCACCACCTGCTTGTCCTATTCAAGCTAGAAGAGTGTCAAATTCAGTAGAAAACGTTTTTAACACAGGATCAGTTTTATCATTTCAGATGTTTTCAAAAGCAGTCTTTAAGCAAAGTGTAAAAATGTGGGATTGATTGGTAATGGGCCAACCATTTGGAAATGTGGGTGAAAAAGGTTTATTACAAATGTAGAAAATCTTCTTTTGTTATTAATTTGAAATTGTCATCTGCAACTTCTTTCAATTTGGACCAGTCTAAAATATTTTTAGCTGAGAATGAGTTTTTCAGTTAGCTTTTCAATGGGTTAGAATTAAGGTTTTAATTAACTGAACAGTTTTAATGTGTGATCAAAATCAATTAATGTGTTGGTTTTTCCTAGCAATCCCAGGCAAACTTATTGTACTGTACTAATATTGCAACTAAACTTTATTCTTTGAATTTAGATAGTTGACCTTCAAATTCCCAATTGTACCTTATTTGTGCATGCAAAGTCTGTGAATTTCTATTTTAAAATGCCTATACTCTGTTAAATCCCAGTCTCTCAATCCGATTGACCAATTTTTCTTTACATTTTTTGAAAATCTCTGAGCCCACTTACAGACCATCTGCTTGTCCCTTTACAACCAGAGCTGTTTAGAAAATAGTTCTTCAAAATAAATATTAACCCACAATTAGTTTTCAGCTTTTTGATTTTGATGCAATTCTGTTAGGGATTTATTCAGCACTAAAAGGGCTACCCAGTCTACATCATACCAGCTTGTCAGTAGCTTTAGACTTTTTGGTTATCAATTCACCTCTTGACACTTGCTGAAAATTTCCTCTCATTGTAGCCTCTAGTCAATGTGCATACCGTTCTTAAAGGAGAAAATTTTAATTAGGTATTTAACTTATTTCCACTCATTAAAAAAAACTTTGAAAAAAATGTTGAAAATGAAGAAATTGCTTTTTACAATCAATTTCTTCATTATCCACAATCTTTTCTACACGGTAAGACAAATAATTTAAATTCTAATCAACTATAAATTGTCGTCTGCAACTTCTTAGAATTCATACCAGTCTAAATTTTATTGAAATGGGTCGATACAATTTTTGTCGAGCCCACTTGCGGTGAGCCAGACATAGTTTTCACTATGACAAGTTGGTGTATGTGCGTTAGTGCGTTAGTCCGTCCGTCCTAATTTTTCTGGACAATTTCTCCTACATTTATGGATGAATTTCAAAAAGACTTGGCACAATTATTCTCTATCATAAGTAGATGTGCCATTTGATAGAATTTTTTGGATAGCCTGAAGTTCAAGGTCACAGCTCAAGGTCAAACACTAAAATTGTGTTTGTCAGGATAATTACAGTGAAATTTTTGTATTGATGATTTTTATCGTTACACAGTTAATTTAATTAATTGTTCACTTTGATCTCTTACAGGGCTTCAATAAGGAATTTGAAGATGTCTTTAGGGTACAGAAAGGTTACGCCATTCCAGATGTAGAACTACGAGCTGATTTGAAAAAAGATAATATAGAGTATATAGTTCCAATGTATAAGATTTTTTTAGAAAAATATCGTAGACTTAACTTCACGAAGAATCAAGACAAATATATTAAATATACCGTAGAGGATGTTGAAGCTATGATTAACAAGTTTTTTGATACAGCAGCATAGTGAAAATTGACAGATCACAGATATCAATAAAAAAAAACTGATTGACCAATCAAGTCATTCATTTAATCAGTAAGTGAACTTTGAACTCTGGTATTTATGTTTATTTCTGTTGCTTTGCCTTATATTGTAAGTCCCTGACCACATGATTTACAAAATAATTGTTTATTACCTATGTCAAACTTAAGCGCCAGAGGTCAGAGTACCAGATTGTCTTAACAAAGCTTAATTAAGCCGTCACCAGACGACAAGTTTTAGACTGGTCCAAATTCAAGAAGTTGCAGATGACAATTTAAAGTTCATTTTTAATTTCTTTTACCTTTTGGGGAGAAAACATAGATAATGAAGAAATAGCTTGTAGCAAGCAATTTCTTCATTTTTCATAATGTTTTCCAAAGTTCTTTTCTTTAACCCATTCCCATTCAATGAAGCTTTTGAACGCCCTTCAAGAGAAATGTTTTGGAAAAAATTTTGGAAATTGAAGAAATTGCTTGTAACAAGCAATTTCTTCATTATCCACAATGTTTTCCATCACAAAACACCAACATTTTTAAAATTCTCTCAACTAAATATTTTGTCTGTAACGTCTTTGAATTCAGACCAGTCTAAAATTTTGTTGTGTGGTAATGGGTTAAGGGGCTTCAAACAGCTTCAATATGTTGGAATTGGTTAACCTGTAGCCTCAAAGATGGCGTCAAGCAGCAACGATTTACATTTCATTTAATCCTCAGCAAGTAAAAAACTAATAAGATGAAATGGCTCATCAAAGTGCTATTTGAAGTGGGTGGATGGCTTGTCTACAACTTCTCTCGGTATTGACCACTCTTTAAAAAGATTTTCTCAAGATGGGTTACGTTTTCATCTATAAACTGCATTGGAGTCTTGTATAATGATATTGTCCATATACAGAAGAGATATATTACACTTTAGTATTAATCCAATGCTGTTTGTTGATACAATTTGTATCATTGTTAAATGATGGCTTTTTAATGTGCAATATTATTAAAATTTAAAAAAGTGCTGATTTTCTTCTGTTGTTATCTTTCAACTAGCATGTGTCTTATTTTTTTATAGCCATGTTTGATTGGTTGCAGCTGTCAATCAAACTACAGGCACTTGATCCTATTGCTCCCCTGGTCTGAATTTATTAATACATTCTGGCTTTTTCTGCCTTTTTTAGATCCTTGAAAAAAAGCAGTTTTTCCATTGTCCACAATGTTTTCTGCCCTAGCAAAGAGTGACTGGGTTGTTGTTATGGTGATGTGTCTGTCGTGACTCAGTCAATTAGTGAGACACTTTATCTTTGAGTGTACCCTATCTCCTGAATCCTATCTCTTCATTACCTGGCAATTGGCAGAGATGGGTATGGTAACCATTTCTTCAATTAACTGGCGGCTCACCAACTGTCCACATCATTTCTAACCAAGTTAGCCGGCTTTCACTGGGATTCAAAACCTTCAACCTCCTAATTCCAAAGGGAACACCCTAACCACTTGGCCATGGAAGCGGTAATCACATGATTAATTTAGAATAGAATTGGATGGTGACCTAAGCATTTTTGATTCAGGAGGCAAAGGTGTTAAATTTCACTTTTGCTGCCATGGCAACCAGTTTTCAACAGGTATTGATTCTTTTAGTTTATTCTAAATGGGACCACCTAAGGAACATTTCTGCCAAGTTTGGGAGGTGATGTTGTTGAATAATCCTTCTTGGTTTCTATATAGAACCAGTCCCAGACTCTGCCCCTAGTAATTAGAGGGTAATGATTTTAGCTATATTGAAAGAGGTCCATGTGCCAATGTTTCATACAAATTATCAAGGCTCTAGGCCTTCTGGGTCAGGAGGAGGAGATGTTTAAAGTTATTTTAGATGGATGAAGGGTTATCACAATAGCTCACATGAGTGCTTTGTGCTCAGCTGGGCTCAAAACATCCATAATGAAGAAATAGCTTGTAACAAACAATTTCTACATTTTAAACAATGTTTTCCAAAGGTTTTTATTCTGTTATTGGGGGGGGGGGGGGTCTGTCAAAAAGCATCATTGTGTAGGTAAAGGTTAGGCCTTTGAAATCCTCTATTGACATAAGTGCAAACACCTCACAATAACCTATTAATAAGCTACAGAATTTAGAGAGGTTTAAAAAGAAGCTGCAGACAACTTTTTTAAGTTTGTAAAACTTTAAAAATCTTTGTATTTTGGGCTAGACTAGAGGTGCTTCAAAGCTTGAATTGTTCCATCATCCTGAATTTCCCTACGCTACAGGTAATTTGGTTTTAACACTGGAAGCAACTCATCTTAGAAATAACTAGAAATTTGTATGTTGAAACTAACTGATTATATCCATGCATGCACTGCCATATCTACAGTGAAAACGAAATTCTCCCACAATGGAATATATTAAGTAAGCATCATGTAGGACACCTTGCCGATCCTCGACAGGAATTTAATTGAAATCTTTATCCAATCAGATATTTCAAATGAATCTGGAAAAAGTAGTGGAAGTCTTTACTTCACATGGAAGATTTTTCAAAGTTCAATGATATAATTGTTTATCGGAAATAGCCAGTCCTATGAAATCCATATTTTAACATACATCAAAATTTCTTGAAATTTCTTTAATAACTTTTTTGAAATCCACAAAGTACTTTCTGAGAGGTTTAATAAGATAAGAGCTGTCAGAGACGGATTATGCTCATAGATTATAGCCCTGTTCTGACCAACCTTTGGATGAAGATGCGGCTATATGCTTGCCCTAATCCAGACATTCAAAATTTTTACTTACAACCTTGAGCTGTGAACTTGTGACTACACACAAAAAAGAACAATTGTGCAAAGTTATTTCGAAATCCATCTATAATTGAAGGAGCTATGCTCTGGACATGATTAATTTTAACGTTCGACCTTAAACCTTGACCTTGGAAGTATCTGATTTTTTCAAATGGCACATCTATAATTATAGCAGCTATGCTCCAGACATTCTTCATGTTAACATCTGACCTTGACCTATCCGAATATTTCTTTCAAATGGTACATCTACTTGTGAAAGAAAATAATTGTGCCAGATTTTTTTGAAATAATAGAAGGTCAATTTTAATGTTTGACCTTGAACTGTGACCTTGACCTTAGAGGTATCCAAAAACCAGGACATATATGTAAGCAAAATGTCATAAGGAATTCACATGTGAAGTTTAATTCAATTAGGCCCTAGGGTTGTGCAGATATGGAGGCGGACGGAAAGACAGACGAAGCAGCAGCTATGTGCTCGCCATTTGGGAGCATAAAAATGTTTACCAGACACAGTTGGACAATGCACAACAGATCATACCTTGTGGAGCTAAAAATTGAAAGAAACAATCAAACAAGATAGTATGTTATTCATTTATTCAACAAATTCGATCACATGTGTACATAATAAAATCTTGCAAAAACTTTTACAAAATGAGTAGTTATTGTGTATTTAAATAAGGTATCATTTACAGTTAAAATACATAATATTGTCAAGTTTATCGACAAGACTTGAAACAAGCAATTGTTCCTCATTGTTTTCCTAAATATGATTTCTTAAGTTTTGTCTTCTATTATAGGGTTAACCCATTCCAATACAATGACACCTTTTGACACCCCCCTAGAAAAACAAATTGGAAAACATTGTGGCAATTAATAAATTGCTTGTTTTCTGCACAGAAAGTTGAAAAAATCCAGAATATCATCAAGTTTAAATTGTCATCTGCAACTCCTTTCAAATTGGACAAGTCTGAAATTTTGTCGTCTGGTAATGGGTTAAAACGCTTTATTTATACATAAAACCAGTCTATGACTTCATCATTCTGTTACACAAATATCTTATTGCTCCCACGAGATAAACGTAAATTATTGCATTTGATATTATCAAAACAGCAACTTTGGAAGAAATACAGTTCAGCAGTATGATTGGCCTCCTATTATGCAATCCCTGCATTTGATGCAATGAGGAAAACTTGTTTATAAATTGTGAGAAAAGGAGGAGTTACTTGTGAGAAGCATTTTTCTTTTTCTCACATTTTTTTTTACTCTATATGACACTTTCAAAGTATACATGTTCTGAGTAGTTGTCTGCCATCTCTATGAATTTAGATTCATCTTAAATCTTGTCTAAAATTGGGTTAACATAAATGCAACTTGAAAGCATTTTAACCTATTCCCACACAATCCTACCTTTTAACGCTTCGCAAGGAAATAGTTTAGAAAAACAATGCGGAAAATGAAGAAATTGCTTGTTACAAGCAATTTCTTCATGTTTCTACCCCAAAAGACAAAAAAATGTCTTAAAATTGTTGTCTACAGCTTCTTTGGAGTTGGACCAGTCAAAATATTTTTCATGGTGGAAAAACCAAGGCCATTCTTCTCCCTGATTATTTTTACTGCTTTCATTTAGGAGAAAAGAACAACTCACTTCTGACTAAACCTCTTTTTTAAAATCATGAGGACCATGATGTTCCTATATCACTCACATGATCATGGTAGATTAAGGGATCTCAGGACTTACTTTGGCAGACTGGCAGAGAAGAATTTCGGGAGACAATCATAAGCATGTAATGTTTTATGTAAAATTTGAAAGCTCTAGGCCGATATATGGCTTTGGTAAAGGAGATATTTTGGGATTTTCTTCTTTATCTCCACTCATAGTTTTTGATCTATAACATAGGGCATATCTTTATCACAGAGTGACAATTGAAACGTTTTGGTGGAGCACTATTAGCTTATTCTAGATGCAAAATAAAGCTCTAGTTATAGGAGGAGAAGATTTTAAAAGAACTTCTTCAGTTACTTTGTAAAATCTAAGAAACCAAAACATAGGGCTTATATTGATCCTAGAGAACTAATTTGAAGTATTTTAGAAAGTATACCACTTGGTTATTCTACAAGCAAAAATCTAAAAGGTCTCGGCCTGTTGGTTTGGGAGGAGAAGAATCTTTAATCATTTCTTCTTTAGCTCTATTTAATGGGGCTTAAATTAAGCTCAGTGATAATTGAAGCATTTTGGTAGAGAATCGTGTTGTTTGCAAAATTTGAAAATCCTACGCCTTTTGGTTTGGGAGCAGTGGTTTTTTTTTTTTTTGTTCTTTAAATCACCATTGGCAATCAGAATTCTTCATGTAATCCAATTCTTTGTAGTATTTTGAAAGAGGGCTCAGGAGCATTTCTGTAAAGTTTGAATGAAATCTGATAATTTTTGAAGAAGATTTTTTTGAAATTGTAGACAGACAGATGGATGACAGACAGATCACAACAGCTCACATTGAGCACTTTAAGCCCCAATGACTTAAAAGTTAATGAAATGATAAAGAATGTAAAAAATGTAGTAAAAAGATATTTTTCTACATCACTTATTCCCTGAAACTATAGTATATGTGATCAAAAAAGAGCACTGCCTACGGGTGCCTATGCTCAGCTGTTGGGTGCTGGATAGTGGACAAATGCATCTAGAGTTATCCCCCTTGATCATATTGGATTGCTCTTTTGGTTGTGAACAAGTGTGCCAAGTTTAAAGTGAATGCCTTTAGTAAAACCAGAGATATTACAAAATGTCAAAGTTTTAGCATGACGACGACAACACTAAGGCTATAGCAATACCTCGGGTTTTCTCCGAAAACAGCCGAGCTAAAAATAGACCATTCTGGGAAGTACAAAAGTAACAACCCTGGTCAGACAGTGTGAATCAAGTAGAAAACATTGTGGTAAATGTAGATATTGATTGTAGCTGTAGTAACATCTTTAAGGTTGCAAAATAACAAAATCGCTCGACATAAATGTAAGAGTTCTAAAATCAATTTGGGTCTAAATGAATGATTTGATTGGTCAATTGACTTGTTGATTGACAGAGTCAATTGCTCATTTCAGGTACAAACAGACTAAAAGATTCCCTGATCGATTTTTTCTAGCTGTATAAGATTTCACCCATTCCCACACAATCCCACTATTTCACATCCCTGAATAAAAAAACTTAGGAAAACATTGTTGAAAATGAAGAAATTGCTTGCAACAAGCTATTTCTTCATTATCCATGATGTTTTTTACCAAAAGATACAAAGAATTTTGAAATTCCATCATTTAAAAATTGTTGTCTGCACCCTCTTTGAATTTGGACGAATCTAAAATTTTGTTGTCTGGCAATTGGTTACTTCAAGTTTTACATTATGTACCTTTCTGAGTATATATCTATTACTGAGTTTGCAGACATTGAAAAAAGTTTATTCATTCAACCCATTCCCACACAATCCAGTGTTTTTACTCCCCTCGAGAAAAGAGCGTTGGAAATATCTAGGACAATGGAGATATTGCTTTTAAAAAGGATAGCCCTCATTGTCCTCAATACTTTCTACCCTAAAAGACAAAGATTGTTCAAAATTCACAAATTTGAAATTCTGTCTGCAACATCTTTCAATTTAGACTAAATTTTATTGTCAGGTAATGGGTAATAATGAGTTGTAAATGATAAGCTAATAGGCCTAATATTTTAGTTGTAGGTCTTTAAACCTTTCCCGATCTTTTAATTTTAGACTGGTCAGTATTTTGAAAGAGGTAAAAAGAAGACTGCAAATTTGACGAAATTTGAAATGAAATCATCCTATGTGGTAGAAAAATGTGGGAAAGAAGAAATTGCTTGTTACAAGCAATTTCTTCTTTTTCCACCATGTATAAAATCACAGCAACCTAAAATCCCAAGTTTGTTCAGGAAAGGGTTAACTGAAACAATAAGCCTACAAAACTGAATTGTAGTTTGCCGCTTTCCCTATCAGAGCTTTAGGCCTTTCAGCAATAATGTAGAAAACCTGATAAATAGAACTGCAGGCACTTTGCCTACTTTCAAATAGGCCAGTTAGATCTAACTCCCTTAAAACATTGTAATGTCAGTATCACTAACTTCAGTATGCTAACATCGGGAAATATTGGCCTTTTTGTCATCAATAATCTGCTGGACTTTTTTACGTATTCTTTCATATCTGCAAAGAAATGTGAAAACAGATAGAGGGCTGATTCCACTAATTGAGTTCTGACAGGAAGTTCCACTTTGATAAATCGAGATTTTTAGGAAAATGTATGCCAAGTAACATATAACAAAAGAGTAAAATGGTTGGTTGGCAACCTAAACATTGTAACTATGTCTTGAATAACCTGTAGTTATGGCATTTGAGTCCGAAAAAAACAACAAAAATTCTTCAAATAAATGTCAGCAAAGGTCAGAGTTCTAAGTTCACTTCTGGTCTAAATGAATGACTTTATTGGTTGATTGATTCCTTGAATGGCAACCACGATCAGTCAATTTTAGTACATCAGTAACAATAAGATAGATTTAGTTAGCAAAATAAAATTTGGATGACCAGTTATAATGAAACTTATCTTATTCAGTAATATATAACTGTATAACTGGAAATTTTGAAAGTAAAATATTTTGTAAGATTTTAGAGGTGATGTAATACCATAAGTTTTAAATTCCCAAAAATATTCTCAAAGAAAAAGTTAAAGTGTTTTATCAGTAGAGAACAACATTGGGAAAGGAGAAATGTTTTAAGAAGTTTCTTGTTTGACTTTATTGTTTCTCCCTTATAATATTAAAGAACAGCATGACATTACCCTATCTGGGTAAATTTTACCCATGATAACATTGTCAGATAAACTATCAGTATACATTTATACCATTCCCACTCAGTGACTCCTTTAGACACCCCAAGGAAAAATGCTTTGGAAAACATTGTGGAAAATGAAGAAATTGCTTACAAGCTATTTTATTATCTATAAATTGTCATCTGCAACTTTTTTTCAATTTGGGCCATTCTAAAAAATTGATGTCTGGTAAGGGTTAATTCATAACTATTGAGTGTACTGTTTTGCAAATTAACCCATTGATAAGGTATGTCAAAGATGAGAATATTTTTCGGAAATAATTTTAGGTCTTTACGAATCAGTCTTAAACAGAAGAATTGTAACAAATTGTAGAACTTGCATCGTTTTTTTAAGTCCTTTGCACAAACTGCACTTACTTTGCTTTAAGTCTTTTTACTTCAATTTCTTCATCGGACCTAAATTTGTCAAGAAGACCTCGTAAAACTGGTTCTGGAATATTCACTAACTGTTCAACCTGTTCAAAATAAATTAAATTCTACAATTGTCTTCAAGGTAATTTGCAGAGTTATAGAGAATTCTCAATGTTATAGCTTGATATTTCCAAAAATGATAACCGGAATTATCAAATTGATATGATTGGATTATCCAGGGTAATATATGTAAAACATAAGGCTTAGATGGGTCACATCATCATAATTTGAAGTATTTTGGTAGAGGACCATAAAAGGATGCTACATACAAAATTTGAAATCCCTAGGCCAGTTTTTCGGAAGGCAATCGGCAAAGGATCATTTTTGTGAAATTTCATAGAAATCTGATGGGTAGTTTAGGAGGAGAAGATGTTCAAAGTTTACTTCCCAGACAGACGGACAACTGCTGATCACAATAGCTCCCCAGAGCACTTCGTTCCCAGATGAGCTAAAAATGCTTAGTTGGGACTTACAATTTTGGTTTGTATATGATCTAGACAGGGATCAGATTACCAAGGTATTAACATAATGAAATGATGAAGAAAAAAAGATGGATCATGCGCTTTGACAGTGGATTTGATTATTCAGGGGTCTGTTTGACAGATTTTACTACACATCTTTGTTGATTACTCAATGAAAGATAAATTGATCTCAAACCAGAACAAATAGTTGTTGTCCAAACTATCAGAATTCTATTGCATTCATTTTGCTCTCTGAACTCTGCATCATACAGTTGGAAGGCGGCACATTTTCTTGACATGTTTTTCATATGATTATCTTCTTTCCCTCTTTTTGTGCATTAACTCTTTCCTGCATGATCACTAGTTTTCATGACACAACGGAAAAAATTGTGGTAAAAGAAGAAACTACTTGTCACAAGAAATTTCTTCTTTTTCCACAATATTTCCTACCTTATAGGATGGTTATTTTTGTTTACACACAATTTCATTTGTCATCTATGACCTCTTTCAATTTAGATCATTGAAAGAATTTGTTGTCTGGTAAAGAGTTAAAGAAATACTGTACAGTAATTGGTTGAAATGAATATAAACTGAAAATATTTTATAAAGTTTTTCTCTATTTTGGGGAATAGTTCTTCTAAACATTTAATGAAAATAGTTGTATATGAGAATTTTCCTCAAATAGAGAAAAACAATTCATAGGAATATAAGATTTTTGCCAAGTGAATTGGGTACAAAACAAATACCCCCTGTCAATGCTTGGCATGGTACAAGGGATTGTTTATTAGTAGGTATAACATTGGTAAGTTAACAAAAAGTTGTAACTTCAGAAAGAATTAAGCTGAAGATATGATTTTTGGTTACCAATTTACAATACTGTTTTTTCAATCATGGCTCAACCCATTCCCAAACTATAATACTTTTTGATGACCCTCTGGAATAAAAATTTGGAGAACATTGTGTAAAATGAAGAAATTGCTTGCAACAAGCTATTTCTTCATTTTCCAAAATGTTTTATACCCAGAAAGTTGAAAAAATCTAAAATTTCATAAATTTCTAAATGCTGCCTGCATAACCTTTCAATTTGGAACAGTCCAAAAATTTACCACCTGGTAATGGGTTTAGTGAAAGACATGCCTTTGTTGTGTACTCAATAATTGTTTTAAAGATTCACTTACTTCTTCAGGGAGTGGAGTTTCACCAACAGGTGATTCGGTGGTTGGGGAAGCCCCTTCTGGAATGTTGGTTGACACAACTACTGGGACCTTTTCCGGTTGGTCCCGTATAAATAGTTTGACAGTATCACTAGGTCCATGCACTAGTCGCTCTAATAATGGAATGTCAGAGTCTTTTAATACTCTCTCCTCTGTAAGGAAAAGATAGAATATTTCAGTACATTAAATTCATTCATAATGAAACATTGTAGAAAAAGAAGAAATGGCTTGTAAGAAGCAATTTCTTCCTTTTCCACAATATTGAACCATTGTAGAAAAAGAAAAATGGCTTGTAAGATGCAATTTCCTCCTTGTCCACAATATTTTCATCCCTACCAAATTGTTATTTTTCTAATTAAATCTACTTTAAATCTTTCTCTACAAAACCTATGAATTTGGACAGATCCAAAGTTTTGAAAAACAGGAAAAGGTTAAACTTTTGGAAAAGAGGAAATTATTGTCCTGAAGGGTGCATGTATGTACAATTTATATTTACCGAGACTTATGGTCTTCAATTGTTTTCAATATGGCCCAGCATAGATTAGCATTTCATCTTGCTATGGGTTAAACTGGAATGACACATTCTGCATCAAGGCATTTAAACAATTTTCACACAATCTTACTTTTAAAATAGTCATGGAAGACTATAGGAAAATGAAAAATTCCTTGTAAAAATCAATTTCTCCATTCCTCACAATATTTCTGCCTTATTTGGCACTTATTTTCCATCTTTAGCACACTTTACATTGTTGTCTCCTAATGTTTTCTATATAGACAAGTCTCAAATGTTGTTGTCTGCTAATATATTCAATAATTCATCGTTGAAATAATTTTTTGCATAATGCAAAATATGACCTTTACATTTATCATTGTCAGCATTTCTACATGAATTATCCTTTATTGATTTTGGGTACACCATAACTGTTCAGCCTTTTTCTAACAATCTATATAATCATCTATCTTTAATTTTTTATATCACGATAATAGCGATATATTTTAACCATTCCAACACAACAAGCTTTAGACGCCCAAGAAAAACAATTTGGAAAACATTGTGTAAAATTAAGATATCGCTTGCAACAACCAATATTTTCATTTTATACAATGTTTTCAACCCAGAAAGTCAAAAATCCAAAATTTCATAAACTTCAAATTGTTGTTTGCAGCTCCTTTTAATTCAGACCAGTCTAGAATTTTGTCATCGGATAATGGGTTAAAGTTATCTTTTGATATCACCTACCTTCATGTTCTGATACTATACAGAGGTTATATTCATCTGGTTGATTTTCTACCTGTATAAAACAAGATAAAACAAATTACAGAAAATAGGATTGTAAATATCGCAAAAATTACATCTTTGAGGGAAAAATATGGGAAAAAGAGAGATTGCTTGTGACAGGCAATCTCTCCTTTCTCAAAATGTTTTACCCTGTTTGGCATTTTAGCACACTTTGAGATGTTGTCTGCAACCTCTTTCAATTTGGACAATCGTATTCAAGAACTTCATGAAGAATGAATGTCATACATACAACAAATGGATAATATTAAATGAAATAAGAGCACCGCATATGAGTGCCTAAAGAAGTTGCTTGTTATAAGCAGTTTTTTCATTATCCACAATGTTTTCTATCCAGGGATCATTTTGGGTTGAGATATTGAGAGATTTTCTCATTTTTCTGCAAATAATCATATTGAAACTGTCTTAATGAGAATAAAATATCAAAGCAAAATTTCATTTAGTGAAGGAATTGGTAAAATTTCTCTCCCCAAATCCTTAATTTCTCATTAGTTTGGCTATATGAGATGCTTTTGCACATGATATTCTGAGTCAGAAATGTCCCTGCTATCCCAAAAGTAAAAATAATCCAAAATTTCATCAACTTGAAATTGTTGTCTGCAACTCCCTTCCATTTGGACCAGTCTAAAATTTCCCCATCTGGTAATGTGTTAGGCAATTTAGACTGAACTTATGCATAGCCACAAGATTTACTAAGATTTCTTTGATTAACCTATAATTTTATCCGAAGTGGCCAATTTTCAATTTGCTCAATATTTCAACAAAATAGTTTTAATGGCCTCTTTTCAGGTTGAAGGAGCAAATATGTGGCTGCTAGAGTGCTCAAAATATTTTTCAATTCTGGACGAGTGACCCATTTTTTGATGCCAGATGACCTTATTTCAAATATATTGGAGATTTTATAGAGGCAAAGAATCTACTGGGACTTTGTGTCTGTATGGCTCTACAGGCCTGAAGTTACCGATATGGATAACTACCTAGATTCTCAACCCTTGTCTTGCTGAATGTTTATCCTCTTTTCACTTTGACATAATAATATCTATGTTGTGTTCAAAGATTTATCTCAATACAACAAGACCAAGAAGGTAGTGCAGGCTAAGATCAGACTGCATGTCTGTGCAGACTGATCTTAGTCTTTAGATATGCCAAGGCCTTTGTCAAAGCAGGAACACCATATTTCAAAATCAGCCCATTAAAGACATGTTTATTATCTCACCAAAATTACTGAAAGGACCCTGATTAAAAAGTTACCAAAGAGTAATCCCTGTGAGTTTTAATTGAAACTCATTCCATAGTTTTTGAGAAGAAGACTTTCAAAGTTTCCATTATATACAATACAACGTCTTTGGAAATTAGCCCTGACAATGAAAGTCATTCATTAGATTTTTTTATAGAATCTGGTAATACTTTACCCAAGGATCAAACCTGTCAAAAGTGGTTGAAATCCATTCAGTCATCTCTGATGAGAAGATTTTCAAAGTTTCACTAAATGCTATATCTGTATAGAAATAAGCCCCTGCCAAAAAGATGCTTTAACTCCTATCAAAATGTCTTCAAGGAATCTCATAGGTCACCACAGGATATATCCTGTGGAATTTCACTAAATATTTCACTTAATATTGTATGTGGAAATGAGCCCTGCCAATGAAGCGATATTTTTAATTCAATTATGATTTCTTGAAGGACTCTGATAAAGGGTTACCCAAAAACTATTCCTGTGATATTTGGTTGCAATTCATCTGGTAGTTTCTATAGCGAATATCTTTTTAGAAAAGCATAAGGACGCACTACAGGTACAACACTATATCTATTGCCCCAGTGGCCAATGACAAATGGAACTAAGAAATATGTTCTCTGGAGTGTGCAAAAGGTTTTTCTAAGATTTCACCTAAGGTCCTGTTTTTTTTTGTTTTTTTTTTTTTTTATCTAGTGATGAAATTTCAAACTTGTCCTGGTTTACTCAGCCCAAAATGTGGCCTGCAGAGTACACACAAGCTCTTTCCAAGATTTGACCCAGATTGAAGTAGCCGAAGATTTAATCTAGATGTGTAAATATGCAGGCAGATCTTTATCTATACCTCCGGCCAAAACAGGAATACTCCAGGTTCAGCATGACAAGGGCTAATATCAGAAATAATTTAATTTTTAGTTTCGTCTATCAAAAACGAGCGTTCTGATTGGTCAAAAAAAATTATTCATAACTCCATGAACAAAATTTTGAGCACGCTTCGATTTTGTATGCTTCCGCACAAAATAGTCCCATACAAAAAGGTATCAAAATGTGTAAAGCTTTTGGTTTTTTCGCTCGATGCTATTAAATTATAAGAGATGAAGAGAATATTTTTTGTTTTCATGGAGGTATGAACCGAAAAACCTAATCACACAATGTATGAATCCGCTTCGCGTATTCATACAGTGTGATTAGGTTTTTGGGTTCATACCTCCATGAAAACAAAATATATTCTCTTCATCTCTTAAATATATTATTATACAAATGTCATTTGATATGACCAGTATCACCTACCTTAAATTTTTCTAACAATGCTTTAACAACTTGCTGTACTGTCATTTTATTGTCTACAGTAACACTGGTACAACTTCCTAATACTGGAGTAAATACACTCGTCTGAAAATACAGAATCATTTCAAGTATATGGTCAGCTTGAGAAAAATCGTATTCAAAAAGCTTTGTATAGCCTATTACAAGATGATGGAATTTAAGACAGGTCCAAATTCAATGAAGTTGCAAATAACAATTCTAATTTGATGAAATTCAAAAAATCTTTTGTCACTTAGGGTAGAAAACATTATGGATAATGAAGAAATTACTTGTTGCAAGCAAAATCTTCATTTTACACAATGTTTTCTGAATTGTTTTTCTCAAAAACATTTACTATCCGAAATGAAACTTATTTTTCAATTTATATGCACTGAAAATCGTCATCTCCAAACTCTTTTAATTTGGACCAGGCTAAAATTTTGCTGTTCCGTTACAGCGCCATACAACATGTCTTATCATACTTCCACTTCAACCCATTACCAGATGGCAAAATTTTTGTCCTAATTGAAAGAAGCTGCAGACAAGAATTTCAGGTTGAGGGAATTTTAATTCTTTTTTTTTTGGGGGGGGGGGGGATAAGAAACATTGTGGATTATGAGGAAATTGCTTGATACAAGCAATTTCTTCATTTTCCACAATGTTTTTCAAAGCTTTTTTCTTGAGGGGCATAAAAAGGAGGGATTGAGTGGGAATGGGTTAACCCTTTCCTGTTTTTTTGAAATTTTAGACTGGTCCAAATTAAAGGAGGCTGAAGGTTTATGTGAAAAGTGAGTACAATTTGATAGGAAACAAGCCTGTGTGGTAGAAAATATTGTGGGAAAAGAAGAAAATTTTCCACAATATTTTCCCAAGGATAAAATGGCAGGGATGTTAAATTCAGGGACTGTACAGGAAAGGTTAATCTCCTAAAGATAATCAGATTTAGATGTGACTACATATATAATGTATATACATGTATTTAGTCATTTATTTATCATTATTTTTCTAAATCTTGAAGATTTGTCTTCTGACTGCAATCTGTATCGAAATGCCAGCTAGTACATGTACATACTATTGCTTCCTTCTTACAGCTGTATGCTGTTTCATATTCATGCCAATGATAAGTTCAACAAAATACCCTTTTGGTGCCATAGAGACCATGCCTTAAACCATTCCCACACGATAAAATTCTATACCAGACCAAATTCAAATAAGATGCAGACGACAATTTTAAGTATCAAATCTTCTTTTGGGGTAGAAAAACATAGTGGATAATAAAGAAATTGCTTGTCACAAGCAATTTCTTCATTTTCCACAATGTTTTTCAAAGCTTTTATACTAAGCGCCGTTTAAAATTGTCATTGTACAGGAATGAGTTAAAGAGACAAAGACAATCATAATAATAGGAGCTGCAGACGACAATTTAAAATTTGTGAAATTTTAGATTTTTTCAACTTTGTGGAAAATAGAGAAATTGCTTGTAAAGCGTAATTTCTCCATTTTTCACAATGTTTTCCTAATTATTTTTTTTTCTTAAGGAGTGTCAAAAACAATGAATAACGTTAGCTTTTCTACCAATAGACTGAATGCTACCACAAAAACAAGAAGTACGGAGTGAGAAAGAGCTGTAGTTTTTCAAGAGAATTTTGGTATAAAGATTTTTTCATCCCTTTTTTAAGATTGATGTGGTGACAAGAAACATATCTCAGATAAAACGAAATCTGTCACCATAGGCACTAAATGATGTATTAAAGAAAAGAAGAGAACCACATGCAGATGCCTGACACTCGAGTGTTAAATGCTGGACAGTAGACAAAAAATCGAAGTTGAAAACGAGGCATAACTTGAACAAAATTGAATTAAGAGTTATCTTTTATGTTTTTAATAGTGAAAATATAGTCCAATAATCAGACCAAAGGCTATAAAACAACTATTATAAAATGTCATAGCTTTTTCAATACAGACAACAAAGAGACCGTGTAGCTAAAGCAAATTCCTCGTTTTTCTTAGCTACAATAATAGATATATATCTTCACTTCATTACCTATTGGATATTAAGACTGCTACAAAGTCCATAAACCTCGGTAAACTCATTTTCAGATGACAAAATTTAAGACTGGTCCAATAAGAAATGAGTTGCAGACAACAATTCAAAGTTTATGAAATTTACATTTTTCAAATTTCTGGCTAGAAAAAATTGTGGAAAAAGAGGAAATTGCTTGTCACAAGCAATTTCTTCATTTTCCACAATATTCCCAAATTGTTTTTCTTGAGGGGAGTAAGAAAAGCATCATTGTGTTGGAATAGGTTAAAGTCAAGTTGTATTATTTCATATATAAGTACAATTTAATGTAGAAGAGTGAATTAAATACATAATGTTTTAACCCTTGTCATGCTAAATAAAATCCTTTTCAGAGTTGAATTAAAATCAAAGGGCTGAAAGCACCAGTGGTCCTTGTTATTCAGTTGCCAATACATCTTTTGAAAATTCACTTCATAAACAACACTGGTTTCAAAAGGACAGACAGGAGGTGTAGACTAAGATCAGACTGCACTCATGTGCAGTCTGATCTTTGTCTATACCTCCTGCTAAAACCGGAATATTCCGGGTTCAGCATGACAAGGGTTAAAATATGATTGATATGATTATGATTAATATGGATTTTTATAAACCCTCTTCCAGATGACGAAATTTTACACTGGTCCAAATTGAAAGAGGCTGAAGACATCATTTTAAATTGTGCTAAAATTAGAAATTAAGTACCCAATAAGGTAGACAACAATATGGGAAAATGAGGAATTGCTTGTTAAAAGTTTTTCCACATCATTTCTCTTCAGGGCATCAAAAAGCGTTATTGTATGGTAATGGGCTAAATGGGAACAAGAGGACCATGATAGTCACATGTCACTGCCCTGAATAGGATGGCTCAATGCTTTATGATATATACAAAACATCAAAGCTATATGTCTAAAAATTTTGGAGAAGAAGATTTTTTTAAAGATTTTATCATTTAATCCAAAGTATATATTTGATCCAACAATATAGTGTTAAATTCAAAAGGACGGCAGTTCTTTGAAATATTTCGGTAGAGGGTCAATATTTAGTGGGGGGGGGGGGGATTTTCAAAGATATTCTTTATTCCTATCTAAGATCAGGGATTGCACAGAAAAGAGCTAATTTTCAGATTACTGTAATTCTTTGAAGTATTTTGGTAGAGGGTCAATAGGTTTTGATAAATACCATATATTAAAGATTGATTGATTGATTGAATGGGCTTCAACACCACTTTTAACAGCATTTCAGTCATATCCCGGCTGCTGGAGTACCTAACAATGGATTCCTGGTATTTCTCGCACCAGTACTACCACTACATCCTTTCCTAGCCTCCAGCTGCTATCCAACACAGGTTTACAATTATCCACCCATTGGTGAGAGACAAATGTTGGAAAGGATATGTGCCACCGTCACTGATCAAACCCATGACTGAAGATGATTGAACCCATGATTGAAGATTAGGAGTCTGACCTGCTACCGACTGCGCTATCACGGCGGCCAATATATTAAAGCTCTAGGCCTTATTGTTTTGAGAAGAAGACTTTCAAAGATTTCCTTGTTTAATCCAATATAAAATCAGGGATCGCACAGAAAATGGCTGATTTAAGGTAATTCTTTGATTAATTTTGGTAGAGGGTCAATAGATGATGATATATACCAAATATCAAAGCCTTAGGCCTTATTGTTTGGGAGAAGATTTTTTTAAAAAAAAATTCACTTGGTTGCCATGGATTTCAATTCTTCAGAGTATTTTGAAAGAGCATGACCTAAGAATAATTTCTGTGAAGTTTTGTTTAAATGCCATGGTTAGTTTAGGAGAATTTTTTTTTAAAATTGTGAACTGATGGATGGACAGTCAGGTGGATGGCTGAAGGGATGGATGAATGATGACTGATCACGATAGCTCACCCAGAGCACTTTGCGTGCAGGTGAGCTAATAAAACACATTGAATTTTTTCTATCAGCTTTTCTGGAGTAATTTGACATAAATTATTAACCAAATACCAGACAACAAAAATTTAGACTGGTGAAACTGAAAGATATTGGAGACAACACTGTCAGGCACATTTAAACTGAAATAAGAATCATATAGGGTAAAAACATTTGAGAAAAGGAGTCAAAAGGCCACAATAGAAGATCTCATCAGATAGCGTCCAGTATGTCAACCATTACAATGACAATCCGTCATGCTACAGAGAGAGAAAAGAAATATCAAATTTTCTTAGGGTTGATTGTTAATCATAGTAATTTACAAATTCAGTCAGTACACAATTAATAATAGTTAAGTTCCAAGTGTTAGCTTTAATCCCTTATCCTGCTGAATTAAAAATGCATCTTTAACTAATCAACAGGCAAAAGTTTTAACTTATTCAATTTGAAAATGGTTGTAGACAACAATTTAATTAAAATTAAAATCTTAAAAGTCTGTGGCCTCCAGTGTTAAGAATAATTTGGGAAAGGAAGTTGCCATGTCTTTGGTAATTCAGATTAAGTTAATAAATCTTTTATAATTCAAAATAAGTTAATAAATCTATAATAATTTAGAATAAGTTGATATATCTTTTATAGTTTAGAATAATTTGATATGCAATTTATTTTTTAAAGAAAACTTACATCAATTTCTCCACTCTGAATTTATTCAATAGATATAAAGTCACAAACAGGTTGCTAGTGGTAAGTTGCAAAACAAGCCTAATATATGGATTTACACATGATCACTTTCGATCTTTGATCAACAATATCAATATCTCATAACAAATTTAAAATTAATAATAAAGACCATATCTTGTTCAACTTTTATTACTAGTGACCAATTCAATATTACAATTTTGGAGATTTTAAATTTATCATAGGAATTGGTTAACCCTTTCCTGTACAAACCCAGGATTTTACGTCCCCACGATTTTATACTTGAGAAAACATTGTTGAAAAAGGATAAATTGCTTGTAACAAGCAATTTCTCCTTTTGCCACAATATTTTCTACCACATAGCATGGTTTTATTTCAAATTGCATCCACTTTATTGTCGTATGCAAGCTAATTCAATTTGGACCAGTCTAAAATTTCAAAAAACAGGAAAGGGTTAAAACAATCAAAAGAAAGAAACTAGGGTTGCTTGAATAACTGTACACAGGCCTGATTTAATTGATACACAGAATAAGGTTGCTTAACCCTTCATGAGATGAAAAAATATCAGACTAGTCCAATTCAAAGAAGTTAAAGATGACAAGAATGAAATTTTAAGAATATTTTTCTTTTATGGTAGAAAACATGAAGAAATTTCTTTTAACAATCTATGTTTTCCACAGTTTTTTTCCTTTGTGGGCTTGAAAAAGTGGGAGAATGGGTTAAGGGGTTCAGTATGGCAATCAAACTGATGTAAAGACAGACACATGATAGACACGACACCATGACAACAGCCCTAGTGGCCTTCTGCTAGTGAGGAAAATCAACCCATTCCAACACAATACCTCTCAAGAAAAATAATTGGAAATCATTGTGTAAAATGAGAAATTGCTTGCACAATGTTTTCTACTAAGACAGTGAAATAATCTTAAATTCTATAAGTTTAAAATTGTCGTCTGCAATTTCTTTCAAATTGGACTAGTTTAAGATTTGGTCGGCTGGTAATGGGTTATAAGACAACACAGAATCTATCTGAAAGGAGATTTAACCCATTATCACTCAACAAAGCTAAGACTGGTCTAGATAGGAAAATATTGTTAAAAATATTCAAAACTGCACTACAACAGGTGCTAAACTAGGTAGAAAACAATGTGAGAAAAGCAGAAATAAAAGCAGCAATGGGTGGTAATGGGTTAATACTTTTAGCTTTGTGCGTATATTGCTTCAGCTTTGTGCTTATATTGCTGGAGCATAAATATAGAGATGATTCACCTATTTGACTTTGAAACCTAGGATTTCATGGAAAAGGCATTTCGTTGAATGTTCAACTTTATACTTAGGGGTAATGGATATGTGTCTCAATTATTTTCAATATCACAGGTCAAATACTCACATCATAATTATATATATGCCCATTTATGGAAGCCCTTTTCCATCGATTTGGTTTGTCGCCTCTATATGCGACTGTGTTTGATTTTTTAATGTTTGTTCGTCTCATGACAACTTCCGTTGCTGGTGATGATAATACACTGTCATCTGTGAAAGTTTTACGAACAGGACTAGAACTTTCTGAAACCTGAAAAACATTGACAGAGGATGTATTTGCATTATAGCTTTAATTGGTCTCTACTATTTATTGAAATAACAAAATGTCAAAATTTTCAGATTATGATGAGGCTGCTGCAGAGGCAGACGCAGACAATAACCTGGCCATAGCAATACCTTGAGCTTTCTCTGAAATCAGCTGAGCTAAAAATGTACCCCAAATTTTTTTTCATACAGCTATAAAAATCTTCTAAAATACAGATCTAAATTCATGGCCTTTATACAGATTTTTCCTATAAAACCAATAGACAGGTCTGTTTTCAGGCCTCTATTAAAAAAAATAGAGGATATAATTTTTTGTTTCAGTGGAAGATCAATTTATCTTTTTGAGTGAACAACAAAAGCTATATTTTCATGAGTGGCAGAGGCAAATCAGTAAGGATTGATCATTGCCTCTATATGGACATTAATTGGAGCAGCACTTTGGCTTTTCTAAAGGTTTTCTTGTACAGGTTTACCGCACAACAAAATTTTAGTCAGGTCCAAATTAAAGGCAGTTCCAGATGACAACTTTAGTTGATGGAATTTAAAAAATCTCTGTCCTTTTGGGTTGAAAACATTGTATGTGATTATTACAAGCAATTTATTCATAATATACAATATTTTCTAAAGCTTTTTTCTAAAGGGGCATCCAATAGCTTGATCGTGTGGGAAAGTGTTAAAGACTATATAGGCTGTACTCACTGTTTGGAGTTCTGGTAGAGGTTTTAAGTCTCGAGTATCTGTTATTACGCTGTAGCGTTTCTGTGGTACATTATGGGTGGGTACCTCATCATACTGTTTTAACATGATGGGTTTCTTCAGACCCCAGTAGATCCTCAATGGACCCTGAATCCTAACATTCCCTTCCTCCTAGAAAAGAAAAATAAACAAGAAATATAGTTAAGGTAAAGTTACATTATATACTTGGTTTCTACGTAAATGCATATTGAAACTACTTCACAATCACAGTGTAAGTCATACATTCGTTGAAAAATGCCCCTTGAAGAGGTAAAAAGTGTTTCACTTTGCTGGAAATTCTAATATCCTCTTCTTCAGAATATAAATTCTGGACTGTTTGTTTTTTAGGGTTTTTTTTGTAGTTCTTTCTTCATCTTTGGAGGAAAGTTGATAACAAGGTAGTGGACAGAAAAATAATCAAGGTAGACCCATACTGATCATTGCCAATTTATTTTGATCAAGTCAGAACTGATCCATGTTGCTCTATACCACGGCAATCTTTAATACACTTATAGCAAAATTGTCCAGAAACTTGTCATTCCAAATCAAACCAACTCACTCAAGGCTTTTATTAACATATTCATTGACATAGAATTTCTTTTGATCAACACTCAAAACGTTGTGCATCCAGATTGGATAAGCACAGTTTAACAAGTTTCGACATTTCCATAAAGATTGGTGATAGATTAGATCATTACAAATCCATTCTTCCATAAAACGTGTGACCTAGAAATAATCCATGTTCGTAAATTCATTACCAGTGACTTAATTTTAAAACTGGTCCAAATTCAAAGAAGCTGTAGACAACAATTTCAAGTTGGTAGAATTTAAAACCTCCTTGTCATTCTCTAGGTAGAAGACAATGTGGAAAATTTAGGAATTGTTGTAACAGGCAGTTTCTTCATTTTTCACATTGTTTTCCTGAATAATGTTCTTGATAGGCTTAAAAAAGAGAGATTGTGTATGTAGAGGATAATCGTTTGTTTCAGTGTAAGATTGAATTATATTTCATTGAGTGAACACGAAAAGCTTTATTTTCAAGAGTGGCGAAGCCACGAGTGAAAATATAGCTTTTGTTGTTCACGAAATTTAATATCAATCAATCTTACTCGAAAAACAAACGATAGTTCTAATTCTTTAATGCAAAAATTAGACAAAATGCGAAAATTATGACAAATTTTCTTAAAGCCCATCATTTTGCACGTGACTGCTATGAAATGCTTATGATGACGTCACTTATTTGGCTCTGCTTAGATAACGTCAGATAGGGTGAAATGAACGAAAGCGGGGCATAAGTTTTTGATAATTTCACTGGATAGGCGGTGAGTTTATCAAATGATAATCTACCGTTATTTCTCGATAATCAACCTGAAAGCATTTTGGAAATTTGATTAATTGATAAATTTTATATAACAATTAACCCATTCCCCACAATCCTGCTTTTTGATGCCCCTCAAGAAAAAAATCTCTGGAAAACATTGTGGAAAATGAAGATATTGCTTGTTGCAAACAATTTCTACATTATCCCAAATGTTTTCTACCCAAAACGAAAAGATTTTTAAAATTCCATCCAATAAGTGTCATCTGCAACTTCTTTGAATTTAGAACAGTCTAAAATTGTTTCATCTGGTAATGGGTTAAAAAGTAACGAACGTAAGTTGATGTTTGAATACTATGTTGACTGACATTTTCATTAATTACGTCAAAATGTCTCAAAAAAACATTCCTCCAGTCAAATAAATAGTTAAGCCAAAAACCTTTTCAAAAGTTTGTTTAAGAAACAAAGAACAACCTCAAGGTAATGATTCGTCTATTAACCCATTACCACACAATCTAAATTATTTCCACCCTAATGGAAATATACTGACAAAATCATTGTGAAAAAAGGAGAAATATCTTCTTTCAGTTTTGACCATTCTAAAATTTTGTTGTGTGGGAATAGGTTAACCCGATGTTTCTCAATTTCGATACACTATGAATAGTTCTTTGCAATTTCTTTTAGATTTTAGCCAATTTTGTCATTTGGTAATAGATAAAATCAGTATAAGACTATGCATAAATAACGACGTTAAGTGTCAGCAATAGACGTTGAACAAAAGGCTATAAAATTACAACAGACAAACGTAACAATGCATGCTGGTATCAATCATTCCTATCAATGCTTGAAGGGGATATTAGCAGTAACATTGCATGTTTCCTACAGTCTGCCAGACTATTTCTGAAATACATAATTTTCAGCCAAATTCTTCAAGAAACCCAATTTTCAAAGTATATGCCTGACATTCTCAAGTTTTTCTCACTTCAGTTAGAGGAAAATGAAATTCATTTAGAAGCTGTCATTATTGTGGAAGGAATTATTAATCCATCACAATACAATCTGACCTTTTGATGCCCTGAAAGAGTAGTTTTGGAAAAAAATTGGGAAAAGGACAAATTGCTAGCAATTTCTCCTTTCTCACATATTTTTTCATTTGGCACTCCTTTTCCAATTTTTGAGCTCTCTGAAATGTTACCTGCAACTTCTTCCAATTTGGTCCAGTGTAAGATTTTGTCTTCTGGTAATAGGTAAATAATAGACCTTATATTCACCTTTCAAAACATTATTTTAAATGCAGAGTAAAGACTCAGATCAGCTTGATAAAGTGTTATCTACATATTAATATGTAGAACACAGAATCATCTTTGTAAGATTATTCAACCCATTACCATACAACAAAATTCTAGACTGC
This sequence comes from Fragum fragum, assembly GCA_946902895.1. Taxonomy (NCBI): domain Eukaryota; kingdom Metazoa; phylum Mollusca; class Bivalvia; order Cardiida; family Cardiidae; genus Fragum; species Fragum fragum. The sequence goes on from OX336365.1 coordinate 35,692,357, forward strand.
TCCAAATTAAAAGTTGCAGATAAAAATTATAAGGTAATATTATCATGAAAGTCATTGCCTTTTAGGGTTAAAGAAATCCTTTAGGAAATGTTGATAGACTGAATTCGATCTAATACCAATTTTATCAGTATTTCAGTAATATTGCGGCGGCTGGAGAACCTAACAATGGATTCCTGGCATTTCTCACACCAGTACTACCACTACATCCTTTCCTAGCCTCCAGCTGCTATCCCACTTAGGTTTACTATTATCCACTCATTGGAGAGACAAAAGTCGGAAAGGTTATATGCCACCGCCTGGGATCGAACCCATGACATCCAATGATTGAAGATTGGGAGTCTGATCTCTGGGAAATGAAGAAATTGTTTAATAGAACCATTTTTGTCATTTCTCACAATGTTTTTCAAGGCTAATTTCTTGATTGTCATAAAAAAGCGGGTTTGTGCAATTTGGGTAAAATCCTATTGCAAGATAAATGCAAATGAGGATTATCATCCCTATGATAAGGTGTCTTGTAATTTAATTGAACATTAACTCTTGTCATGCTGAACTCGGAATATTCCTGTTTTGACAGGTGGTATAGACAATGATCAGCCAGCACATAAGTCTACACCATCTGTTTGTCCCTTTAAGTTCAGAGTCCTTTATCAAATTAACTTTCAAGGAGAAAAAAAAACCTCTTTATTAACCCTTGTCATGCTGTATAAAATACTTTACTGAAATGCTGTCAAATCAAAGGGCTGAAAGCACTGATAGAACTTTTTGTTCAAATATCAATATTTCTTTTAGAAATTAATTTCATAAACAACTCTGGCAGGAAAATTACAAGAAGGGGGTGTAGACTAAGATCAGCCTGCACATAAGTGCAGTCTGATCTTAGTCTATACCTCCTGCCAAAACCGGAATATTCCGGGTTCAGCATGACAAGGGTTAACAAAGTTCAAGTGCTGTGATTTTATCACTATTCTGAGAAGGTAATTTATTCTGCATGACAAGAGTTACTATCCAGCCCAGGTCACTTCTGTTTTATGATGTTATTGGTCTCAAGCTGTTGACATTGATAGAATAATAAAGGTAGATCTACGATCTAACATGTAGGGAAAACTGCTTTAGGTCTATATATGTATCATTGGATGGGGGTAATACTTATTTTTTAGGAAAAGAGGGTAAACCCTGTTTTACCCCTTATCAGACGACAAAATTTTAGACTGGTTCAAATTGAAAGGAGTTGCAGACAAAAAATTTTAAAGTTATTGAAATTTTACATTTTTTCAACTTTCTGGGGAGAGAACGATGTGTAAAATGAAGGAATAACTTGTATCAAGCAATCTCCTCATTTAACACAATGTTTTCCAATTGTTTTTCTTGAGGGGAATCTAAAAGCATCACTGTGTAGGAATGGGTAACAGGCCATTTAATTTTGGCTAATGAGACACTTTTCTCTTGTGTGTGTAGTACCTCCCAAATTCCCTTTTCTTTGTTGCCAGGCGCCTGGCAGAGATGGGGCTAGAGTAACCATTCATTTAACTAGCTGGCAGCTCACCATATAGCCACATCAGTTCTCTCCGAGAGAGATGGCTTCAATTTGGATTTGAACCACCCATTTCCATAGTAGACGCCATAAGCACTTGGCAAACAGAAGTGGTAATGAGTTATCAGACGAAAAATAGTTAGATTGATCCAAATTTACAAGCAATTGCAGACAACTAATTCAACTTTATAATGACTCAAAGATATTTTTCTTTCATGGTAAAAAATATTCTAGCAAAAATAGAGATTACTTTTTTAAAAGTAACATCTTCTTTTCCATTTTTCTTTTAGATTCATAAAAGCAGGAAAGCATTGGAATTTGGTTAAACAAAAGAGGGATCTAGAGGGATGATTTGAAAATGAAAACAAAGCTTTATGCCCCAGAATCCTACGCCATTATTTTTCATCAAAATGTATACCCAGCCCATTTGTCTTGTTTTTTTCTTTTTTGCTGCAGGACAGATAATAATGTGATCTTTTGATGATCATTGTTCTATTTTGAAACAAAAGAAATTGCCATAAAGGAAGAAAGCTTCAGAACTGACAGGTATAAAGAAACAGAAAACAGACATGGGTAACTACAGGGTTTTAATAATAAGGCCAGACTTATTACGAGTATTAATTATTCTGATCAATTTAAAATCTGACTGTACAAGAAGAAAATTTAAAACGGATCAAAATTGATCAGAAACACCATTTTCAAAATTTCTTGCATTGCAACAGATATTTTGCCTTTGTATAGAGAAAAATACATTGCAGAGATAGAATGATATCATTGGTTGGTTACAAAAGTGTTCTATAAAACCAGTTTATTCAAGCTGTATACAAATTATTTTGGTAAGGCTACAATGAAATGCTGATTTTAAAGTATTTGATTTCTCCTTTCGCAGTTATGAAGCATGCATAAATTGGTGACTATATGTTTACCTCAGTAAGAGAGAGTGTCTGTCCGCGCTTTGTTTTATGGTGTTCATTGTAGGTCTGAACCTTCTTAAAGAGTTCTGCACCTCTGAAAATATACAACAATAGAAATATTAACTCATTACCAGATGGTAAAGTTTTAGACTGGTCCAATTTGAAAGAAGTTGCAGCTTGCTTTTTAAATTGCTTTAACCGATCCCCACACAGTAACACTTTTTGATGCCACTCAAGTAAGGTAATTGGAAAAAAAATTGTGAAAAATGAAAAAAATTCTTGCAATAAGCAATTTCTTCATTTTCCACAATGTTTTCTACCCAGAAAGTTGAAAAAATCTAGAGTTTTATAAACTTTAAATTGTCACCTGCAAATGCCTTTTAATTTGGACCAGTCTAGGGTTTTGCCATCTTGGGAATGGGTTAAAATTGGAAAATAAAGGCCAATTACGGTAGAAAACATTGTGAGAAAAAGAAAAATTTCTAGTTATGAGCTATTTCTCCTTTTCCGACAAACTTTTCTGAAATATTTCTTCAGAGCATCGAAAAGTATGATTATATGGTAATGGGTTAGCCTTATCATGCTCAGTAAAATCCTCTACAGAATTGCATTAAAACCAAAGGACTGGATGCAAAAATTAGTATTTGGAAAAATATCTTACTAACAAAACTGACTATAAATGGCGAGCAGGTGGTAGAGACTTAACCCTTTCCTGTTTTATGAAATTTTAGACTGGTCCAATTATAAAGAGGTTGCAGACAACAATGAACAAGGTGCCAAATTGTCACAAGATACGCCCGTCACACTGCTTAATATTAACTAGGGGTTTGAATACAACTGATGTTATTTTGAATGAATATTTTTTGTTAGACAAAGTATGAAAAGCAACAAAGGGCAATAACTCAAAATATACACTAGGTAGAGTTATGGTTCTTGTACACTGCACTCCCACTTGGTGAGCTCTATCCATCCATGAAGTTTCATGATTCTAGCTATTATACTTTTAGAAGATATACTCTGGACAAGATTCAAGTATGAAAAACAACAAAGGGCAATAACTCAAAATAAACACTAGGTAGAGTTATGGTTCTTGTACACTGCACTCCAACTTGGTGAGCTCTATCCATCCATGAAATTTCATGATTCTAGCTATTTTCTTTTAGAAATATACTCCATAGAATTCAAGTATGATAAACAACAAAGGGCAATAAATCAAAAAATAGGCCAGGTAGAGTTATGGTTCTTGTGCACTGCACTCCCCCTTGGTGAGATCTATACACCCATGAAGTTTCATGATCCTAGCTATAATACTTTTAGAGATATACTCCGGACAAGATTCCAGTATGAAAAACAACAAAGGGCAATAACTCAAAAAATAGGCTAGGTAGAGTTATGGTTCTTGTACACTGCACTCCCACTTGTTGAGCTCTATCCATCCATGAAGTTTCATGATTCTAGCTATTACACTTTTAGAGATATACTCCGGACAAGATTCAAGTATGAAAAACAACAAAGGGCAATAACTCAAAATATATGCTAGGTAGTGTTATGGTTCTTGTACACTGCACTCCAACTTGGTGAGCTCTATCCATCCATGAAATTTCATGATTCTAGCTATTATACTTTTAGAGATATACTCCGGACAAGATTCAAGTATGAAAAACAACAAGGGGCAATAACTCAAAAAATAGGTCAGGTAGAGTTATGGCTCTTTTGCACTGCACTCCCCCTTGGTGAGATCTATACACCCATGAAGTTTCATGATCCTAGCTATAATACTTTTAGAGATATACTCCGGACAAGATTCAAATATGAATAACAACAAAGGGCAATAACTCAAAAAATAGGCCAGGTAGAGTTATGGTTCTTTTGCACTGCACTCCCCCTTGATGAGATCTATACACCCATGAAGTTTCATGATCCTAGCTATAATACTTTTAGAGATATACTCCGGACAAGATTCAAGTATGAAAAACAACAAAGGGCAATAACTCAAAAAATAGGCCAGGTAGAGTTATGGTTCTTGTGCACTGCACTCCGTATTGATGAGAAGAATATAATTGCCAAGTTTAAAGTCAATCGGACTTAAGGTGACAGAGTTATGCTCCGGACAAAGAAGTGGACACCGCCGGACGCCCGGACGACCGGACAACCGGACGCCCGAACGCCCGGACACCCGGACGCCCGGATGCCCGGACGCCCGGACACCACGGGTGATCCCATAATACGTCCCGTCTTCGACGGGCGTATAAAAATGCATGCAATTGGAAATCTGACCATCCTATGTGGTAGAAAATATTGTGGGAAAAGGAGAAATTGCTTGTTACAAGCAATTTCTCCTTTTTCCACTATGTTTTCTCAAGTATAAAATCACAGTGACGTAAAATCCCGGGTAGGTCCAGGAAAGGGTTAAAGATCAGCATATGTGCAGATTGATCTTTATCTAGAAAGTCATTTTTATCTTCATCTGAAATACAGCGAATTCTAAACACTGTATAGATACCTCCGTAAATTATAATGAGCATATAATACTATATTCAACAAACATGGCTATCCTTTGCCAACAAGAGTTGATGGCTTTTTTGTACCATACTGTTGGGTTGGGTTTTTTTTTTTAACATTTCCAATAATATATTTAAAAAAAAAGGTTTTTGAAAATTTTATTGCCTGATTCACCTTTTAAACCATTACCAAACAAGAAAAATTTAGACTGGTCAAAATTGATAGTTGTGGACAACATTTTAAAGTTTGTGAAAATTTAGATTTTTTCAATTTTCTGGGTACAAAACATCATGTAAAATCAAAAAATTGCTTCTGACAAGCTATTTCTTCATTTCACACAATGTTTTCTCAGTTGCTTTCTTGAGGGGGCGTCCAAAAGTGTGGCTGTGTGGGAATGGGTTAAAACTGAATAGGAGGTGTGACTACTATTTTAAAATGATAGTGAAAGAAATAAGACTTACACAAAAACAGCAACTAGGAGCCAAAAGATATGGTCTTTTTTTCTTTACATTTTTAAGATGACAGATCTATTGATGGATAACATGAGGCTTAACACTACTTTCGATTTCATCTTTCGATTTCATACATATCATGGCTAGCCGTTACTCCTAAACATGAGTTAAGTTATTTCTCACATCAGATCAACCACAAACATTCAATTTGGGCCATCAACTGCTCGTTCTTAGGTGAACTTCTTATCATTCGCCTATTTGTGAGCAAGGAATGACACATTTAATAATTGCTATTTACTGGCAAGGCAATTAATTGAGTTTACAGACAAAATCATGTAATAGTGAAAGGCACTTAGTGCCTACTCTACAGTACCACTCTTGTTATATTTACATTTTATAAGCAAGAGTTAACCCTTCTCATGCTGAATAAAATCCCCTTTTCAAACTAAAAAAAATGGCAGATAGCAGTGACAGGATTAATTGCCGGTCAACATTTCTTTTGAAATAAAATTCATGACCAACTCTGGCTTAAATGGCAGAAACAGGTTGTATAGTCAATGTCAGGCTGCACTTATGTGCAACTACAGTCACACTGCAGACTGATCTTTGTCTATACCTCCTGCCAAAACTGAAATATTCCTGGTTCAGCATGACAAGGATTATGAAATCAAAATTACATATGTCTGAAACTTAAAATGAAGTATCAGTGTCAAGTTAAATAAGATGCCAATTAACAAACATGCTACAATTAAATGGATAATGCCAAGATCTTAATATATCAACATTGTTGAGTCTTAAAAACAATAAATGTCCAAATGATGCAATAATTATCTTGTCAGATTCATTTATTATCACTCACATCTTGAGCTAATTACAGTCTGTATGCCTCAAAGGAATACACAAATTAACATAATTAAAATAAACGGTGTTCGCATGAAGAGTCATGTAACCAAAAACCCACAAACCTGAGTCTTTGAACACGTAGAACATGGTACGAGAAAACCAGAAAGATTGCTAACATAGTTAACATATGTAGAACCACTGTGGAACATTCTAGAAAACTGTGTAGACTTTACACATTCAGTTTCCACTTTATCAAGGTAACTGATGAACCAGGCTGGCTGGGCCCCATCAGTCAATCAGACTGTGTTTATTTACATTACTGCAAAGTCTTAACGAAAAAATGTCAAAATTCCTGGTAAATTGTATAATTTTTAAGGCTACAATCAATAGCTTAACAACCCTTTACAAAGCAAATATGGATACTAACTCTAGTACTTTTTGTTGTTTTTCCCCCACATTTATCTCTTTCTATATTTTTTCTTTTTTCCTACATTTCTACAAAACAATTAAATTTCAGAATCAAGAAATGACCCCTTTATCATAATTGATTTTAGTTATACTGTTTCCATATTTGACAGCTAGATTTTTCAACTCTCTGGGAAGAAAACATTGTGTAAAATGAAGAAATTGTTTGTTGCAAACAATTTCTTCATTTTACACAATGTTTTCGCTATCCATTTTCTTGAAGGGCGTCAGAAAGTGATATATTAAATGGGGATCTTCCTAATGACCTTACAAATACTTTTTTGAGCCAAAATTATGACTTGGAGAGAGCTCACATTGAAATTGTATTGAAAAGGCCAATTTTACTTTGATATTGATCAGAATTTCACCATATTTGGTAGGCATCTTACTCATGACTAAAACATTTTCAGCAGAGATTGAGCAAAAATTGTGACCTGCAGAAAGTAACAAAGAAATTGTCTGAAGGGCTCCCTTTCCAGTGATAGGGGATAGAATAAACATGTACAATAGGGATCATCCTCCAGACTATGAGCCAAAATCGTGACCTTTGATGCAGTAACAACGGATTGGTAATTAACCCATTACAAGACAACAAAATTTTAGACCAACCACAACTTGAATGAGATAAGGGATGGAATTTCACTGTATTCAATAAAGATCTTTGTCCTAAACTATACAGGTATCAAATTTAGGAAAATATTAGCCAAAATCTAACCTGTAGAGTCTGTCAGTTGTAACAAAAAAAATGTCATTAAGATCCCCTTTTCCCATGATATGGGATAGAATACTATAAAATTCAATACCATTGCTCATGACCGTACAACCATTTCCGTAAGTTTGTGAAAGATTGAGCCAGAATTGCCACATGTAGAGTGGTAACAAAGAAAATGTCATTCAAGCCTCTTTTCCAATGATATGGGATAGTTTATCACCAGATTCCTCTTGACCGCCCCCCCCCCCCCCTCAAAAAAAAAAAAAAAAAAAAAAATTCAACAAGTCTGAGTATGATTAAGCCAGAATTGGGAAATGTAAAGTTGCAACAAGGAAAATATCATTAAGGCCTCATTTCAAATGAAATGGGAAAGAATGTCACCAAATTCAATAGGAATATTTCTCATGACCATAAAAACACTTTCAGTAAGTTTTAGTAAGACTTAGCCAGAATTGTGACATGTAGAGAGGTAGATGCCATTAAGGCCCCTTTACTTGTGAAAGATAACAGAATAACACCAAATTCAATATGGGTAAATTTCTTACTACTATACAAAGGTTTTGAATAAGTTATGGAGAGATAAGGTCAAAATTGTGACATTTAGTTTGGTATTACAGAATTATTGATGGTGGACTGTACAAACCGGTAGCAGACAACTGACAATTAAGTATAAGGAAAGGTCAGCATTAGTACTGAGTGCTAAGGTAAGCTAAGGTGAGCTAAAGATCTGTTAATCCTGACTTTTACAAATATGTTTTTCTCGTTTTAGATTAAGATCAGATTAAGATTAAAGCAAGCATGTTTAACTCATTACATTTTCAAAGATAAAAAATGGATAAGTTTTATACAGCCACAGAATTATCTTAACCAATTACCAGACGACAAAATTTAAGACTGGTCCAAAATAAAAGATATTGCAGACAACAATTGCAAGTTAACAATTTTTTTTATTTTTTTCTGTCCTTTGGGCTAGAAAACATTGTGGATAATGAAGAAATTGTTTGAAACAAGCAATTTCTTCATTTTCCACAATGTTTTCAGGGGCTTGTGTTGCGTCAAAAAGCATCATTGTGTTGGGATGGGTTAACTCATTCCCCCTCATTGATGCCTTTTGAAGCCTCTCAAGAAAAACAATTGTGAAAACAATGTGTAAAATGTAATAAATGTCATCTGCAACTCCTTTGAAATTGGACCAGTCTAAAATTTCATCGTCTGGTAATGGGTTGTTGTAACGAAATTTATTTTTGAATTCTTCTTTTTTTCCAATTTTCCTATTTCTTCTGATCAAAAGCTTTTTCAGCATGAATGTTTGAAGCCCTGTTTTAACATTGTTTTTCAAAAATAAGGTTGTTAGAAAAAATCTTATCTCTTGTAAGCTTGGTTCATGTTCGAAGGTGTTATCACAGAATCAACCCCAGGTAGCCATGTTATCTGGCAAAAACTGACAACCTATCTCCATAAAAAATGTCTTATCTGCATAAAGTAAACTAACAAGTTTTACTGAGGAACTTGTCTAAATGTGGCAAATGCATTCTGATCATTTGGTACAAGGTTCGAAACACTCAATAGATCTAGTACCTTGTCACATTACCAGCCTAGAGATCTGTCAAGACTGTGTTTCTTCACCATTGTCTCCAAAAAATGTTAAATGTGCCTAGTTTTGAAAGACTTTCGGGACACTGCGGTTTCAAAGGGGCTACATTGTTTGTGTTTAAAATTTAAAAGTGTCCCAACTTTTTTTAGACCATGGAGACATCATCTCCTTGCTCCAAAAAATTTCAGCCGTTCACTGCCAGCAAGAATGGTCCAATCTGAAAGAAGTTGCAATCCACATATAAAAGTGTTTTAAATTTTTTAAAATATGCCCTATTTTGTGGAAAATTGATTGATTGAATGTGGTTTTAAACCACTTTTAACAGTATTTCAGTCATATCGCAGAGACTGGAGCACCTAACAATGGATTCCTGGTATTGCTCACACCAGTACTACCACTACATCCTTTCCTAGTCTCCAGCTGCTATCTAACTTTGGTCTACGATTATCCACCTATTGGTGAGAGAAAAACTGATATGTGCCGCCACCTGGGATCGAACCCATAACATCCCATGATTGTGGAAAACATCGTTAGAAAAGGAGTAATGCTTGAAACAAGATTTGGAAATATGCACTATTACAAGCAAATCCACCTTTTCACACAATATTTTCCCACAACTAAATTTCTTTGTTATACCAAAATGAGGGACATACTAAGTTTTTATAATTTCTAAGCAATTAATGTTTGTAAATTCTTGTACGCGACTCTATTGGATTGGAGGAATTAATTCGACATTTTACAAGACAACAAAATTTTAGACAGGACAAAATTGAAAGAGTACTTTTCCAACAATGTATTTCAATTAGCTTTTCTTAGGCTTATATCAAAACTTGCAATTGTGTAGTAATTGGTCAAAAGTCTACTTTCCCTGGCTATGATTCAAAAACAAGTTGAATTTGATAGAGATAAGGAGAAAATCAATTTATCAGCCTCTGTCACATTGTTGACAGTAACATTGCCATGTTTGGTTAAACATGTTGAATTTACTGCATAGAAAGTTTACAAGGTTACTCAGTTCAGGCTTTATTACCTCCCTTGCAAAAATCAATTTATCAGCCTCATCACATTTGTTGACAGTATTGTTGCAGATTTTGATTAAATATCTTTAGTTATCATGTGCCTGTTTGTCACTAGGTTACCTTTTCAGCATATGTGCTCCAGCACCTATATTCACTAGCTTGAATTTACTGCTTACATAGTTTACATGGTTAGTCAGTTACCTCCCTTGCAAAGATTCATAGATCAGGGGAAGCAAGTCTAGTAATAAGCTGTTGCCTCCCATGTTAAAGTACTTTTAAACAAAAATTTGGTATACCTACACAGGCCATCTCATCTTAACCCTTGTCTTAACCCTTTCCCATTTTCAAAATTTGAAACCAATCCAGTTTGAAAAAAGTTGCGGACAACAATCTAAAGTGGGTGCAATTTGAAAAATAACAACCTACAGGTTAGAAAATATTGTGTGAAAAGAAGAAATTGCTTGTGACAAGCAATTTCTTCTTTTCCCACAATGTTTTCTTAAGTATAAATTCACAGGGATGTGAAAAAAAGGGATTGTACAGGAAAGGGTTAACCTTTGTCATAAAATAGCTTTCTCAGAATTGCATCAAAATCAAAGGACTAAAAGCACTTGTTGACTTAATTGACGGTCAATATTCATTTTGAAAATTGTGGCTTAAAAAGGGGTAGACAGGTGGTGTAGACTAAGATCAGACTGCACATATGTGAAGGCTGATCTTTGTCTTTACCTCCTATCAAGGCAGGAATATCCCGGATTCAGCATAACAAGGGTTAATCATCTTAAGGAATCCCATAATGATTATAGCTATGAATTATTTTTTTTAATAAATTAATTAGTTAGTGAGAAGATTTTCTCAGTTTTCTCAATTATATGGGATTTTATTCCTGTGAAATGCTTGAAATTCATCTTGTAGTTTCTGAAATTTTTATACAAGAAGTTTATGGATGCATAGATGGACAGAGACACAACTGACACAAAGTTATAACCATGCCCTAATGTAGCCAATGGATACTTTTGAAAATTATCACACTGAGCTAGGAATTACAACTAATACCCTTTGATAGAATTAAACATTACAGGCTCAAATGCAATTAAGAATTTAAATAAACTTTTTTCAAGTTCACTGGATTTTTCATAATTTGCATATTTGTAAGCTTGTATAAATATGTTAAAATTATTTTTTTATGATCTCTGCAATGCTACAAGTTTTTGGTCATATCCATATGGTATATTGTTGACATATCAAAAGCTAATTGATTGACTGTTGAGATCTACAATGTTATCAATACAGCTCTAAATTTTAGGCATCTTATGCAATGTAACCTGTAGTTCTATTTACAAGTTCAGGACACCATTTACCGTTTTTGATGAACAATGCACAAATATTTTCAAGAAGAAAAGCTTTATGCATGAAAAAGAGTAGCCATAGGGTTGCACATGGAGGACAGTCTTGGACGGCCAATTTTCTAAGATGAAATTGATGTTTAGGATGAACGTCTAAAAAGCATGACCTTTTTGTTCAGGCCAAAATTAGCGATAGTTCAAGGAAATGAGAGGAAGGGCGTTTAATACATAACATCAATCAAATATTTTCTTGTAAAAGATTAGCAATGGTATGAAAAAAGCTATCCTTCAAGTTAATAATTGTACTCTAATGCTTGATTCATAAAAGAACTTGATACTGAAGTGCAATGCTGAAATTTGGACAGATAATGATTGGCTGTGACTTTTGAAATCTACCCCTCCACTGTTTTACGCTATGCAAAATGGGCTATAACTTCATCATGTAGAAGATAAGCTTGCTTTAAACTATTGCTTAACCTATTCCCACACAACCCTGCTTTTATAGGCCCCTCAAGAAAACATTGAGGATAATTCGACAGCATGACCCCATCTTATCAATAGAGGGGCATAAAAATGCCCTAATACATACTAAGATCAGGGATGTGGAAATACGGAATTTCTCTACTTGTCCATGGACAAGTAAAATGTGATTTTCTACTTGTCCAGGATCAAAATGGACTTGCCCGTGAAAAGATGAAGAACAGATAAATTTTGAGAAAACATTATCTTTAAAGAAGAAAATGCTGGAATTCAGCATTTTCTTCATTAAAAACAATATTTTCTAGCCTTAGATACAAACATTACACTCCTAAATCTCTCTATCTATTTAGAACCATTCCAAGATTTGCAATGATATTTACTTGTTCACTGACAAGTAGCCTCGAAAAACGTACTTGCCCGCAGGTAGAAAAGCCCATGTCGGACAAGTCGGGCATGGGAATTCCACACCCCTGCTAAGATCCAACCTGAACAAGACTAGTATGTAAAATAGTAAAATCAGCCTCAATGCTTCAGCTAATCAAGCAAAAAAAGGTGCAGCATTTTGCTCTGAATGTGCTATCTGATTTTTTAACAATTGCAATGACAGTATCTTCCAGATTAGTCTGTACATTACGATTTCTTGTAACAAGCAATTTTCTGTCCAAAAAGACAAAGATTCAATCAATTGAAAATTGTTGTCTGAAACATCTTTCAATTTGGACCAGTCTAAAACTTTGTCATTTGGGAATGGGTTAATAACTTGAGTTAATGTTGAGTATATTATTGCCTTAATTAATACACTTTGCAATTTCTCCTTTTCTCACCATGTTTTCTATCCTATTTGGCATTTATTTTCCAATTCTAGCACAATTCGAAATGTTGTCTTCTACATCTTTCAGTTTGAACCAGTCTAAAAATTTGTCATCAGGTAATGGGTTAACCCATTACCAGAATACAAAATTTTAGACCAGTCTAAATTTGAAAAAGTTGCAGATGATAATTTCTGGTTGATTAAATTTCAAAAAGTCTTTATCTTTTTGCATAGAAAAGGTTGTGGATAATAAAGAAATTGCTAGTAACAAGCAATTACTTCATTTTCCATCATGCTTTCCAAAGCTTTTTTAAATATGGATGTGTTGTGTGGGAATGGGCTGAGACAAACTAAAAGGCAAATTTTATTCTTAGTAACTTTGATGTGATTTTAACCCATTCCCACACAATCCCACTTTTTACACCCTTTCACCCATTCCCACAGAATGATGCTTTTTGACACCCCTCGGGAAGAACAATTAGGAAAACATAGTGGATTATGAAGAAATTACTTGTAACAAGTAATTTCTTCATTTACCACAACGTCTTCTTCCATGAAAGAAGAAACAAGATGGCCAGTAGCCCTAGTGCTCACCTGAGATAAGGCTCTTTTTTTCATCAAGGCCTAATACAAACTGGGTCGGGAGAAGACCTCCTTTAACATTTAACTAAAATTAACTTATGTTACCATGCCAACCAATGCTTTCAACAGATTTCAAATATTTTATTTTTGTTTAAATTGGTCAAATAGTTTTGAAAGGGTTGCCTTCTTTATTTCTATTTTAGTCTAATCACCCTGTTGCTCTGAAATTTTATCAATTTTGAAAGAGGTCAATTTACTGATGCTTCATGCAAAATTCAAGATTCTTTAACTTCTAGGTCAGGAGGGGATGTTTTCTTCTCTTTTTTCAATTTCACTCTTGTTGTCATAGCAACTAGAGTTTTCAACTGATTAAATTCTTTGGTTGAAATTGGCCCAGTGGTTTGGGAGGAGATGTCATTTTGAAAATCCTTCGATATTTCTATATATGGGGGGGCCGAGGTTGATGATTTTAGCAATTCTGAATGAGGTCAATGTACTAATGCTTCATGCACAATATCAAGACTCTAAGCCCTCTGGGTCAAGAGGAAATAATTTTTAAAGATTATTTTATAATTCCAGTTTTGTTACCATGGCAACCAGAGTTTTCAATGAATTTCAAATCTTTTAGCATTTTTTAAAGAGCACCACCAAAGGAACATTTCTGCCAAATTTGGTTGAAATCTGTCAAGTGGTTTTTGAGATGTTGTATTAAAATTTTCTATATTTCCATGTTAGCCCCTCCTGGTTCAGGAGGAGATAACTTTTAAAGTTTTTATTAAAATTTCAGTTCTAATACCATGGCAACCAGATTTTTTAATGAATTTCATATCTTTTAGCCATTTTCCAAAGGGCACCACCAAAGGAACATTTCAGTCAAGTATGGTTGAAATCCGCTCAATGGTATGGGAGGAGATGTTGTTTTAAAAATCCTTCTTTATTTCCATATAGGCCCCTTCCTCCCTGGGGCTACGCCCCTGGGAACCAGAGGTTGATGATTTTAGCAATTCTGAAAGAGGTCATTGTACTGCTGCTTTAATATCAAAGCTAAACACATTCTGGGTCAGGAGATAATTTTAAAGTTTTATAAAATTTTGGGTTTGTTGCCATGGCAACCAGAATTTTTAATTGGTTTCTATTCTTTTAGCAATTTTTAAAAGGCAACACCCAAGGAACATTCCTGCCAAATTTGGTTGAAATCCTCCCAGCGGTGTGGGAGGAGATGTCATTTTTAGATTGTTGACACACGACAGACGCTGAACACCGGACAGAGGACGATCAAAATACATCACCATGAGCACTTCATGCTCAGATGTGCTAAAAATCTAAAATGTAATTCAAATTGTTGTCTGCAACTTCTTTTAATTTGGACCAGCCTCAAGTGTTGTCTTCAGGTATTGGGTTAAGGCAATAGTTCAGGAAAATAATTAGGTAAATTAGGCATTTCAACATTTTCTACCTATAGTGTCATAGATATTTTAATCCTGTTTTTAGGCCCCTCAAGAATAAAGCTTCTGAAAACATTGCAGTAAATGAAGAAATTGTAACAAGCCATCTCTACATTTCCCACAATTTTTTCTACCAAGAAAGACAGAGATTTTATAGAATTCATCAGTCTAAAATGCTATAATCTGGTAATTGGTTGAAGCATATCCTCAGTATGATCCTCAGTCTTGACATCTGCCAAAAACAGTAGCAAGATAGAAAGGGTGACCTGTAGCATGATCAAGAGGGCCTTTTTTGAGTTGTTATCATTGAAATTTCAAACAATATCCCCCAAACACAGTAAACTTCCTTATTCTATATTAGGTTTCTAGCACTTTGACCTAAAAATCTAGATTGAACATTTACATTGAAATTAACGATGGTTCTACATCACTCCCCAGAATATGGTAGCTCTAGACTTAACAGTGTTGGAGGTTTTTTTTCAAGATCAAGATTTCGTCTTTATCACCAAGTAAAATACTGGATTTTACAACAATTCTGATCTAATTTTTTTATAGACCACCACAAGACAATACTGCAAACATTTTGTGTGAAGGCACAACAAGAGATAATGGTTTGGGAGGAGAAGAGATTTTTTGAAAATTTAACCCTGGTTGTGCTGAACCGGAATATTCCTGCTTTTGCAGGAGGCTTAGACAAAGATCAGCCAGCACATAAGTGCAGTCTGATCTTGGTCTACACCTACTGTTTGTCCCCTTTAAGCCAGAGTTATTTAAATAATCATTTATCAAAAGAATTGACCCTCATTAACCATTGTCATGCTGAATAAAAATCAGTCTCCTAAAATGCTTTTAAATCAAAGCACTGAAAGCAATGGAAGCCTTTCTAGAAAACTTGTATTCCTTTTGAAAATTAATCTTACAAACATATACTGTGTAAAAAGTACTAGCAGTTGGTGTAGACTAAGATCAGACAGCACTTATGTGCAGGCTGATCTTTGTCTATACCTCTTTCAAAAACAGGAATATTCTGGGATCAGCATGACAAGGGTTAACATCTTCCAGTGCTGTCACTCCTTTGATTTTAAAGCAATTTTATATCAAAATTTATTCAGCATAACAAGATTTAATATGGGATCTTACAACAAAGGACTAATGCATATTTCATTCTTAGAGAGACAACTCATACTTAGTTATACCTTTTACCATCTTTTACTTTAACACTTTATGACAAGACTCCAGACCTTATGGTCTTCAAGTAGAAGAATCTTAAAGATATTCTTCTTTCTTATTTAAAGTACAGGATCTGACAACATACAGCTTTATTTGATCTTAAAGCAAAAGTTTGAAGTATTTTGGCCAAGGGTCATAAGGTAAATGTATTTCTGAAAATTCTGAAAGCTGAAGGTCTTCCAGCACGGAAGAATATTTTTGAAGATTCCCCTATTTATTTCTATGAAAAATCAGGGATTAATTTGTATATTTATTTCTAATATCATTTCAGTTATCTTATTGGTAATACTTATAAGGGTTAATGCAGCACCGCATGCTGGTGCTATTGTGCGTTCAAGTGCTTTATAGTTGCTAAAACTCGAAAAAGGTGCATAATTCATTCAGAAATGCATTTAGAGTAAGAAACCTTTTGGATTGTTCTTTTTGAATTCGAGGTTTGAAGTAATTGTATTCAATAATAGCAAAGATATTACAAGATGTCAAAGTTGTCAGACAACGCTGATGTAGCCACAGACACTGACGGTGACCTGGCTATAGCAATACCTCAGAAAATTGCCCGGATTCTCTACAGTTTGAAATGGGAAATCCAAAGACTTTTAATGGAGTTTAGTTGACTGAATTTCAAAAGACCCATTGACATACCTATCAAAACAACTGATGTCACTGTACTTGTGGAAACATTTGAAAATTTTGCATTATTCACATAAAATCCTAAATGATATGCCACCTTGTTCATCTTTTTTGAGAAGTGTAGTTGCTGAAGTAGTGAAAAGGGTCTATGTTGAAAAAAACATTTCATTTACAATGGATCAGTGAGAGTATTGACATAGTTCAGGAAACACTTGAATTGAAATACTTCTGCATTGAATGTAAACAAATCAGAAGTTTATATATGTCTTTGAATACATATGGGCCACAGCTAGTAAAAGATATTTCAAAGTCATAAAACTCTTTTACATTTTATTTAAAGCCATATCCTTCCACACAACACACAACAAAACTAATTACACAGGTCCAAATGCATCAATAGATATGATGATTGAAATTAAAAGATCAAAACAATTCTACGTGATAAGCCTTCAATTAATGAAAAAAGCTTACATACTTTAGATTGTGACCTAACACAATTTAATGTTTGTTTACATAAGTTCATGACGTCAGTGATGATGTTTTCACTTTTGCTAGTTGTTCAAACAACCCTCTTGGTCACAAAATTGCCCGTAAAAATTAGTCATCAGCACCTGTGCATATAGCAGTCAATGCCAAAGAATAACAAACATTCCTGTGAAGAATCGGGGAGGATTCATCTCAATCTCAAAATGTAAACAAACATGATTTGAAATCGATAGGAAAAACACAAAATACTCTTTCCAGAGAACTTCACTAGTACCCTTGCTTTGCATATTGAAATTAAGTAGGCTCTTGTTTGCTTTAGTGTCTAAATAAACGATAGGTTTTTCAAACTGCTTTTGCATCCTTGGAGGGAATATATTGCTTTAGGGATAGGGTTAAGGTCTCGAGATTGGAGAACTCAACCACAGAGTCTAATGCAATACCACCAGCCATAAGAGCAAACCTGCTCCTTTGAAAGTTTGATACATGCATGTCATTAAAAAATGGTGAAAGTATGTGAAATAGATAAGCTCAGACAATTTTTTTTGCCCTTTAACATAAAATGTAACGTTGGACTTGCCCAAATTCAAAGAATTTTCGGTGGATAAGTGTAGCTATTAATATCACAACTGTAGCCTTTGCCCATATGAGTGGTGCCCCCATGAGACGGTTAGTTGTTATTGCATATAGTAAAAGAATACCAGACAAAGCAAGTAGGAGCTCGACTTAGTTCTTTCTTGATGTACAGCACTGTCATATGGAGCTGCAGTTTCATCCGAAACACAGTTTGTTAGTTGGATCAGCCAGAGAATCAAAACTTCAAACTAGAGGTATGAAGTTGAGGGCTTTGCCAAATGAGCAAACAGGGTTGAGCATATTACATTATCCAAATAATTATATTGATACTAACTCAACTTTGTATTTGATCGATTTTCTTCATCGAAGCATGACTAGGGATTTAATACTATTGATGTTAAATTCATCATCTTTGTGCTAGCAACATGCTTCCTAATCTGCTTCTGCACAATCCCAGATTTTCATGACTTAACTTATAGCTATAAAATCTGCTATCGCACTTGAGAAAATCAGCTGTGGAAAAGATATTGAAAAGAAAAAAACTGCTAATTACAAGCAATTTAGCTTTTACTTTTTCTACCCTTTATTGCACTAATATTTCTGTTTGCAGTAATATTTCTGTTTGAACAAACATTAACCCATTCCCACTCCATTGGGCTGTGTCAACCTTAAAGAAAATTACTAAGAGTACAATCATTGACAAAGACAATATTGCTTTTCATAAGCAGTTTGCTCTTTGTCTAGAATCTATTCTAATAAAAGAGACAAATATTTTTTCTATATTTAACGTAACTCATTACCAGACTGCAATATTTTAGACTGGTCCTAATTGAAAGGAGTTGCAGACAATAATTAAAAGTGTATGAAATTTTAGATTTTTCAACTTTAAGGGTAGAAAACATTGTGATAAATGAAGAAATTGCTTGTTGCAAGCAATTTCTTCATTTTCCACAATGTTTTCCCTATTGTTTTTCTAGAGGGTCACTGTGTGGGAATGGGTTAACCAACTTGAAATAGTCATCTGCAACGACTTTCACATTTGTACAATTCTTAATTTGTATTGCATAATAGACAGAAAGCTTTACGATGGACACATCCTGCACAGAAGGCAAAAAATATTCTAAAAAATATTTTTAAACTTGCTAAAAATACTATCATGAAATATACTCCATAAAGGCAGCAATTAAATTGATTTCAACCAAATCAGGATTTACAGTCTATCTACAGTTGTCGTATAAAATCTGATACCCTGTTGACATTTTGCAATCTTAACCCTTTACCAGATGAATTTTTTTTAACTTGTCAAAATGTATCAAACTGTAGAAGACATTTCAATGTGTGTTAAAATTGGAAGATAAGTACCAAATAACGAAGATAGGAAATATTTTGAGAAAAGAAGATATTACTTGTGACAAGCAATTTCTCCTTTGTCCACAAAGTTTCTTTTGAACACATTTCTTTTGAGCGTCAAAAGCATCATTGTGTGGTAATGGGCCCATTACCAGATGGCAAAATTGTAGGCTGGTTCAAATTAAAAGAAGATGCAGACGAAAATTTTATAATAATTAAATTCTATAATTCTTTTTCTTTTTGGGTAGAAAAAACATTGTGAACATTTAGGAAATTGCTTGAAACAAGCAATTTCTTCTATGTCCACAATGTTTTCCATAGCTTTTTTCTTGAGGGGCGTAAAAGGGAGGGCTTGTGCAGGAATGAGTTTAACTTCATGATTTGTCATTCCCTTGATAACACAGACAAATTAAGTCAAGACTATCAATTTAAGTTATAGAGCTATCATAATCAAACAGCTTTTATTTTGTTTGTTGACATCATTGTATTCAAGTAATCTTCTTCCACCTCTTTTTCACCCATCCCTTCAAGTTAACTTTTAAGCCTATTCCTACACAATGATGTTTTTTTACTCCCCTCAAAGATAGGTATCAATGTGTCACAGATATTGATTATTCTTATTCCCTCTCATACAATACTTCAATACGATACTCTGAAAAGTAGTTTTGCGAAAATCAGAGGTCGTTTATCAGAATAAACCAGGTATTTCGCTAACAGCCTGCAAGACAGTTGCAAAGAATTGTGGGTAATTCACTCAGTCAGTGCACATAACGGTTTGAATCCCACATTTAGTTTGGATTTGCTCAAACCTACATCATCATTATGTCATCGAGAGTAATGTTTGCTAGCCGGTCTTCAATTCTGTAAAGAACAGTCAAAAGCCGTTGTATGCGTTAATACGAACATATTAATACGAATATTGTGTACAATGAAGAAATTGCTTAAACAAGCAATTTCTTCTTACAACACATATATTTCTTACCTTAAGGTTGTAGAAATAAGAAAAAATCAATTAAAGCAATTTCTTCATTATCAACATTGCTTTCTACCCCAATAGGCAAGAATGTTTAAGGTTTTATTAACTTTAAATTGTAATCTGCAACTTCTTTCAGTTTGGACCAGTCTAAAATTTTGGTAATGAATCAAGCACAACAATCTAGGTACAATGAAATGCCAAAGTAAAAGTTAAAATTTGGAAAATTTGATCCGGATGATAGACCTAAAGTTGACAATGTTTAAAGAAACTGACCCTATAATCAAAAGTTGTGTACTGATGTAGTTCCACATTAACCCATTCCCACACAGTGATGCTTTTGGACACCCCTCAAGAAAAGCCATTGGGAAAACATTGTGCAAAATGAAGAAATTGCTTGTTACAAGCAATTTCTACATTTTACACAATGTTTTCTCCCTAGAAAGTTGAAAGAATTTAAAATTTCATTATCTTTCAATTGTCGTCTGACACTTCTTTGAAAATGGACCAGTCTAAAATTTTGCCGTCTGATAATAGGTTAAACCAATTCCTCACAATGATTCTTTAAATGCCCCTCAATAAAAACCCTTTGAAAAGCATTGTGGAAAATGGATAAATTACTTGTAACAAGCAATTCTTTTATTTTGCACAATATTTCCTACCCCAAAAGACAAAAAACTGAAGATTTCATGAACTTAAAATTATTGACTGCAACTTCTATGAATAAAGACTGGTTTACAAATTCTATAATTTTTGGGGATGGGTTAAGCATATGAACAGATGGATGGACAGACAAACAAACCATGAATAAATGCTATGCCTGATTGACAATTTAACATGAACATTTTCAAAATTGAATGCTTTGCAGAATATTCAGAAACTTTTTGCACAACATTAAGTGATTTCTTCTTTTCTCAAAATGTTTTATGACCAATATGACAGTAAATTTAAATTCAAATGCCTTTTGAATTATAATCAGTAACTTTTTTCAATTTGTTCTCAAAGACATCCTTGCATTCCTACACATTTGGAAAATGATCATATTAGAAACTAAAATACAAGTGTTTTCTACCATATTTTATTATTATTTTTCAATTAATCAATTCCCACTCAATGACGCTTTTAGATGCCCCAAGAAAAAAAGGCTGTGGAAAACATTGTGGAAAATGAAAAAATTGCTTGTTACAAGCAATTTCTTCATTTTCCACAATGTTTTCAACACAGAAAGTTGAAAAATTCCAAAATTTGAAAAACTTTGAATTGCAACTTCTTTCAGTTTGAGCCAGTCTAAATTACTGCTGTTTGGTAATGGGTTAAAATGCAAATGGAACTGCAGTCTGCGACTTCTTCTCATTTAAACAAACTTAAATTTCTTTTTGTGATAATAGGTTAATTTTTTTATCTTAGTAAAGCTTCATTGTAATATGCAATTTCTTCATTATCAACAATGCTTTCTACCTCAATAGGCAAGAATGTTCAAGATTTCATCAACTTTAAATTGTCGTCTGCAATGTCTTTAAATTTGGACCAGTCTAAAATTTGGTCATCTGGTTATGGCTTCAAATATACATTTCATTTCCCTGTAACTTTGCATGCATTTGTCAAAAATTTATGAACCAAAATACTCATATTTAACAGAATAGGGCCTTTAATTCATACACACTTTATTTTCCTGTAACCTTGTACACATTTGTCAGGAAATCCCAAACCAAATACTACTCTTAGGCTTAATTGATTTCTTAATTGACTATTGATTAATGATTAAAAATCAGAACATCATTTCATTTTTCAGACAGCATCACCTCATTGACAGATCAAGTTCATCTTACCTAGGAATTCTCGTATTGGCCATTTTATCCCAAGAAATACATACATCCTAATTCATAACTGCATGTGTAGTATGAGTTGAGTGTATTTTTATTAGTGCTGCCCTCTTTAATCTGATAAACACATCCTGTATGCAAGGGAAATAAATCTGGTTATTCAGATACACAGCTTCAGTAGGTATATTTGAGTTATCTTTCTTGTATCAATCATGTTTCATTACTGGGTTGTTTTGCTCATTCAACCAAACAGCCACATTCCACTTTCTCCCATTCCCACACTATCTCACTTTTTTACGACCTTCAAGAAAAGGGCTCTGGAAAACATGGGGGAAAATTAAGAAATTGCTTGTTTCAAGCAATTTGTGTTTATATACCAAGTTTTCTACCCCAATACACAAAGATTTTTAGATTTCCATTAACTGTTGTTGACGTCTGAAAATTGAACCAGTCTAAAAAAATGTTGTATGTTAAAGGGTGAACAAGATAACCTTGTCAAGACTGGAAACTTTGTGATCTGTCATAGTTCACATTAAGATTAAGAAGAATGCCAGGTTTCAAATTAACAGACCTATCCTCACATAAAATTCCATGATCATAGCTAATATACTGTCAGAAATATCCAACAGACAGATTTCAAGTCTGAAAAGCAACAAAGGACAATAACTGAAAAATAAGTATGGTAGAGTTATGGTTCTTGTGCACTGCACTTCCCCTTGTTGGGATCTAACAAATATAGATTTATGATCATTCCTATTATACTTTCTGAGATATGACATGGACAAAATTCAAGTATGAAAAATAACAAAGGGCAATAACTAATAAATAAGAAGTGTAGAGTTATGGTGCTGGTGCACTTCTCCTTGGTGAGATCTATCTACACATAAAGTTTCCTGATAATACCTATTATACTTTCAGAAATATGCAACAGACTAAATTCAATTCTGAAAATCAACAAAGGGCAATAACTCAAAAAATAAGTATGGAATAGTTATTATTCTTGTGCACTGCATATGTCCTTGGCTATATCTCCGCACATAAATTTTCATGGTTATACCTATTTTACTCTCAGAGATACCAGACAAACAAAATTCATATCTGATAAACAACAAAGGGCAATAACTGAAAAAGATAAGCATGGTAGAGTTATGGTTCTGGTGCACTGCACTTCTCCTTGGTGAGATCTATCCACACATAAAGTTTTGTGATCATATCAATTTATAAATCTAGTTGATACAATTTACAAGATATGTGGACCTATGCAAACTGGATGGGAGGCTTGCGCATGCATATTACCCTATACATTTATGTTTTACATTCATCACATCACCAGACAGTAAAATCTTAGACTTGTCCAAATTGAAAGAAGTTGCAGACAACAACTGCAAGTGTATGAAACTTTGGATTTTTTCAACTTTCTGGGTAGAAAACATTTTGGAAATATTAGAAATTGCTTGTTGCAAGCAGTTTCTTTATTTTTCACAATTTTTTCTCCACTGCTTTTCTTTAGAGGCATCAAAAAGCCTCATTGTGTGGGAATGGGTTAAATGTCTTGGGAAAAGCAGACTAAATATAACTTGAGTGTGGACAGTTACCAAGACTGCATCGGGTATAGTCTTTCATTTGTCTTGATCTGTCTTACGTGCTTGAAATATAGTTTCAATCCATTTTGACCCTTTTACGTCTATGCAGGCTGATCTCAGTCTATACAACTGCCAGAGCAATAGTCAAATCAGAAATAATACGGAATCAGCATGACAAGGCTTAATATCTGTTACTAATAGACTACCTTAAGATTTTGAATTGCTAGCAGAATATTATGATGCAGTTATTTTGTCATTAAGACATCAAATATTTTACTTGTCCTAATTGAAAGAAGTTGCAGATGACATTTCAAATTGGGATAAAATTGGAAAATAAGTGCCTAATAGGGTAGAAAACATTGTGGGAAAAGGAGAAATTGCTTGTTACAAGCAATTTCTAATGCGTCAGATAGCATCATTGTCCGGTAATGGGTATAAACATTAACATACACACATCTGTTTTTTTATAGGAAAGTCAATCAAAACTGAACTGTGTAGATGTAGATATCACTTTTCACTGTCCAAATTCAAAGGTTTTGCAGACGAAAATTTAAAGTTGATTTTATTTGAAAATTAACCATTCAGTAGGGTAGAAAACATTGTGGAAAAAGAAGAAATTGCTTGTTACAAGCAATTTCTTCTTTTTTCACAATGTTTTCTCAATTATGAAATCATAGGGACGTAAAAACCAGGGATTAATTAGGAAAGGGTTAAGATATCAAATGATGTTAATTTGGATAATTCATGGACGAGAAATGATGCAAAAGGCTATTTGCTGGCTGGCGACCTGAAAGTTGTAACTAGTGCTTTAAGAAGCTGTAGTTACAAGTTTTAAGTTGTCAAACCAATAAAACTATTTACGGTAAGTGCCAAAGGTCAACATTCACTTCTTTTCTGAATGAATGAGTTGATCAGTGAATCAACTTTTTTCTGTTACTGCATGATACATATAGTGATATCAGTGAATTAACCCATTACCTTCTGGCAAAGTTATAAACTGATCCAAATTGAAACGAGTTGCAGACGACTATCTAAAGTTTTTTGAATTTTAGATTTTTTTCAACTTTCTTGTTAGAAAACTTTGTATGAAATGAAGGAATTGCTAGTTTCAATCAATTTAATCATTTTAAACAATGTTTTCCAAACTGTGTTTTTGGAGGGGTGTAAAAGAGTATCATTGCGTGGGAATAGGTTAAAAACAAACTGTTCTGTTGCCTATCATTTGAATATGAAATTCGTGGATATTGACAAGTTTCATATTCATGTAAAGTTAATTCACCTAGGTATTCGTCTTGACACTAAAATGATTTTTAGATTAACTAAAAGTATTAACCCATTACCACATAATGACACTTTCTTATGCCCGTCTAGAAAACATTTTGGAAAACATTGTGAAAAATGAAGAAATTGCTTGCAAATGTTAAATAAATCTCTTCATTTTTTACAATGTTTTCCCCAGCTTTTTTCTTGAGGGGCATAAAAAGTTTGATCATGTGGGAAAAGTTTACCAAAGTAAATTATAATCTAATTTTTCTGCATGTCTCCCAAACAATTGATTCTTTAAAGGTTGACAACCCTATATGCTACAGATTTTAAAACTTCATTTGCATGAAAAAGGTCTAATTGGTTTTAAACATGACATGAATTTAACTTCCTTTATTTGAAGATCCAAAATGAAGATACTAAACCCTTTCCCTCATCAAATGAACCATCACATCAGAGCTTTGATCTAACTGAAGACAGGACTTTTAAACCCATTCCCACACAGTGATGTTTTTAGTCGCCCCCAAGAAAAAAGCTTTGGAAACATAGTTTAACGCCACTTTTAACAGTATTTCAGTCATATTTCGGCGGCTGGTGCACCTAACAATGGATTCTTGGTATTTCTCACACCAGTACTACCACTACATTCTTTCCTAGCCCCCAGCTACTATCCCACTGAGGTTTAAAATTATCCACCCATTGGTGAGAGACAAATGTCGGAAGGAATATTGAACCCATGACATCCCATGATTGATGACTAGGAGTCTGACGTGATAACGACTGCTCTGTGACGGGAGACGTTCTGAATTGGCAAAACTATTAAACTTGATGAGTGAATTGACAGAAAGAAAGGAGATATATAATATTTTGGAAAATATTAATCATATGTAATCATATCATATTGTTAAGAAAAAATAAGGCATTTGTTTTATACCAAAATAATATTACTTATTCTACAGTTACAATGTAAAAACGGAAGCTGTCGGTTTTACGCACGATTGGAATGTTTTGTTTAACGAATGAATTGATCATTCATAGGATCAAATCGCACTGTCTGAAAACAGTTAAGTTGTGCTCGGAATTTGTGTCTATATATTTTCATCTCAGAATACTTCCCAAAGGATGCAACGTCTACATGTTGCTTTTGAGAGGTATACATAATTATGTTAACCTAGGAAACGACCGACCGCCCTTTCTCGTTCTCTTTATCTGGAGATTATAAAGCACATATTTAAATAACAATTGGTCTGTGTGGTAGAATACTCGCATCACACGCGAGAGCCTCCTAGTTTGAACCTGGCTACACGCTCCATTCCCCCCTCTCTCTCACTCTCTAGCTCTCTCTCTAGCTCCACTGGCTGAAAGCCAATGGGCTTTTGTCATGATGTTGTATCCATCGTCCATCCATCCGTCAACTTTTACTTTAAAAATATTCTTCTCAAAAAGGACTGAACCTAATTCAACCAAAATTTACAGGAAGGATCCTTGGGTGGCCTTTATCAGATTTGTTTAAAGCATTTTAATCGGGTGAAAAATATGTAACGATATATACATGCAAATATATTGTCACAATAACTCAAAAGCGAAAAGAAAATTATTCTGGACAAATTATTATCATGGACAGTAGATTTGAGTAGAAAGTGACACCTCCAATAATCCGGCCATCAAACTTTTTCTGCCCAGGTTATATATCTCATGTATACATATCTCAGACTTTCAGCGCTTTTAGCGCTTTTTTCTCTGCTATTTTCAGGGAAAGCTAGGCTATACCAATAGCCTTGAAATGGTAATTGTGCAAAAAACTTCACATTTCATTATATATCTAGTATAATAAAGGTTTATTCTTGAAACAATATTTGTTTATTTGAATGGGGTTTAACGCTATTTTTAACTATATTTCAGTCAGATCATGCCTGCTAGAGCATCTAACCATGGATTCCTGTTATTTCTCATACCAGTACTACCACAACATCCTTTCCGAGCTTCTGGCTGCTCTTCCTACCTAGGCTTACGATAATCCACCCAGTGGTGAAAGTTAATTGTCAGAAAAGATATATTCCAGGAACAGGAATCGAACAAGGGACATCATGATTGGAAATCCAACATGCTACCTATATATGTAACTCTATATGGTCTATGTCAAATGAGAAACCCATTTTAACAAGTCTTTCAACAAACTTTGGTAAGAAATATGCTCCTTTTTCACTTATACTACTTTCTTCAGTGCTATAAACACCCTTTAAACTAATAACAACACCCGACTTCATGTAGCACTCCTACTCATGTATCTTTCACTCACTTTCATTTCTCAATATCAAGAATGAACAAAAGACTTTGATCCATTCCAAAACAACAAAATGCAGACTTGTCCAAATTCGGAGAAGTTACAGACAACAGATCGGTGGCTTAGTGTAAAAACATCATAAGTGTTTATACAAAGTATAGACACTTATGTTTTTACACTAAGCTATCTATATCATAGTTGATGGAGTTCATGCAGATATAGTTGCTACAAGCAATTCATTCATTCTCCACAATGTTTTCCAAACCTTTTTATCTTAACCAATTACAAGATGGCGAAATTTAGAATGGCCTAAATTCAAAGGAGTAACAGACAACAAATTATAGCTTATGAAATTTTAGATTTTTGTTACTTTTAGAGTAGAAAACATTTTGGATAATGAAGAAATTGCTTGTTACAAGCAATTTCTTCATTTTCTGGAATGTTTTTCAAAGCCTTTTTTTCTTGGGGGCATCTAAAAGCATCATTGAGTGGGAATGGGTTAAGAGGTATCAAAAAAGGTAGGACTGATTGGAAATTGGGTTAAGAAGTGTCTTTACTTGCACAAACAAATCAATTTCAATTTTTTTTTCATGTATTTTGTGTAAATTTGTGTGGTCTGGTAAAGGTTTTTAATGTCACAGGAATGTAACTAATTGATCAATTAGCCTAGATACATTAATAAGACATGCTCCTATCTCTATGCTAATTATATAATTGTGGCTGCATAAAGAAAGCATTGACAATTATTGTTTGTCCCCATTTAAGTATCATTGAAAATAGAAGGCTATAACATGCAAGAAAGCTTGATTAACGCAATATCATGACGGGCAATGAACTTGATACCTCACGCTCCCTTGCTTTGATGCCTCTTTTTTGCCACCATATATTTTACTTTTCATTGTCAATTCTTTTATCACAATGCTCTCTACAATTTCTTAAATTGCTGCTCTCAATGATTTGTTCTTTGTCTAAGTAAATGATCCCTCTTTTTTACACATCTCAAGAAACTAGACATTGTCGAAAAGCAGACTAATAACCCCCAACAGCGCTTGTCCATATACAAGTGCTTTCCGTCAAAGGGCAATAACAAAAAATGGACTTTTTAATTAAAGGGCCATAACTCAGTAAAAAATTAATAGACCATAACCAAAATAGGATATGCACATGTCTGACTTATACCGAGACTTTCTATGAAATTTGAATCAAATCTATCCAATAGTGCTGAGAAATTGAGCAGACATGATTTTTTTTTGATTGATTGATTGAATGGGGTTTAACACCTCTTTGTGTATTTCAGTCATATCATGGCGGCTGGAGCACCTAACAATGGATTCCTTGTATTTCTCACACCAGTACTACCACTACATCCTACTTCAAGCTGCTATCCCAATTAGGTTTACGATAATCCACCCATTAGTAAGAGACAAATGTCAGAAAGGATATGTGCAGCCACCAGGGATCTTACTGTAGTAACGACATTAAGTTGCACACAGACAGTTGCTATATATAATGTAAAGAAAACAAAGCCTACCTTAGTCTAGAAGCATTTCTATCTGGCACAGATGTAAACTTTCCTACATCACTATGACTTCTGTTAACATTTGCAGTCTTTTTGGTCTGGGTTTCCAGACTACCACTTTGACGTCTGTTAGGACTTGATTCGTAAATGAGTTTTAATCCACTGTCCGAGACGACATCGAGTCCCGTAGAACTACCGGATAAGGAACTATTGCCAGAGTTACTTTGATAACCACTACTCACACTCTGAGTATTTAAACTAGAATTGCTACCATTGTTCAATAAATGTCGTCCTTGGCTTTTCTTTTGGTCTTTGGTTTGTAATGGACTTAAATTAGCTCCAGTAAAAAAGAACGTTGTCTCTTCCTCAATCTTGTCCTCTTTATTGTTTGAGTCAAGCTCTGAGCTTTTTCTGAAATTTGCTGGAGAACTGAGGTTTGAGCCATAACCCAGTATTTGAGGTCCAAATAGTGCACCATAGCATGGCTTGTGACAGTATGGGACTCCTTTATGCTGCAAAGATAGAAAATTAAGTGCAGAGCTAAATATATTTAAATTTATATTTAACCCATTCCTCCACAATCCCTCTATTTTACCCCCCCCCCCCCCAAGAAAAAAAACTTTGGAAAGCATTGTGGAGAAAAAAAATTCTTATTTCAAGCTTTTTCTTCATTATCACATTACAACAATGTTTTCTATCCAAAAAGGTAAATGAAATTCCAATTTCATCAACTTGGAATGGTTGTCTGCATCTTTTTTTCAATTTGAACAAGTCTCAAATTTTATTTTGCGGGAATAGGATTACCAGACTACATAATTCTAAACTGGTCAAATTTCAAACAAGAGGCCCATGAGGGCCTGAGATGCTCTCCTGGGAAGCAAGTTTTTCGTTAAAGTAATCCGATATTTGGAAGTTAAATTTGCTTAAGAAGAATACATGAAATGAAAATAACAAATTGGACTCTATATTATTTAGAGCAACAATCCTTAAGGCCACTTTTCTCGTGTTTCATGCCAGCTCCACTCCATTTCCAAAAGGAAGTTTCCTTATGACCCTACAATTATCCTGCGATATTTTCAACACAATCCAATAATAATTAAGGACTTTATCAGGTAAATAGGGTTGTTTTGAGTGAAAATCCATAAGGCTATTTAACCGATCAGACCTTATTTATAAAGGAACAATCCAAATGATGGTACAATCATTCTATTGAAGTTTGAAGGGAATCTGATAAAGACTGAGGACATTCTTGAGTTAATGAGGATTTGGTAACAATTTTCATACAGCCCCTTTTCCTGTGAAACCATTTGGAAAGAAACAATCCTAATGATGGTACAAACATTCAGTGAAAGTTTGAACAGAATCCCATGAAAACTGTGGACTATATTGTGGTACAAGGATTTTTTGAAGTTAAATTCCATAAGGCTCCTTTTCCTGTAATACTTGACAGATTAGGTCTAATGTCAACATCAACAATCTTTATTATTGTACAATCATTCTGTGAAAGTTTGAAGAAAATCAGATGAAAGCTTTGGACTTGGTAACAAGGATTTCTAAATGAAATTTTCATAAGGCCATTTTCCTGTGTTTCTTGACAGTTCAAACCCAATTTCCAAAAGAATGATTTTTATGACAATAATTCTGTGAAAGTTTCGACAAATTTGATCAAAGCTGTGGGCTTCATTGCGTTAATAGGGATTTTTATGCCCCCCCCCCCCCTCAAAAGATCGGGGGCATATTGTTTTACCATTGTCCGTCTGTCTGTCCATCATTGAGTCTGTTGGTCTGTCTGTCTGCAAAACTTAACCAAAAAACTTAACATTGGCAATTACTACCAGCCTATTCAAGATACAATGCTCATATTTTGTATGATGATACATCTCGATAATACCCATATCCTCATGTCAATAACAAGGTCATGTGATAAGATCAAGATCACATACCAAGGTCAAACGCCTAAAAAACCACATGTATGAAGGGGCATTTTGTTACACAAACACATCTTGTTTAATCAAATTTTCATACAGACCCTTTTCCCATGTTACTCCATGGATCTGAACCTATTCCAAAGGAACTATACTTACAAAGTATAATCATTCTGTTTGAGTATGAAGACAACCCAATGAAATTTGAGTGTGGACTTTGTAGAATTAAGATTTTTTTAATTAGATTTTCATAACCCCCCTTTTCCTGTGTTTCTCGACGAATCAGACCCATTTTTGAAAGGAACGATCCTTATGATGGTACAATCATTCTCCTTATGATGGTAAGACTTTAAGTCTTTATTAGATATAGAAAAGTATTTGACCATTGACATTCTCTTAAAACACAGAATTGCTTATTCAAAATTTCAATGTTCAAATCATAAATTTGCCATAGAAACAGGTCGTCATTTAAATATCGCACTTGAATATGTATTCTTTGTTTTCAAAAATATGATATTAGAATTATAGAATGTGAACTTCACATACTTTTTGACTGCAAAAAATATGAAGAAATAAGATTTTTTTTCTGTATAGTTGGTACAAGGATAGTTCAACAAAAAATAATGATTTCTATTTATTAATGATTAGAATAATCCTGTGATAATCAAGAATTTGTCACACTATGTATATATGTACTTTTGACCAGCTGAACAAAGGGACACAACTCACATAAACATATACTTTGGCTACTTTGTACTATTACAAGTATAATGGGCCAGTGGCCTAATTACTCATATGAATAAACTATTGTATTGTAAAATATTGTATTGTATTGGTACAATCATGCTGTAAAAGTTTGAAGAGAATCTGGGGACATCATTTTTTTATTAAATTTCCATAAGGCCGCTTTTTTCCCATGATACTTGACAAATCAAACCCACTTCTGAAAGAAACAATCCATATTATGGTATAATCATTCTGTGAAAGTTTGAAGAAAATTTGTTGAAAACTGTGGCTTCTAGTCTGTTAACTAGGATTTTCAAGCCCCTGCATCAAAAGATTGGGGCATATTGTTCTACCATTGTCCATCTATCTGTCAGTCTGTCTTCAAAACTTAACCAAACAAGAGGACCATGATGGTCCTAAATCGCTCCCCTGAGTATGATGGTTCATGGATTTATGATATATACAAAATAGCAAAGCCTTCTGTCTAATTATTTTGGAGAAGATGTCTAAGGATTTTCTCTTTTAATCCTAGGTATATTGATGATCCCACCATATAACCCTAATTTCCTGTAAAAAGCAATGCTTTGAAGTATAGACATCAATATATACCAAATATAAAAGCTCTAGGCCTAATGATAATGATATGTACCAAATATCAGAGCTCAAGGCCTTATGGTTTGGGAGAAGAAGATTTTCAAAGATTTCCTTCTTTATTCTGTTGTAAAATCAGGGATCGCACAGAAAAGGACTAATTTTCAGAATACGTTAATTCTTGGAAGTATTCTGGGAGAGTGTCAATAGGTGATGATACATACCAATTATAAAAGCTCTAAGCCTAATAGTTTGGGAGAAGAAGATTTTCAAAGATTTCCTTCTTTATTCTTTTGTAAAATCATGGATTTCACAGAAAAGGACTAATTTTCAGAATACGGTAATTCTTGAAAGTATTTTGGTAGAGAGTCATTAGCTGATGATACATTCCAAATATAAAAGCCTTAGGCCTAATTGTTTGGGAGAAGAAGATTTTCAAAGATGTCCCTCTTATTCCATTGTAAAATCAGGGATTGCACAGAAAATTGCTAATTCTCAGAATACAATTATTTTTTTACGTATTTTGGTAGAGAGTCAATAGATAATGATATGTACCAAATACCAGAGCTCAAGGCCTTAAGGTTTTGGAGAAGAAGATTTTCAAAGATTTCCTTCTTTATTCCGTAGTAAAATCAGGGATGGCATAGAAAAGGACTAAATTTCAGAAAACAGTAATTCTTTGAAGTTTTTTGTTAGAGTGTCAATAAGTGATAATAATACTCAATATCAAAGCTCTAGGCCTAATAGTTTGGGAGAAGAAGATTTTGAAAGATTTCCTTCTTTATTCCGTTGTAAGATCAGGGATTGTACAGAAAAGGGCTAATTTTCAGAAAATAATTATTTTTTTTACATATTTTGGTAAAGGGTCAACAGATAATGATATGTACCAAGTATCAGAGCTCAAAGCCTTATTGTTTGGGAGAAGAAGATTTTCAAAGATTTCCTTCTTTATTCAGTTGTAAAATCAGGGATTGCACAGAAAAGGACTAATATTCAGAATACAGTAATTCTTTGAAATATTTTGGTAGAGAGTCAATAAGTTATGATATATACCAAATACAAAAGCTCTAGGCCATATAGTTTGGGAGAAGAAGATTTTCAAAGATTTCCTTCTTTATTCTGTTGTAAAATCAGGGATTTCACAGAAAAGGACCAATTTTCAGAATACAATATTTTCTTTACATATTTGGTAAAGGGTCAATAGATAATGATATTTACCAAATATCAGAGCTCTAGGCCTTATAGATTGGGAGAAGAAGATTTTAAAAGATTTCCTTCTTTATTCCGTTGTAAAATCATGATTGCACAGAAAATGGCTAATTTCAGAAAATAATTCTTTTTTTACGTATTTTGGTAAAGGAGTCAATAGATAATGATATGTACCAAATATAAGAGCTCTACGCCTTATGGTTTGGGAGAAGAAGATTTTCAAAGATTTCCTTCTTTATTCCTTTGTAAAATCATGGATTTCACAGTAAAGGGCTTAATTTTAGAATACAGTCATTCTTTGAAGTATTTTTGGTAAAGGGTCAATAAGTGATGATACATACCAAATATCAAAGCTCTTGGCCTTATGATTTAGGAGGAGAAGATTTTTTAAGATTTCCTTTGTAAAATCAGGGATTGCACAGAAAAGGGTTAATTTTAAGAGTATAGTAATTCTTTGAAGTATTTTGGTAGAGGGTCAATAGGTAATGATATGTACCAAATTTTAAAGCTATAGGCCTTATGGTTTAGGAGGAGAAGAATTTTTAATAATTTTTTACGGACGGATGGATGGACAGATGGACGCCGGACAATTACTGATCACAATAGCTCACTTTGAGCACTTTGTGCTCAGGTGAGCTAAACCTTAAAATTGCCAATTACTACCAGCCTATTCAAGATACAATGCTCATACTTGGCATGATGATATATCTCCATAATACCCATCTCCTCATGTCAAGGTCAAGGTCGTGTGATAAGGTTAAGGTCACTTACCATGGTCAAACATTTAGTACTGTTGTGGGGGCATTTTGTTTCACAAACACATCTTGTTTTAATTGAATGTTCATAAGGCTCCTTTTCCAATGACACTTAATGGATAAGAGCCACTTTCAAAAGGAACAATCCTAAAAATGGTACAAATATTCTGTGAAAGAATGGTAGAAATCTGATGAAAAGTGTGGACTCTAGAGTGTTAAAGAAGATTTTTTAATCAAACTTTTAAAAGGCCCCTTTTTCCCTGTTACTTGATGGATCATACTGAATTTCGAAATGAACCATCCTAATGATGTTATGATGTTATAAAGAGAATTTGATGAAACTTGTGGACTCCAGAGTGTTATTGAGGAATTATATTAGATTTTTTTATTAAATCTTCAAAAGGTCCTTTTTCATGTTTCTTGACAGTTCCTACCCAATTTCCAAAGGAACTATCCTTACGACGGAAAAATCATTCTGTTAAAGTTTGAAGAGAATCCGATGAAAACAGTGGACTCTAGAGTGTAAATGAGGACTTTTTAATTGAATTTTAACCCATTCCCATACGATAAAATTTTAGACCAGTCCAAATTCAAAGAAGCTGCAGACGACAATTTTAAGTTTATGAAATCTTTAAATTTTTTGTCTTTTGGGGTGGAAAACATTGTGGATACTGAAGAAATTGCTTGTAACAAGCAATTTCTTCATTTTCCACAATGTTTTCCAAAGCTTTCATACTGTGGGGAGTTTAAACCATTCCCGCTCAGTGACACCTTTAGACGCCCCTAAGAAAAAAAGCTTTGGATTACAATGTGGAAAATGAAGAAATTGCATGTTACAAGCAATTTCTCATTTTCCACTTTGTTTTCTACCCAGAAAGTTGAAAAAATAAAAAGTTTCAATAACTTTAAAATGTCAGCTGCACTTTTTTTCAATTTGGGCCTGTCTAAAATTTTGCTGTCTGGCAATGGGTTAAAAGCGTCACTGTGTGGGAATGGATTAATTAGGCCCCTTTCTTGTGTTTCTTGACGGATCAGACCCAATTTCCAAAGGAACAATCCTATTGATGGTACAAACATTATGAGAAAGTTTGGAGAGAATCCTATGAAAACTGTGGTCTCTAGAGACTAGAGTGTTAGCAAGGAAAAGTAAATGGATGGACACCGGAAGGACACCAGACTGGAAAAAACCATCCCTATGGCTCTTCTAGCCTTTGACAAATCTTATCATTAACCCATTCCAACTCAATCCCTCCTTTTTACGCCCTTCAAGAAAAAAGCTTTGGAAAACATTGTGGAAAATGAAGAAATTGCTTGTATCAAGCATTTTCTTCATTATCCACAATGTTTTCTATCCAAAATGGTGAAAAAAAATAAAATTCCATCAACTAGAAATTGTCGTCTGCATCTTCTTTCAATTTGGACCAGTCTAAAATTTTGTCAAGTGGGAATGGGTTGAACTAGACCAGAAGTGAATATTGAACTCCGACATTAATCTCAAGCATTTCTGTTGGTTTTGATACTTATTAAAGCTGTAGTTACTTCTTTTTAGGTTGCCAACCTACAATTTGCTTTTCGATTTATGTGTCTGACCATATACTTGTACTATTTGTTATTTCAGTTGAACAGCCTTGTATGAGGACAACCCCATGATAGGTCTACAAATCCTTTAATTCATATAAAGACAAGCTAAAAAGAATGTTAACCCTTGTCATGCTGGACACGGAATATTCTTGTTTTGGTAGAAGATATATACCAAGATCAGCCTGCACATACATGTAGTCTGATATTAGTCTATACTACCTGTTTGTCTGACCTGTCAGTAATAAAAATAGTGTAACTCTGAAAAAGATTTTGTTCACCATGACAAGGGGAAACCAATTCCCACACAATGACTCCTTTTAAAACCCCTCAATAAAAACAATAGGGCAAACATTGTGGAAAATGAATAAATTTCTTTCAGCATAAATTTCTTTCAGCAATCAATTTATTCATTTTCCACAATGATTTCTACCCAGAAAGTTGAAAAAATCTAAAATTTTATGATCTTCAATTTGTCGTCTGCAACTCCTTTCAATTTGGACCAGTCTAAAATTCTGCTGTTTGGTAATTGGTTAATCCAACTCATATCTTGGATTATGACTGACATTTGAGTGTACAGGCAGACGGTCAAATAAATCTAGCACTTTGACTCTGTTCTTTGTGGTAATACAACACTTTGATAATGAGAGATATGATTATAACATTAAGATATTTGAAACCATCCTTATGTAAGTCTTTTAAAATGCTATTTGGAAGAAATCTGCTCAACCAAAACATCCAATATTGTACATAAAACTTAAATTTTATTACTAAATATTGACTTTCATGATTTTAACTGACAAATGACATTTTTGTTGGCAATAGTTAAAAAATAATAATAATTATCATTGGATCACCTGCCAAAGTAGATGACTTTTGTGGTAACTTATACAAAAGGCAATTTCATATGCTGATCCTGGAATATTCCTGCTTTGACAATAGTTTTGGCAGGTGTATAGACTAAGATCAGTCTACACAGAGGTGCAGTCTTATCTTGGCCTACACTACCTGCTTGTCCTTGTTATGTTGAGAAAAATGGGTGCATACAACATTGAATTGATCTATTCATGTCAATATTTTGAAATATAGTGAAAAGAGGATAAATATTCAGCAGGACAAGGATTAATTTTTTGTTTTCTTGATCAAGAAAATCTCTTGAAAATATCAGTACTTAGGATATACGTTAAGAGCTAGAAAGTTTTAAAACTGGTCAAATTTGAAAGAAGCTGCAGACAACAATTAAAAGTGTGCTGAAATCGAAGGGTATTAAGTGCCAGACACAGAGGTAGAAGCATTGTGAGAAGATAAATTGCTTTTACAAACATTTATTCTTTTCCTCACAGTTTTCTATTTGTTTTTCTTTAGCACATTGAAATGAAGGATTGTGTGGTAATGGGTTAAATTTCTGTATCTGACTCTAATTATAAAGACACAAAGTTTTCTATTTTCCTCAAACTTCTCTACCAATTTGGTTTTATCTGCATTTGCTATCAATTTAGACCAAACTGGAATCTTATTTTCCAGTAACATTTTCTTCCAATCGAAAGAACTATCTAGTATATTTCTTTAGTACGAACAAAATCTCTCATAAAAGGAATCATAAAATCTGTCTTATAATTGCGTGCAGACTCCTCTCAGGTCAAAAGCCCACTTTGAAAAGCTTTGCAAAACAGAAAAGGAAAATAAATTTCAAAGTTATTTTATGTTTGAAACATAAAATATTTGGATATCAGATGGTCAATAGTTCCAAGACATCACAGTTTACTTCTTTCAGCCTTTGCGAATACTGGAAATGATTATATAATGGTACCACTAGAGGCACAAGATATTATTTTTTTTTGCAAACAGATAAAACAGAGGAAAGTAAGCTGTCAAGGAAAGGAACACATGGGTGTCCTTCTCTACTGGAAGAACCAGCAAGGAAATGGTGTCATACAGAAAAATAGACATTTATCAGGGAAAGAACTTGTTCATTGGGAATCCTTAAAATGGACATTTTTCTCTGTTTGTATATGATGTCATATAAAAAATATTCCCACTGAAGTAGGCTGATTATTTGCAAACAAACATCATGTGACTTCATTTCATTGGTCACCAACAATGATCCAGCATAAAGCAAGATGAACCGAGTAAGGTTTGGAAACTTCCTCGTTCTGAAGACCCACTACTTTTCTAGTCATGTTTTTGCTTTTTCGATTGATCCGCATTTATGAATGGTGCATAATTCTTAACAAATAAAACATCAATAAACAATTTCTAAGGTGAATTGGAGACAATCATTAACAGATAAAATGATGAAATTGGAAGCAATAGAACTTTAAGATAAATGAAACGTTATCAATTGTCAGTTTAACCCATTCCAACTCAATCCCTCCTTTTTACGCCCCTCAAGAAAAAAGCTTCGGAAAACATTGTGGAAAATGAAAAAATTGCTTGTATCAAGCAATTTCTTCATTTTCCACAATGTTTTCTATCCAAAAAGACGAAAAAATTAAAAATTCTATCAACGTGAAATTGCCTTCTGCAGCTACTTTTAATTTGGACCAGTCTAAAATTTTGCTGTGTTGGAATGGGTTGTAATAATGAACAATAGGCCTACCTCTGCATGTTGGCCTGGTGTGAGCACTTTACCACATTCCTGACATCGTAGACAGTTAGGATGCCAGTTTTTGCCAAGGGATGTCTTTCTTTCAGCTGAAAATATTATCATTTTCAGAATTATGAATTGCCATTAGTGTCATAGGGTGAGAATGAGTTAATGATACATGTATACTGAAAATGAGTGTTTAGTAAGGTAGGATGACCCTCAACATTAGCCCTTGTAAAACTGAATCTAGAATATTCCTGTTTGGCAGAAGTTACGAACAAACAAACATTATGTACAGTCTAATCTATGTCTAGACTTTTTGTCTATCTCAATCATTTCAGTGTTGTTTATAAAATTAATTTTCAAAAGAAATACCAGTAAGTATTGCTTCCAAAACAAAAAGGTCCCTTTTCATGTAGTCAATTCTGCTTCAGCTTTGCTTTCAATCATTTTTTTCAGATTGGTCCAAATCCAAGGACCTTGCAGCTGACAATTTAATCTAACATTTACTGCTTTTTGAAATTTTAGACTTGTCCAAATTCAAAGGGGTAGCAGACAAAGTACAATCAAAAAGTAACTATCTATTCTGGAACAGAAGAAGAAACAGAAAAGGTTGACATCACATTTGATACAAAAGACAAGACCTGTATGTATTGATAAAAGACAAAATAACTTGTAATACACTATTCCTGATTTAATCACAATGTTTTCTCTAGTATATAACTCCAGTGTGTCAAAAAGATTGGTATTACAGTATTGGGATAAGTGAAGGTATTATTTCTTTATTTATGAAAGTCTAAAGTAGACATGAAACTCAGAAATTTAAAGAGTAAAAGATTTCTGATAGGTTATAATTTGATTATAAAGGTAAAGATTATTTGTAATTTTGTTGTCTTGCTGTGTATCCTGAATAACACCCCCAAAATGGGTGTTGCACTGAATTTGATATGTTATGCATGTGGTTTATATATGTAACACATCAAACGAAAAAGGACCTCTTGGGAAATAATGAACTAAATATGATCTAGTATGACTGCATGGCAAGCAAAGGCTGAATTTGATTAAAACTTTCTACCCTTTGGTGGATTTCCGAATCTTGAATGGGGTTTCTACCCTACTTCACATCAATATTGAAAATACCAACCCTAATTGACCTCTGCTGGATCTGCTCTCCTTAGTTACTAGATTAACTAATTCCCTAACAATCCCACCTTTTATGCCCCCCAAGAAAAAGCTTTTGAAAAAATTGTAGAAAATGAAGAAATTGCTTGTTACAAGCAATTTCTTCAGTGTCCACAATATTTTCAGCCCTTAAAGACAAAGGTCTTCTAAATTCTACCAACTTGAATTTGTTGTCTCCAATTTTTTTCAATTTGGACCATTTTGCTGTGTTGTAATGAATTGACAGAACACCAAGAAAGTCCAGCCAAATATATATGTTCCCAAATGCAAAAAGTGATGGTTTTGAAGTATTAAAGTTTGAGCAAACCAACCAGTTTAAAAAGTGGGGATGTTTTTTTGTTTTTTTTTAATGCAAAATACAAAACTGAATTGGATTATTAAGTAGGCACTTCATAACACTATGTTATTAGATAATAATCTAAAGATTTTTTAGCAAATTGTGTTTTCTTGTCATGTCTTTTCCCTATGCTTAAACATGGAAAAGCAAAACTTAAGCTTGATTAAATCTGACAATCTCCTTTTCAAACAATGTTTGTGAGAAATCATAACAATTGGAATTGTTTGGCAAACAAAGGTATTTGCTTAAACCATCACACAAAAAAAATATTTTTACTGATTTTCCACATAATCCTTGAAAACCTTCTTGTACGATGGAAGAGCTTAATGTAAATTCCTATGCCAGCATGACAACTATTTAAAGACAATATTAAGAAGAGTAACTGTACTCAGCCGTGTGGAATTCCCGGCTTGCCCTATGAGGGCTTTTCTATGGGCAGTCAAGCACATATTTTAACCCTTGTCATGCTGAACCAGGAATATCCCTTTTTTAGTCTGATCTGAATCTACATCCCCCTGTTTAACCCCTTCAGCCAAAGTTGTTTACAAGAACTAATTTTCAAAAGAAATAATGACCCCAAATCAAGTCATCTGGTAATTTCAGCCTTTTGATATTAAATGCAATTCTGCAGTGGACTTTATTCAGC
Organism: Fragum fragum; assembly: GCA_946902895.1. NCBI lineage: Eukaryota > Metazoa > Mollusca > Bivalvia > Cardiida > Cardiidae > Fragum > Fragum fragum. The sequence goes on from OX336365.1 coordinate 35,732,303, forward strand.
ATGACAAGAGTTAACCCTTTCCTGTTTTTTTAAATTTTAGACTAGTCCAAATTGAAGGAAGTTGCAGACGACAAAAAAAGATGGATGCAATGCGAAATGAAACCAATCTATATGGTAGAAAATATTGCGGAAAAAGGAGAAATTGCTTGTTACAAGCAATTTCTTCTTTTCCACAATTTTCTCAAGTATAAAACTGCAGCAACGTAAAATCCTGGGTTTATACGGGAAAGGGTTAAGACCACTTTTCTAGAGGCAGAAAATCTTAGAATCTCAATGATAAGTATTAAGTATTAGAAAACTATCATAATCTTTATATTGAAGAGTAGAAAATATTGAGGTCAATGAAGAAAATGCTGGAACCCAGGACAACAATCTTTTCTAAAAATTATCTCTTCACTTTTTTTGGCGGACAAGTTCAAGTAGAAAATTGTGTTTTACTTGTCTGGGGACGTGTCAAGAAAGTCTGTATTTCCACATCCCTGGTACACATCCCTGGTACTTATTAATCATTCATGCTGAGTAAAACCCAGTGTAACCCATTATCAGACTGAAAAATTGTAGACTGGTCCAAATTGATAGTAGTTGCAGACAATTTATAGCTTATGAAATTTTGGATTTGTTTTTACCTTTCGAGTAAAAAACATTTGGGTAAAAAACATTGTGGATAATGAAGAAGCTTTGTTTTCTTTGGGGCGTCTTAAAGCATCACTGATTGGAAATGGGATAAAGAACTGCATTATAATCAAAGGCCTGAAAGACTCGTATAGTGAGTCATTTCTTTTGTTAATTTTATAAGCAACTCCAGCATAAAACAATACAACAGTGCCATAGACTTAGATCTGACTGCACATACATGCAGGCTATTGTTAGTCTCTACCGCCCACCATTAAAGAAATTTGTACAAGGTTCAGCATGAAAAGGGTTAATTTCCCTAAAACTAACATCATTTTTGTTTACTACAAAAACATTCTAACTGCATTTTGAATCATGCAAAGCTTCGCGGCTTTTGATGTAAAGCACTATAACTGAGTCTTTACCAGCATTCTAGCTTACATGAATAATTGATGAATAAATCAGGGAATTTCACACCAAGAAAAAGAGAGAATACTGTGGCCTAGAATTTTACATACGTCAATAATAGCTTTGTCTAGAAAAATAAACATGTAACTAATATACAAGAAAGACATCAGAATGGTTGAAAAGTACTTTTGTAGTTCTAGGCTATAAATTGACCAACTGCTGGCCCTGCCCATTTATTCAGTTGGCCATGCCAACTGACTCCGACAGGAAGTCCAGCTTCAATTTTCAAAGGCCTTGTTATGCAAAATTAATGGCAAGCAGCAAACAACAAAAAGTGTTAATAGTTGATTTCCAACCTGAATAAGCTGTAGTTATGATGTTTAAGTCGCCAAACCGAAACAAAAGCTTAAGAAAAATGGCGGCCATGGTCTGAGATCAAAACTCATTTTCGGTCTAAATGAATAATTTAATTGGTTGACTGGTTATTTGAATGGCAGCCATGATTAGCCAATTATGCTATGTTTCCACTCTTGTGACATCTGTTATGGAAGCAACCACATGGTTGTGGCATTTATTTTAAATTTCCCACCATGATATTTTGTGATGATCGAGAGCCAATCCGTTCCGGTATTATAATCTTTGCTTGGTTATAATTTGATCATGATCTGTCTAATAATTAATTTTCCATTCATATCAAACATTTTGTCTATATAAATTTGATTCTTATACGAACTTGATTGGACCATTGAATCTTTGAATTGAAAGTGGTGGTCTGTCATTTACAATGACTTCTTTTGGATACAACTCCATGCTCTGTTTAACGAATTACTAAATGACATAATTTTAGACTGGTCCATTGTGAAGGAAGCTGCAGATGGTCTTTTTTAGTTGATGAAATATTAAAAATCTTTGTCTTTTTTAATTGAAAACTTTGGATATAATGATGTAAATGCTTGTAACAAGCAATTTTTTCAATTCACACAATGTTTTATGAAGCCTTTCCTTTAGTTGTCAAAAGTGGGATTGTGTGGGAATAGCTTAAAAGAGACAAACTAGTCCACATTATCGCAGTTTTCGAAATTCAATTTAATTTGCTTGTGCTACACTTTACATGATTCAGTTTGATACAGTTTGAAGTGATAACTATGATTGTTAATTAGTAATACTGATGATCGTAGAAAAAAATGGATTATTCCTGTTTTGGCAGAAGGTATAGACAAAGATCAGCCTGCACATAAGTCTGATCTTGGTCATTTCCTGCTTGTCCCCTTTCAACCAGAGTTATTTATAAAATCAATTTCTAAAACAATTGTTGACCCTCATTAAGATCTTCTAGTACTGTCAGTCCTTTGATTAAAAAGTAATACTGTATAGAATTTAACTCAGCATGACAAGTGTTAACTTCTGACCACAATTCAAATCATAACATGAATTGTGATAGTGGGTTAGAGTCAGTACAATATTCCTTTTTTGGCAAGAGGTAAAGTGGAGAATGAACCTGCACATGTATGCAGTTTGATCTTAGCCTACACCGCCTGTATGTTCCTTTAAGCAAGAGTTGTTTGTAACTAATTTTGAAACGTTTAACTTTGATCCGTAAATGGTGCTTCTAATGCTTTCATCCCTTCAATTTCAACTCTTGTAATGCTGAGCTTGGAATATTCCTGCTTTGCAGGAGGTGTAGACAAAGATCAGCTTACACATATATGATCTTAGTCTACACCACCTTCTTGTCCTTTTTGAGACACAGCTGTTTATAAGAAGAATTTTCAAAATGAATATTTACCCACAACTGGTGGTTTAAAGGCTTTCAGCCCTATGATCTTAATGCAATTTTGTAGATGATTTATAATTTAGCATGATAAGGATTTATGCAACTCTGAAAAGGTTTTTATTCACCATGACAAGGGTTAATTCCTGCAAATTCTAAAAAAATGGTCCATACAGTCATATGTCATGGCCAATCTTCAAATCTTTCATAGAATGTTACTTTAGATCTACTGATGAAAAATGATTTTGCCACTGTATTTTGTCCCCTGTGACACCTGATAATATAATTACAGGCCAATTTAATCAAAGAAATTGCCTGATATAACTGCCAAGGTTTATCAAGACCTATTTGAAATATTAATGTGTTTGACACTTTCTGGTTGTGTTTATGTACTATACAGTTTTAGTTAAAAACTAGATGGTTGTCGAAGGACAACTGCTGTTGAGCCCATAAAGTTTTGACCATCAACTTTACCTTGATCATCAATTTTAGTGCTTAACCTTGAGCTTTGACCTTGAACTTGAAGCTATCCAAAAAATTCTTTTAATGGCACATCTACTCATGATTGAGAATAATTGTGCCAATTTATTTTGAAATCCATCCGTAATTATAGGAGAAATGATCTTTACAATCACAATTTTAGTCTTTGACCTTTTGCTGTGACCTTGACATTAGAACTATCCAAAAATTCTTTCAAATGGCACATCTACTCATGAAGAGAATAATTATATTACGTTATTTTGAAATCTATCCAAAAATGTAGGAGTAATTGTCCGGACAAATTCGGACGGAAGTACTAACAGACTAACGCACTAACTCACAAACACCGACTTGTTATAGTGACAACTATGTCTCGACCGACTTGTTATAGTGACAACTATGTCTCGCTCACCGCAAGTGGGCTCGACAAAAAAAACCAGCCTTATCAAGAATGTACAAATAATGATCATTGGATCTATTAATTCATCCTGATAGATAATCTCAGTGTATTTAACCGGCCATTCAAACAAATTGACACTTTTTGACGCCGAGAGCAATTTCTTCATTTTAATTATCTTTTGTACCCAGAAAGTTGAAAAATTCTAAAATTTCATCAACTTTAAATTGTCGTCTGCAACTCCTTTTAATTTGGACAAGTCTAAAACTTTGCCGTCTGGTAATGCAAAAAAAAGTTAGCACAGTAATTAAATTACAGATTGTAAAGGTCTTAGCTGAAAAGGCCAAGGACCAGCAGGGCTATTATCATAGTAATAATTGTTCATAGCAAGTGAATGATCAGGGCTTGAAAATTGCTGAGTTTTATCTTGTCCTGTAAAATGAGAAAATGTAGTCTTAAACTTATTTCTGTTTTCAGATCCTTCAAACTTCACTTATCCTGCAAATAAAGACAAAGAGCAAAAAAAAAAAAAGGTGCAGGATAAGCAGATGAGTAGAATTTTCAAGCCCAGAATTATTAACTCTTGTCATGCTGCACCTGGAATATTCCGATTTTGGCAGGAGGTGTAGACCAAGATCAGCCTGCACATATCTTGTTCTTAACCTCCTGCTTATAGTTTTCCATCCAGAGTTGTTTATGAAATCCATTTCTATAAGAAATAATGATTATTCAACAACAAGTTCTATCAGTACTTTCAGTCCCAATTCAGTAAGGTAGTTTATACAGCATGTCAAGGGTTAAGATTTGCTAAATCTTCAAAAATCTTCTACATTGACAATGATCTTTGAATTTGAATAATTTTGACAGGAATGCTTAACCCATTCCCACACAATGATGCTTTTGGACGCCCCTCAAGAAAACCAGTTGGGAACACATTGTGTAAAATGAAGAAATTGTTTGAAGCAAGCAATTTCTTCATTTTACACAATGTTTTCAACCCATAAAGTTGAAAAAAAATCTAAAATCTAAAATTTCTTAAACCTAAATTTGTTGTTGTCTGCAACTCCTTTAAATTTGGACCCCTCTCAAATTTTGTTGTGTAGTAATGGGTTAATAGTTAGGTAGTCTCTTCACAATTACATCCAAAGAATTCAACTGGATTTTCCTGGTAAGACTTATCAATTCTATGAAACACAGGAATACTAGTTTTTATTCAAAACTTTATCCAAACTCAATATTTTCCATATTCTTTATGCTAATGATCTTTAATCCTTTCCCGTACAATTATTTGTTTTTGTGTCCCTGGGATTTTATTCATGAGGAAAAATTGTTGGAGAAGAAAAATTGCTTGTTACAAGCAATTTCTTCTTTTCCCACATTTTCTAACCTGTAGGTTGGCTACTTTTCAATTTGCACACTTTTAATTGTCATTTGTAACTTCTTGGGATTTAGACAAGTCTAGAATTGTGTTGTCTGGTTATGAGTTAACCCATTCCCACATTATCCCAAATCTTATAACCCTCAAGAAAAGAGTGCAGGAAAACAATGTGGGAAATGAAGAAATTAATCATAGTGAGCAATTGCTTAATGTTCAATTGCTTTCTACCCTAAAAGACAGAGATATTTAAAATTCTATGGACTTAAGATTATTGTCAGCAATTTTTTCTGTATGTTTGAACTGGTCTAGAAAATGTTGTCTGGTAAAGGGTTAAAACAGTAGCCATAAAACCTAGCAGCAAAAACATAGACTGTGAGTACATACTAGCCCATTCCCACACTTTTTGCCGCCCCTGAAGTAAAACAATTCAGAAACACTGTGGAAAATGAAGAAATTGCTTGCAACAAGCAACTTCTTCATTTTCCAAATGTTTTTGACTCCGACAGTTGAACAAATCTAGAATTTCATTCATTTGAATTATCATCTTACTCCTTTCAGTTTGAACTAGTCAAAAATGTTGTCATATGGTAATGGGTTAAACTAAATGATTGTGAAACATACTAATTTTTATTTTTTAATTACTTTTTCATTATTAATTCCTTTTATCTTAGATATATTAGCAAAAAGGTCAATCTTAAATTACGAGGTCAATAATTCAACAAAGTGTCAACAAAGATTTGAAAGAATGTCAACAGATAAATGACCAATATATCGATTCAAAACTATATTGGATTAAGATAGAGCATTTCTGGTACAGTTCTTCAATACCCCCCCCCCATCCCCCTGCAAAAGAATAAAATCATTATATAAAAAATCATATGTAAAACTGATCAATATTAATGACCTGTATAGAACAATCAGAGTAAACCCATTCCAATACAATCTTGCTTTTTTACACCCCCAAAAATCAAGCTGCATATCACACCTTGATGTCAAAGTGGGGGGGGGGGATTTAAGAAATGTCTGAAAACAACAAAGGGTAATAACTCACAAAGAAGAGATTTTGTTCTTTTGCGTGTTATTGTGATCATGAAGTTTCATAATTAAAGCTATTACATTTTAAGAGTTAATGCTTTGGACAAAATTCAAGCCTGAAAAGCATCAAAAAGGCAATTACTCAAAAAATAAGTATGGTAAAGTTATAGTTTTTATGCACTGCCCTTCCTCTGGTGAGATCTATCAACACATAGTTGATCAACACTAGTTTCATGACCATACATACATGTATTATACTTTCAGAGATATGCTTTGGACAAAATTCCAGTCTGTAAATCAACAAAGGGCAATAAGTCTAAAAAAGTATGATAGAGTTGTGGTTCTTGTGCACTGCACTTCCCCTTGATCAGATCTATCCACACCTAAAGTTTCTTGATCATACGGATTATACTTTCAGAGATATACTATGAATAAAATTCTGACAACAACAATTGGCAATAAGTAAAAAAATCAGTAGAGTTGTGGTTCTTATGCACTGCACTCTGTAATCAAGCTATGAATACAATTACTAAGTTGCAGAATTATGCTCCACACAAAGAACTGGACGCCACCCGCCAAAACGCCATGGGTGATCCTATAATAAGTCCTGTCTTTTTCGATGTGCAAATAAAACCCCCGAAAAAACAATGTGGATAATAAAGAAATTGCTTGTTACAATGAACTCACATTGTTTTCTAAAAGACAGAAATGTAAAAGAAATCATCAACTTTAATTGCAGTCTGCAAATTCTTTGGACCTGTCTAATATTTTGTTGTACAGTTATAAGTTAACTTAATGATAAAAGTGATCTCCAAATACAGATTTGAGGGGTTTGTATAGGTTGCACAGTGACAATATAGGCTACCACACTATAAATTCATTAATCCATTACCAGATGACAAAAATTTAGACTATTCCAAATTGAAAGATGAAGTTCCAGGCCCCCAATTTCAAGCTGATGAAATTTCAAAAGTCTTTGTCTTTCTAGGTAGAAAACAATTCCGGAAATAGAAAAATACTTATAGCAAGCAATTTTTATATTTTCAAATGTTTTCCCATGCTATTTTCTTGATTAGCATAAAAAGGTGGATTATTTGGCAATGATAATATGCTTCAAAATCTCATTCCATGTCTACATCATGTTCTTGTGACTTAACTATAACCCATTCCAACACAATCACGCTTTTAAATGCCCCTCATTATGAAAGGTTTGGAAAACATTTTGGAAAATGAAGAAATTGCTCGTTACAAATGAAGAAATTGCTTGTCACAAGCAATTTGTTAATTATCCACAATGTCTTCTTTCCCAAAAATAAAGATTTCATCAACTTAAACTTCTCTTAACCCTTGTCCTGCTGAATATGTATCCTTTCTTCACAAAAATTTTCAACTCTTGTCAAATTTAGATCTACTTTGTGTTCAAATATTCGCTCAACACTAAAACAACAAGCACATAGTGAAGATTAAGATCAGGCTTCACATCTGTGCAGGCTGATCTTAGTCTATACACCTGCAACAGCTATTGTCAATACAGGTATATTCCAGGATGAGCATGACAAGGGTTGATTTGGACTGGTCTAAAATTTTATCTTGTGGATATGGGTTAACTTAAAGTAAAAACTATTGGCATGCAGGTAAACGAAAACCATGTTTAATTACTAGGAAATCTTTTGAAATTGGGGGGAAATACTTTGTTTGGGTACAAATATATGGTAACTGCGTCTCAACCAATTAATGATATGTAACAAGACAGAATACTGACAGCATAATTGACACCTGTCTTTGTTAAGGACAGAGGACCACAACCCTGACAATCTCTGGCTATAGTTTAATCATTTCTTTGTACATTAATTTTGTACTCATTCAGATGGAGTTCAATCAGTAGATTACTAGGCTACTTTTCAAGGGCTTGTTAGGGGTATTATAATCGTCCATGCGCAAGCAAAATATCGTTACTACAGCTTTGATAAAGTTGCAGTTACAATACTTTGCTTGTGCACCCATGATATCCTGAGTATTTGAAAAGTGTTTTCACATGAGAGGCAAGTATGAGGGCCGAATAAACAAGGGAGAAGGTGTAAAGAGCTCCCAACCTCTGCTCTATAGGTTGGGAAGGGGGGGGGGGTGTTGATAGGATTCCTTCTCTGAAAAATTTTGAAAATTCCCATAAGTGACCAAAACATTGTAACTACAGCTTAATCATCAATGATATAGCAAATGAGCGGAATTACTTTTATTACTCCTGAGTGTATCACATGTCTTTGGTGCTATGCACTGTTGCTACTTTGTACCCCAGATTTATTCCAACGGTTTCTAACCATACAAACGCATGTCATCTATCATTGAACCACAAAAACATTGTAAAAGTAACTTGGAACAGCTTGAATTAGTTACCTATTTAACCTATTTAAGAGATGAAGAGAATATTTTTTGTTTTCATGGAGGTATTAACCGAAAAATCTTATCACACTGTATGAATACGCGAAGTTTGTGATTGGGTTTTTTGGTTCATACCTCCATGAAAACAAAAAATATTCTCTTCATTTTTTATAATTTAATAGCATCGAGCGTAAAAAACAAAAGCTTTACTAATTTTGATACCATTATGTATGGGACTACTTTGTGCGGAAGCATACAAAATCACTGCGTGTTCAAAATTTTGTTCATGGAGAAATTTTTTTCAACCAATCAGAACTCTTGTTTTAGATAGACGAAACTAAAAATTGAATTTTTCCCTCATAAAGACTTTTTTTTACGCCCCTTAAGAAAAAACAATCGGAAAAACATTGGGAAAAATGAAATAATTGCTTGCAACAAGCGATTTCTTCATTTAACACCTTCTTTCCTACCTAAATTTTCATCAGCAACCTTTTCAAATTGGACCAGTTTAAAATTTTGACATGGGGGAATGGGTTAAGAGGCCAATGCATGATGGTTTTTCCCTCATTTGCATATATGTCTGTAAAGAATGAGAAATTCCCTTCTTTAACCAATTACCAGACAACAAAATGTTAGACTGCCTTGTAAAGAATGTGCAGATGACGATTTCAAGTTAATGAGATTCTGAAAAACTTCATCTTTGAGGGTAGAAAATATTGTCACTGTCAGTAATGAAGAATTTGCTTGTAACAATCAATTTCTTCAATTTCAGCAATGTTTTCCAAAGCTTTTTCTCGGGGTGTGTGAAAAAGTGTCATTCTGTGGGACTTGGTTAACCCATTACAAGACAACAAAATTTTAGAAAGGTCAAAATTGAAAGAAGTTGCAGATAATGATTCTAGGGAGGGTGAAGTTTTTAATTTCTTTGTCTTTTGGGGAAGAAAAAATAGTGGATAATGAAGAAATTACCTATTACAAGTAATTTCTTCAGTTTTCACAATATGTCTTCCAAAGCTTTATTCTTATGGGGCAAAAAAGGATTATATGGGAATGAGTTGATAATTATGACACCGAAAGGCACTAGATGTCTTCCGGAAATACTTAAACTATTACCACACAATTTTAATGCAACAAAGCAAATTGGCTATGGAAATCATTGGCAGAAAAGAAAGAAATGCTTGATACGAGAAATTTCTCTTTTTCTTATAATGTTTGCCATCCTATTCAGTACTTGGTTTTCATTAAATGTGCAATTTGAATTGTCATCTGCAACTTGGACTACTTTAGAATTTTGAATTCTGATGAATGGTTAATATCATGTCATGGTGCTAAAGTGTTATTGGTAAAGACATTAAATTAAAACCATTCCTTCACAATACCATTTTTTTTGCCCCTCCAGTAAAAAAGCTATAGAAAACATAGTGAAAAATCATTGTCTGCATGTAATCAAACTTCTTTGGACTAGTATAAAATATTGTTGTCTAGTAATGTGTTAACCCATTCCCTAACAGTGAAATTTTAGACTGGTCCAAATTGAAAGTAGCTGCAGACTACAATTCCAAGTTGATGGAATTTTAAATTTCTTTGTATTTTTGGATAGAAAACATTGTGGAAAATGAAGAAATTGCTTGTTACAAGCAATTTCTTCATTTTCAACAATGTTTTTCAACTGTTATTCATAAGGGGCGTCAAAAGGCGTCACTGGTTGGGAATGGGTTAAAGTTTTGGATGTGTAACAATGGGACTGAACTTACTGGCATATTTTCACAACACATTGAAATAGTTAGATATCAAATACACTATTGAGAAATAGACATTGCCTACCTTCCATATAAGGGAAAGAGTGAATTAAGTATGTATAAAGTCAACTATTTGAATAAATACATAGAATTGCTACATTATACATAATATTTTCATCTTAACTTTTAACACCGAATGAACCAAAACCCTTTCCAATACAATCACATTTTCTGTAACATTTCAAATGGATTATTTGGAAATGTTTCATGAGAGAAAAGAAATTATTGTATTTTAGTTGACTCCTAGCTTACCAAGCCTGTAGAAACAGTCAAGGGAGGGGGGCTTAATTTTGTACTGATTTGTATATACCTACCAAGAAAATATTCTAGTTCTTGAGTAGCCATCCCAATCTTGAAATGTTTGGGAAGTTTACAGGACTGCATCTTGAAATGCTTCAAACAGGCTTGTCTATCATCAAGTTTAAGTGCAAAACAAAGGAAATTTTCAAAGCATGAATTGTCTTACAATGTACATCCATGTCCCAAGTTTTGCCTTCAATAACAAAAAAAAAATCAAGTTTTGCTAGACACATACTAGGAAATGATATAACTTAACCCATTCCCACACAATCCTTTCTTCTTACACCCCTGAAGAAAAAAGCTTTTGCCAAAAAAATTGTGGAAAATAAAGAAATTGCTTGTATCAAGCAATTTCTTCATTATTCCCAATTTTTTCACCCCCCCAAAATGAAAAAAAAAATCTATCAACCTGAAAATGTCGTCTGCAGCTTCTTTTAATTTGGACCAGTTTAAAATTTTGTTGTTTTGCAATGTTTCACACCTGTCAGGCTAGCTTTAAACCCATTTTAATCCATTATAAGGATATCAAATTTTAGAATAGTCTAAACTCAAAGACAATACATATGACAGAAAGTGTATGAATAAAAACAATAGGGCAGAAAACATTGAGTTAAAAGGAGATTTACCTGTAACAAGCGATTTCTCCACTACCTACAACATTTTCCTGTGATTAATTTACCAGGGACATTTAAGCAAGAGATTGGGTTGTAACTGGTTAAAAATCTGGCCTTGCAATAAGTTTTGCGTAGGCATTTGTTTTTTTTTTATCACTATTAGATTTAAGATTTAAATACTTTAAATTTTACAGATATTGAAATCATATGAATAAACCCCTTAACACCTTCCTTTTATCATTGACCTTGTTTATTGGCTGATTAAGGGGGGTTGGGGGTGTTCAATCATACCAACTAAGAAGCATGATTATTCTATTTGGTGGGATAATTCAACAAAAATTGGATAACATAGAAAAACGAACCCCCAAAATCGTAATTGCATGAATCCTGGATCCACCACAGAAATGAAGGGTATGGGCCCAGCTGAGACCTTAAATGAAGCACTGTTATATTGTCGGGAAAAGGGGAAATCCTTATGCCTGAAGTTACATTATTCCCGGGCGTAGAATTATCAATGGTGTTGCCTGCATACATACTGTTAAGAAAGGAGGAGAACGAGTGGGTCCCGATTTGCCCTTTTAGCAAATTCGCTTACGTTTTCTGGAATATGGATTCTTAGCATTAGGCCATGGCCTGGAGCAATCAAACTAGTAAGATATTAACTCAAAAACGGGAGAGTGTGCGTATATTGTAGTTATCATATTGATAAAGGAATGAGACCAAATAAGAAACTAAAATAACTTACCAAAATACACTGGTTTTCCACATCTTGAACACGAGTTTGCAGACGACATTTTGTCGTGGAAGCGCGCGCGTTCAACTTTCGCCACCAATATTCAACGAAATGACGTTTGATTCCATCTTCAGTAAGATTCCATTATCGGTAAAAACTGCTTTAGTTTTCTGAGAATCAATACACTGAAAACCGTTCCAACCGTCCCGTATAACCTAAATAGGTATTGTTAAATTGCTTCGCACGTCTAAAATCGACCCTATAATAAACAAACCGTAAGCTACGCTTTACACCCTGTCCGTCGTAGCTGCGATATCGCAGCCCTCTTTCTTATAATATGTTGGCGAGTCTATAATCTATCGGCGAGCCTCGCTAACGCATCTGTGATATCGTAGCCATCTTTCATGTAATCTATTGGCGAGGCTAGCAAACGCAGATGCGATATCGTAGCCCTCTTTCTTATAGTCTGTTGGCGAGCTGCGATATCGTAGCCTTCTTTCTTATAATCTGTTGATAAGCCTCGCCAATGCAGCTATGTTATCGCAGCCCTCTTTCTTATCATCTGTTGGAAGCAGCTGTGTTATCGCAGCCCTCTTTCTTATAATCTGTTGATAAGCCTCGCCAATGCAGCTATTTTATCGCAGCCCACTTTCTTATAATCTGTTTGCGATCCTCGCCAAAGCAGCTGTGATATCGCAGCCCTCTTTCTTATAATCTGTTGACGAGCCTCGCAAACACAGCTCCGATATCGTAAGCCTCTTCAGTGGGCGAGCAAATCTTTCAAATCGACCAGGGTTAAAGTTACTTTATAGTAAAACCATACTACGGTATAATCGAATGCTATCGGCAACAATAACGACTCTATTTACAACCAGACGTGTTAAAGACACAAACACTATATAAGAAGTAAAAGAAATAGGGAACGGTAGGCTATGTCCAAAACTTGCCGTCGGCATGGACTTGAATAAATAATTAACCGATTTTGAAGGATAATAAATTAAATAAATATGAAAACTGTCACAATTTAAACACAAGATTCACCAGTTACGCTTTATTCCTTAACATCCCCGAATAGGAAACATATACCTGTGACGTTTTACAGGTGTAAACTTTTGCAAAGGGTATAAATTTTATTATATTTTCTAACCCTTCATACTTACTTCCTCAGTCGTGGTAGGTAAAAATGAGTATTTGTCTCCTGAAATTTCAAAAGCTACTCGTCCGGGTGCCAACTCTCTATCTAAGTAGAAAGGATCATATTTTTAACCATTTCCTTTTCAATCCCTTGTTTTTACGTCCCTGTGATTTCATACTTGAGAAAAAATGTGGGAAAAGAAGAAATTGCTTGTCACAAGCAATTTCTTCTTTTCCCACATTTTTTCTAACCCGTACTTTGGTTATTTTCAAATTCCACCCACCTGTCATTGACCATGCCAAGAAATCTCCTCCACTTTAAGTTTGCATTGGCTAACGGACTAAGCTTTATCGATACACCTTTCTTGCAGCAGCCAGTCAGTGTGAAATAAACCAGACACAAATTAATTTTTAATTAACGGTCAGTAGACGACCATCTCGCTAAAGGGATAGAAATATGCCGTCTGTATGTAGTTTTAATCGGTGGATGATTCCGTTTTCATTCTTCTGTAATTCTAAAACAATTATGATCCGGGTTAACCCATCACCACACGATAAAAAGAACTGATAGAAATTGAAAGAAGTAGCAGATATAAATACAAATTGCTTTGGAGCTGAAAAGAAAGGGCTAAACACCGTAAGAACATTGTGAAGGAAGGAGAAATCGCCTGATTACAGCAAGTTCTCCCTTTTCACAATTTTTCCTTGATATAATTCTAAAAAAGGGCGGGATTGTGTGGGAGTGACTTAAATCTCGCAGAACTCTGAATGCTTTACAAAATAATTAACGACATCACAACGCACATTTTATGCTTTTTTTTATCAGAATTATTTTGAGCTAGTGATTGGAATATGTATGCCGACATTACTTAGCATACTTTTTTCAAACTCGAACTAATGATAAAACATAAACATGATCAGAAAAGGAATTATTTAGTTAAACCAACGGTCTATGAGCCTCCGAAACGTTTTAACTACAGCGAATTTTAACGCGTGGTTAAGATGTAGAGCATTGGCTTCACGATCAAAAGATCAAGAGTTCGATTCCTTTTAGCATCTATCGATACTGAATTTGTCATTGGCCTACATAAATGGTGCGGGTACTGGTATGTTCTCCAGGAAGCAGAATCGAGGCTTGAAAAGCTTGTTTCTCAATAGATGTAAAATGAATAGGTTTAAATCTTATCCAATTTCTGCTCAGCTGTAGTTACGTGGTTTCATTAGCCCACCAAATGGATATGAAATGACTGTTAAATAAAAACGAGTTTAATTCTATCTGAAAAAATGACAATGGCTTAATCGCCGATTTTGAACCAATGTGAAATAATGATAATAATAAAACATATCGTCTGAAATTCATGGGGAAAATGAATAAATAAAAATGTAAAATATTTATTTATATTGAACGGATTGTAAATTAATTAGTGTTTGTATTTGAAAACTCGGCGGGATATTTGACACTTCGATAGTTCTGTGTAAATAGTAGCTTTAGTTAAAAGGATGTTTTAAATGAGTCCCAAAGGGATTGGAGAAGTGTGAGTTGCTAATTAACTGGTGCCCCGTAACACTCAAATAGTCAAATACAAATCGTAGTTCAGAGTCTTTGGTCTTTGTTTATTTTATAGAAAGGGTGGTTCTTATTGAATCTGTTCAGAAGTGTATCAAATATCGTAGTTGTGCAACCAAAATATCGCAAATACAGCTTTATTCAACCTGTGTGTTCTACATTTTGGTCGCATACTGATAATATCATATTCACTCTGACAAAAAAGTAACTACTTGTGCATAAAGAAAAGAACACATTAGAGGTGAAATGAGATCCAAAATATCGCAAATACAGCTTTATTCAACTTGTGTTTACTACATTTTGGTCGCATACTGATAATATCATATTCACTCTGACAAAAAAGTAACTACTTGTGCATAAAGAAAAGAACACATTAGAGGTGAAATGAGATCCATAAGCTCTGAGATCCTAAACTTGAATAGAGGTAGGATTATCGATCAACCTAGAAACTGAAAAAAGAACAAAGATTCGACCACCGTCAACCTTTATATTTTGCGCAGTCTGATCAGATCAGAACATTTAGCAACTCATATCTTGTATCTTTTTTTCCTGAACGATTCACATTTCTCCATAGCCACGGGGCAACTGAACACTTTACACTTTATTTTATTTATTCTATTTTGAAAATAAAGATAATACTAATAAGTAGGAAAAAGTTTGGTTTTGCGCACGTGAAAAAGGAAATGCAATCCGAATTGAAAACAGAGTCAGGTAGGTGGAAAAACTTGGTAAAAATTATAATTTTTGATACCGGTAAGTCCGCGCAGAGTGACCATGGACGATTTTTAAAGCTCAAAGTCCCGATATGTCGGTTTGGCGGATCACAAATCGGATCATCTCGGAAATGCAAAAAGTTTCTATCGTTTTCTGACCTACTATTCTGGGTACGCAGACTGACCATAGTGTAGACTTTTCTCTTTCAATATTTCAGTCATAGAAAGGGCATTCTTCCTTGATATACATTCAATTTTGAAAAGGAAACAATTATGATTGGCTTGTGGAAGGTTCCGAGGCCTAGATATAGTTCATTGACAAGCTATATATGTATATTTCGACAATAATCATTTTTAATTTTTGATGCCTAGTCAATGCTTCTTTCTAGTGAAACATGATTAACTATACCTTCTTCATAATTGTGATTCTAAATCACCTTACTTTTAACTAAAAAATCATTTTTGTTTGATTGTCTTCGCAGTTTGGTAGATGAGCGAATTGAAAAAATCAGACAAAACAGAGAGATAATATCTAAAGAATAATAGTCTGTGCACATGTAAGGCCTACATATAATTTAAATCGTAGCCATAATGAAAGAAAGGTTATTTTAAGTGCGTTACTTTGTAAAATATGTTGTCTTGGACATGAATTATGAACAGGCGATCCTTTGGATGACGATCTAAGTGTCGTATCTGCAGGTTGAATGTACTATAGTTAAGACGTTTAGGTTGTCAAACCAACAAAAATGCAAAGTTCCCTCCCGGCATAATTGGACGATTTCATTGGTAATCCATTTTTGATTGACAGACGCAGTCCGTCACTTTACACCCCTCCTTGTACTAAGAATATATCATGTAAGAATAATCATCCCGATAGATCGACTAAGACAGGCGGACATATGAAGATGTTAAACATTGAGAATGGACCTAATTATTTCGGACATCATAGTTGGTCCCCATGGTAACTCAAATACGACTGTCATTTTGATAGTGATGTATGTTTGTAAGATCATTAAATTCTAATGTCTAAAGCATCTGGTTTTGTATGCGCAGAGTCTAGAGATAGTTCTAATGCATGTTACTTAGCAAAAGTCGTTCATTTCGGGTTCTTATTTTAATCTCAGACTAAAATCATTTGAATTGACCCCCCCACACACACACACACAACTTTTTCAAACGATTTCCGGCTGTAGTTCTGTAATGTAATCGTCCAATCATTTAAGAGATGAAGAGAACATTTTTGTCTTCATAGAGGTATTTACCGCTTATCACACTGTATGAATACGCGAAGCGGATTCATACAATGTGTGATTAGGTTTTTCGGTTCATACCTCCATGAAAACAAAAATATTCTCTTCATTTCTTATAATTTAATAGCATCGAGCGAAAAAAACAACTAAAGCTTTACAAATGTTGATACCTTTTTGTATGGGACTATTTTGTGCGGAAGCATACAAAATCACTGCGTGATCAAAATTTTGTTCATTGAGTTCTGAATGATATTTTTCGACCAATCAGAACGCTCGTTTTTGATAGACGAAACTAAAAATTAAATTATTTAGTGATAGATATCGGCCATGAGAGATGAAATGCCCCAAAGAAAGTTATTAAAATTGTTATTGTTGGGCGGATCGGGTTTAACGCCATTTTTGATAGTATTTCATTCATATCGAGGCGGCTGAAGCACCTAACCATAGATTCCTGGTATTTTTATCACATTAGTACTAATACTACATCCTTTTCGAGCCTCCAGCTGCTCATCCAGTTTAGGTTTACGATCATCCAGCCGTTGGTGGGAGACTAATGTCGGAAAGGATATTCGCCGCGACCAGGGATCGAATCCGGGGCCCCTTGACTAGGAGTCATACGCGCCACCACTGCCCTATGGACGTGGTCAAAAAAGAAGAAGAGGATATGGTGTAAGAGAGAGCAGGCTGAGCGTATGTATCGGGTTTAATATAGCTTTGAACAATCGTAGGGAAGCTCACTTGCAAATCAGAGATAGAGAGAGGGAAAGAGAGAGGTAGACAGGCTGATATAGAAAAAAGCAAAGAAATAAACTTATAATATTAATCTTTGTTGTGGTTCGATCATAGATGCAGCGGGAAATTTTTTGAAGCAGTGTAAGTTTTATCTTAGAAATAAAGTTGTCTTTCTTATCCTTGATTTATTTTCCGTCCCTCAATCTTTAAAGCCCCGGTGACATTTTGGCTCGGATGGAATAATTTGGAAAATGCTTCATATTTTTACGTCTTATCCCAATATTTGATAAATAAGTATCAAAAAGTTTAATAATTGAATTCAAAATGTTTAAAATATAACATGAAATCTACCGAATGGCAAATAAACATTAAATCTTCGGGCCGAACTCTTGTCTAAAAATTACTCGGACTTTATACTAAAAGGATGGTTATGATTGGAAGTAATTAATGTCATACTCGTTCACGTATATAAGAGCGTGAAAACGAAACATATTTTTCAAATATTGCTCGGTTTGATTCTCAATGTACATTGCCCCAACTTCCAGCTGCCTAGAAAATGGGTATTCAATGGTCAGACACTCATTATTTTAGCGTATACCATTGCAATGGGACAGTCTTAGAGGTGTTTCCATGGTAACGGGGCTCTATGGTAACATTCTTTGATTACCAAACCAATAGAGATATTTACACATTTTTCCTAACCATGTAAAATCATAACTTTTCCCGCATGTATGTCTGTGAGTCTGTTTGATCTATATTAAACTAGCATGTATGTTCTTTGACCAACTTAACATCGTAACTAGCATATATCCTCTTCAGCCAAATTAACATTGTAACTACAGTTGCTCTGAGACAAAGACGCCGCCGTCATAGCGCAGTTGGTAGCGCGTAGGACTGTCAATCTAGAGGTCCCGGGTTCGATCCCCGACGGCGGCACTCATCCTTTCCGACTATTTGTCTCCCACCAATGGGTCGATAATCGTAGACCTATGTGGGATAGCAGCTGGAGGCTAGGAAGGGATGTGATAGCGGTACTGGTGTGAGAAATACCAGGAATTCATTGTTAGGTGCTTCAGCCGCCGCGTTATAACTGAAAGATTGTTGAAAGCGGCGTAAAACCCCATTCAAACAAACAAACAAACAATCTGGGACAAAGACAGAGATAGAGAGACAGACATACAGATGGGTTAGGAAATAGATCGAACCCAGCACAAACCAATCACATAGGTGGTATTTCAGAAATGAGTATATCAAGGTAGAATAACCATTCTACAATTGTAATTAGGCGATAGGGAAAGTCTCGATCCTAGTAAGCCTGCGCACTCCCAAGAGTACCTCTTAATGCGATGGAAACTTTTTGCGAGTTTATCCAGTTTTGTCTTCAAAAAGCCAACATAAATTGGCCGGCGGCGGATCTAAAGGACTTACGGCGTGTATGGTCACACTTCGCAGACTGACCGGAGTCAACTTTCGCCGTGTTTTCTTTAATTGTTGTTGCTGTTGTTGTTTTCTACACGAACTTATTTTACATCTGGACAACATTATTTGAAAATATAGAGATGTGTGAATCTTCACGGAAAAAAATAGTTGCGAAATTTTACGATCTGATCAGACTGAGCGAACTATGAAGGCTGGTGGTTGTCTTCTTTATCTCTGATTTATCATATGTCCCCTCATCATGAGAGCTATTTAGTAAAAGAACGGCACCCCGGATGGTTATAGTTTGAAGTGCTATATTCATGGATGATACATTTACTCGCAATATTTGTCATACTCGTTCATGACTGAAATAAGAGCTTGAAAGCCAAACACATTTTCTCTAGGTTCCACTATATCCCCAAACCCCAGTCATTGTCTGTGAATGCTCCAACTTCCAGCTGCCTGGAAAATTGGTAATTAATGGTCATTATTTTTGTGTATATCAGTGCAAAGTGCCAGTCCAAGATGGGTTTCTATGGTAACATTCCTTGATCGCTAAACTAAATTTTCTCGTTTTCTCTAAGATATTAACCTTTTCAGTCTGTCTATCTGTATGTATATCTGTCTTAAAAGAAAAATCAAGATTATTGCCATTGAATAATACATTCTTAATAGAAACACTACATACCACTTAAATAAATGCTAAAAGGACACTCTCGCTCTCGCTCTCTGTCTCTCTCTCTCTCTCTGTCTCTCTCTCTCTCTCTCTCTGTCTCTCTCTCTGTCTCTCTCTCTCTCTCGTGGGAACGAATAACTTGGATAGTGAAGAGTAACATGTTTCTTTTGTTACTTTCTTTCCATAAGTTCTACAAAAATTACCTCTATTTGAACATGTAATAGATGTATAAAATTAAGTAAAAAGCAATCTTTTTAGTCGTGTCGTCACAGATGGCACATTTGGGTACTCATGGCAAATCGGATTTAAGTGTTCAATATCATGACTTGCCATCCACCTTTGCTTTCTATAGGACGAAATTGCGTTCTAAACACTTTAGAATTGATCTGCTGACTAACAACTGTACAAATAGTACAATAACATGTAATACATAACAAAGCGTAATAAAAATAAGATAAAACGACAATTACAATATTACAATTCTTTGTCTTACCATCTTAAGTGATTTATGAAATGGACTATTTTCATATTAGTCACACCCAACCAGAAATTTCCCGAAGAAAGTAACTGTAAATGAATTTTCTATGTTCAGATCAATAAAACGGTCAATAAAAATATTGTCGGTTGGGCGTCTACAAATTCTTCCAAATTAGACAAGTCTAAATTTTTGAAAAATGGGAAAGGGTTAAGTAAAGACTTACCTTCTTGATAGAATAATACTGTTCTTTTGAACACGTCGATCGGAAATGGAACTCTCGCGGAACTCCGTAAAACAAATATATGAAAAATAGATTGGTACCAGCAGAGGTCAAGAAGAGGTAGTGCTTCCAAAGTGAATAAATGGTTACGGAGAATAATATTTCAAGACTAAGAAAATATCAGGAAATGAGGAAAAGTTTGGACCGTGGACCGTGCAGTCTGACTAGGGTCGATACTTTTCGACTTTCCATTAGATCCTTTTTTGCTTGATTTGTCACAAATTTGGACGTGTCGCTGGCCCCGGCAACTTACTAAGCTGGCAATTCCATTCGATTTTAAAAGGCGATGTCATCTAAAATGTATGGCCAGTAACAATTAACAAACAGTAAAATGGTTAGATGGCGACCGAAACGTTGTAAGTACAGTTTGAATAAGCTGTAGTTACGACGTTTATTTCGCCAAACTAATAGAAAATGCTTCACAAAAAATGCCGGCCAATGTCACAGTTCAAAGGTCACTTCCGGTCTAAATGAATGATTCGATCGGTCGAATGTTTCTTTGACAGCAGCGATTGGTCAATTGGTCTATGAGTGAATATTTTTGGTAAAACAGAGACAAATTACAATAAATCAAACCACGACTGACACCGTCGACGCCGCCAGTCGACGCAAAGGCTGTGCATGGATCAAATTTGATCAGGAATACACTTTATTGGATTTTTTTTTTTTTTTTTTTTTTTCAAAGCTTGATTTACAATTTTCTAAAAGCTCATACCATTTGTCCCCGTCGTAAACTTTATCACGCCCCTTACGATCAGGATTGTTTTGCGACGATTATCGCAAGACCTCATAAAATGCACGTTATTTTTGTACGGCTAATCTTACCACAATCTAATGTCGTAAGATGCTTCACAAAATGAGCCCCACGTGATTGCATTTTGACACACCCGCCTCCGTTATCTTCCGATAGGTAGCATTTTCAATCTTCGGAGAATATGACATGCGCAGACAACGCACCCGCCTCTCACCAGAATATCTTCCTCGTCTCTTATCCATACGATGTCTTTTTTTAAAGGCTTACTGAAAAGGTCACAGAAAGGTCACAGGAAAACTAAGTGTCGGGTAGCAACTAAGGACCCTTTAACCCATTCCCACACAGTAACGCTTTTGGACGCCCATCAAGAGAAAACATTTGGGAAGGCATTGCGTAAAATGAAGAAATTGCCTTCAATGTCCTCATTTCAAACAATATTTTTCTATCAAGAGAGTTGAGAAATTCTGAAATTTCATTAACTTTGAATTGTCCTCTGCAACTCCTAGCAATTTCGACCAGTCTAAATTTTTTTTCGTCTAGTAATAGGTTGAGTTTACTAAGCCGCTATCGAAAATTACACCGCTGCGTTCAGGACGACGAACACACTCCCGTTTAAAACTTGGTACTCGCTTTACACTTGCCTTTTCTCAGATGCGGATTTGAAGAGGAAAAGTTTTGACTCTCAAGAAATTACATCACTTGTTTAACATTTCTAAACGTTAACCTAGATGAGCGCTTTAACACCAATAGCCGTGTTGTTTCATATTCCTGATCATTTTGTCGTTGGACGAGCAAAATGTTGTAGTTACAGCTTTATTTAATCTGCATTTACGACATATTGTTTGTCCAACAGTGGTATGTATTACAAACTAACGTTGTTTGATATCTCATCAGACTCCAAATCTTCAATCATGGGATGCCATGGGTTCGACCCCCGCGATGGCACATAACCTTTCCGAAATTTGTCTCTTACTAATGGGTTGATAATTGTAAACCTAAGTGAGATAGCAGCTGGAGGCTACGGAAGGATGTAGTGGTAGTACTGGTGTGAGAAATACCCGGGATTCATTGTTAGGTGCTTCAGTCTCAGCGATATGATTGAATTACTGTTGAAAGTGGCATTAAACTCCAATTAATTAATTGTTTGATATCTCAGTGGAACTGTCGCTTGTCGGAGGTCAGTCTGCATGGCAAACCCTCCGTCAATTGTCCCGGCTAGGCCGGTTAGACAAGAATCTCTCAAGTATAGAAATTAAAAAGATCACACTTGTGAAGCATGGGCATTCATAATCAAGTATCTTTATTTGAATAGATCATGAAGATGTTCGTAATATTAGTTTCCCTTACTCTACTTCTTGATTGTTAAAGGTCTCATTTGATTTAAGCGAAGGATAAATCTGGTGTAAGTATTGTGTATCTATTGTCATTTTAGAGAGAAGATCATATAGACTATGTATCTCGCCGAATAAACAAGGGAACATTGTACACTTGTTTACTTTAATGTGTGTTTTAGTGCACGTACTTCCTCTGAAAACCCCTGCTTTCATGAATTTATGAAATGGAAAACTAACATATGTCACGTCATCTTGGGATTCCGCCGAACAATCAGGGAACAAAGATATCCAGGATCAAGTCAAAATTAGTTTTAGATGGGGGAAAAAGAGAAAAGAAATGGATGTGAAGTTAAATATAATGGCAATTTCATCTTTAAAAAAAAAAAAAAAATGGTGAAAAGTATGGTCCATGATCAGCCTGTGCATATCGCTAAAATACTGAGCATGCAAGTGTATGAGCTATGAATGTAAGTATAAATTTACAAGCGTACGCATAATATAACGGTGCTTACTGTGCGGTGTGCGCGATCACAGGTTGAACTTGCACGCATTTTTAGTACGCACGTAGCTTTAAATTTTACCGGTGTATCTGTACCGTGTGCGCGTTTCTTTATGTTTATTCGACAGGAATTGGACTTTTGACTAAAACGGTACACCGCAAAGTTAGATGCATTTAGGCTTATATAAATGCCTATGGTGGAAACGATCTCTGACAGAGAGTTTAACATGCTTGCTTAAACCATTATCAGACGAACAATTTTTAGACTCGTCCATATTCAAAGGAGTTACAGATGACAAATTTTAGCTGATAAAATTTGGGTTTTCTTTTACTTTTGGGGTGAAAAACAATATATATGAACAATGGATCATTTTTAACAATGTTTTCTCGGAGGCGTCAAAAGCGTTATTATGTTATTGGTTAAATGTCGATATGTACCACTATTCGTCGAAATGACAGTTGGTGAAATACGACCTTTCGGACTGCTGGTCCCGTCCACTGACACCCTGAGCACGCTCACTGAGCTCCAACAGGAAGTTCCACTTCGATAATAAATGAGGTTATTTTTCAAAATTGATGGCCAGTAACATGTAACAAAAGTGTTTAGATTGATTGAATGGTGTTTAACACCGCTTTTAACAGTGTTTTGATTGATTGAATGGGGTTTAACACCGCTTTTAACAGTATTACAGTCAAATCGCGGCGGCTGGAGCACCTGACAATGGATTCCTGGTATATCTCACACCAGTACTACCACTAAATCCTTCCCTACCCTCCAGCTGATATCCCACTCAGGTTTACGATTATCCACCCATTGGTGAGAGACAAATGTCGGAAAGAATATGTACCGCCGCCGGGGATCGAAATCATGACATCCCATAATTGAAAACCGGGAGTCTGATGCGCTAACTACTGCGCTTTGACGGCGGCGCAACAAAAGGTAAAATGGTTGGTTATCGATCTAAACGTCATAACAACAGCTTGAACAGCTCGACATGGAAGTCGTCAAACCAACAAAAAAGCTTCACATGAAAAGTTTTCGCTATTTGACCATTACCTGAATCTACGATAACCTTTCTACGTCGCTATATAATTTTTCTCTGACATCTGCTAGATCTAGTCTTCTCTTCACCTATTTATTTTAACCCATTCCCACACCACGGAATTTTAGACTGGTCCAAATAAAAGAAGTTGCAGACAACAATTTCAAGTTATGAAGAAATTGCTTGTCACAAGCGATTTCTTCATATTCCACAATTTTCCCTAAGTTTTTTTTTTCTGTAGGTGCGTGAAAAGCGTGGTTTTGTGGGTCATTGAACAGCCAGGAGGTCCATTTCGACTGACCTTAACACATATAAAGCGATTTGTAGACTTTGCTCATAGTATACATTCAACATTACTCAAACACTATCGATGATACAGGGCTCATATTTGGTATTCAGGTATGCACCTGCTTATGACAAAGCGCAAGATCTATTATCATAGACGGCCAGTATAGTTTTTATTACATTACAATGTTTGTTACAGAGAGGGAAAAGAGAGAAAGTGTGTGTGCGCGCGCTGTAGTGTGCGTGTGTTACAGAGAGAGTGTGCGTGTGTGAGAAAAAAAAGAGTGTATATAAACGAGTGTATAGAAAATGAAAGAGAAAGAGAGGGGAGAGAGAAAGAAGAGAGAAAGAGTGTGTGTAGATGAGAGAGAGAGAGTGTGTGTGTATGTGCGTGTGTATGAGAGCGAGAGAGAGAGAGGGAGAGATAGAGAGAGATTAGCAGCATACGGGGCGTTCTCATACATACACATATTTGGTATAACGCCTCATAATGATAAGGTTAAGACATTTAGGGAGGGAATGGCACAAATATGCATTAAGAAAATAAAGACTTACATCACGAAACAAAAATATAAATATAGATAGACATACATGACGAAACAAAAATATAAATATAGATAGACTTACATCACGAAACAAAAGATGTGTTTGTGAAACACTATATGCCCCCGAAACAGGAATTCTTTAGAAACGGGTGATTTTTATTGTTTTTGTTTTTTCTTTGTTTGGGGGAAATGGATTAAAATGTTGACCTTGATGAAATGACCTTCCCCAGCTGCGCCTTGTTGAGACCTATCTACATACCAAATATTAGCATTGTAGCTTAATCAGGGTTGAAGTTATGGGAAAATGTTTAGTTGGCAGGTTACGTTTTGCAGACAAACAGACAGACAGACAGACAGACGGACAGACAGACGGACACCAGCAAAACAATATGCCCCCGATCTTATAGATGCGGGGGCAAAAATATAAATATAGATAGACTCACATCACGAGACAAAATTATAAATATAGATAGACCCACATCACGAGACAAAAATATAAATATAGATAGACTCACATCACGAGACAAAAATATAGATAAAGAAATAAAACCGATGAAAGCCCGATTCTGTCCTTATGAAACACGAACAAACAAACAACAACAACAACCAGACAAGACTGATTACTGTATTTTACCTCAGTTGATAAACAATTTTAATATTAAGTGTGAACTATGTCTAGATACTCTGAAAGCGCACTCAAATTAAACCAAAATACCCGTTTAGAACTTTGTTGTTTACACTGTTCAATTTGTTGGCGTTTGTTCATTGGTTCCCTCAAATGCAGGGCGCTTATTGATGGTCAATATAATTAACGTTAACATATTGTACGGGCTATAGCAATATTTTATTTGAGAAATAAAAGCGTAAACAGAGATAAAAATTCGTCTTCATTTGGCTTTAGGGGGCATTTTACCAATCAATATGGGTCCTATATGGGACCAACATGAGCCAAATTCCTTGTATAGGACCCAAAAAGGGTCCAGTGTGGATATTCTTCAAAAATTTCTGCCCACATGAGACTCGTATTTGTGCGCTTGCTTAGGAGAGAGGGGAAAGAGAGATATCGAGAAGAAGAAGAGAAAGACAGTGAGAGAGAGAGAGAGAGGGGGGGGGGGGAGATAGTTCCATGGTAATACCCACTTACATAGAAAATTAGAATAAAGCGTTTTTATTTAACTCTACCCTGCATCTTCTTCGTGGCCTTGTAAATGCAACGTACTATAAGAAGGATCGGTTGCCCAAATGCATTATGGCATGTTTTTTGAAATAAAAAACAAGATTTATGGTGCGCCTTGGTTGGATGAGCAACTGTAGTAGAATGTTGTGTTCATACTGGTGTGATAAATGTCAGGAAACCATGGTTAGATGCACTAGTCGCCGCTATAATATAACTGGAATGATATTGAAAGTGGCTTTAAAGCCCATACAAATCAATCAATAACACTTTTTCTGACTTGTTTTGCCTACCAAACTATTGAACTTGCTGAAAACATATGTTGAGTCACAAGAACAGTTTGAGTTGAGAATTAAAAAATAGGTGTCTCATCTAAAAGAAAACAAGCTTAACGCCCATCTTGGATGAATTACGTCACTTACATTGTATATCGCACTGATATTCTTTCCTTTAGCTTACCTTAGTACAACCAGTGCAATCATGGTCCTCTTGTTATAAGCTAGAAAAGCGCAAGCTTCGATAGTTTAAGTTAATAGACACAATTTTGAGGTGATCTCAAAGTTCAACGAGTGCAAACTACCGCTGGAGGCTTAACCACTTATCAGTTGAATGTATACACCATAAAAAGTAGTTCTGATATATTTTACGGATACTACTTAAGCAAAGGAACATTGACTCGTCAATTTTTGATAGAAATGAGGGCCTATCGACGGATTTATTGTGTTCATGGTGTTTTATCGTTTCCCAAAATATTTTACGACCACTTTTACACTTTTTTCACTTTTTCCAAAATTGATTCTATGCCGAAAAGTGGGTGAAATAGTGTCTCAAAATCAAGTAGTTTCGACTGCCGACTTAACCCATTCCAACTCAATCCCTCCTTTTTACGCCCCTCGAGTAAAAAGCTTTGGAAAACATTGTGGAAAATGAAGAAATTGCTTGTATCAAGCAATTTCTTCATTATCCACAATGTTTTCTATCCAAAAAGGTGAAAAAAATCAAAATTCCATCATTTTGAAATTGTCGTCTTCAGCTTCTTTCAATTTTGACCAGCCTAAAATTTTGGCTGTGTTGGAATGGATTAAAGTTACCAGTAACGTTAAGTCGTCACCACCGGTAATGTTAAGTCGTCATATGGACATTGATTCGTCCTTTTGACTGATTTTCGAAAAAATACTTAACAACGTTCTACTGAAATTTATTTTAACTAAACTATAGATTGTCACCCTTAACAGTGTAGTATGTAGTCTTGCTTATCAAATTTAATGAATCTCTAAGCTATTAGTGAAATTGTATATTCATATAGGCTATCGTAGGCGGGCGACCATAAAATTGTTATTAGAACTTTGAAAACAGCTGTACTTACTCGCTCATCGACGATATATATTTGATAGAGGTTAAAAATTATAAAAACAGAAACCAGTCAGTTAATCATGCTTTTTCCTGATACACAATTAGGACATAGTAAATTTTTAAAGATTTAAATGAGATAACTTTTTGTAGGGACTTTTGTGCAATTTTGCTAACATTAACATTTCAATCGAACGAGCTCATTCATAAAGCATCAGATTAACAAGGTAAATCTCGCTTTTAACGATACTTAGGTGTCCGAAAAATATTTTTCCTATTCAAAATATTATTCTAAGGGGAATATTCTCGTAAAAAAGAACCCATTCAGACCGAAAGATCAGCTTCGCCAAAAAGCGATGTATATCGAATTAATTGCTATCATTATAAACGGGGCTTACAATAACAACCACTTTGTACTGTTGCAAATATATATCATCGGAAAAGCAGAATGATTGTCTGTAAACCAGATTCTCAAATGTTTGTAGACAAAACAACTGTAGGAGTTTAATGCTACTAGTTATTAGAGAAAAAAATAAAAAGTAAAATGAAGTAGTAAAAATGTTAAAATCTTCTCATTATCTTTGAGCAATACCTTTTTTTTGAAAACTCGCTATTTTTTAAATTTCAAATTACATACAGACACTTTTAATTTACGTAAAAATATTGTAAATTATTTTCCCCTTCTTTTATTGTTCGATTTATCTGCCAAATCTTTGTTTTTCCTCAAATAGGCATGATCCCTTTTATTCTACTTTAAGCTTCATGAGTTGGTTTGTTTT
Organism: Fragum fragum; assembly: GCA_946902895.1. Taxonomy (NCBI): domain Eukaryota; kingdom Metazoa; phylum Mollusca; class Bivalvia; order Cardiida; family Cardiidae; genus Fragum; species Fragum fragum. Next base: position 35,760,221 of record OX336365.1, read on the forward strand.
TACCCTTTTGTTGCGTTTCATGTAAAGCAAAGCTTCTCATCGTGTATTAGTGGTTGTGATATTAATGGGATTCATTGAAAGGCGTATCATTTTCGGTATTTGGTGTAAATGGCACGTAATTAATTAGACCAGTGGTTGAAATATCAGACAAAACTTGCAATTAGGCCTACATATAAGAACATTAAGTCGTCATTTGGGTCTTGAGTCGTCACTTATTTCAAATCCATCTGAATTGCTGTCAATTTTTTTTTTTTGTCAAAGAGAGACAAATCGTACAAAACTAATTGTTCCACAACTTGAATATCTCTATCCGTTCGTATGAATACATTGAAAGCTTTCGCCCGAGACAACTAAAATAGATAATTGTCGTCGCCCGGACCAACCCAAATGCTCGAATTTCAAAACCGAACACATAATACCTAAAAACAATTTAAAGATATTTCTTTGTTTCAAGAGAAAGTTTAAGAAATAGCGCCATGAGCCACATTGATGACGTCATTAAGAGGGAGATAACAAAAACAAAATGTGACGACATAAAGTGCCTTGCGACTTAATGTTCTTTTACGTCACGCCCGGTAATCTCGGGCTCCATCTCTTTTTGGAGAACAGTGCAAAATGGAGACAATGATACTTCCGATATGGAGCCAAGGACCGGAACTGAACAGAAAAGGTAAATAAAACAGTGCACCTCGCGTACAATTTGATCTCCTATTAACCTATTATACATTTTCCCAAAACGTCCAGAGTTTATACCACATAGAAATTATTATATTATCCGTTGACGGTGATAGATTTCAAAAATGATTCCGTTTGTGAATAGAAACTTGAATCAAAGTTTCGACATCGGACCCTATCAAACACGAAAATGCGTGTTGAAATCGTTCAAATCCATGTAATCAACAGTTCTGAAAGATTTAAGTGGCACTGACTGTGAAATGAATGATAACGTGTTGATATACAATAATGTTACCACAAAGAACTGCGTTTTCCTAACCCTTTTGCGGATTTTCTCAGATGAGAAGGAGACCAGGATGCGGTGCGGGAGACAAGATTCAGATAAATCATTGTCAGTTCAAGTCACGAACGCGAACGCATGGCACCAATTATAGACACTCAACAATGATACTGTATATCAGGAATTTCGCCAATCAAAAGCTTTCAACGTACAGCAGAGCATAGTCGATTTAATTCATTTAGCCAAAAGAGGCAAGGAATTTCTTCACAATGTTCTCTACCTTGAAAATTAAAAAAAAAAAAAAAAATCTAAATTTTTATAAATGCAAAATCGTCGTCCGCAACTCCTTTCAATTTTGACCAGTCTAAAATTTTGCCGTTTGGTAATTGCTTAAGCGAACACCTCTATTAAATGACCATTTGTGTAAAGCGACCACGTCTAATCTGTCTCTTTTAAAAAAACCACAAAACTCGCAATTATACATATGGAACTCATTAGAACAGTTTAAAGAAAACAGGAAATATTCTCGACCAATAAGCCCTTTTCTGTTTTAACTCTTGGGACAAATTTTTAGTACTGATTGCGTAGAGCTACATGAATATTTCTTGAAATACAGACTAGTCTTCATTACATCGTCGTTAGGCGTGCAAAATAACGTAACTACGGCTTGAATATAAGTATAGTTACGACATTTTTGTCGTCCAACGAAGACATGGTACGTATAAACTTGACTTCTGTAATAGCTATTTCAGAACTGGAACATTCTTTTAAACGAGTGTTCACATACATTATCAGTCTATTTCACACAGACGTATATCAAACTTCTATCGATAGAGATAATCCGAATCAAATACCACTTAGAATTACGCAGAAGCAAATTTGAAATAGAAATCAAAGGAACTGGAACGAAGGTCCTGAATGTCGCCATGATCCAGATGGGATTATGATTCTAGTAACGGATGTCTCAAATCTAAGGGAATTAAACCGTATCACGTCTATCTAATTCGGCTTGTAGACAACACAAGTGTTACAGATCTTATATATATGTATATTGTACAGTAAGTACAGTGGTAAGGTTTTATAACACGACATGATAACGAAACTTGGATGTAAATATTACAAATAGAGGTATTTACCATAAATTTAGGCGAAAGTTTCAAATTGATTAAAAGATTTTTTTTATCAAATTTAATAAGACGACATACAATTTTAATATTTATGTGGTTTCTCCTTTTCAGTAGGATATAACAGGATGAATTATCGTAACCATACAAAGGTTGTGTAACAGGTCAGGCAAATCTGCTATTTCTCATAGAAAATCCCCAAAACTAGAATCCTTCAATTCAAATTTAAGGGAAGTAACCTCTAAAAAATATATTTTTTTAGATTCTTTTCCATTTATCTCCCTTTGACTATTGACCTTAAAACGTTTTATTAAACTATTGACAAACATAACCAAGAGCACAGCAAGTATCTATATTCTTCTATATACTATTTCAAAGAATATAAATTCTAATGGTAGTAATTTCTAACACAGGAATAACGAATATCAGATGAAAGATTATGAAAATAAAAGAACTATTTTCTTAGTGTATGTAGATTTGTAATGACGAGTTATGTAGCCCTGTCTAAAGATTTCAATGAAAAGAAGTTCCTTATTGATGCAAACCTAAAAGATGTAACGAATGATTAATTAGGTTCCACCTCTAGTACTTTAACCCATGTTTTGGGAAAACATTGTGTGAAATGAAGAAATTGCTTGTAACAAGAAATTTCTTCATTTTACACAATGTTTGCTACCCAGAAAGTTGAAAAAACCTAAAATTTCATAAATTTTAAATTGTCGTCTGCAACTTCTTTGAATTTGGACCAGTCTAAAATCTTGGCATGTGGGATTTGGTTAAAGCTGTTGAACACGTACATTTCTGAACTCGCTCGTAATACACAACTTGAATGACTGTGGAATGTGTACCAAACTAAAGTTGTTGTTTTTTTTTATCGAATTCTTATTTTCACACAATGTTTAATTTTTTCGGTAGACAAGCATTCGGGATGACTTTGACAACGATAAAGACAGATTATAAGAGTCCTATGGAGAGTCACCTACCGAACATTCTTGTGAAATTTGGTTTAAATCCATTTGCTGGTTTCTGAGAAGAAACTTTTAAAAATTTCACCATATATGGAAATTAACTCTGCCCATTTAAATCATGTTTTATCCGATCAAAATTCTTTGAAGGAATCAGATAAAGGATCACCATCAATTAATTTCTGAGAACAAAATAAAGTTTTCACAATGAATGAAAATTAGCTCCGCCTATTAAAGCCGCGTTTTTTCGCCGACTTTAAACCATTCCTATTCAGTGACGCTTTTCGACGCCCCAAGAAAAAAAACTTTGAAAAACATTTTGGAAATGAAGGAATGGCTTGTTACAAGCACTTTCGTCATTATCCACAATGTTTTCTGACCAAAAAGTAATAAAAATCCAGAATTTCATAAGCTTTATATTGTCGTCTGCAACTCCTTTCAATTTGGACTAGTCTTTAATTTTGCAATCTGGTAACTGGTTAAGGAATCCGATAAAGGGTCACCCAAGGCGCATTCCTGTAAAATGTAATAAAATTATTTTCAGTACTTTCCGAGGAGAAGATAATTCCTGTGGAACTCAAAACGAATTAAGCCTGTAAATATATATGAGCCTGTGCGTGACATTTCCAACAATTTCGCATGTGCGTGACTTGCACACATTGAGCACCCTGGACAGCCATTCGGGGCAATTAGAATATTCGCTGAATGTTTACAGGAGCTTTTGGTCAGTATCTTTCTTCAGAGCGCAGAGTGAAGACTCTGATCAGACTGTGCGGATGCACAGGCTGATCTGAGTCTTCACTTGGCGCACATATGTAATGGTTGGAAATGTCACGCACTCGCTAATATAGAATGGCAATTCACGCCAGAAAGTGTTTCATCACCCTCTATTTAGCTTTCTTTTATGAAGCATATACTTGTTTCAGCAGTAATAATGACCTCCCTTGAATCATGTCGTTCTCTTACTGAAATTGGGCCCATCCTCAAAAGGCATTCTTTTTAAGCTGTTAAAATATCTTTAAGGAAAGGGTCGCCAAAGAACCATTTTTGTGAAAATTTGTCGATATCTAAGCAGTTATTTTCGAGAAGAAAACTCAAACAGGGTTACTCATATACCATAAAACGAAATAAGCTCTACCATTAAAGCCGATTTTCACGGTTCAAATTCTTAAAGGAAACTAAAAGAGTAATCCTATAAAACTTGTGAGATTCCGTTTGAAATCAACCATCGGTTTCTGAGAATTCACTGAATAGTATACATAATAATGGGCCCAAAGCAGAAAAGGCATTTTTATCACTGTGTCCAAATTTCTTGAAATAAACTGACAAAGGGGCAACTAGTTATCAAATAAATTTGGTTGATTTCCATTTACAAGTTTCTGCCAAGTGGACTTTCAAAGTTTTAACTGTGTACCATTTGTAGACATTAACCCCGCCAAAACAGATCAAAATTTCATTAAAGAATGGATCTGAAAAAAGGGTCGCCATCATTCCTATAAAATTCGTCTGCTTCTTCCAAAATAGGCGTAGATCGTTTCAAAATTCTAGAGAAAGGTCCTGATACCGTTGAACCACAAGTAACATCAAGAGGTTGATGAACTGATACTCCATGTAAAATATCAAAGTTCTCGGCCTTCTGGTTAAGGCGGTTTTATTGCTTTATTTCAATGTTCACCTTTGTTGCCATGGCGACAGGGGATTAAAAAATATCCCCATTTTTTTCACCAATTTTTGGGAGGGACACCCAATTTAGTTGAAATTCGGGACGAAATACCGTTTAAAAACTTATTCGCACACAACGCGCAGAAGGTGATAACAATAGCTCACCTTGAGCACTTTGTGCTAAGATGAGCTGATAAAATTGGTAGTCATACGATCAAAGGTCCACGCCATCACTGAATGGAATACACTATGATGCATGCTGCAACGGTCGGTAGATGTCATTTGTTACCGACATGTAGTCTAGTTCGCTCGATGACGTAACCGACTTTTAACCCATTCCCTACCAGAGACGCTTCTAGACACCCTCAAGGAAAAAAGCTTTGGAAAACATTGTGGAAAATGAAGAAATTGCTTGTCATAAGCAATTTCTTCATTATCCACAATGTTTTCTATCAAAAAAGATGAAACAAAAGCTTTAAATTGTCGTCTCCAACTTCTTTCAATTTGGAACTGTCTAAAATTTTGACAAGTGGGAATGGGTCAACAGAAGGTGCGTGTGCAGCCTAGGACCACCACATGTACCTATTTATATACATGTACCTGGGTGGAGAGTAGCACTTTCCAGTTTTTTTTTGCTCTAAAAAAATATTGTCCAACATTACAGGTCTTATACCCTGCCGACGCAGTGATACGGAGTTAACCTGTCAAATAACCCTAGTAGCGAAAATTGACGGATCGCTCGTCACGCCTACTTGCTTCCAACATATCAATAAACGACTTTATTTTAGTAAAGAACATAAAACAAAGGCAAATGGTATGTTCGGGACCTAAACGTCGTTACATCAGCTTGGTCAAGCTGTAGTTACAACGTTTATCTCGCCAAACTAAGAAAATCGCTTTTAGTGAATGTTAAGAGTTCAATGTTCAAAATGAGAAAGTGAACATTTGCGACCCACATCCGAGCATGTGCATCTGTATGAATGAATGACCGTACAAATTTAGGTGAGCGCATTCTTATTCATATGGGGAATTGTGGCTGTAAATCAAAACATCAGTTGAGCAATCAATTCATCCATTTAGTAAACTTCTTACTCCGACCAACCACTTTACTTTTTTGGTACATGTTACTGACCATGAAATGTGGGGCTTACTGTTGGAGATCAGTGGATGTGGCCAGCGATCCGTCAATTAACGGATCTCGGCTGTCAATCAAAAATGTAATCGACCGTCAGAGCATTTATTTAGACCGGAAGTGTACTTTGAACTCCATTGGCCGACAATTATTTTAAAGACTTTTATCGGTTTGGTGACTTAACCCATTACCACACAAGGAAAAATTAAACTGGTCCAAGTTGAAAGAGGTTGCAGACAACTATTTGAAGTCAACGAAGTTTTAGATTTTTAAACTTTCTGGTTAGAAAACATCGTTTAAAATGAAGAAATTGCTTGTTACAAGCAATTTCTTCATTTTACACAATGTTTTCTCAGTTTTTTTTTGTGGGCGTCTAAAAGCGTCACCGTGTGGGAGGGGTTAAACTGTAGGTTCGCCGTTTAGGCTGCCAACCAACCATTTTATTTGTTTGTTCCATATTACAGATCAGTAGTTTTGCAAAATAACCCCGTTTAATATAGAAATGGATTCGGCTTGTAATGGGATTTGCCGCCACGTTAAACAGTGTTTCAGTAGCACAGAGCCTGTGGGCACCTAACCATGGAATCGTGGTGTTTCTCACACCAGTACTACCAATGCATCCTTTTCGTGTCGTCAGCTGCTCCCAACACTTGGGTATACGATTATCCACCGATTGGTGGGAGACAAATGTCAGAAAGGATATTTCCCGCGACCGGGAATCGAACTCTGGATCTCATGATTGAGAATCCGACGCGCTATCAACTGTGCTGTGATTATGGCATGCATTGGTTTAGAAGAGGAACTTGCTATTGGAGCTCAGTGGGCGTGATCAGCGATCCTTCCATTGACGGATCGAGATTCAATCGACAAATCAATTTATTTAAATCAGTGTTTTCACTGTATACCATGTATGGAATTTAGCCCCGCCCATAGGAGCCATGTTCTTTAACCGATCAAAATTCTTTGATGGAATCTGATAGATGGTGACGCAAGGTTAATTTGTAATTTGGTTAAAATCCACCAAATGCTTTACAAAGCTTCACTATTATAGGGTTCACCCTTATGACTCAATAATACATGTAATTCTGATCAACTTCCGTCAAGATCGGTAAAAAATTGTGGGCCCTAGTGTAAAAAGAGAAATTGTCAATAAGGCCCACTTTTGCGTGTTTTCGAATGGAATCATCCCATTTTTAAATAAGGTTCATCCTTATGACCCTTTTTTCTGTCCGAGTTTCATAAAGATTGAAACAAAACCCTAGCCCTAACAGTGTAATGAAAGAATTCGTTGACGTTGGACAACATGCATTCAGGTATCAACAAGCATTTTAAAGTATAACATAGAAATACAAAGTCCTATACCGGTTTTATACATCTCTCTCTCGAGAGAGATATCTTTTTTTGTGGTAAATGAGCTACGTTTCAAGTCTTATTGTTGTATCTTAACTAAGGTGCAATTCCTTAAAAAAAAAAAACAAAAAAAAAAAAAACAGGTATCTCTATTTGTTATTTACGAAATAATACTTCTGTGCGACGATAAAAGAAGTTTGTTTGTTTGAATGGGGTTTTACGCCGCTTTCAACAATCTTTCAGTTATATCGCGGCGGCTGGAGCACGTAACAATGGACTCCTGGTATTTCTCACACCTGTACTACCATTACATCCTTTCCTAGCCTCCAGCTGCTATCCCACATAGGTCTACAATTATCGACCAATTGGTGAGAGACAAATAGTCGGAAAGGATGAGTGCCGCCGTCGGGGATCGAACCCGGGACCTCTAGATTGACAGTCCGACGCGCTACCAACTGCGCTATGACGGCGGCGGCGACGATAAAAGAAAGAAGTTCAGCATGACATTTCAGTGAGAAGCCAATTTTAGAATTAAGCATTCATTGTGAGGGAAACCTTGCTGTGATTTCCAAGTAATTCTGTAAGTCGAGCATCCTTTTCTTCCTACAAGATGGCCATTGGTCCTAAATGCGCTCACCCGAGTCGATGATTATAGCAGTTAAATGACACAAGTAACCATATCTTGTCCTAAGACTTGTTGCCGAAGTCTTGTCTTAGAAATTAAACTAAAGACATTCTTATCATGTTTCAAGATATCTATGTCAGAAGTATAGTGACTTCATAGAAACGATGGTTATCATTAGATCTGACCTAGTGACCTACTTTATTAACCATGTGACCCAATATCGAATATGAACGAGGTCATGGAAACAAACATTCTCAACAGATGTTAAGACATTTGATAAAACATAAGGACATCTACAGTGCACAAGGTTTTTCTAAATTGACCAAGTGACCTAGTTTTTGACACCACATGACCCATTTTCGAACTCGTCTAGGATCTTGTGTAGACAAGTTTGTCTTTGACCAAGTTTAAGCAAAAAATGTGACCTCTAGAGTGCACACAAGGTTTTTCTATGATTAGACCTCTTGCCCTAATTTTCACCCCACATGACCAATTTTTAAACTTGTCCGAGATATCATGTAGACAAACATTCTGACAAATTTCAAGACATTTGAACCAAAATGTGACCTCTAGAATGCACATAAGGTGAAAGCTGACGACGGACGCCGAACACAGCCAGATCACGATAGCTCACCATGATCACTAAGTGGTCAGATGAGCTAAAATCTCACCATGAGCAGGTTGTGCTCAAGTGAGCTAAAAAAATCAACATTTTCAGTGCATTCGAAGAAGAACTGAGATAGGGGTTTGCCACGCAAATTAAACAAGATTGCCTTTGTGACAATATATATTACCACATGATTTTTTAAGATTGATTGATTGGGGTTTAAAGCCACTTTTAACAGTATTTCAGTCATATCGCGACGACTGGAGCACCCAACAATGGAATCCTGGTATTACTCAAACCAGTACTCCCACCACATCCTTTCCTAGACTTCAGCTGCTATCCATTTTAGGTTTACGATTATCCGACCATTGATGAGAGTCAAATGTCGGAAAGAATATGCGCCGTCGCGACTTTCCTAGGGTCACCTAAGGATAGTTCCTGTGAAATTCGGATCAAAGCTGAGAAAACGAGAGACGATATTAATCTATATCTACAGACTTTATTCAATCAATAGATTAAATACATTTACAGGTGATTTCATACAAGACTTTAAAACATGAAAGGTGATTGCATTATATGAAGATATGTCTATGGATGTTTGTTTTTGTCTCGTTTTCAAGCTAGTAGTGCAATTTCTCCAATTAGCTTTTAAGTTGCAGATGGCAAGGACCTAATTTTTATTTAAATTATTTCCCCAGAGAGTGGAATATTGCAAAACATCTGACTGGGCCAAATATCGATAAGACAATTTAAATAGCTTTGAACTTATCTCTTGAAATTTGGACCATTTTTCCACATTCAATTCTATGAATAAATTTCTCCCATTCAGGTTATCTCTAATTTCTGTTTAGTATCTCAATTGTTTTGTTAATGAATATTGGTGTAAAAGGTTAATTCATAAGAAATGACTGTGATCAGTTAAAGTATGGAAAGATTAATTCTGTGATCCAATGTTCAAAGTTCGCAACAACCTATATATATAGGAATGTTGATCTGTTAAAATTTTGAATAACACAATAGTTACGGAAAATAGCTATATATTTTTTTTCAAAGTGACCATGAAAAATGATATCCAAGTCAATTTTGTCAGCTCGTAAGTTTTAAATTAAACGATATATTCTACACTACAAGAATAATCTTTAGAGACTTTAAGTCTGACAAGATTCCTACGACTTTAATTCAAATTAGTAGTATATTTTTGGACTTTGAACAAGAACTGACCAGAACTGACTGCTTTACGTTTGATAGCTTAAGTATAAAATCTTACATTGTCTACATATTTTTGAAGGCAATACTTTCAAAGATATTCTTCGATCATGCCCTTTTAAACAGAAAAGGTCTAACAAAATTGAAAACAAGATCTAGCAGAATAAATACGCAGAACCACAGTAAGTCCATATAACGTTTAAAACATTAAAATTGCTATTTATAAATTCACTGCTTAAATTATCAGCTCAACTAAATCTGAAATAAGCCGTTATTTTGGAGGCCGATGCCATCTTTGTTGCCCCATGGGGGGTGGAGGTCTGTTAAATCTGCCAGGAGGGCCAGGGGGAAATCCTCTAGGGCCTGGTGGGCCTCCCATTCTCGGGTTAAACCCTCGAGGCGGTCCACCTGGTCCAGGAGGGCCTCCCATTGGACCACCTGGCGGGCCTCCTGGAGGTCCTCCAGGGGGACCACCAGGACGAGGACTCCATCCTCTTGGACCCCTTGGACCATCTCCTTCACCCCTTGGTCCAAATGGTCTTGGTCCACCCCGGCCACCTTGATCTGGAAAACCACCCCGAGGCCCAAATCTTGGAGGTCCATCCATTCCAGGTCCCCGTGGGCCTCCCCTAGGGCCCCCAAATGGAGGAGGACCATTGAAATTTCCTGGAGGTGGACCACGTGGATTCATTCCTCTTGGACCAAATTCCCCTCTTGGTCCTGGACCCATTACCCCTGGGCCGCCAGGCCCCCCTGGACCCATACCAGGACCATTAGGCCCATTACCTGGACCCATACCAGGACCGTTAGGACCACCACTCCCTGGACCCATATTAGGGCCTCCACCGGGACCCATTCCTGGACCATTTGGTCCTCCCCCCTGACCAATACCAGGACCATTAGGCCCAGGACCAGGGCCACCCATGTTTCTGTTCATATGAGGACCCCCTGGTGGTTCATTAAATCCAGGACGATTGTCATGATCAGATTGGTTCTCTTGTTTATCAGACTCATTTGAATTATTAGGTTCATCTTGATTTGCTATCTTCGAACGTAAGTTTGACAAAGCATTCTGGAAATCCTGTACCTCTGCTTCTGAAGCTTGTGGTTCTTCATCCTTGTTGTCTTCTGGGTTATCCCACTTGCTCGGCCTCCGTCGCTCCCGCTTTTTGTCTTTATCTTCCTGTGATTCTTTCTGGGGATCTAAATTCTGACCAAAATTGTCAAATTGATTTTGATGTCCATGGAATCGGTCATTACCCCCGAATGGCTTGTTTTGATTACCAGGTCCTTGATTTCCTGGGCCCCCAAAGTTTTGACTCCTATTCCCAAATCCCCCCGGAGAGTCTTTAGGTTTTGACTGAAAACCTTGTTGAGGTTGGGAGCTAAATGGACTATTTCGAGATTGTGGAGGAGTGTTTTGCTGGGGTCTCTGCCCAAAGTTTGGAGCAGGTCTGTTACCTTGATTTTGATTCCTGTTTTGTTGATTATCAACAGGGAAGTTTTGACCAGGCCTACTTCCCTGTGGACCCCTATTAGCATCGTTCCCACCCGGTTGACTTTGACTAGGGGGTCTATTCTGATCTGGCCATTTATTTGGACTTTGGCCTTGCCATAGTTGTTGACCAATAGGAATCTGGGGCCGTGGTTGTTCAATAATTTCATGTTTAATAGTCATAGGTGAAGGATTAAAACCACCTACAAAAGCAGCTTTGGCACCATAAGCTATAGCTGATAATTGTTCAGTTTGGGCACTTCCATATTCCCCAAGCAGACCTTGACCTGGTTGAATTTCACTGTGAAATTGTACAACCCCAGTTCTATACAATCCCGGGCCAGCAAACTGTTGCTGAATCTGTGTAGAGGGAAGCTGAGTTAGTTGTTCGCTTGCAAAAAGACCTGGCCAAACAGCTGCTGTATCAATTTTAGCGATAGCAGCTTGTTCAGGATTTTGATTTTCCCCTTCCCCAGCACTATATTCTTGTTTAATGAAATCTAAAGCACTGCCACTTGCTTGTTGGTCGTATCTTCCACGTTTCTCTGGAGGCTCGCTTCTGTCTCTTTCATGATGGGCTCCAAAGCGATCAGGGGGTGGAGGTGGGGGAGGTTGAGGTGTATTATGAGAGGGAACAGGGGGCATACCCCCTCGAGAATGTGGCGGAGTTCCCTGTGGCAAAGGAGGCTGAAATAGAAAATAAAAGCATGTGATAGACTTGGGAAAGATGTCTGACAAACCTCCATGAACATTAAACCCCATCAATTAAAGGGACCACAATAGAAAACAATAAATTACTGCATCATTTAGTCTGCAATGTTATAATTGCAAAGAACTGAATGACATTTTTTGTAAAGAAAATTTTTGTGCATTAGATCATGGAAGTTTGTTTATGGGATCAATTCTAAAGCAAAATATACTTGTGTTACCTTATCAGCTTTCTTCAATATGATCTCTTGATGGGGCTAAAATCTATATGATTGAAGGAAAAAGGGGAGTACAAACACATAATACTCGATTTATCCTCTCTTTTTCAATTCTCATCCACAAACACACACACTCTATGTTTTGATAAGAAATTTCTTTTTATCATCTCCATATTACATGTATAAGTTTCTTATTATATTTTACTTGATTTTTCCCCTTTTATTTGAACTCAGCTGCATTATTTTTTTGCAGCCATCTATATTTTAAATTGATTAACCACAACAAATCTGGTTCATCAAATCTAATTCAATTGTACTGGTCTAAACAGAATCGGAAATTCTGGTTGAATTTGTTAAGGATATAGGTATAGATTGATTGATTGGATTAGGTATAATGCCACTTTTATGTATAGAGATTATTTGGTTCTTCCTATGAAGTATATCACTTTAAAATATGACTCTAGAGTGAGAGTGAAATAAACCTGTTTGAAATCACATGGGCAATTTTACAATAGTGCAGTAACTATGCAATGAGCTGAAGCCTATAAAAGCAACAGCTTGTTACAGTGGAAATGACATCACACTGCATGTATTTATGTCATTTCACAAAAACTTTATTTATTCAAGAATTTTATAGATTTATTGAGAATTTAGGCAATATTGTAAAAAGAATATCAAATTGAAGTTTAAAAAAAACCCCACAAATTACAAAACTCCTTATCTTAACCCATTCCAACACAAGAAAATTTTAGACTGGTCCAAATTGAAAGAAGCTGCAGACGACAATTTAAATTTGATGGAATTTTAAATTTGCCAGTATTTTGGGGTAGAAAACAGTGTGGATAATGAAGAAATTGCTTGATACAAGCAATTTCTTCATTTTCCACAATGTTTTCCAAAGCTTTTTTCTTGAGGGGCGTAAAAACGAGGGCTTGAGTTGGAATGGGTTAAACCAAAACAAATACGCTAATGCCTTGTTTAACCCATTACCACACAATGACGCTTTTGGAAGTCCCTCAAGAAAAACAATTGGGTAACATTATGTAAAATGAAAAAATTGCTTGTGACAAGCAATTTCTTCATTTAACACAATGTTTTCTTACCAGAAAGTTGAAAAAAATCTAAAATTTCATCGACTTTAAATTATCATCTGCAAGTCTTTCAATTCGGAGCAGTCTAAAAATTTGCCATCTGGTAATGGGTTAGATCTATTTATAAATGACTTGTTCATTTGATTATGTATTTTGTGACTACTCACTGGAAATCTCCATTTAGCATCCAGTAAAGTTTTGTTTCAGACTTTTCTACCCTTGAATAAAGTCCAGCAAACATTGATTTGTGTGTTTGAATGGGGTTTTACGCCGCTTTCAACAATCTTTCAGTTATATCGCGGCGGCTGGAGCACCTAACAATGGAATCCTGGTATTTCTCACACCAGTACTACCATTACATCCTTTCCTAGCCTCCAGCTGCTATCCGACATAGGTCTACGATTATCGACCCGTTGGTGAGAGACAAATAGTCAGAAAGGATAAGTGCCGCCGTCAGGGATCGAACCCCAGCAAGCATTTTCTATGTTAAACAAGTTTGTGAAAGGTCAACAATCCAATTCTTGAATGATATTAAAAATTCAGGAGTTTGTTTTTCTTTGACAATTACACTTTCACTCACATCTCGATCTTTCTGCTTACGCACTGTTTTAACCTATGTCATGCTTAAAAAAATATTTTTTTAAAATGACTTGGTAAACAATTCTTGATTCAAATGGACTAACAGGTGGTGTATACTAAGATTAAAATGCATGTGTTTGCAGCCTGATCTTTGTTCATACCTCAGAATGTTCCGAGTTCAGCATGATTAAGGTCAATGAATAATCATTTATTGCTATTTTCCGTACATCAAAGCATATCTGTGTGTCTGCATTTTTACGATTACAATGACAACTTTAATGACAACTATTTGCTGGCTGTGCTTACATTTTGGTTGATAATGAATGATTCTATGAGGTCAAGGCAACTTTCAATAGTATTTCAGCTATTAATCTGTGGCTGGTGCACCAAAGTATGGCTTCCTGTCATGCTCTCACCAGTAAAACTTTAACACTCAATACAAGCAACCAGTTGCACTTAAGTGCACTACTTAGCATTTTTGAGGCAAATGACGCATGCCTCCTTGATTATTGTCAAAAGACAGAAAAAAATTGGGTTTTACCCCTTTCCTTTTTTTCAAAGTTTTTCAACAAAGGTTTTGCAGGATTTAATTTGAAAAATTTGCAGTAGGGTAGAAAATATTGCAGAGAAAGAAGAAATTGCTTGTTACAACCATTTTATTCATTTTCCACAATGTTTTCTCAATGATAAAATGTCACAGAGTTGTAGATTGATTGAATGGAGTTTATAGCCACCTTTAACAGCATTTCAGTCATATTGTGGCGGTTGGAGCACCTTACAATTGATTCAATACTCGCACTACATCCTTTCCTAGCCTCAAGCTGCTATCCCACTTAGGTTTATGATTATCCACCCATTGGTGAGAGACAAATGTCAGAAAGGATATGTGAAGCCGCCAGGGATCGAACACATGACATCCCATGTTTGAATATTGGGAATCTGATGTGCTACCAACTGCACCTCCAGGATTGAGAGAACAGTGGTTACTGACTGAGCTAATTTGGATTGTTTATTTTCTCCACCCTAACATAACATATGCATGGAAGAACACAGAATTATGTCAGCATTGAAAAACAAAGGGAAAGAAAACTGGAAACAGCTTTGCATGAAAAATCTATTCATTAATGATCACAAACTTGATTTTAAAATATATTAATAATGAAATTAATTTTGTTTTTCTTTTTAAAAAACTTAATCATACCATATCAAATGATATAAAATGTTAATTTATTTGTGCCTCATTTCATAAATTAGAGGCACTCAAGCACCTGTATCACTCCACCGGCCTGAAAGTACTGATTAAGCAGATGGTAATTTCATGAATTCAATATAAACTGAATCATATCTGGCAAATTGTCACTGAAATCTTTGAAATAGTTCTTGTCACTGAAATCATTGAAATAGTTCTAAAAAAGATTTCAAACTTATCATTATTTTACAAAAGTCAAGTTATGAAAAATTCATTTACTAAGTCAGATGATTGATTGATTCAATTGGGTTTGATGCCACTTTTAACAACATTTCAGTCATATCACAGCAGCTGGAGCGCCTAACAATTGATTCCTGGTATTTCTCACAACAATACTGCCACTTCATCCTTAAAAATCCAATAAAAGCCATGTTTTTCATAAGATCAAAATCCTTTGAAGGAATCTGATGAAGCATCACCCATTGATCATTTCAGTGAAATTTGGTTGAATTCTGTTCCATACATTCTGAAGAAAAGATCTTTAAAGTAAAACTTTACAGACAGACAGACAGACAGACAGACAGACGCACAACATGCCATGACAGTAGCCCTGCTGGCTTTCAGCCAGGAGCTAAAAACAAGTATATGTACAAAGATAATGCTGTAACCATAACCAGAGCAAGGTATTTTGTTTCACTTCAGACATTTCTAGGAAGAACAATTCTTTAGTTATTCACCATCAATCAAATCTTATATACAAAATGCCAACATCAGATTCAAACACATTTGATATAAAATAAGAGTCTGGTACTTCCCTAAGACGCTTGACTGGCTCTTACAAAATGCATTAACATTCATTTCCTGTAAAGACTAGTCTAATATCTTTCGATTTAACACATATCTTAATGAAATTATTTAGTTACAGAGGCTTTCTATTCTAGGA
Organism: Fragum fragum; assembly: GCA_946902895.1. Lineage (NCBI taxonomy): Eukaryota > Metazoa > Mollusca > Bivalvia > Cardiida > Cardiidae > Fragum > Fragum fragum. Next base: position 35,776,070 of record OX336365.1, read on the forward strand.
ATATGCCCCCTTAACCCCCACCCCCCTGCCAAAAATTACTTCAATCTCTAAATGAATGTCAGAGTTCATTCAATCTTTGGTTCACTTATGCATGTGCTTCTTAGGTATCATCAGAACTACGACAAAGCTTTAAAATAACTTTTGAGGGAAAAATCCATGTCATCAGCAGTGTAACTGGATATTAAACTTCTTTCCAGTCATAATTAGTCTGCACTGTGTATGTGTAAACTATTTAGAAATACTATAAATTCAACAGCATCATTTTTTTTCATAAACTTACAATAGTGTGGCATTTACCAGTTGAAAGAGGGACTGCTAATTGACAAAAGCAAGCACCAGAAACATGCCAATGCAAATGGTATCTATTCTTTGGCCGAAAAAGCTACGCCTATATGCATAAGTTTGTAAAATTCAAATAATGGTGTATTATAAAATATCAGTACAAGCTTATGTTAAAAATCCTATATTGCTCTCTGTTAAATCAATAAGTCTTAAAATCTACAACATAGTCTTTAAAGGGAGGTATCATTTTTTTTATTGTCATGAATTTTAATAATTTTTATTCCCTTTCAAATATTGTTATGAATACCATATTCTTGGAAAGCAGTTTTGTGAAAAGAAGAGATAGTTTATTACAACTAGGGTATTTCCTTAATGGCCTACGTAGGCTGTTTATCCATTTTTACATTTTGCTGGGACTTTTGCAATGAATTTTTGGACAGTTACGAGACGCACTTAACCCTTTCCTATTTTGAAAAATTTAAAACCTTTCCAAATCCAAAGGTTTTACAGACAAAAATTTCAAGTTGATTTTTTTTACAAAATAACTGTTCTTTCTCCACAATGTTTTTTCAAGTATGAAATTACAGGGACGTAAAAACCAGGGATTGAACAGGAAAGGGTTAACTGTCGAATTCTTGCTTCTAAATCGCACAAACCAACATCATAGCTGATTTTTTATTCTGTAAAGATTATTTCTAAACTGTCATTAGAGTTTATATGAATAAGGACACTTACTATAGTTTTGCACTAACCACTTAATGTAACATACTTCTGGATGTTGGTTGTTTCACTTGTTACTTTGTTATCTATTGTTGAATTAAGGTCATATGCAAATGAGGTCATGCGGTGTCAATAACCAAATGCACTGAATTCTAAGAATAACCAATAATTCCGCTGAATCTTTCTGAGACAACAAAAAGCCACTATTTACTCATCAGATTACCATGAAGATGATATCTGGCTCAAATTCAAATATTAAATACTTGTTTGAGCCTGTGTTGGGTAATTTGGTAATTTGTTCTTATTCAAGTTTTAGAAATATCTATACCCCCTTTAATGCTTTCCAGTAGATTATTGAGATTTCTCATTAGATTTTCACTAATTTTCACCATAAAAATAGAAATTATCAAAGTAATTGGTAGATTTAACACTGCGTTTGTCCATTGAATGCTACTGAATGTGCTCTATATGGGACCAAAGAAACTGATGACACGATCAGGTTGCCAGGTAATTCACATACAAAATCATGCGCTTATAAAAATTTCCCCCAAATTTAACATTTTTTTTTCTTTTTGCATTAAAGAAATAGACAAATCAGTTGGGGTGTTTTTTGTTTAAGATCCATTTATCTTTTATTTCATGAACAACTTAAGCGAATTTCGCTTGTAGCTCCACCAATCTTGAAAATATAGCTTTTGTTGTTCACGCAATGAAAGAAAAATCGATCTTACACTAAAACAATTATCCTTTCATCAATTTCGCAAAAAACAAATCTTTTCAAGAGTATACCTTTGTCTTTTTTAAATCGGACCAATATCGTCATGTCAAATCATGTTAAAAATACATGCTGGGTATGAAAGTAAATATTCAGATCACTTTTCCATTCTACATACATATCATGATTGATTGTATTGGGATTAACAAAACTTTCAACAGTATTTCAGTTTGACAGCTAGGGCATCAAAAACTGACTTCCAGTCATTTCTCAAACCAGTACAACCACAACAGTTGATCCAAGCCAACTGCTGCTCATCCCACCTGAGCTAACTGACCTCAGTCCATGCATTTTAACTTTTTTTGAAGAGCATCTAAGCATAAATAATTGTAGGCGGTTTGTAGTTGCGAATGGTCAGACAGATATTTGTCTGTCAATCACAATAGTTTCCTCCTAAAAGTATGTCTTAAGGTGATCAATAATGATGGTAAGGTGAACCAATAAAATGATTAAGAAAAGTTAGTACAATAGAAATACAATGACTTCTATTTAACCCTCTCTTGCCAATCCCTGGTTTTTACGCCCCTATGATTTTATAATTAAGAAAACATTGTGAGAAAAGAAAAAAATGCTTGTGACAAGTAATTTCTTCTTTTTCCCCCATAATGTTTTCTACCCTAGTGAATGGTTATTTTTTTAATTAAAGCCAATTCAAATTTTCATCTGCAAAACCTTTTGTCAGGTCCAACATTTTGTCAAAAAGGAAAGGGTTAAGAATAATGACTTCGTACAAATGAAGAGTGTCTGAAAACAAAACCAAACACTAAGGTCAAGGATGGGGAGTACATGCTAATGTTTGTTTCATTTTTTTTTCCAGAAATGCTGAAGTTTAAACTGAGGTACTATCCAATCTTCATGCATACTTATATTAAGTGTGTATAGCAGGTGATTAAATGATACAATAAGCAGGTTAGGTGGCTAATTTTGTCATTATATCCAACCTCTATAATATTTCCTTTACCACGTAATCAGGTAGAATTGAGCAAAACATCATGATGGAAAGTCAAATCAAAGTTCATATTCCTTTAGATGTCTAACTTTTTGAATATCAAACTCGTTTAACATTGAATAAATTATGGACTTGTTGAAATTAAAGAAAATAGTAGGCATAATTATTTAACACTTTTGAAATACCGGAAAACTCAGAACTCCTGATGTAACTTCATACATAATCTTTAGCATAGCTTAATTTCGAACTAGCAACTGAACCGCTCCAATGCCCTGAATTTACATATCATACATGTGAGAATATGGGGACAACACATTTTAGAAAGAATTACCTAAAATAAGGCCAATCCTCAAAAGCAATATCATCTAACCATTTAAAAATTCTTAAAAATCAGATAATTGGTCACAATAGGAACACTGCGAAATCTGGTTGAAATCCAACCTCCAGTTTCCAAAAAGAACGTTTTCAAAATTGTCATTAAATATGGAATTTAACCCTACCTACAAAAGCCATGATTTTAAATTAATTGAAAAGATATGTGCCACCGCCAGGGATCGAACCCATGACGCCCCATAATTGAAGATTAGGAGTCTGACACGCTACCGACTGCGCTATGATGGGGCTTTTGTTGAAATATATAAACTAGTTTCTGAGAAGAATGCAAAGTTTTCACCCTATGTTGAAATTAGCCCCACCTATTAAAGCCCTGTTTTTATCTGATCAAAATTCTTTGAAAGAACCTGGTTCAGGTCTTCAAAGGATTATTCCTGTGAAATTGGGTTGAAATCCATTTCCTGGTCTCTGTAAGGAAGAAATTTCAAAGTTTTCACTACATTTGGAAGATAGCCTAGCCCATAAAGCCATTTTCTATCTGATCAAAAGTCTTTGAAGTAATCTGAAAAAGGGTCACCAAAACTATCATTTGTGTGAAATTTGGTTTAAATCTATGAATTAACTTCTGAGTAGAAGATTTTTTCAGTAAAAGTTTTTTTGATGTAGTCACACATGCATGGATGTACACATTAAAGAACACAACACAATGAGAATAGCTCATTTGCTATCATCCTGAGGAGCTAAGGGTTAGTAAAGTAAAAGTCAATAGTTGTATCTCCTTAAAGATCCAAAAAGCAAATGGTCAAAGATTTTGCGTGTTTAATGCATCCAATGCTTTCACTCATAAGTACAAGCAATAACAAATAGACTGATAATTTTTTATTGATTCATGTTTGAATATCATAACTATATGCACGAGAAATTTTCAGTTTTGCTCTCTTCTTATTTGCCTGATGGATTCTTTTATAATCATCACTGCCAGGAATTTCCATCAATTTCATCTTTACATTTATGTCCATGCACTGAGTAAAATTACCATCTTATTTGATCCTAAACTTGTTTGCTATTGTGCAAAAGTTAATCACACACACCAAAATTTCAAAGGTGAAACCAACAAAAACAGAAAAACGAGAATAAAGATGTTAATGACAAAAGTCTAATCAAATTCTTTAACATGCTTCAAAGGAATGTTCGAAATTTCATTTTCAAGAAAAGGAAATGTATACACTTTTTTTTATAAATGCCAGTTTCATGACCACAATTTTATACACCTGTAGGCAAAAATGTTTTGATACCCAAATCTTTGCATATTGTGTAGATTTTAACAAGAAAGCTTTATCGAAAGACTGCAAAACAGTCAATATCATGAGACAAAAGATTCTCTGGAACCATTTATGTGCAAAATGGCAATAAACAATTTTAATTTGTTGCCTTTCTTAACCTTATGCTGAAAATATTTGATTAAAGGTAATCATGTATCAACATAAGAAAGTGAATTTTGTACAACAATCTGTAATAAATGATTACACTAAAATCTTGGATTTCTTGTTCTTTGACTACTCATGGTAAGTACTTAACTTGAGCTGTATCACCCTATGTACCAAATAACATACATAGTATATCTGAGTGTCTCTTGCATGACAGGTGAGTGACAAGCAATTGACTGCATACTGAAATCCCTTGCACTACAGAACACTTTCTTACTAAAATTGCTTTTGTTGTTTATGATAACATTTTTAACTAGTCTTTAAAAAGTAACAAGCCTTTAAAAAGTATTGAGTTATATAAATCATCTAGAATTTAAATGTTTTGACCAAGAATATGAATTCTATATTTAGTATATTCAAATTAATGCAGGCTACAGGTCATAGAAGAAAGGTTCTAAATAAAAGTTACTTGATCAGTACATGAAGCTTGATAATCTTACATCATAGGGAAAGGATAGTCATTTTAACTTTACTTTAGAAAAAAAGATTTATAAAACTAAAATTAATTTATATCAATTATTACACTTTTCTATTCAAACTAAGATACAAGACAAACTACCTACATATGATTTCATGATATTTGATACTGAATCAAGATCTGTCTAAAAGCAGAAGAATACCCATGCTTTGGACTTTATCCCTGATGAATCTTTCAGATAAACAGAACTACTCTGATCTAGATGTTTGAAATAATATGACCAGAAAACCTATCCCATTACAACAAAATTTTAGACTGGTCCATATTCAAGGAAGTTGCAGACAACAATTTATAGCTGATGAAATTTATAAACCTTTGCATTTTTGGGTAGAAGACATTGTTGATGAGGAATTGCTTTTAACAAGCAATTTCTTCATTTTCAACAATGTTTACAAAAGCTTCTTTATTGTGGGGTCTAAAAAAAACAAAAGAATAGTATGGGAAAGGGGTAATGGGCAACTCCATTGATTATGATTATAATGTTAAGAAGTTAAAGGACATTGGTTCTGAAGGTTAGTTATTATTTCAGGTCATACATATTCATTTAATCATGCTAATCTTGACTTCAACTTCTGTCAAAAGAATTAGACATCGCATTTAATCATGGTCAACATTTGAACACATCTCTATGGTCTCAGGCTAAAGGGCTCTTGAGTTAGGAGACATATTTAAAAGTAATAGGACAGATGTACAAATGCATATACAGACAAATATGTTGAAACTATTGTACCTCCTACTTTGTAAATCAGGGGTATAATTAGTACAACAAATGAAAGGTAATGTGCAATACAACTAAGATGTAAATGAATATATAAATGACATTATATTGCCAATGACAAACACAAGCAAAATGCAAGAAATTAAACAAAAACTATGATGATAAGATACAATTAAGTTATGATGGTGCCTTCTTTAAGCTTCAATCTATCTGCATCCACAATATGAAAGAATTTGTAGCAGAATTTGCCCTATCATATTATCAATCTAGCTGTACTTATATTTAGGTTATAAAAAATGGTGGTCAGAGATCATTTGACATAAACTTCTGAAAAGGTAACTGAAATAAAGTGTCTGCACATGGTCTCATCATGGTTCAGAGTTTAACCCATTACCAGACGGCAAATTTTTTGACTGGTCCAAATTGAAAGAAGTTGCAGACAACAATTTCAGTTTCATGAAATTTCGGATTTTTTCAACTTTCTGGGTCGAAAACATTGTGGAAAATGAAGAAATTGCTTGTAACAAGCAATTTCTTCATTTTTCACAATGTTTTCTCAATTATTTTTCTTGACGGGCATTCAAAAGCGTCACTGTGTGGGAATGGGTTAACTGAACAATTTTTCAAAAATATGCCAAAACCTGCTTTTGTTTTGCCCTTTCCAATTCTAATGATAAATTCTCATATAGTAACAAAGTTCCTGTAAAAGTCTACATACTATCCAGACGTTTTATTGCTGAAACCAGAATGTATGAACAGAAGTCCACTGTGTTTTTTTCAGGGTTTCAAAAAAAAAAGATCCTCTCAAATTTTAAAAGGAACGGTTCTAATGACCTTAACCCATTACCACCAAATAAGGCTTTCTGATGACCTGAAGAAATAAAATCAAGGAAAACTTTGTGGTAAAACGAGAAATTGCTTGTCACAAGCAGTTTCTCCTTTTCTCACGATGCTTTCTACCCTACTTGGCACTTGTTTTCCAATTTTAGCACAAGTTGAAATATTGTCTGCAACTTTTTCAATTTGGACCAGTCTAGAATTCTATCTTCAATTTTTACAATTTGAACCAGTCTAAAATTTTGTTGTCTCACAATGGGTTAACCTCTCTTATAATCTCTTATAAATATTTCCATTCACAAGAATGTAATGTAATGAAAGTCACTATGGCCCCTTTTCTTAAGTGTTTTCCCATACATCCTACTGCATTTTAAAAAGATCCTTTATGACCCTTAAAACATTCTTTGAAAGTAACAAGAGAATCAGATAATACTTAAGATTTTTATTGAATTTATTCTCAGTTGATCATGTATTTTTGAAAAGATTGCTGAAGACTGTTCAGTTTGTGAAATTTTTGGCCGTTGTACAGCAGATCCCAAAACCAATGTTTCAAATAATTAGACCTCAATCTCCTAAATCTTGCCCATTACCTCCCACATCACCTACGAAATACAATTTAATTTACATAGATAGAATATTTCTAAAAATATTTCAATATGGGCCTTTACCCATCTTTATAACATCTTTATAAAGACTTTTGCCACAGCACAATTGTAACCCTGAATTTTCTGACACTGAAAATAATTTTGTAAATTTCCGACACTAAAAAAATTCAATATTTTTTTTGCATATACAAACCTATCGCAAAAATACTGTATTTTCAAACTGAATGATTGACATCACTAAGAACGTATTCACAAAGGGGAAATAAACCAGTTTTAGGGATAAAAATGGGTTGAAACCCAACATAACTTAAGATGTAATTTGATATCTTCCAGCACTAAAACAATTAGTTAGATTGTAACAAACTAACCATTGTTTTAGTGCTGGCAGATTCAAAACTATATTTCAAGTTGTTGAACAATTTTCTCTTTTTGAGGGAAAAAAAGGTAATTAGATAAATAAAAAAAAACTGTATGTAGTTTTATGGGTTTTATACGGCTTATCTTTAATGCAAGAATCAAACCAAAAATCTGTGCACACCATGTCAAATGTTGCTTGAACCATTAGGCAGACACAGGCAATTTTTTTCCTGATTTTCATATAAAAGTAAGATAGGGGAACAACTAAACAGAAGCAGAAGGAAACATAAGGGTAAACAAGCATTTCTACAAAATGACCAATGACGTTGAAAGTTTAACATAATTAATTACTGTTGCTAGTCTAGAATGAAGAAAATAAATTCATCTCAATTGTTTGTTTTTCATTTCTTTCACATTAGACCACGAAATTTTTAGACATTTACAATACAATGCATAAAATCAAGAATAAGACGATTTTTGGTATTTGATTATTGCAGCTTACAGTTAGTCAAAAGAATTAAAAACAAACTGGAATTACACATTTGGAACTTAGTCAATCCTGAAAGATTCGACACTTGCAATTGGAAAAAACAAGTAAAAATGTCAGATATTCCTTCAAGAAGAATATGGTAAGAAAATAATCATTCAATTTCTCCGTAAGTCTGATAAAATTACATGAATGAGCTAATGATGTGTATAATATACTTAGTGAGATCTGCTTCCTTGCCTATAATAAATTCAAGTAATCTGTTTTGATACAGACTTATGTTGTATGAACTAGAAATGGATTCAACCACAACATATTGATTGAAAAAAAAAATTATATTCTGCTGTCTGAAACAATACAAAATTATGGGAGGCAATTGTAGCTTTTCGTTTAACAACCGATACTCACTTAATTTTGAACAAACAAATATGACAATAGTAGCATTAACACATTACCAGACGGCAAAATTTTAGACTGGCCCAAATTGAAAGGAGTTGCAGATGACAATTTAAAGTTTAAGAAATTTTAGATTTTTTCCAATCTTTGGATAGAAGACATTGTGTAAAATGAAGAAATTGCTTGTTACAAGCAATTTCTTCACTTTTCACAATATTTTTCTAATCTTTTTTCTTAAGGGGCATCCAAAGGTGTCACTGTGTGGGAATGGGTTAAGGAGCTTTTTACAAGATGACTTGTTTATATATGGCTGCCTTGACTTATCGTTATACCGGCTCAATTAATTCTTTCACATGCTTTTTCAGTATCACCAGGTTAATTCTAGGTTGAGGCACTGAAATATATCTTGCTCTCTGGCATACAAACATGTCCCATGACCTTAGATTCCTATTATGTGTCCCTTGTCCTGACTAATGAAATATATAATTCGAAGAAACTTTGGAGATAAAAGGGAAAAAAAGATGTAAGAAAAATGTAACAGTTAACCCATTACCAGACAACAAAAATTCCGGCTGGACCAAATTGAAAAAAAGTTGAAGGCAATATTTAGTTGATGCAATCTAAAAAAAAATCTTTGTTTTTTGGGGGGTAGAAAGCGTTGTGGATATTAAAGAAATAGCTTGTTACAAGCAATTTCTTCATGCTCAACAATTGTTTCTAAAGCTTCTTCTAGAGGGGAATAAAAAAGGGCCATTGTTTGGGAACAAGTTAACATCTAAATCAGAAGTATAGCAAAAACAGGTGTTCTCATTTCCATAGCCATGAAATATCTTGGTCTCCTCTTTTCACAATGAGCCATATGAATATGAGCTTTTCAGAGATTTTTCAGATGTAAAAACTGGGTCATTTAGAAGTGGTAAGCAGAATCTGACCTCTTGCCAAAATTAAATCACTTTTCTTCTTTCTACCCTTAAACAAACATGTTTCATGATAAATTTGAAAGATATTCACAGAGTCAAGATGTGCAGATCTTTCACTTGTCTGCTTTTTTCCCCAGATTTTGTAACTCATGAGACACCCCTGAAACATTTATCATACTTTGAATTTCGGAAGTTTTGCATCTTACAATAAAGTAATGGGCAAACTAAGCATCACTTCAATTTCCTCAAATTCCAAAATTTGTTTTGTTCAGCGTATTAAACTAATTTGCTGTACCTGCTAAGCTGGGCTAAATGACAAATATCTTCCAATAAGTATAATGTACCCCTTAAAAGCTTAATTTTAACTAAATGTGACCACAAAATGTGTTGATTTACAATTGTGACACAAGCAATTCCTGATTTATTAGTTATCTTATTGAAAGATAGCATTTTTCTTCCTTTTTTCAAAAAGCTGTTTAAACATTTTCAATTGACGTTTACAATTAAACCCGCATTTATCAAAACAAATTCTCATTTTCTGAATTTTAATGTCACTATACTATATACTATTCAGTACAATTAGGAAAAGCTAGGTGAATTGATCAACTAAAATTAAAGAAAATCAAAGTATGCAATAAACAACCCATATCCACACAATCACACTTTTTGATGACCCTTTAAGTAAAGCTCAAGAAAAGATGATGGAAATTGTAGAGGTTGCTTGTTTCAAGCAATATCCATATTTTCCACAATGTTTTCTAGCCATAGAGACAGAGATATATAAAATTCTTTAACTTTAATTTGTTGAGTGCAACTTCTTTTATTTTGGACAAGTCTAATTTTTGTTGTTGGTAATGGGTCAACTCAGCTCTTCTGATGATCATTCTTTGTCATTCAAATAAAACATACTTTTGCCCCTTTAAATTAAACTGATTTTTGTATGTTGGAGTTTTCCTTTATTCATTAACTTAACAAAATGAAATATTTAGTTTTGTTTTGCAAGTTTTATTTGATGGTAATATCAATACTTTAGTTAACCCTTTCCTGTTCAATCCCTTGTTTTTACATCCCTGTGAATAGATTCTTGAGAAAAGATTGTAGAAAAAAAGAAATTGCTTGTAAAAAGCAATATCTTCTGTTTCTAAAATATTTTCTACACTACTGGATGGTTATTTTTTTTTTTTTTTTTCAAATGAAATCAGAATTAAATTTTCGTCTGCAAAACATTTGAATTTGGACAAAATCTAAAATTTTGCAAAACTGGAAAGGGTAAATCTTCTGTATCACCAGTTCCTGTATCTCAAATCCAATATGCCTCCACCAAGAATCATTTCAAATCCAGTAAAACTTTTGAGGTTTTATCAAGTTTATACCGGTAGTTGTACACAACAAAACATGCACAAATAAAACAACATAACAGTTATGTCCAAATCAGAAGTTGTTTTTTTAAACGTCACCCACAGATAAAATAATCACCACTAGCCAATGTCCTATTATGATGTATGCTTATTTTACGAGATGTAAATTGACAAGGACAGCACAATACCTTAAAGCAAAATAGCAACACTAGAATGGTAATGGAACAGAGAAAATATTTATCAATTAGGACCTGCTATGTAGTGAATAGAATGCTATTAATGTCTTACTGACTTTCAATTTTTATGGATTTCTAAAATGTTATGAAAAGCATGGTGAATAAGATCATAGTTTAAAATTTTGAAGAAAAGTAGATAAATCAATATCTCATATGAGATTCTCAGTAAACCACACATCCTATTTATGCAGCGCTTTCCTATACTTCAGAAATTATGAATGAAAAAAATATTAAGAGGTAACAAGAGCATCTCCTACGGGTGCCTACGCTCTGCTGTTGGGTGCTGGATAGTGGACAAAATGCACCTAGAGTTATCCCTCTTCATAGTATAGCTTGCTCTTTAGATAGTGAACAAGTGTGCCAAGTTTCAAGTGAATGCCTTTAGTAGAACAAGGCATATCACAAAATGTCAAAATTTGCCCACAGCGACAACAACACGAAGGCTATAGCAATACCTTGGGTTTTCTCTTAAAACAGCTGAGCTAAAAATGACAAATAGAATTCATTGACCTAGTTATAGTAACTCTATTCATAATTCATAAGTCTGATTCATATTATTTTAAGTATAATCACCACAAACCTGACCATAAAAATATATCCACAAATTCCTATATTCTCTCCTTTTGAACTGGTAAGAGATAACATACTATTTTGGTACTATGAATTTTAGGCAACTTCAGGTTTTAATCACCCATTACCAGAAGACAAAATTTTAGACTGGTCCAAATAGAAAGAGCTTGCAGACAATAATTTACATCAGTTGAAATATTACAAATCTTACTCTCCAGGGGTATAACATATTCTGTGAAATGAGCAATTTTATTATTTCCCATAATTTATCCGGAGCTTTGTTCATGAGGGTTGTAAACAGCAAGGTTGCGTGGGAACAGGTTGAAATTGGATTAAAACAACCTCAACAAACACTCGAAAATCTTATTTGATCTCAATATTTGACATTGAAACTGGATGACATTTATGATCCCATGAATATAAGAATAATAATGTAAGATACACTTTAGATAAAATAGTCAAAACAAAAGTACAGACTGTGACATTGGTATCATAGAATGACCTTAGATGAAGCTTTATGTGGTCGACAAGTAACATTTATATAAGCTTTAAACAAAGATACATTTAGATTATGACAGATGGATAACCAGACAATTATCTCTATGTATAAAATATAACATCTTTTCAAAATATATAAAGATAAGGTGAGCAACAAAGACTTTTTCTAGTTGAAAAGATCTACAGATAATAAATTACGGACAAAAATATGGCTTATTTGTTTCTTCCCTTGCACAGCCTACAGTGCCAGACGCTTGGCAGCTGATGCTGAATAGTTGATAAAATCAAAGTAAAAAGGAACCATAACTTTATTCAAATGAATGGACTGTTATTTTTCTAAATAGTATAGGTTGCTCTTTTAATAGTGAAAATATTCCAGGTTTTAATGGAATATCCTCAAATAAACAAGAGATATTAAAAAATAACAATGTTTTCATGACAACAATGACAAGACAGACAAGCTAAGGCAATACCTTGAAAGTTGGCTAAAAATGTTTGGAATCAGAATATTTCCTCTTTAATTCCATTAGAGTTTTCTAAAATCTTTCATTTTTATGTAATATCACTTGTTTCTTATGCATATTATGGTTTCTCTGTGATGAAAGCATTTTTTTACTGTAAAAATTATGTTATCAAACATGGGCAACTTAAAATCAAGTAAGCACTGAATGGTCATCATTTCTTTTTATATTCTTCAGTGTATAGTTGTTCAATTGAAACAAACATGTGTAATAGCCATTTCAATCAAGAAAAACTTGTCACAAAACTAGACTTTTCAGCATGCCCCTTAGCCCTTCGTTTCTTTAAGGTACTTGATGTCTTTGATAAGCAAGGGCGCTTATAACAATATTACTCTTTTAAGGATCAAACACCATATATAAATTATTCATTGGTTACTTTAACTTGAGACTTCTTAATATCCTTTAATTTTCATAAACGCTTGAGTAAAATATTAATAGATTGTGCATTATTGTAGCCACAAGGGTTTTATTAATAGAATAGAATTTCAACCCTAAATCGAATTATGCATGGAATCTTAGATAAGAAATGGCCTTTGAATACAAAAACAAAAAAATATAAATTAGAAATCAAATGTGAACAGTAATCCAAAATTCAGCTACTTATTTCTTAAACAAATAACTTTTTCATAATTGCAAATTTGAAGGCTGAACAGATTTTCTTCAAAGAAAATTTTTCTGAATCATAGAAGGATAACTAATTGCATATGATTAATTTGAAATAACTATGGGAGGTTAGAGGTAAAATCGGTGATAACTAGAGACTGAAATTCTGAATCATAGATAAATAACTAATTGCATATGATAAATTCGAAATAACTATGGGAGGTTAGAGGTAAAATTGATGATACCTAGAGACTGAAATTCTCCAATCAAATGGTTAAGTGAAATATAAATTTTTAAATGTTCAACACTTTTAATATAGTTCTGCTCCTATTTTCTCTTAGAGGACAGAAACTTGCACTTCACCTGAAACCAAGGCTTATTCAAAATAAGAGAGCTTCTATCATACTGTCTGACATTATGATTCACACTGCTTTCTGATTCATTATGACTACAATGACTATGTGCAGCCAAAAAATGGCTGTTTAAAAAGTTCAGATGGAAAGAAATTGCCACTGATTATTATACACTATGAAGCATTTGGCAAAAAAGTGATTTTTTTTTTTATTCAAACAAATGTCTTTTGTTAAAGGCGATTGGCTATGATCACTTTAGTACAAATAGCAATCAACTTTATCTGACAGCAAAAGGAAATTTGTATCGATAGAATGTACTTTAAAGAATACACATAGGATTAAAGCTTGTTTGAAAAGAATGGGTATTAAGAAAAGCTATTTCAAATGAAAAGAAAAGAGCAAGCTCAAAAATGGATTTAAGATTTTTGTTTTAGAATTTTACTTATAAAAAGCAAGTGGCATGATCTCAAGCTTATCAAGGTCAAACAATCTTCAACATTTAGTGAATACTTTTGAATACAATAGTGAATAGTACTTCCTGACTGACTATCCTGGTTAATAAAACAATCAGGATCATTTTAACCCATTACCACACATAACACTTTCTGATGCCCTGGAAAAATACAATCATGGAAATCTTTGCAGGAGAAGGAGAAATTGCTTATAACAAGCAATTTCTCCTTTTCTCACTATGTTTTCTACCCTATTTGGCACTTAATTTCAAATTTTATCACAACCTGAAAAGTTGTCTGCAACTTCTTTCAATTTGGACCAGTGTAAATTTGTCGTCTGCTAATTGGTTAAGACCTGATTTCCTTCTTCCTAAATATTTGTGTTCACCAACAACTTGAGACCCATTTATTTTATATATCATAGACTACCAACTTATTGTACCATGCATTTCCTATCAAATCTAATTGCTCATCACAAAACTTTGGATCAGATCAAAACTTTCAATAAAGCCCTCGGCAGAGATTTGTCAAAATTCAGAAGAAAAATAAATATGTATATCATAATGAACATAACTACAAATAATAAATGATTCTATCAAATAAAACACTGACCGTGACTATTTCTCTTTGTAAAATATATGTTGTTATTTCAATTTTACCAAAAAACGACAAAAAAAAATCTTTGTTTATTCATGGGTTTACTGCTTTGGATGGCAAAATACTAGATATTCCAGTTGTAGTGACCATGTTAAGTTTTTAAAACCAACAAAAATGATATGATCCTTTGATTGATCCTTTGATTGACAGCCACGATCTGTCAATTTCAGTGTTGTGACTTGTTTGAAACAGCCTGAATTTTTTAATACCAGATGATCTTCAGATGATCTTCAGATGAAATAGACTCTTATTTTAACTAACCTATAACCAGGTGACAAAATTTTAGACTGGTCCTTATTGAACAAAGTTGCAGATGACAGTTTAAAGTTTATGAAATTTTAGACTTTTCAACTTTATTGGTAAAACACTGTGATAAATGAGGAAATTGGTTGTTGCAAGTAATTTCTGAATTATACACAATGTTTTCACATTTGTTTTTGTTGAGGGGCATCAAAAAGCATCATTGTGTGGGAATAGATAAATAGTTTTTCTTTTACCTGTTTTTTTATGAATTTCGATAAAAAGAATCTGGATTGATATTAAATCATAGATTAATTATTGTGTAATATTCTTAAAAATAGGCTTCTCATCTCTACCATTTAATTTCTTATATACATTGTATTTTCTAAAGGAAGGAAAACAAGACTACTAATATTTAGAACAGAACATCAAAGAGTTAAAAGGAATTAATAGAAGATCCCAAATTTATTTGTTCCATTAAGTATTTTCAGCAGTGCATTTCTTTGTGAAATCTACCTTTAGCTTTTTCTAAACAAACCTCAGAAAGCTACTTGAAAACATTGCAGCAAAAATATTAGTTGCATGCAAGAAACAAATGCGCTGAAATAATCATCCTTTTCACTAATAATTTCTGTTCAAATTAAATTTTTGATATCTCTTTTAATTTGGGCCATTATAAAATTTTGTCTTTTCTAGTAAAGTGTTAACATGAGGATATGCCCAAAGAAGGGTACTCTTTTTTTCCAGAAGATTTTCCAGGAACTTACATGTGCTTTGCAAACAAGAGTAAAAGGCAGAGATTCTAAAACACAATGTCAAGACATTTAAGAGATGAAGATAATATTTTTTGTTTTCATGGAGGTATGAACCGAAAAACCTAATAACACTGTATGAATACGTAAAGCGAATTCATACATTGTGTGATTAGGTTTTTCAGTTCATACCGCCATGGAAACAAAAAATATTCTCTTCATTTCTTATAATTTAAAAGCATCGAGCAAAATAAACAAAAGTTCTACAAATTTTGATGCCTTTTTGTATGGGACTATTTTGTGAGGAATTATACAAAATCGCTGCGTGCTCAAAATTTCATGGAGTTATAATTTTTTCGACCAAAAAGAACACTCGTTTTTGATAGACGAAACTAAAAATTAAATTATTGTCTGATGTGACCAGCTATTCCATCTGGATGGAACCCATTAACACTTGACAAATCTTAGATAACATATCAGGTGCTTCATTAACTCATTACCACACAATCCGGGTTTTTGACACGCCTCAAGAAAAAAGCTTTGGAAAACATTGTGGACATTGAAGAATTTGCTTGTAACAAGCAAATTCTACACTACCCACAATGTTTTCTACCCCAAATTCCAGGATTTTTAAATTTCAATCAATTTAAGATTGTTTTCTGCAACATTTTTTTTTATTTTGGACCAGTCTATAATTTTGCCATCTGGAAATTGGTTAAGTGAATCATGCACAGCCTTTACCTCTTATTAAAAATGAAGTAGACTGTATCATGAAGTGAAACATTCACTAATTTTGATCTTCAAACATTTGAAGTGTAATTGGCAGAAAACAAGGTTTCAAACTTTCACAGAACTGGGAAGAAATATAGAATTTGAAAATACTGCTAAATCATGATAGAAAAGCCGTTCTCTGAATTCCTTATTCTTAAACCATATATATATATCTTTTTAAAAGATGTATTTCCCATGGGTGGAATCCTTCCTATCAATCTTATTTGTTAGCTAAGTTTCAGGCCATCTTTATCTGTAGTAATTTCCCATCATTTCATACAGCTATACTTTATTACAATATGAATATCACTCACCTGAATTTATATGGAGACAATTTCATCAATTCATTTTTTAAAGCTTTAACTCTTGATACTCAATGCATGTTAAAACTGGTTATTATCTTTCTAAATGTGTAATACTAATTTTATGAGACAACCAAATATCAATTCAATTCTAAGTCTGCACTACAGAGGAAGGTGAAAAAACTATTCTTTGAGAAAAGAAACAAATTATTTTATTTCTGAAAAACTTAGTAATTTTTCTTTCAGAAAACAATCTTGTAATTCTATTTCTAAATTCAAAGTAACACTTGTGAGACCAATTCTTTTGACGAATGAAAATGTTAAACAAAATATTTTCTTTTTCTTCTAAAAATGAAATAAAGTTTAAACAAGATTCTAATCCTTAAATAGCTGATGGCAAGATCTACCTTTTACATAATGTGCTAAAACAACTTTATTTCTGTCTTCATTCAAAAAGGTTATTACCACACACTCTTACTTACTCAGCCACCTTTACTTTTGAAACAGGTTTAGAAGGATATTGACAAAAAACTAGAATATTACTGAATGTGATTAATACCCCCCCCCCCCCCCTGCAAAAAAAAAAAAAAGGCTCCATAAAAAGATTTTGTCAAGGAATTTAGTCTTTCTAACTCACCTGAGCATGAAGTGCTCTGGGTGAGCTATTGTGATGGGTCATCATCCAGCATCCAACCGTCTGTCCATTCACAAAAACAAAAAAATCTACTCCTCCTACATTAACCATGAAATTTCAACCAAACGTCACAGAAATGATCCTAAGGTCATGCTCTTTTAAATTACTATAAAGAACTGAAATCCATTAAGAGCTTTGGTTGCCATGGCAACCAAGTGAAAACACTTAAAAAATCTTCTCCTCCCAAACAATAAGGCCTAGAACTTTTATATTTGGTATCAATACACATTGACCCTCTACCAAAATACTTCAAAGAATTACAGTACTCTACAAATTAGCTCTATAATGTGGGACCTTGATATACCTTTGATATTTTGTATATACCAAAAAGTCTTGAGCCATCATACTCAGGGGAGTAATATAGGACCGTCACGGTCATCTTGTTTCAACAAAGGGTCAAACTCCAAAAACAGCATATTGAACTGACTTACATAAAATATGCACTTCTTTTGTCGATAAAGACTGCACATGTGAAATTTGAATTTAATCCATTCAGCAGCTCAAGAGAATGAGTTGAGCTGGACAAGCTATTCAAGCAAAGGGTCATACCCAAGGAAAAATTAATGGGACATAACCAAAAAAGCAAGTGCATATCTTTGCTTGATACTGGGTACTTCTGTGAAGTTTTGAATAAAATCCAACCACTGCTGTATGAGAAAATGATGAACAGGACCCACAAGCTAACTCCTGTGTTCTCCCCAAAAATAGTTAAGGGGGTATATTGTATTCCTTAGAACTTTTCAGCACTGCTTTAATACTGACAAGAAAACATACAGGCATCGAATGATCAACTAGAATCCATATTCTAAAGAAATGGAGCTTAAACATTTAAGATGATTTCTAGGGTTTAATAACACAGGTATATAAAGTCTGCAATACATCTTATTTCAAGCAAGAGTGTAAACTATAAAGTGAGTAATAACAATCCAACTCATTCATCCCTCCATCTTTCACATTTCAGATAAATTTTCTACAAAACACCTCTAAAAATGACAGCTATCATAGATAATTGCTGTCTTACAAGTACAGGGGAGTTGTTACAATAATTCTTTTTTTTTTCAAATTTGGCCAAAGAGGAAAGATGCCTCATGAAGAAAACAATGTTTAACTGAGATTCTGCTGAAATTAGCTTTGTCCTTTAGCCTTTCCCAGCATTTTTTAAAAAGGCAAATGTATTCAAATTGAAGAAAAAATGTGTCAAATAATTTTGAAACCCATGTATGAATAAACATTTATCACTCCTGACAATCTCAGTTTATATCAAGTTTAACAATTGACCTTGATCTGTGACCCTGAAGCAATCTAAAACAGTTTCAAAAGGCACACCTATTTGTGATGGTGAACAACTGTGAAAAATTATTTTGAAATCCATACTCAAAACAAACTTAATTCTAAGAACATTTAAGACATCCCAAAGTTTATCTCAAAAGGTTAATTCATCTACTCATTAGAGAAAGCAATTTCTTCATTTTAAACACTGTTTCCCTGTTGTTTTCATAGGGCTCATCATTGTGTGGGAAAGCTTTTTTTTTTGAAATCCATAAATAAATGAGTCAGGCTCTTTGCAGGCCCAAGATCTAAATTACCTTACCAGGTGACATATTCTTGGGACCAGCAGCTCTAACAAGTTCTGAGCCCCAAACTCTATCTTACAAACCTCAAGTCAGAGGCCTTAAAAACACTAAATATGGCAGATTGAAAGGTAAAAAGCCAAGTAATGTAGAATTTTCACCTAAAAAGAATGTATCATCTACACATTACTTCTTGACCCATTCCCACACAATCACACTTTTTGATGCAACAAGAGAAAGGCTGATGTGGAGAATGAAAAAAATTCTTCATTATCCACAATGTTTCAAATCAACAGACAAAGCTTTATTAAATTTCATTTCCATAAAATGCTGCATGACAACTCCTTAGAATTTGGAACAGTCTAAAATGTTGTCATCTGGTAATGGGTTGATTTGTTCAAGGACTGACAAGGCCTAGTTGATATTGGTTTGAGACAAATCTTTGATGCAAAGAAAAACAATGTAAAATTTTTGTAATATTCTCTTTGATTCATTTACATAGGATAAAAATGACTTTCTTGATGAAACTCTTTTGAACATCTGCATATATCTTACACTCGGATGTAGGGAGATTGATAGTGAATAGAAATATTAAGTTAAAAATTTGGTGTAATTCCTTTTTTTTTAGTATGAATTACTCTTTTTATAGCTAATATATACAGTATTCTAAGTTTCATGTGAATAGCTCTAGTATTTACAGAGATATTACCATATTTTTTAAGACTCTAACATTTACATCGATGACAACACCATGACTAGAGCAAAACCTCAGATTCTATCAGAAAACAGCAAACCAATAAGGCTCATTGTTTAAAAAGTTGCATCTTGAATTACCAAATGGTAATTAATATATAGCCAATTTAATTGAGAATTACTTTTTCATGAAATAACAATAGGAAACAATAGAAAAAAAGACATGGTGGTAGATATCTTCAGAGTTGTCTAACACTAAATATGCAATATACACTCTTTAGGGAGCTAAGCATCTTCAATTATCCCCAAATTGACAGACAAAAGTTTGTTTCTTTTTCTTTTCTAAAAGATGCTTCACTTCACCAACAGAGGAATAAATATTATAAAGATGGTCTCATAGCATGTGTGTTTCTGTATACCTTAACTTAAAGTTTCTGACATTTCATCATTTGAATAGAAACGGTAAGAAAAATACACAACAAATAGTGGTACACAAGATTTTGGGTTTAATAAAAATGTTGTATATATAAATTGATCAAATGTTAGTATAAAGTTGATAGTACAATATTTTTGTACTATTCCTAGGAATTCTATCAAACATATACATCAATAACCCATAACCCCTCTATATTTCAACAGCTTTCATCTACAAAAAGCATGCATTCATGTGCAATGTCTGCTTGACTGAAAATGGTGTGGGAAGCACCCATATTCCATTGTCCTATAATAATCTATATATGTACATCTTCCTCGGGTCATTCCTATATGCTTCTCGAATTCAAAAGCTTGAATTCCTCCAGGGTAATCACAGTAAGATAAAAAGAAAAAAGCAACACATGATGGGCCCGAATTGCTCACCTGATTTCAAATTCTCAAGCAAATTTATCAACTCAAGTTACTGTTCTGATGACCAAACAAATATTTTCAGCAAGTTTAATAATCATTTAGGCAAAAAAGTTAGAGAACAAGTAACAGATTGAATGGGGTTTAAAGCGACTTTCAACAGTATTTAAGTAATGTCATGGTGGGTGGTGCAGCTAATCATGGCCTCCTGTCATTTTTCAAACCAATTTAACCTCAAAAGATTTTTTGAGTCACCAGCTACTCAACTTACAAAAGTCCACTACTTATAATACATGTTGCAATGACTTTTGTCAACTGTCAGATTCTTTGCTAAGCAAGGTTTGAACTCACAAACAAGAATTGAAACCACAGTGCATTATGAACTGATAATAAGTGGAATGTTTGCATATCCACTAGGGATCTTCTTAATAATTAGACAGCACTTACAGCAAGTTTGAGTTGGAATGGTGACTTGTAGATTGTAGTAACACAGATTGTTTATTACATTACACATAACCGGCATTCAAGAATCAGAAAGGCTCATAATGAGCACATTGTGCTCAGGTTAGCTAAAAAAAAATCTACAAACATCGCTATCATTTTCAAATAAAATAGTTAATATTCAGAATAATGAAGTATTGAAAGGAGTGAACTAATTTTCCTAGTATCTTATTTCTCAGCATTGTGAATATATACATACCAATTAAATACTGACCAGTCTTAGATTTACTTTGAAAAATGAGTTGGATAGAAAAAAGGAGGAATACAAAAATACATAATCTATCACTGCATAATGATCATTTTGATATTAGTTTTCATCTTTCGTTTAACATTTTTCATTAAGTGTTATATAATTATAATAGAATTATTCTTTTTTGTTGTTTCCGAAAAAAAATAAGGAAGGCAACCTGTGCAGGACTGACTCTAGTTTGGTTCAATTCAGAATCTTTCAATTTGAACTCTTTTACCATTCTTTTTTTATGGCTTAAACTGACAAAGATGTAAAATGTACTTTTCACAAAAAGAAAATTAAATACAAACAAGGTGCCAAATTGTCACAAGATACGCCCGTCACACTGCTTAATATTAACTGGGGGTTCGAATAGAACTGAGGTTATTTTGAATGAAATTTTTTTGTCAAACAAAGTATGAAAAACAACAAAGGGCAATAACTCAAAATATACGCTAGGTAGAGTTATGGTTCTTATACACTGCACTCCCACTTGGTGAGCTCTATCAATCCATGAAGTTTCATGATTCTAGCTATTATACTTTTAGAGATATACTCTGGACAAGATTCAAGTATGAAAAACAACAAAGGGCAATAACTCAAAAAATAGGCCAGGTAGAGTTATAGTTCTTGTGCACTGCACTCCCCCTTGGTGAGATCTATACACCCATGAAGTTTCATGATCCTAGCTATAATACTTTTAGAGATAGAGTTATGGTTATTGCGCACTGCACTCCGTATTGATGAGAAGAATATAACTGCCAAGTTTAAAGTCAATCGGACTTACGGTGACAGATTTATGCTCCGGACAAAGAAGTGGACACCGCCCGGACAACCGGACACCACGGGTGATCCCATGATACGTCCCGTCTTCGAGGGGCGTATAAAAATGTCAAGCATATCTAGACTACAAAATCTTATCACTTACAGTATGTACATTAAAACTGAATACACAAACCCTGTGCACTTTACTTCTTTAATATTTTTTACAGCAGTAACTTTGTAAGCTTTTTCAAGGTTTGTCTTAGGATATTAGAGTGAATATCAGTGTTGGTATGAATGTCTCTATCATGTATAAATTTGAAATAACTTAAAAAAAACACAAATTGTTGTTAATGAATCAAAGTTATATTTTCCTATTTGATGTTTTCAGATTCAATAAGGTACAACAGAATGGCTATGTAAGAAAACGAGATAATTATTTGCCGTCACTTGAAATCATTACCTACACAAATAAGAAAACAAAGTCCTGTAACATAAGTATAAATGTTTCCAATCCTTTCAAATCAAAATGGATAAATCAGTCAAATCTACCCGTTGTTATCAGTATATCAGAAATCGGTGTGATGGATAAAATTACAATTACAGAAGAAAAGCTATCAGAACACTGGAAGATATCTGGATACTAGCATACTACTATGCTAACAGATAGTACAATGTCTTTTGTTATTTAGACAACACTGAATAAAGAAAACCATGGCATACAAAGTGAATTAGTGATTTTTCTCAATGTTCCACTCAAAATACCTTTTTTGTGTTAAAAAATGTATGGTATATCATGCACTTGTAGATATCTTAGCCTCCTAAGAACAGATAAAAATTTTGTTTTAAAATTATAAATAGAAAATCTAAGTAAGATTCACAAATTGAATAAGTACATGATTTACAAAATTCCCTACGCATCTTATCAAACCTGTCAATTAGAGCAAGATTCTTTAACCCATTACCAGATGGCAAAATTTTAGACTGGTCCATTTTCAAAGGGGTTGCTAATTTAAAGCTAGTAAAATTTTAATTTTTTTCAATTTTCTGTATAAAAATCATTGCATCAAATGAAAGAATTGCTATTTCTTCATAGTACACAATGTTTTCAAGATTCCTGGTTGTCAAAAAGCATCATTGTGTGGGAATAGAATCAAAATAAGACTGATTACAAATTCATAATAATATCCCTTCACTGCCCTACTAATTAAATGTCTTCATTTTTTTACAACCTTTCAAGAACATTAAAGGCTTCATGTTAAACTTAGCAAAAGAAAAAAAAAAGATAATTCATAAAGGAATTGATAATTCTAATTCATAAAGGAATGAATAATTATCAACATTTTTTTCCTTGCTTTACCTATTTACCAAATACAGTAAGTCGTCTTCAGTGCACATAAATAATCGTCTTAAGTGCACATAAATAATCAGGTTGCTTAACTGTCGAAATACATTCTAGCAATTTTGATCATCTATCTTTTTCCTTACAGTACATATGCAAAAAATGGATTCAGCAATGAGAGAAAAATAATACTTTTTGACCACTTGAAGCATTACATAGTTGATTTTAAATGTGGTTATTGATGTACCTTATATAATCGTTTCAAAATTTGTCAAACTGAAAAATGATACTATTTCATTTCTTAATCTCACAGCTCTTAAATGGCGATAATAAGCAGAAATCACTATCAGTAATCTTTTAAAGTAATTTATTAGGAAAGTATTTCAGTTTAGACGCAATAATCACTCTTAATGGGAATTTGGTATTGTACAGGTCAAATAAACACAAATAAATAAACAAGAGTTTTACCCGTGTTGAAACCTAAAAACAAATCACTGAAAACAAGACTGCTATGGAACAGAACAAAAAAAGTAAAGATTTCTTTGGGAGTGCTTAACGGTTAAACACACAGCTATGAGACCTATACTGTTTTCAATACCTTATCCATTTTGTCACGACCATCCCACAAATATTTACTTAATTCTAAACTCTTTAGCATTATCCCTAAACTGTACATTTAATGCAAAACAATTAAAGTGTATTTTATTGTATGTGTGTACAATATACATATACACAAAGTAAAGCTTTGCATGAGCTCTCTCATTATGATATTTAATGACCATATATTAAACCTTTATTCTTTCTATCATTAGTGCACTCAAACAGTAGGATTGATTACAGTTGAATGGATTTTTCATTACAACACTAAATGCAAATTACATCCAACTTATTCAATAGCTTGTAAAGCAGCCCCCCCTAAAAAAAACAGTAGATCCATGAAACAAAGTATTTTGTGTTGATTAGATACCTAGGAGTTATTATAACCTTATTTACAAAATCAGCTTTATTTGTATGGAATATGTCATGACAAATCTACTTAACTTTTAATTTATTTTTTTGAATAGCAAAGGCCAATGAAATAGGAGTATATCTGTTTTAATTTCAAGGTAGTTGTAGTGGAATCCAGTAAGTAAGTTTAGATAAATGGAATAAGAGTTTACATCAATTGGCTGATGAAAAGCTCTTATTCATCTTTAATAGGGACATACAAGTTTTACATTAACTAATCAGCATGTAAATGCCCCTGCTTCAAGAGCCCTGCGTCTTGAAATAACAACTCTGAAGATAATTACCACCTGTAGTTTACCTATGCCACATACCTGCTTGAGGTCAGACGGAGGTTTGAACCTGTTGTCTGGCTGATTGCCTCTAAACTGGTGACCCTTCACTGCATGTGGTCTTTTGGACTGTCCTTCTGAATTGTATCTATGAAAATACAAAGTAGTTTGCGTCTTTGAACCATTTTCAATGTACAATAAAGTAACAAATCATAAAAAGATCTGTACTGAGAGAAAAAGCTCTGAAATGCCAAACTTTGTATCCTAATGACTATCACAAACCGTTAAGCCATTCTATCCAAAAAAGTTTTAGACTATCAAACAGTGATGCCTCTTTAGAAAAATAATTAGGAAAACATTGTGTAAAAAAATTGCTTGCAGTGAGCAATTTCTTCCTTTTACACAATGTTTTCTACCAAGAATGTTGAAAAATTCTAAAATTTCATTAACTTTAAAGTGTCGTCTGCAACTCACTTGAATTTGGACTAGTCTAAATATTATTGTGATGGAATGGGTTTATCATTTGCTCATATCAAATAAAGTGTAGTTATAGTGACCATAATTCTGATTTCAACATTTCATTTCATTTGTAACATTAACCCTTTCCCATTTTTGGAAATTTTAGACTAGTCCAAATTGAAAGAGTTTGCAGACTACAATGAAAACTGGATGCCATTTGAAATGAAACCATCCTATATGGTAGAAAATATTGTGGAAAAAGGAGAAATTGCTTGTTACAAGCAATTTCTTCTTTTTCCACAATGTTTTCTCCAGTATAAAATCACAGGAACGTAAAATCCCGTAATTGAACGGGAAAGGGTTAACTTGTACTTACGCTTCTACAAGCGGTACTGATTTCTCTCTTGGTAGCTCCACGTATTCAATATAATCAAAGTTATCATCATTCTCTAGAGGAAGTTTGAAGTTGGCCTTCATGTCAAGAACAGCTTCTTCTGGCACATATTTTCCTGTTAACAAATTCAAATTACTTGACATTTATTTAGAATGTTACATGGTTTTAACAATATTTCAGTTATATCATGACGAAGTTTGCATAATAAGTGTACTTCGTTGCGATATAACTGAATTTCTATAACAAACAATGTAAAACTGCATTCAATAAATGTCAGAAGGTATTTCTGATTTTTTGAAGCGGCTATATAACAGATTATGGATGAAAAGTTTTGGCACTGAATTTCAAAATTTCTAACTTTTAAAATTTTCAGACATGAAGCTGATTTTGCTATGAAAATGACTGTTCATAATTTTAAACAAGACAAGAGCCATGTCATATATGGCTATCCCCCACCATAAAAGCTTGAAAGTAAACTGAAGCCAGCTAGATTAAGGCATCTTGTGCAACTGCATTTCTTCTCAATGAGTTCGATAATAGCTATTATACTTTCAGAGATATCAAGCAAGAGTTGTGGTTCTTGTGCACTGCACTTCTCCTCCATGAGATCTATCCACCTATGAAGTTTCAAGTTAATAGCTATTTTACTTTCAAGATATATACTCCACAAACCTCAGTGTTTGAGACAACAAAGGGCAATAACTCAAAACAATGCTAGCAAGAGTTGTGGTTCTTGTGCACTGCACTTCTCCTCAATGAGATGTAACGACCCATGAAGTTTCAAGTTGATAGCAATTATACTTTCAGAGACATAAATGTTCCTCTTTTCTTTGCAGACAACATTATTTTTTAATTGTATAACTGTCAGACTACTATAGACAACATCAGACATACAAATGTCAAACAATATGCTCCTGAAAATTTAAAAAAGTGGTCTTAAGAAGGGTAGCAAAAATTCTCGGATACAAGAATTCCATCCCTCACCCCTCCTTTTTCTTACAACTTGCTGAAACATTTAACCCTTTGAATATTGTATAAATCATTTAAATGAAAAAGAAACTTACCATCTTCAAATGTTCGTTTATCAGATCTTCTCTTCAACTCTGGGTCATCAGGCACCATTACTGCTGCGCGTCTAATAAAACCTTTAAAGTTTTTCATCTTTCTGCGTCTTGCTGATGGATATACATTGGTCTGATCCAATATGTAGTTCCTCTTCTTTTTGCTTGCTGTAAAGGAAAGTTGGCACAGATATTCAGTGTCCAATGGTTGCTGAGAAATTGAGCGGACACATTTTTTATCAAAGGGACATAACTCCATCAAACATCAATGGACCTTAACCAAAATAGAATACGCACATCTCTGCTTCATACTTACTATATCAGTGAAGTTTGAATAAAATCTGTAGTTGCCGAGACATTGAGCTGACACAAAAAAGCTACAGACAGACTGACAAGCTGACTCCTATATACCACCCATAGTTTTTTTGGGTATAATTAATGTCATTTTTAAATGGTGTTATACATATTGTGGGATATTTTTTGTAAATGAATTTCAAGGATTTCACTGAATAATTGCAGAAGATCATATTTGTGTAATGGTTTAGATAGCAGGATTATTCTCTGCCTTTTTGGGAATCAATATAAAACAAGAGGATCATGATGGTCCTAAATGCTCCCCTGAGTATGATGGTTCATGGATTTATGATATATACAAAATAGCAAAGCCCTCTGTCTAATTATTTTGGAGAAGATGTTTAAGGATTTTCTCTTTCAATCCTAGGTATATTGATGATCACACCATATAACCCTAAGCAATGCTTCGAAGTATAGACATCAATACATACCAAATACAAAAGCTCTAGGCCTAATGGTTTAGGAGAAGAAGGTTTTCAAAGATATCATTCTTTATTCAGGGTTTTCCTTGACCCTCTCCTTCTTTGAATTTGGACCCCCATTTTTCAGAGATGACCCCCAAAATAGCTAGACAGCCTTCTTTATTTTATTTGATAGGGGTCATAATGTGGCAAAATGACACCCTGTTTTGAAAGTTGAGGGAAAACCCTGTTTATTCCTATCAAACATTAGGGATTGCACAGAAAAGGGCCAATTCTCAGAATACAGTAATTCTTTGAAGTATTTTGGTAGAGGGTCATGAGATGATGATACATACCAAATATAAAAGCTGTAGGCTTAATAGTTTGGGAGAAGAAGACTTTAAAAGATTTCCTTCTTTATTCCTTTGTAAAATCAGGGATTGCACAGAAAAGGGCTAGTTTTCAGAATACAGTAATTCTTTGAAGTATTTTGGTAGAGGGTCAAAAGATGATACATACCAAATATCAAAGCTCTTGGCCTTATGGTTTAGGAGGAGAAGAGTTTTTAAGATTTCCTTTGTAAAATCTGGGATCGCCCAGAAAAGGGTTAATTTTAAGGGTACAGAAATTCTTTGAAGTATTTTGGTAGAGGGTCAATAGGTGATGATATGTACCAAATATCAAAGCTCTAGGCCTTATGATTTAGGAGGAGAAGATTTTTAATAATTGTTTACAGACGGACGCCAGACAATTACTGATCACAATAGCTCACCTTGAGCACGTTGTGCTCAGGTGAGCTAACAAGGCAATTGAATCTGTACAGACCTATTTCAAAGAGTTTGTTTAAGCATTTTGATGCCTTGTCTATCAAGACATCCCATCTACCGTGGTAATTATTTTTCCTGGGAAGACCCATTACTTTCATCTTGTCTATCAGTGTGTCCGTTCCAATGATGTTGTATCTCATCTCAGAGTTATTCTTGGCTTTATTGATACCCCAGGTTGTTTTACCAGCTCCTGGCAAACCTATAATCATTATCATCTGCAAAGAAAACAAAATTTGAATTGGTTTGAAAGACACTTTGAACAACATTTAAGGGTTATTATAAAGTTCACATGATCATGTGCTACATGAGTAACAACAGTACAAGAGCTCCAGATAGAAGGAGAAATTCTATTTTCAAAGCATAAGTTATCATTATCTATATGCCAAAACCTGTTTTATGGCTACCTGTTGGAAGCAAGTTAAGCAGACCATTTCAATCAGTATCCATGAACTAAGGTATGAATCTCTCGCACTTATCTGGAGCTCTGTAAAAAGCTTGGGTTCTGAAATATGTTGTCTGAGAAACAAAGCTGACTACAATAATAGAATTTTCATGAATTCTAACCAAAAGTTCTGCACGCAGTATCATTCTCAGAGAGAAAAGGCTTGTGAATGCGGTTTTAGTTTTTTATTTAATAGCACATAACTAGGACTTGTACAAGCTCTTCATGATGGAACCTTAATCTTTAACAATCATTTTTAAGACATTAGTTGCTTATGTTACCTGTTTGGTGAAATCTATTTACTTAATGATGAATTTTTCAAAATATCAAGATTGTAATTTGTTCTATCAGAACAAAGGTTTTGTAACAAATATTTTACCAAGCAGTCATACCTACCTCACAGGAAGATTTAGTAGCAGGGGGCTGAAGTCCCCTGACCCTTTCATGCACTGGATACTGCATGATGTACATAAATCCAGGGGCTGGAGGGAACCAGGGAGCTTGTTGTCCAAAGTTTACTTCAAATCTGTAACAATTGTTTATAAATATTTATGATTGTGAAAATAAATGCAGTGGACAGAAATACTGATATTGTCCTACCTCTACTAACGTAAATTGAGTATCATTCATTGTGGTTTCATTCATATATCATTTAATGAGTCCAAAGTATATCATTATCTAATCATTACAATGTATATATTACTGATCTTAGTAGTTTACTCTGTTCAGTACAATTGCTAGCTTTAAATACCCTCTTAATAACATTTCTACTCTAGTCTTAATTAAGGTTAACTTGTCTAAAGAAAATCTCCTAACAGATCCTACATTTCTCAGTTACATTATTTTCAAAAAACTGTTTTCAAGTATTCCTTTAACCCTTGTCATGCTGAACCCTGAACATTACTGGTTTAGAGGGAGGTATAGACTAAGATTAGCCTGCAAATACGTGCAGCCTGATATTTGTCTAAACCCCCCGTTTGGCAGCCTAAGTCAATAGTTGATATAAGAACTGACCAACAAAAATATTGACCCATAATATCAGGCATTCTAGTTCTTTCAGCTCTTTGATTTCAATGCAATTCTGGAAAAGGAAATTTAGTATTACAAGATTTAACTATCTGCAGGTTAAAATACCTCATATTTTTGGTCAATATGTGAGGAAATAATGCCTGGTCTTTCTTTCCAACTTGGTATCCATGTAATGGCTGAGCTACTCCCAGCCATCTCCCATTCTTTGCGTATGAGATATTTGGTGGCCTTGAGTCAAGATCAAGTAGACAGCTGAGCACATCACCAACACCAAACTTTTCTCCGTAATTCTTGAACTTGTTGTTCGAGGAGAATTTTCCTGTACCACCATATCCATAGGAATTTGGTTCTTCACCTGAATTATAGAAGGAAAAGTGAATGTGAAATGATTAGCAGTAAAATATCATTCTTGGGAAAAAAAACTGTAAAACTTACCATTAACTTATGGTCTACCAATCAAAAGTAAGTATGAAGCTTCTTGGAATCATTCGTTTTCCTGATGCATGAAACTGTTGTTTGTACAATTTCATCTCTTTATAGTAATTCATGGGAAAGCGAAGTCCTTATTTCATTCTTACTTCATACTATAATGTTATCCATCAAGTGATTTGGTATTGGATAAGTTACAGATATGAGGTCTGCTCTGTTGGCAAAAGCTAAAGATCACTACAGCTGACGTAGGACCAGTCACTCAGCCAATACCAAATCACCTAATGAGAATATAGTTCTTTAACTTTAGACTTGATGTTATATTGTTAGCATTACACCAGTAACATATAAGTGAGCCATTAAAAGTTAACTTTCTATCTTAATTTTCTTGAATGTGTATTTGTGGACCAGGCACTCCAGTTTGAAACATCCGAGAACTATGCAAAATATATTTGAAATAGAGATTGAATCAATAACAAGTAAATCAAAGGAATTTTCCTTTCAAAAATAATCCTGTAGCAAGGCAGTTTAATATTCTAGAATCAGAAAATCAGCTATGAGCAAAAATTATAGGCCCTGGTAAGCCAGTGCAGAGCATGCAGTCTGAATAAGGTTGATACTTTTTGAAACTTCCAGAGAGTTTTTGACATGCGGTGTGTCAACTTTACCCTTTCCTATAGAAACCCGGGATTTTAAGTCACTAGGATTTTATACTTGACGAAACATTGCAGGACAAGAAGAAATTGGTTGTAACAATCAATTTCTCCTTTTCCCACAATATTTTCTACCACACAGGATGGTTTCATGCAAGGCAAATAATCTAACATGAATGAAATTAAGACACATCAGACTTGGGATTCCTGTATAGATCAAAGATCAACAATATCAACAAAGTCAACTACATTAGTTGGAGGTCAAGTCAACTAAGTTCAAGTGTATGGAAAAATAAGTTTTCCGTATATGGCAAGGACTAAAATTTTCTGTGTAAGTACTTAATAGATTATTATTGGCACCATCTGGGATCTATTTCATAAAATCAAACTTACCTAGCTGGAAGGAGGTTGAGTCCATTGACCAGCCAACCCTGATAATGTGTGGGTCTGTTTCTTGATGGTCTTCTCCAAAATCTACGTCTAAATTTTCCACCATCTTTACTTCATAGTAAGCCTTTAAATAAAATGAATTTGACCTCTTGTCATTCTTATACTTGATCATATAGGCAAATTATAGCACTGGAATCAGCTTACTCTAGCAAGCTAATTCAATACGGTATTTCAATATTTGAATCATTTGATAATTCTCTGAAAGTTGGTTTTTTTCTTGATTAAAAAGGAAATAATCAATGTTACAGCAGGATAATGGAGAATAAAATTTTTTAACAGGTTGCTGCTGCTTTTGAAAAACAAGAGGGCCGTTGGCCCTAGGGTGCTCACCTGAGATAAAAGCTCTTTTTTTTTAAACAGTCTAATTTTATGTTAAGGTTAGGATAATGATACTAGTTAGTCATACTTTATACATATAAAAAGTACCTGGAGATCCCAAAGTTCCAAGGCTTTAGGGCTAATTTGAAAGTAGGAAAGCACTTTTTCCTGCCTCTGGATCTATTGGTTATAATTCCAAAATAATAAAGAAGTCATCAAACTGGGGACCCACAGGTCATGATTTTAGCTTTTTTGAAAGAGGTCGATATACTGATGTTTCATGCAAAGTATCAAGGTCAAGAGGAGAAGATTTATAGAGATTATTTAAAATTCCACTTTTGTTGCAATGGCACCAAGAGTCTTAAACAGATTTCAATTCCTTAGCTATTTTTAAAGGGGACTACCCGAGGTACATTCAAAAATCGTTCTTTGTTTCTATATAAACCCGACTCTCTGGGGCTCAAGCCTCTGGGGAGTCGAGGATCATGAATTAAGCTATTTTGAAAGAGGTCAATAAACTGATGTTCCATGCAAAATATATCAAAGCTTTACACCTTCTGGGTCAGGAGAAGAAGATTTTAAAAGATTATTCTAAATTTCACTTTTGTTGCCATGGTAACCAGAGATTTTAACGGATTTCATTTCTTTTAATTAATTCTAAAGGGGACCATCTAAGGAACATTACTGCCAATTGGTTTTTGAACAGATATTGTTTAAAATTCATTCTTTTTTTCTAAATATACCCTGACCCCGGGGCTCCGCCCCTTGGGACCCGAGAGTCATGATTTTAGCTATTTTGAGAGAGGTCAATGTACTGATGTGTCATGCAAAATATCAAGGCTCTACACCTGCTGGGTCAGGAGGAGAAGATTTTCAAAGATAATTTTAAAATTTAACTTTTGTTGCCATGGCAACCAGAGTTTTTAAAGGACTGATTCTTTTAGCTATTTCTAAAGGTGACCACCTAGGAAAAATTTCTGCCAAATTTGGTTGAAACTGGCCCATTTGTTTGGGAGAAGATTTTGTATAAAGAACAGACAGATGCAGGACAAAAGCTGATCACAATAGTTCACTTGAGCACTTCATGGTCAGGTGAGCTAGAATCCTCAAATACAAAACCAAACATTTCAAAATCTAGTTTAGGTTGGTGTGCTTATCAACTTATTTCAATAATTCTTTTAAGTGATTTGTTCTTTAAGTTGCTCAATTTACTATATACAATTTTTGTCAGTATAAGGAGAAAATACGAGTAATACATGTATGGTACTTCCCACATTTTCACTTTACACATTTATTTGGGAGTTTGACAAACTGCACATATGCAGGAAGGGATATCAAGTTCTTTGTAACATATACAGTGTGTATACTTGGTGAATCTAGATAAGGTCAACTAATACTAAAATCTACACCAAACACTTACTTTTCCACGAGAGATCCCATGAGTGCATCTCACTCCAGCCCAGCAGAAACAAAATCCTCTTGGCTCCACTAACGGCTGAGCACCATATCTGTAAGCAAAACCTATTCATTACCAAATACATTGAGGATTGATATATTTAACACAAATTACCTTTCTATGATTCATAACCATGAATACTTAAATCAGATGTATCTATTTAAAATTGACAGGGTTATTTATACCTTTACTGCCATGAATAGGTTGATTTCAAGTTCAAAAGTTTAATCCATTCCTACACAATGATGCCTTTTGATGCCTGATAGATAAGACAACTTTGCAAAACATTGTGGATAATGAAGAAATTGCATTTTGAATTTAATAAACTAAAATTTGTTGTCTGAAACATCTTTGAATTTGGACCAGTCTAAAATTTTGTCATCTGGTATTGGGTTAAACAGATAAAAGAACGCTAGGACACATTTCAGAATAACAAAAAATTGTCATTGAAACTTGAAATGAAATCAACACCACATATGACATACAGACAATGAAGCAAAACTCTGCCTAGATCAGATCTAAATAAGCATTTTTTCACAATTGCAGTGATTTATTTGAATGGAATTACTTTATTATAGTCATACAATAAGTCAATATGGCAAACAAGTTTAGTATACTATCAAAGCCTTTATTTCACTTTCATACTGTCTCGTGTTGTTGAGGGATATGACTCACTCTATAACTAAGGTCATATGGAGTCAGAGGCTTGGTTTCACATCTCATCCAAAAAAGACTGGAAAAGCTGGAGGTCAAACCAGAGACCCAACACTGGAGTCTAGCAAATTGCCACAAGCTTTAATTCACTTGTTCACACTATGATTTTTCACAGAAAAAATTATTCTTACCCGTTTTCATCAATAATGAGATGAAGATCCGAGTTGTAATCATCTAACATAACAATACTGTCATCCCCACTGGAATCTTGGTCAGGCTGGGCTACAACCTGTTGTGGCTGTGGTTGGTGCTCTACATATCCACCATAAGCTCTGCAAAATTATGTATGCCATTTAGGTGTAACAGTATCTATGATTCAGCAGGGTTTGTGCTAGCATTTGAAACTGAGAATTTTAGGGGTCAAAGCCGATTTTGTAGGTGTTGAAATACAAGAGCCATGTCGGACATGGCCATCCCCCGCCGTAAGAACTTGATAGTAAACTGTGTTATGATTCTTGTACACTTCACTTCTCCTCAATGAGACCTATCCACCTATGAAGTTTCAAGTTGATAGCATTTATACTTTAGGTGATAAGCCCTGGACAAAATCTAAGTCTTTAAAACAACATAGGGCAATAACTCCAAAATTATGCAAGCAAGAGTTGTGGTTCTTGTGCACTACACTTCTCCTCAATGAGATCTATCTACCTATGAAGTTTCAAGTTGATAGCTTTTATACTTTCAGAGATATGCCTCGTACACAATTTAAGTCTTTAAAACAACATAGGGCAATATCTCCAAAATTATGCAAGCAAGAGTTGTGGTTTTTGTGCTATGCACTTCTCCTCCATGAGATCTATCCACCTATGAAGTGTCCATTTGATAGCATTTATACTTTCAGAGATATTCCCCAGACATAATTTAAGTCTTTAAAACAACATAGGGCATTATCTCCAAAATTATGCAAGTAAGAGTTGTGATTCTTCTGCAATGCACTTCTTTTCCATGAGATCTATCCACCTATGAAGTTTCAAGTTGATAGCATTTATACTTTAGGAGATATGCCCCGGACAAGCTTAGTGATGGAATGACGGACATCCCCTTTGACGAAAACAGCGGGGGATAATAAAAAGAGTTAATCATGACTACAGATTTTAAGGATTATGAGCCAACAGACCAGAATTAAGCTATTCATTTGTATATAATTTTCAATTGTATATCTGATACATCATTGAAAAAATTGAAGATACCCTAGTTTGACCCAAAGAACCTTTTCAAATGACCCCTTGGGAGAAATTTCTAAGTGTCAAAAGCGGATATTTTCAGATTTTTGAGGGCCAAAAGCCTGGTTTATGCTTCAGACACAAGCCCTGTTCAGAAATCCAGAGAGCGATTTCAATTTCAAATTATAATATTTCATGATATGTACATCGAATCCTATGTTTCGGGTACTCATTGGGTTTTTTTTGTTTGTTTTTTGGGTTTTTTTTCCTCGAGGATAACACGATAAAGGGTCGAAAGACTCTTATTTCCATCTAGGTCCTAACTCATACAAGATCTTATCATGAACATATAGAGAGGGGCAATGGATTCTAACCAATGCTACCCACTGGGTGGACTGGGGCTTTGTCAGTAAAGTGTCCTGCCCAAATACACTACCCGCCTCTGGTGGGGCTTGAACCCGCAACCACCAGATTACCAGTCAAGCATGCTAACCACTCGGCAAACGAGCCAGATATTGGACGCATCTTGGCAATAAACATTCAAATAAGTACCCACTACTTAGGGTTTGAATGAAAATAATAGTCAGTCATAGCTCCATTTTATCAAATGTGCTATGATCACATAAGAGACTTGTTCTTGTTTATTTATATTTTTTTACCCAAGACAATCTAATTTAACATGCTCAAATTTTAGGCATAAGAATGTAGGTGCTTCTGGAAAAGTTATTGTTGGGGGTATGCAAATTCTATTGTTTTAACATTCCTGAAAAGAACAATATGCTGAGATAAGGAAATGATTATTCCAAGCAATCTATTCTCTCTCAATATTGTTTTCATCTTAAAGGATATTCATTCTTAAAATTCTTCTCCTTACTCTAACTGCCTGTAATATCTTTCATGTCAGGATAGTCTTATAATTTGAAATCTGGGAATGAGATAACTGGATATACTTTGAATTCAAATTAACGTGTATATTATAAAATTTACCCAGCTGCAATCATCCCAGGGATCTGTGGAGCAGACATTTCTGGTATCTTTTTCTTAAGTTCTGGTGTAGTTGAGGGTGGAGGACTAGCTTGTGGGGCAGGAGCTGGGGGCATTGCCATCTGTAAACCTGCCAGACCTGCAGCTTGGAAGTGGCTGCCATACTGGGCCATGTGTGATGCCGGCAAACCCCCAATCTGCTGGGCTTGAAGACTGGCTAACTGAGCATTGGCTAAGTTTGCTACTTGTTGACTGTATGCACTGGGAGCAAGTCCTGCTGCTGCCACCTGGGCAGCCTGACTTCCTGGTATACCTGAGACTTGGGCACCTGAAGCAGAATTCCACTCTTTGGTGTAAGAGTGAATAAGCAATTATTGTTGTTGTCAATGGCTTTGTGAACCAGCCCTCTTCTTGTATGCAATCAAGATGTTAACGGTCATGTCAAAACTTATCCTCTATACCCATACAAGATGAGCATATAGGATCTTTGATAATTCATGACATATTGCTCTGAAATCTCTATAATCAAGAACTAATTCTTGTATCCATCATAGTTTCTGAGTTTTCCTTTCCTATATGATGATACTTTGAGATAAAGTTTAAAGAGGTAGTGTCAAATTAGTTATCCCTTTGCCATACCCATCAAGTAAAACCATGCTAATTTTAGTCCTCACATAAGTTAACAAGAGGGCCATTGGCCCTAAAGCGCTCACCTGAGTAGATAAAACCAGAGCGCCAGCGACCTAGTATTGGCCAAAAGTCACAAGTTATGAAAATCTTGTATAAGAAATCAGAAATGAAAAGGGTTCCTTACAAAGATACAGATTTTTGTGCCAGAAAAATAGCATGTACATTGCAAGGCAGATTTGGGTTAATAACTAAATTGTGAATTAAAAATAAAATAGGGTGTGGGGTTGGTTGGGTTTTTTAAGATATTCTACTATGTTTCTCTGTAAGAGGATCACCAGGAGGTTCTACATACCAAATGTCAATGCTCAGAGATTTTTTTTCTTTGTTTCTATGTTAATAAAGAGTGTGACTGGGAGATGCCCAAATACTACCCAAAGGGTATTGGATTGACAATATCTATACAGATTGACGCAATGTTTCAATGTAAAATGGGGAGCGCCTGAGCGGAGCCCAAATATGGCCCAAGGGGTATGATTTTAACAAACTTGATTGATGTCCCACCAGCAGGTGCTATATACCAAATATAAAAGCTCTTGGTTGTCTGGTTTCAGAGAAGATTATTAAAATGTTCCTTTTTTGTTTCAGTGTGAAATGGGGATCGCCCTGCAAAGCCCTAGTATGACTCAAGGGCAATTATTTGAACAAACTTGAAAGATGTCCCCTAGGAGGAGCTGCATACCAAATATAACAGATCTCAGTTTTTTGTTTTCAGAGAAGAAGATTTTTTTAGTTAACCTTCTTTGTTTCAATGTAAAATGTTGTGCGCCCAGGCAGAGCTCAAATATAACCCAAGGGCCATCATTTGAACAAACTTGATAGAGGTCTCCTAGGAGCTGCTGCATACTCAATATCAAAGCTCTAAGTCAACTGGTTTCAGAGAAGATTTTATTTTCCCCTTTTTTGTTGCCATGGCAACTAGAGTTAAGGTTAGATTTCAAATAACTTAACAATTTGGAAAGATCTTCACCCAAGGAACATCCCTGCCAAGTTTCATCAAGATTTGCTTTCTGGTTGAGGAGATGTTTAAAGAAATTGTTGACGGACACACAACAACGCCAACACCGGAAGTGGGACATTGGGCAATCACAATAGCTCACCTTGAGCACTTCATGCTCAGGTGTACTAGAGATTAGACTTGAAATTTAACACAAAGTACATGGATCTTATAAATGTATACAATAAGTACAATGGTAAAGTTTTGTAAAAAGATAAAGTTTGGCAACATAAAAATGACCTTTACACATTGCAAAGTCTATTAGACCTATATGAATACCTCCTGTTTGAGCCATTGCAAGATGGCCAGCTAGTTGACCATGACCAGCCATTGAGGCTAGTCCACCAAACCCTGCCATATGACCTCCAGCTAGTGACACTCCAGCCAGGCCTGGTACACCGGCTAGACCTAATGGAGAGGTGGCAAGCATGCTGGCTGGTAAACCTGAAATAATTTTATTGATTGGTGATAATTCTTTTACCTTTCAAATTTTATTCTATTAAGGTAGTCTGATACAATTGAAATTATTAGTTCTTTCTTGAGAAAAGGTGATGCATAAATTACTTCCATTCAATAAAAAGCAGTGTTTCCACACAGATTTTAACACAAGGGTTTTATACGCAGAAAAGGAGAAGTTGCAGTTAACAAGAATTGTCTTCTTTTAGAAATTTCAAAATATGATGTCATCCAAATAATTTAAACAAAACATCAATGCAAAGTCGAAAGTCTGTAATGACTTTTTTACACATCTTTTGCAATATGCATTTTCAATAAACCAGTAGCAATAACTGGAATTTAAGAAAATGCTTACAGCAACAAACCTTTCCATTCTTAAAATGCTATTGATCAGATACTTTCACTTCAATTACTTCCATATATGAATGTCCTCTGTAATCACTCTAAAGATCTTTGAGGAAGTTTCAAAAAATGTTTACACACTTGAAGGTCAAATTAAGTTTGATTGCATGATTGAACAGACAAATTGGAACTTAGCATTTTCTCTTACAGTTACAGTCTCATATGAAGAAGAGCGATATTAAATCCCCCTCAACCCTCAATGATTTTCACAGTTGAGACTAAAACATTCCAGAAAATATACGACTTCAACAAAATTGTATAACTTAGTTTTCTACCTTACTTGGTTTTTATTTTCCAATTTCAGCACTTTATAATGTTGCTGCCACAGCACACTTTAACCCACTCCCACTCAATGATGCTTTGGAAAACATTGTGGAAAATGAAGAAATTGCTTGTTACAAGCAATTTCTACGTTTTCCATGTTTTCTACCCAGAAAGTTGAAAAAATCCAAAATTTCACAAACTCTAAATTGTCGTCTGTAACTTCTTTCAATTTGGGTCAGTCTAAAATTTTGCTATCTGGAAATGGGTTAAAATGCTGTCTGCCACTCCTTTAACCCATTCCCACAAGACAAAATCTTAGACTAGTCTAAATTGGAACAAGAGGCCCAAGAGGGCCTGTATCGCTCCAAATCAAATAAGTTTGTTTGAAATTGGTACATTGGTTTGACAGAAGAAGATGTTTAAAGAAAAAGTTTACGTACAGATGGACAGACGCACACACTCACGAAACACGCGTGACAGACAATGCCATGACAATAGCACTCTCACGCTTATTTAACTCAAAATTGTTAAATAAATATATTTCTCCCATAACCTGAAAATTTTGGTTTTGTTTAATCTCAATTCCAACAAAATATAGCAGACAAATTTTAGATACAATGTTTTTCATAACTTATTGTCAGTACATCAAAATGATTTTGTTAGGTATTTGGAATATACAAATCTGTAAGGGAGGTAATAAGAAATGATTCTATAGCTTCATAAGATGCATTTATCTCCCCTTGATGAATGTTTTAGAAAATGTACCTTTTCAGATATTCCTACACATGTAAACTTACATAATATTTACATCTCTTTGCATTTACATGTTTAAAAGTGATAAATTACTATTTCTACT
The DNA here is from genome assembly GCA_946902895.1 of Fragum fragum. Taxonomy (NCBI): domain Eukaryota; kingdom Metazoa; phylum Mollusca; class Bivalvia; order Cardiida; family Cardiidae; genus Fragum; species Fragum fragum. The sequence goes on from OX336365.1 coordinate 35,815,435, forward strand.
AAATAAAGCTCACTCTGGCTGAAAAGAGCATTTTGAGGTCTCTTTACAACTATTTTGTGATGATTAACTAGGTCTGACCTGATTTCTACCATAATATTTAATTACCCCTAACCCGCATACCCTTTACCAACAATACCAACAATAGGTGATTGCAACAACTAAACTATTCTAAACACATTTTCAGGAACAATTTAAGTAAAGGGTCATCCATGGAACATTCATACCAAGATTTATTGAAATTAATCCAATCGATAGGGAGAAGATTTTATAAGTTTTCAAAGTGAAAATTGGCCACGCCTTGCCACGCCCATATTTATGGGCCCATCAAAATTTCATGAACAATTTGAGTAAAGGGTATCCTAAGGAATATTGATACCAAGTTTCATTGAAATTTGGTGAATGAGTTGGAAGTAGAATTTCTTTAAATTTTAGAGTAAAAAAAACAGGCCTCCTAGCAGGCCAAAACAAAAATAAAGGTTTTTATAAAGGCTCCAATGTATGAAAATAAAGGCCTTTTAGTGTAAAATATGAAGAAATAAAGAGTGAATAAAGGCTATTTTCTTCGAAGTTCTCATTTCTTTATTAAACCCACAGTCATACCAAAGTCATTTTTTGATGTTATATACTGTTTGAATTATGCAATATAATACATACCTTATATAATGTGTATAACTATTTTCTCTGCATATTTATATCATACATAGCTCCTGTTTTACAGTGTAGAAACAAAAGCAGCATTGTTTAACTACACATAAAAGAAGGGAAAATGCAGAACAAAATCTATTACTTTCTTTAAGCTAGCACGGCAACCAGTCAGAGCAAATATAAAGGTTTTGAGTGAGAATTACAGGCTATTTTGGCGTTTTAAAGGTTTTCTGGGGAAATGTAAAGGTTTTAAAGGTTTGCTCTGAAATTAAAGGTTTTTAAAGGTTTTAAAGGTTTCACTAGGAGGCCTGAAAAAACCCTGCCCTGCCGTGCCCAAATTTAAGGTTCATGAACAATTCAAGTAAAGGGTCACCCTAGGAACATTCGTGCCAAGTATTATTGAGATTGGTCAAATGGTTTGGGAGGCGAAGATTTTTAAAGATTTTATAGTAAAAATAAGTCCCACCCTACCACGCCCATATTTGGGGGTCAAACAAAATTTCTTGAACAATTTAAGTAAAGGGTCACCAAGGAACATCCATGCCAAGTTTCAATGATATCGGCCAAATGGTTTGAAAGGAGAAGAGTTTTAAAGATTTTAAAGTGAAAATAAGCCCCACCCTGCCACGCCCATATTTGGGGGGTCAAACAATATTTCTTGAACAAGGCATGTAGAGGGTCACTCAAGGAACATTCATGCCAAGTTTCAATGATATCAGCCAAATGGTTCGAGAGGAGATTATTTTTAAAGATTTTAAAGTGCCGTGCCCATATTTAGGGGTCAAACAATATTTCTTGAACAAATTAAATAGAGGGTCACTCAAGGAACATCCATGCCAAGTTTCAATGATATTTGCCAAATGGTTTGAGAGGAGGAGATTTTTAAAGATTTTCAAGTTAAAATAAGCCCCACCCTGCCATGCCCATATTTGGGGACAAACAAAATTTCTTGAACAATTTAAGTAGATGGTCACTCAAGGAACATCCACACCAAGTTTTGTTGAGATTGGCCAAATGGTTCGAGAGGAGAAGATTTTTAAAGATTTTAAAGTGAAAATAAGCCCCACCCTGCCATGCCCATATTTAGGGGTCAATCAAAATTTCTTGAACAATTTACGTAGAGGATCACTCAAGGAACATCCATGCCAAGTTTCATTTAAATCCGCCATATGGTTTGAGAGGACAAGATTTTTAAATATTTAAAATAAAAATATGCCAAGCCCTGCCATGCTCATATTTGGGGGTGAATTAAAATTTCTTTAACAGTTTAAGAAGAGGGTGGCCCAAGGAACATTTCTGCCCATTTTCATTAAAATCCGCCCATTGGTTTAGGAGAAGATGTTAAAAGAAAAGTTTAGCACGGACAGACACCCGCACACACACACAATGGACAATGCCATGACAATTGCTCCCTGGCCTTCGGCCAGAGGAGCTAAAAAGATGCAGACAACAATTTTAGGATGATGAAATTCTAAAATCCTTTGTCCTTTGGGGTAGAAATTATTGTGGACATTGAACAAATTGCTTGAAACAATATTTTCCTAAGCTTTTTATTCGGAGGCATAAAAAGGAAGGATTGTGTGGGAATGGTTTAAATTTGGACCAGTCTTAGTACTTGTCATTCGGTAATGGGTTAAAAGCACCTGATAGTGAGGAAAATTAGGTAGAGCAAGCAAATTGAACCTGAGATATCTATTCCATTAAAAACTCTTTCAACAAACCTGGAGGTGCTCCTGGTATTTGTCCTGGTATACTGGCAGACATTGTCATCAGACCAGGGGGTGTGACTGATGCTGCAGATACTGTTGCAGTCGAGGTAGCCAGGACTGCCTGAGGAGATGGAGATGCTCCAACATGTCCGGGTATAACTTGAGGTTGAGCTAATGTCACAGGTAATCCCTACAGAATTGTACAAACTTCGTGAAAAACCTTGATTTATGTCTTGTTTAACACCATATCAGCCGACAAAAGATTGGATTGGTCAAAATTGAAAGAAGTTTCAAACATCAATTTATAAAATGACAAAATATGAAGTTTTTTTTTCTTTCTGGGCAGCAAACATTGTGGGAAATGAAGAAAATGTTCGATACAAGAAATTTCTTTATTTTCCACAATATTTTCCAAATCTTTTTTCTTTGAGGTAAAAAGCGGGATGTGTGGGAATGGGTTAATTTTTAGTAGATTTAGTTGTCTGACTCATATCATGAGTCCACCTTACAGTTCCTAAAAACACCATATTTTTCAACAGTAGCCAAATAAACCTTGGCAGTTCTCTATAATAGTCCACAAAGTATTCTCTATTATAGGATACTTGCTATTCCACTCAAAAGCAGTATTGCCGTGTTCAATCTAGCTATGCATTTTAGGGTGCCCTCTGATCATGGGTTCATTTTGGCAAAATAAGGGCTAGCAGAGATCCGCCAAGGCTGCATTTTTGCACCATTGTCTCAAAAAATTCATAAATGTGCCCAGTTTTTCCAGGCATTTGGGACACTGTCCCCTTGGTTTCAAAGCCACTGTGGTAACTGGATTATTACTGTGATCCATCAATCTTATGAAATGTCCCCACTCCCCACTTTTTACCAGCAAGTACAGTTGTAAAAAATATGAAATAAATTTTCTTTTTAAGGAAATTATTATGAGTATTTTAATAAGAATATGCCTAATGAATAGAATTAACTTTAACCTTTACTGAACACCAAGAGTTTAGATTGGTTCAAATTCAAAGAAGTTTCAGATGACAATATCAAGTTGATAGACATTAACATATTGCTCCTCTGTTTGTAGAATACAATGAGAAAATGAAGAAATTCCTTGTTACAGGCCTTGACCATTTCTTTTTTAAAGTTACTATGAAAACATATATAACTTAGTAATTGATAGTATGTTTCTATCAAAATTGGACTAATTGTACCCTGACCTTGGCCAACCAAAATGGGGGCCATTTTGAATTTGAAAGAGCCAACCCCTCTAGAATGAACAATGGTAATATACATGTAATATTCATTATAGAGTAACACAAACATTTCAAAACATGTACAGATGTCTAATAATTCATAACAGAATTTTTAGAATACCTGTAAACTCTGAACACCTTGCATTCCTGCTGCAGCCAGCATAGGCTGTGCATGAGGTGATGGTTGTGGAGTCAGACCGGCTGAAGGCAGCCTCACTGCCATCATATACTGTTGACCTACTTGCTGAGGCAACATCATGGGCACTAGCCCTGCTGGGTAATGTGGATTCATCTTTAAACTAAAAAGAAAAATGTTTAGTTTCGAGGTTTGCTTGCCCTTTTTACGAGATCATTTTCTAAACTAGAATCATAGATATGAAAATCCATGTCAAAGTTAGTGCTATCGCAAACAAAAAACTCTGCTTGTATGCATGATCAATATCTTATCTGCCAAAAAAAAACTTTTTTCTAGATTATGTATCCAATAAACAGATGGTTGAGGAAACCAATAACTTAGAAGGAAGGCGTTAAAGCCTCTTTGTGGGGGGAAAACACAAAAATAATGCGAAATCCGTGAATTTATGAAGCAGCAAATTGATTTGTTAAAGCTACCTGCAGAAAAAGCATGCTAATTGGATAAGCAAACTAACAGCTCCATTGACATGTATAGTATAAAGGTGAAACATATTTGTCATGAATTAAGGTAGATCATCAATAATTCAGAAAATAAACATGTGCACACATCCTGAGTCTAACAGGCAATATCTTCCCATTTCTTTGGCACCCCTTTTTACTTATACACACGGATCACACAGATGAATTTAAAAAAGAGGTGATTAGATCTAACTCGAGACTGCGTTCAGGGTTCTGCAGAGTAGGCGACTCAGGCGAGGAAGTCGCCCGGTTTCATAAAACTTCACGAGTTGCTGATCAAAGCGAAATCGAAGTCGCCTGAAAAAATGCGGGAAGTCGCCTCTTAGTGATAGGCAACAATCACAAATTGCCTAGAGGCTATCAAACTAGGGGACAGTAAATCAGATATGCGACATACTTGCTTTAGTTGCACCTCTGCTGATTGGATGGTTGCAAGCCCTTGTATACCGTCGGCAGTACACAAACTTTTTAATGTCAAACCCTTTCCCTTCTGAAGATTCATTTACTTCTGTGGCACATCATGTTTATTTCATCAAACTATGAGATTTGTGGACACTATATAAAACAAAATATCCAACTACTTGGTTGCAAAGCTATTTTTATTTTCCCATACAAATAAGGAATACGCTAAAAAAAAAAGTGATATTTAACGCAATCCACTTCTCCAGGCTCCTGAAAGTCTCACCCTATTTTGAAAAACTACTACCAATTCTCAGATAAGGGAGAAGTCGCTTCTCCGCAAACTCTGAGAGTCTGCAGAGCCCTGGCGTTCAGTTTAATACATTGTTTGCATGCAATTCCCTTTTGAAATAAGCTTTGAAATAAATGTAAGTCAAAATAGAATACCACTTGCGAAATGTTTGAAATTGCTGAAGCAAAGACAACATAAATAGTCTATCTCACTTTGAATACTTTTCCTGTCTATACGTTACACCTATCATATATTTGAATGGTTGTTTTAAATGGAATATAATCCATCCAGCATAAACCTTTAGTTGACAGTAATACATTACATAGGCACTTGGATTTTGGAATTTATAACAACTTACAAAAATATCTCACTCTATAATACAATATTAACAAGGTAGTGCAGCTGCCATATTTTAAGGTAACGGATGCTTTTACAAACCTCAGTGGTTCAGTAATCCTACAAGTCAAACATTTCCCACGATGGCACCAGTAATGCTTGTAAAAACATCTGTTCTCTTAAAAAAAGGCAGCTGCGCTACCTTGTTAATAGCCTGTAGTCTCCCATATCCGATCACCTTAAGCTATAAATTTGCGCATGCGTACTTACAAAACATTAATTAGACTTCATGAACTAAAGTGAAAGTAACATAAATTCAATTAGAATATTGCAGTAAGAATGAAAAACAGATTTGTAAAAAAAATTGTTTAAAAAAATACTCTCTTTTTGTATCCATACACTGATCATCGAGATCCAAATTCAGTCTCCCATAATTGAGCACCTTAGCAATATAAATCCAAGGATCAATGTCACACTTGCAGCATTGGTGAAACGGACTTGAAAATGTATTTCGAGTTATTTGCCATCTATCTACCAAACCTTCAAAAAGCATCTACATAAAAAAGCATTTGCAAGAAGAAAAAAACTCGAACCCCAAAATATTTGTAAGGAATGACAAAAAATAGTATAAACCGGGTAATGCAAGAGTTTTAAGGAATAATTTGTATTTCTCTGATAAATTTCGTACATTGTCATTGATAAATGTCGATTTCTTACAATTTACACATTCTTGTGATCACACAAGTTAACTGCAAGGGTGCAGAAATGAAATGATCGAACATGGGAATCTGCTCGAATACCGGAATATTTATCTTGGAGGGAGATATTTTTGAAAGTTGTTATAAAATCCCGAATACAAGTGCCTATGATAGATACCAAAACCTAGGAAGCATCCTGTGACTAACATTGAGAATTAATAGCACCTAGAATGGTACATATCAAGGTAAACACAAGCGATTCGGAAAAGCAACCAAAGTTAATGGTTTGGGATTTTGCAGAAATAAAGATTCGTTGCGGACATTAAAACAATGTGGCATTCATTTCCATAGATCTAGTGGTTGGAATTCAGTCATGAAACACGACTTCGGGGTCGTATTTTCAAAGACAAAAAGTTTAGTAACCTTTCTTTGTAAGCATTAAGTCTTCGATGATATATTTCTAACCAGACTAGATAAATAAAGAAAATTAGCGAAGCTTGTTTAATTCATCATGGCGTCTGTCCAACCGGAAGTAAACTGGTCCAATTCATGAAACAAAAAAGGATGCAAAATGTAACGAAGGTTGCAAATTTGCAATACGTAATACTGGGGTTTCCATTTCTATCGACATTTAATATATTATCCATAATGTCTAAAATTGGACAATTTCGTGATAACGTATCTGTTTTCGTCAAGGCCTACTGTCAAAACTGCCCGTAATTTAGTATAAGCTGTATGGTACACATTTTATTCTAAAAATTTTGCCCAAATCAAAGATCTGAAATTTACCTTTTGCTATTTCTGTCTGATATATGATTTTATGCCCAAATCTACGGAAAAGGATAAAAGAGTGTGAAAATACACGTATTTAACGCGAATTACGGACGTTTCGTACCATAACCATTTCGTACCAGTCATTTCGTACCATGGTATTGGTCATTTCGTACCATGGTATTGGTTGTTTCGTACCATGATGTGACAATTTCGTACCATGTTGTAGTCATTTCGTACCATACGTCAAATGTTTCGAACCATGTTTAGAAAAAAATCTTATATTATTTGAATAGTAAAATAAGGCTTTCAACATTTATAATGATATTTTATTTTCTATTAACTTTATCTAAGTTATCGATCATTAACCATTCCAACTTAATCACACCTTTTTACGCATCTCAAGAAAATAGCTTAACAAACATTGTGGGAAATGAAGAAATTGCTTGTTACAAGCATTTTTTTTTCATTTCCACAATGTTTTCTACCCTAAATGACAGATTCCATAAATCCCACCAACTTAAAACTGTCGTCTGCAGCTTATTTCAATTTGGACAAGTCTAAAATTTCATTGTGTGGGAATGGGTTAAACAAGTGAAAATCAATTAAGACTGTCCATTCAAGCAAACGAAGAGTTGATGATACAGTATTTTCATATCAGCACATTTCTTTTTTTCTAACAGGGGGGGGGGGTTGTGTTAATCGGGTTCATTAGAAGAAAATAATCAGGGAATCAGAACTGTATTTCCGTCAATATTGTATCATACTTAACCGAATAATCTGACAAAGTAACCATTAGCCAATTGCCACACAACGATATTTAAGACAGACCACAATTTCATGAGGACGGGATTTTTCAAAATATTTGTCTTTTGAATAATAAATCATTGTGATAATTATTGCTTGTCTCCAGCATTGTTTGCCTAAGTATTTTTGTTGATGGGTGTAAAAAAGTTGGACAGTCAAATGAAAGGCAAATACCAATCTAATCATACTTAAGCTATCAACAATCGTTCACCTTCCACAATTAGATCTTAAATGATCTTACCTAACACGTCGCAAACAATGACAATCTAATGATTTGTGGTACGAGATGGTACGAAATGACTAATTATTTGGTACGAAATGACCAACGCATGGTACGAAATGACCATTGTATGGTACGAAATAACCATAGAAATTATGGTACGAAATGGTTATGGTACGAAATGACTGTATACCTTTAACGCTTCATTGTGGTATACGATTTAATCTTTGTGGTGGTGGATGGTGTGAAACCTTTTAGTGTAAATGCATTTTTAAAAGGGCTTTCAATGTTCTAGAGCTATCCATTGAGGTTCGCCTAAAATACGAAATGGACCACTTACCACGAAATGGGGCAAACGGACATATTGTCTCTGAATTATATCTTGAATGTGTTTTAAGAATATATTATTGATAAAATTCTTGTTAGAAAGGAAGGGTTTCTAATGCATATTTTTGTATCAATATAAACCAATATCGCCACAAAATAGACCCCACTAATACGATTCATAATTCATTAGAATAAAATGAAAAATTGTTTGTTACAGTCAATTTTAGATTCGCAGAAGCGTTGGAATATCGTCGGTACTTTTTTTTCAATTTTGACCGGTCTGATATTGTGTCGTTTGAAAATGATGGGTTGAGCGTCGTAAAAACTCCTCTAAAGGAAAGCGTACAAAATATTATTGCAGAAGAAGAAAATGCTTGTTATCTGCACTTCTTATAATGCTTAAGTAAACATTAAATGGTAACCATCTAACTGGTATCAACTTACTAAATTCTCGAATTTATAGATGCCCATTTCGTCGCATACATGCCCTATTCGCGAGCATAATTATCAATAATTAAAGATGTAATATAATCGAATCAATTCTAATATATTTTCAGAAATATAAGTATAAATTAATTTCCAGGATATACGGAATGTTTGGGTTATATAAAGCTCCGTTTTGCAGAAAGCCATAGAATATTATCTAAATTTAAAAGTAAAAATAATCCCAACAATTTGCAAAATATCTTAAATTGTTCATTAAACCCATTTACGATATACATCCATATCTATCCGCTATGATGTCGATCATAATGACTCATTGAAGATATGGAAGTCCATTTTGCCTTAATGAGGTCCACTTCGTGGGCGATGTCTGCTAAGAATAATCCGCTAAATATGCATAAGAATCCTACGTTATCTAAGAATGATTTTGCAAATCACCAATGAAACATCCAAATAGCCCGTTTAAGATAAAAAAGATAATAATAATAATAGATTTTATGAAGTCATTAAATTAGTTTTTATTTCACGTATAAATGTCCATGTCGACGTAGACGTAGGCAGTGGGCAGTGGGAGATGTCCACTAAGAATACTTACCTAAATATGCACAAGAACCTCTTCTTTTCTAACAAGAATTTTACTTATTATCAATAACAATTATAATTAATAAGGAAGGCATTTTTTGGTATTAGTACGAACCGATATCGCCGCAAAAAGAGAAAAGAAATAAAAGTATATATATTCAATAGGAGATAATGAGAAATTATTGTTACAAGTAAGCTAAGTTAGAAGAATAAACGACAAAATTTGGTCAAAGATGCCATCATTAGAGGTCATTAGAAGTACAATTGTCTAATTTCTGAACATAAATTACTCGTATTAATGCCTGCTAAGAAAAGTCACAGCCGAGAGTAAAGAGGAAAATGACAAGGATGATAAAAAGAGAAAAGCCACGTCACCACTACAAGATGTCTAGTGCACGGGCGTAACGAGTGGAAAAACCGGTTTAGACAATACACAATGTAAAAACAAACAGAAGCAAACAGTGATTGAGAATACTAATAACACACCATTTTCTTATTCTGACAATAATTTAAACGGCTCTTATATTAAAAGTCCACTTCAATCAACACATACAATTTCTTACAACCACTTGCAAAATATGGAAAATATGCAGAGCATGCAAAATATGGCTTATCCTCGAAACCCAATTATCCTGGACAATTAGTGCAGGCTCTCCAGTCCGCACCATGTAATCCGAATCCAAATTTTACGGAATCCCAAGTGTTTCTGGAACTGGGCAGCACAGCTTATGGATGATATAAAGAGTAATAAACTGTTTGTATCTAAAATAGGTTCAATTGAGAAATCAGTCATCAGAATTAGTTGAATGTAGATAATTTAGAACCACAAATGAAATCAGGATAAAATAGAGTGAATGATGTGGAAAAGGAGCAGAATTCTGTTTTCTCATCTTGAAAACTAGTTAACAAAGTCGAAAATGAGAATGAACAGCAAAGAGAAAAAATCGAATGGTCTAGAAGTAAATTTAACAGAGAATCCTGTGATTCATGGCGTAAAAATGGGAAGAGGAAAATTTCAAATTTCTTATCCAGAAGCTAATAGATGGGAACCAAACGCAGATGGACCAATTGTGGCAAAATTTCTCCATTACAAAGAAAGCACGTATGAAAGCAGAAACCGATAAAAGAGGCGAACTAAAGAGAAAAAAGCAACAGAGTAGGAATCAAGCAGACTAAAGATACTTGCAAAAAAGAAAAACCCTCATCAAATTATGGACAGAGAAAATGCCACGCTAAAGGATCTAAAATGTATATGAGTTAAACTGATGATGAAAAACAATGTGGTAGCTTTAAAGAAATAAAATGATAGGACAGGCTGGGGAAGCTTCAGGTCTTATCACGGAACATTAATGGTCTAGTAAGAAAGTTACGATGTTACAGTATATTGATAAGTGAAATATGGTCTCTGCCAGATGTAGAGTTAGAAATCAATGGTTTCAAAAGCTATCCTTTTTTTTTTGGGGGGGGGGGTAAACATAAATAATAGAAAGGTGGACAATGTGGAGGCATTGATGTGTATTTTAAGAGTGAATATGATAATGCAATTAGTATCATTTAAAAATGTAAATGGTGTTATTTGGTTAAAAATAAATCAAAAACTATTAAAATTTGAAAATCATGATTATATATGCACATGTAGGATCTAATGTGTTAAGCCGTAAAAAATGATTTTCTTTTAGAAGAAATTGAAAAGGAAAACAAAAAAAGTAGAACCAATTAGGAAAAACATTCATCACTGTTGACAGGAATAGCAGAACCAGTTACTAAACGGAAAATTTAGAGTTAGATGAGGAAAATGATTTCGATTTTATATCCAGCAGTTTATTAATAAACGTATAGGTCAAGACAAAGTAACTGACAGCAGAGGAAAATATTTCAGTCAACCAATCATATGATTGAACACGTGCGGTTCCAACATGAAAACTCGGGTAAATTTACATATTGTAGTGAAAGAAGCTCAAACTCAGTTGATAGAGAACTTGACTTCAAACCTCAAAATCACGGGTTCGAGCTCTGGGCTGACCATATCAACTGAAAAACTAATTGTCTTTCGGGTGAGACGTAAAACCGAGGCTCCGTGTGACGTTGCTATCCACTGAGCAAGTTAAATAACCAGGTGGGGCTCTCAACAGTTTCGTTCTGTATCCTTGCACTACCCCCCGTAACAACTAGCCGTCTTCTGGGGGCGTCGCTCATATGGGCATCTGCTTCGGCATCGACGATAAATAAACGGAAATACACAAACACACTCAAGCGTGACCGATTACCTGTCATTAAAAAACAATAAATTGGCGATATTGCTTACTTCTCAATTCTTACTTGGAGCGATTTCTCAGCCAACACGGCTAACTCTTTAGTTTCTATAAACGGTCTAAAAACCACTTAAATACAAAGACATTTTCGCAAGAACTACAACATCGAGTTATTTTCGATAGTGAAAAAATAAATGATTTTCAGAATCATCTACGAGATCATTTAGATTAATTAAGGTTCAATCTTAACTTTTAAAAAAAATATTGATACAGAAGTAAAATGTATGTCGGATTGTTTTATTAAGTAATGCCGTCTCAGTATTCGGTAAAAATATACCTATCAGAAAGAGTTGTATCCAACATAATAGAAAACAAATGGTTTGATGAAGATTGTAAATTAAAGAAATGTGAATATCGCCAGGTTAGCATTAAACAATAATTCAGTAAAAAATTAGCGCTACGTTCTGTAGAGCACGTAATACACATGATAACACTAGGAAAAAAGCAAAAAAGTTTTGACAAATAAAAAGAAATAGGGTTCAATCAATGGCATGTGACGTTTTTGTATATCGTGTTCATTAAAAAAGTTTTTTAAATTGTAATGGGTAAATTACAACTCTATTCACAATAGTAACAATCACATTTGTTGATACTAATTCGTTACATTTGGTTACACTTTGTGTTATTGTGCATCAATATCACTGATTATATTCTTAATTTAATATAATTTTCTTTTCAATACTTTTCAAGACTTAATTTTAGAATTTTTCTATTTTGATTCTTTGAATATCATATGTATCCGGAATGCAATTATCAAAATTAAGTAACTGACTTCTTTAAAGAACCTCTTTAAACCTGAACGATACCAAAACAGTTAAACAAGATACATATTAACTAATCTGGTGAAATTAATTCTAAGAGCTTAGAAATCTCCAAAGCAAAATCAAACAGTACAAGCAATCCTTCTTTATCAATATTATGATTCACTGGAACCAGCTGAATGAAAAATAGTTTGCCCTAAAACCGTCGAAGCATTCAAGTCTGTCCTCGGCTCAAAACGTCAATAACATCCGACAGCAACCACATCCCGTTGCATACAAAACATATACTGGGACCTATAACGTACAGAAACCTCATTTAAACTACGGAAAGCCACATGTCATATTCGTATTTTAGTTCATATCCCTTAATTCATTTTATCATTTTACTGCCAAGTTTAACACATAAAAAAAAACAAGTAAGGACATCTACAACAAAAATATCTTAAAATTGCATAGTGTAAATTTCTAGAAATTTTGTCGATTTTTATTAATCGTACCTGTTTGTTGTTAACCAGTTTGGAAGACCTCGCCAATTTGGAATATCTCGGTATTCCGAATCTGAACGAACCATCCCGGAACGGAGAGCTCCGTCCCGCCTTCTTTGTGTGACGTCAAGTTCGATAGAATTTCTGCTATAAAGTCAATTAAAATGATTTTAGGAATCAAACTTGATTATATTTTAATGATGGAAGCAGAGAACCGTAGACAAGTAGTATTTGAAGATTGGTGTCAACAAACGTTTGTTGACGAGAAGTCGACTCACGCTGTTGTCGCAGCCAGATGTGAGTCTTGTGATAAGATACTTGCAGCATCCAGAGCAAGAAGATGTCGTTCTTGCCGAAATGGAAAAGGCAAAACGTTCGAAGTTTAAGTTCAAGGTAATCATTCATTAATTCTTAAATTTAATAAATTATTTTAAAGATTTCAGTTGTACCGGATTTTTACGCGCTAAGACCGTAGATGTGGCTTGGGACATCTGTCATTTCTTTAAGATGTTTGGGAAAATTGGAGATTTTAAAAGAATCTAGAAATAATAAATGGTATTGTTTGAAATTCATTGGCCACATTGTTAATCACCCAAAAATGTTGAAGGTAGTTTGAGTTTCTTCAGATAAAATATTTAACAAGAGGCCCAGTGGGCCTTAACGGTCACCTGAGTAAAAGAGCACCAAGACAAGTGATTTTGTTTTAAAGAATTAGAAAAAGGTTTGGTTGAAATCCCCTCAGTAGTTCTTGAGAAGAAGATGAAAATGTTTAAAAGTTACCAAAAATGACCCCCTTTTGGTCCCCATTTTAGGCACCCCTGACCTCCAGCCTTTTAATTTTCACAAATCTGTATAATCAGTACCCAATGATGCTTTTCACCAAGTTAGTTTGAAATTGGCTTAGTACTTCATCAGAAGAAGGTGAAAATGTGAATTTTTTAACATGATGAACTTTGACCTCTGGGTGTGGCCCCATACATGACCCCAGGGGCATGAATTTCACAATTTATAATATACCTGTCCTAGTTGTCATGCACACAAAATATTTAAGCTCTGGCATTAACGGTTTATTAGAAGAAGATTTTTAAAGAAGTACCAAAACTTACCCCTTTTTGGCCCCTATTTGGGCCCCTTTGACCCCAGAACCCCTATTTTCACAAACTTGAATTGGCATCCCCCAATGATGCAGTCTACCAAGTTTGGTTGAAATCCGCCCAGTAGTTCTTGAGAAGAAGATGAAATATTTAAAAGTTACCAAAAATTACCCCCTTTTGGTCCCCATTTTAGGGCCCCCTGACCCCCTAGCCTTTTTATTTTCACAAATCTGAATAACCATTACCAAATGATGCTATTCAACAAGTTTGTTTGAAATTGGCTTTGTACTTCATCAGAAGTAGATGAAAATGTGAATTTTTTAACATGATGAACTTTGACCTCTGGGTGTGGCCCCATACATGACCCAAGGGGCATGAATTTCACAATTTATAATATACCTGTCCTAGTTGTCATGCACACAAAATATTTAAGCTCTGGCATTAACGGTTTATTAGAAGAAGATTTTTAAAGAAGTACCAACACTTACCCCTTTTTGGCCCCTATTTGGGCCCCTTTGACCCCAAGAACCCCTATTTTCACAAACTTGAATTGGCATCCCCCAATGATGCTTTCTACCAAGTTTGGTTGAAATCCGCCCAGTAGTTCTTGAGAAGAAGATGAAATATTTAAAAGTTACCAAAGATTACCCCCTTTTGGTCCCCATTTAAGGGCCCCCTGACCCCCCCAGCCTTTTTATTTTCACAAATCCAAATAACCATTACCAAATGATGCTATTCAACAAGTTTGTTTGAAATTGGCTTTGTACTTCATCAAAAGAAGATGAAAATGTGAATTTTTTAACATGATGAACTTTGACCTCTGGGTGTGGCCCCATACATGACCCCAGGGGCATGAATTTCACAATTTATAATATACCTGTCCTAGTTGTCATGCACACAAAATATTTAAGCTCTGGCATTAACGGTTTATTAGAAGAAGATTTTTAAAGAAGTACCAAAACTTACCCCTTTTTGGCCCCTATTTGGGCCCCTATGACCCCCAGAACCCCTATTTTCACAAACTTGAATTGGCATCGCCCAATGATGCAGTCTACCAAGTTTGGTTGAAATCCGCCCAGTAGTTCTTGAGAAGAAGATGAAAATGTAAAAAAGTTAACGGACGACGGACGACGGACGACGGACGACGCACGACGGACGACGCACGACGACGGACAAACGATGATTGCAATAGGTCACCATGACCATTCGGTCAGGTGACCTAAAAAAGACATAGTTTAATAATGTGTTAACTGTGTCATGAACCAGTCCTGTTCAATCCCTGTTTTTTACGTTCAAGTGTTTATATACTTGAGAAAAAATTGTGGAAAAAGAAAAGAAATGCTTAAATCAAGCAATTTCTTCTTTTTAAACAATTTTTTCTACCATACCAAATGTTTTTTCCAATTAAATCACTTTAAATTGTTATCTGCAAAACCTTTTAATTTTAACAGTTCTAAAATTTTGCAAAAAAGGAAAGGGTTTAAAATTCAGGAAAAAAGGTACAAAATTTATGTATGTAAGATAAGCAGTGGTGTATTTTAAATGGGTTGCAAGTTTTTGTTTGAACCTCCTCCCCTAAGTATATATATTTATTTTATTTTTCAAAATTGTTCACTTGTTCAAAATCAGAGGGGAAGCAGACAAATAAAAAAGTCTGTACTATTCAAAAAGTAACTGTCTTTTATGATAAAAAATAATGAAAGAAATAGCTTGTTACAAGAATTTTTAGTCCTAAAATGATTCAAGTTTAACCCTTGTCATGCTAAATAAAATCTTTGATGACATATGCATTACAATTAAAGCGCAAATGGCACTGCAGGTCTGCTTTTCGGGGTCAATATTTCGTTTAGAATTTGATCTAATAGATAAATCTGATTTAAAATGGAAAAGCAGGTCTTGTAGACTATGATCATATTGCACATATGTGTAGGCTGATCTTTGTCTCTGCCTCCTGCCAAAGCAGGAATTTTCTGGGACCAGCATGACAAGTAACAAGACAGGGACGTAAAGATCAGAGATCAAACGGGAAAGGATTAAAACAACATATTTCAATTTCATTGTGTGATAAAAAAAATGGTTATTGTAGGAAATCAACTTTGTTGAATCCCTTTACATAAACTGTTGTTTCCACCATTAAAAAAATACATTTAGCTCATAACAATACTACAAAATATTAGACTGATTCAAATTGAAATAAGTTGAAGCAAGAATTACAGGTTTATGAATGTCACTTGTTTTGGAGAAGAAAACATTGAAGAAAATGAAGGAATTGCCATGGCAAGCATTTTCTTCATTTTCCAATATATTTTTTAACTTCAACCAATGCAATCCCCCTTTCTTTCAAAGTAATTAAATTACACCAAAGACAGATTTGAGGAGTAGATGACAAGAAAATGAAAAGCAGTTGCCAATCAAAATATCATTTACAACTTAATAGTTTTTGAATAATTTTTGTTAAATAAAGAAAAAGCGTGTAAGAGATTTTTCCCAAAAATTGGAGTTTGAAAGTTGGTTGAGGGTAATTTGACAATAAAGGGGGTTCATCAACATTTCCTGTTATATTTAAGTAATTTCACACCTATTTCAAGTGAAATGTAGTATACTCAAAAAATGTTTTATGTGTCAAAACAATGACAGTTATGTGCTGACTTCAGTGTACAATTATACCACCTGCAATAATCGATTACTTCACAATGATGCTATTGACACCCTGAAAAATTACAACTTTTGAAAATAAATTGTAAAATAAGAAGAAATTGCTTGTAATTAGCAATTTCACCTTTTCTCACAGTGCTTTCTTACCTTATTGTCTCATATTCTTAATTTTAGCACAAAGTGACAATTTGGAATGTTGTTTGCACAGTCTGATATTTTTCTTCATAGTTAAATATGATATTGGTTTCTCGGAAGAAGATTTCAAAGCATTCACCATAAATGGAAATTAACCAAGCCCATTAAAGCCATGTTTTTCATCCAATCAAAATTCTTTGAAGGAATCGGGTAGAGGTTTATCATAGGATCATTTCTGTGAAATTTTGTTGAAATCCATCCATTTGTTTCTGGAAAGAAGATTTTCAAAGCTTTTACCATGTATGGAAATGAGCCCCGCCCATTAAAGCCTTGTTTTTCATTTGATCAAAATTCTTTGAAGGAATCTGATAGAGGCTCACCCAAGGATCATTTCTGTGAAATTTGGTTGAAATCCATCGACTGATTTCTTAAAGAGATTTTTTAAGCTTTTACCATATATGGAAATTACCCCGCCCATTAGTCATGTTTTTCATCCGATCAAAATTCTTTGAAGGAATCTGAAAGAGGATCACCCAGGGATAATTTCTACAATATTTGGTTGAAATCTGTTCATTACTTTCTGAGGAGAACATTTCAAAGGAAAAGTTTACGGAGGGGCGGACGACGGGCAGACGCACGCATGAACGATTGACACAACATCATGAAAATAGCTCTCTGGTTTTCAGCCAGTGGAGCCAAAACGATATGTCTCAATTAAATAATGAGAAGGAACAAAACCAACAAAATGCAATCTACTTTTGTTCTGGTAATAACTTAACAAAAAGATTTTTTAACCCTCATACATTTTTTAACACATTGATAAAGTGATTCCACAAATGGGTAGACTTCCCAATTTGGAATGGACTGATTGTTCATTTTCAATGAGGGGAATAGATTTTCTTTTAATTTTTTTTTCAAGCAAATGAGTATTAGATCCAACACAACAATCTAGTTCCTTTCAATATTAGATCTGTTATTAACCAAACAAGAGTGTTATCCTGGAAATATGTTTTAAGATTCAATGTGATTAACAAATATTAAGAGAATGATGATTCCAAAATTGCTAGACTCCCAATGTTGAATGGAATGACAGTTAATTTTGGAATGGAGTGAAAAACATTTTGCAATGTTCATATTCAAGTTATTTTGATGAATTATGGACCAGTATTAGTCCCTTTCAATTAAATGCTATCTAAGTCTATAATCTAAATATGTATTGTTTTTGGGGAGATAAACCAGGCTTTGGTTGAGGAATAAGCAGTCAGCCCAGTGTCCAATGAAAATAACTAGAAAGCAGGTATTGCCATTACTATTCCTACCACTTAGTTGAATTAAAACACATCAATTGCAGGATTCATTGAAAACAAGCACATTCTGATGTTTCAAATATCATGCCCTATTAATGACTGAATAAAATCAGAGTTAATTTTTTTCAAATAAGTGTTCAAGTTTCCTTCTTTATTTCTATGTAAAGTCACGGATCGCGCAGAAAAGGGCTAATTTTCAGAATATGGTAATTCTTTGAAATAATTTTGTAGAGGGTCAATAGAGGATGCTTTGTACCAAATATCAAAGCTCTAGGCCTTAACGGCTTGGGAGAAGAATATTTTTTAAGTTTTTCCACTCTGTTGCCAAGGCAACCAGAGTTCTTCATGGATTTCAATTCTTTGAAGTATTTTGAAAGAGCATGACCTAAGGATCATTTCTGAAAAGTTTTGTCGAAATTCCATGGTGAGTTTAGGAGGAGAGGATTTTTTTGTAATTGTGAACGGACGACAGACGATGACCGATCACAATAGCTCCCACAGAGCACTTCGTACTTAGGTGAGCTAAAAACGGGCAACTCTTCTAAAAATGGCTAATTTTAACCAAATTTGACAGAAATTTCCCAGATGCTCCCTTTTGTAATGTTATTTAATAAAAGATAAAGCATTGGTAGCCATGGCAAAATATATTGATATTACTTCAATATTAAAGGAGGTCTTCTCCCGACCAAGTTAGTATTAGGCATTGAATAAAAAAAGCCTTATCTCTGGTGAGCACCAGGGCCGCTGGCCCTCTCGTTTAACTTAACCCATTACCAGACAAGTTTTAGACTGGGCTAAATCGAAGGATTTGCAGATGACAAGTTTATGAAATTTAAGAATTTTTTATTTTCTGGTTAGAAAACATTGTGGGAAATGAAGAAATTCTATGTTACAAGCACATATTTTTGCACAATGTTTTCCCATTTGTTTTCTGGAGCGGCTTCCAAAGGCGTCAGAGAGCTCCAAGGTCGTGGTCACATTTCAAGGTGAAAAAAATCAGCAGACTTTACATGTTCTTCATGGAGAGACAGACTATCTAGTTTTTTTGTTTTTTTTTAAGAATTTGAAAATGAGAGTCATCCTAGGCACATTACTGTCAATGAAATCCATCCAGCAGCTTATGAGCAGATTTCAGAAGTGTTTTTTTTTTTTAAATACATCATACAAATAAGCTCAGCATAATATGGAAATAAGCTCAGCATGTACTCAATGGTTCTGGTACTGGTGTAATAAGATTTTATGAGTTATGTATAATGGTCTTCTAATTATCGTCCCTGTCTTTACAAATACACAATTTCCAACTTTCGGTCTAAATACCATTAGTTCACAATATAAAGGCATTATTAGTAGATCTCATTGGTGGTGTACTTTTCACAGGGCATGTATCTGTCATAATTGGTTTTGAAACACACACTGTCTTAAGAGTTTATGATTGTGTCAGTTAAAGTCCCAATCGTTAATTGTTCACACGTTTTTATCTGAATGACTTCATGAAGCTCTTGGTTTATCAAGTTCCTAGAAGTTACCAGCAGTACACATATCCCAGAAATCTAAAAGCTCATTGGTAGAAACATCATCTATATTTTGTACTATTTCAAAAACTTGTATCACTTCCATATAGGATTTCTTCTAGTAAGTAAATCATGTGTCCATGAATAAAAAAGAGATATCCAACGACAACAGTGTCTTCCAGCTTTTAAGACGCTCTTGAACCATTCAATGTCGAACAGTCTTACTATTTTCATCTATAGAAAGCAGTTTCTTTTTGACCATGTGAAAACCAAAAGTTGTCATTCACTGAAACTAATGTCTGTGACCCAAATGCATTGGCAGCATTGACGATTGATGGAAACTTGCCCTTAAGCATGCAAATGATATTTCTCCGGATATATTCTAATGGATACCAATTTCGTAATGTTTCATCAATGTCTCTCGACCACCCGGATGGTTACTAGTCGAGTTCTAGTTCATAGTTCTCCTTTACCGAGAGTGTACCGAGGAAAGGTGTTGCGGTGTAAATGAAAAGAACAAGTATTTCTTTAATTTTAACAAACGTGTTGTACATCCTGAAGTTAACATATTATCATCGGCAACTTTTCAACAAATCGTGTTGTACATCATTCAGTCAACTTATTGTGATCTGCAACTATAGTTGTTTGTTTTACCAGATGAACCATCTCGAGACTGAGCGATCTAACTTGGAATTCCAAGTTGGAGAGACGCCCATCTTGAGATAGTCAGTATTCCAAACTGGTTAACAACATCTCGGGCTTATTGAAATTGCAGCCTTGTGAATGAAACTCCTCTTAAGTTTCTGGCTGGATCTAAATGAAACTTGGTGGATGTTGTCACCTTAATTGGTAGATGTGCATGAAGTAAGGATTTTATAGTTCGTTGATTTTTGCCTCAGTTATGCCCCCTTTAAACTTAGTCTCTGGGGCTTATTGAAATTGCAGCCTTGTGAATGCAACTCCTGCTAAGTTTCTTGGTGGATGTTATCACCTTAAATTAGTAGATGTGCATGAAGGATTTTATGGTTCCGCTATCACCCTATCAGATTCGATTTTTGGGTTTACGTCATTAAATGCCCATCAGCTAATCTCTTGATGCAGTCATTTGGGATCTACCTGTTGGCATTATTAATGTCGACGGCGGTACCTGTCTATCACTAGGTGGCATTTTTCAAGTACAATATTCGGAGAATATAACATGCGCAGACTCTGCGCATGTCATATTCTCCGAAGATTGACCTGTCTTCGGGACCGTGTCACTTATCCAGATGAACTGGATAAATATTACTACGTCGTACGCATAACTCGATATTATATCACCAAAAAGTAGCAAGTGGATAATTGCAATAAAACCTACAATTGTGGAGAAATCAAACTTAACTGTCGCCCAAAATTAATTAGAAAAATGATTATTTTAAATTGCTAAAGCAATCACGTCTTACATGTGCTGCAAGAAGAGGCATCAAAAATTAGAAGCGTGCCTTTCACGGGCGCTGACATTTTGAATGTAGGTCGACGGAATCGGCCGAGTTGTCACGAATGACAATACCCAGAATGCTCAAATTAGATAGGTCAGTATTTGAAAAATGCTTCCTATCGGAAGATAACGGCGCAGACAACGGATCGTAGATCGGCCGAGAGATATTCCGAATGACGTCACTATGTCTGCCGAGAAAGAGAAATTGGTATTTGTTTCAGAAAAAACACAAGCATGGTACTTAATTTTCTGCTAGGAATAGAGGTAGGTGTCCAATTTTACTAAATATATGATTAGAGTACATAAACCAAATATTTAGGAGAAAATCCAAAGCAACATCTTAAGTGTACCAGTAACCGGAAATGAATTGAATTTGGATACAAAGTAATAAATGGCCTACAATTCAATTCAATGGAAAAGTGAACTCTTGGTAAATATACATTGACATTAATTATCATTAACATGATATTGACAATTTACACGTCTAGAGGCAATCAAATTCACCCAATATTTAAATTTTATATTATTGTAGTTTTCTTGACAGAGTACAAGGTTTTAATTAAACATCACTAAAATGGGGGTCTCTGGGACTCAACAATCTGTGTCATAATAATCCTTTGATTTTAGTCAAAGAAAAAGAAATCTTGAATTTTAGAAAATATCCTGGAAAAAGTCTGGGAAGAGTCTTGAAATTTACAAGCAGAAAATTGTGGGAACCCTTGGTGTTGTGGGTTTGAATCTTGGTGGCAGCACATATCCTTTACTGCATTTTGTCTCCCCAATGGGTAGATGATCCTAAACCTAAATTGGATGGCAGCTGGAGGCTAGGAAAGGATGTAATGGTAATACTGGTGCAAGAAATACAAGAAATCAATTGTTGAATGCTCCGCAATATAACAGAAAAATTGTTAAAACAACTAAGTCAACTTTCATTGGACATTTGGCAAAATCATTGTGACAAGTACCTTTTGCCTGCCACCAAAGGGCAAAATACAAGTGGTATGTGCAAGATGGGCAACTAGTGAGAGACAACAACTGATCTTCAGTGTTTAGCAAACAGGGCTTCTTTTAAAATTATTACTTTCTTTTTGTCAAGCCTACTTGTAGTGAGAAAGACAAAGTTGTCTCTATGACAAGTTGGTGTATGTGCCTTGGTAATTTTAACACCTCTGCCACTAGCCTCCAGCTGCCCATACTACTTAGTTTTCAATTATCCACCAAAATGAAAGAAATTTTGGAAAGGATATTTGCTGCGACCGGGGATCAAACCCTGAACCCTATGATTAGGAGTCCCATGCGCTACCAACTAGCTATGGCCGTGGCATGTGGATAATGAAGAACTAGCTTTTGTGGTAATGGGGTTCGAAGCGGCTTTAAAGGTACCGATTCTATTATGTATTTCTTGGATGAAACTAGTTGGATAGGGGAGGGGGTGTTGCGAACCTGTTTTCTCTGCGACATAGTTCATGCCATGCCCTTATTGATTGAGAGGAATTTAGGGAATATGAAATCAATGCTTTTTACGAACATATCCTTCTTTTTCCACTATTTCCCTAGAAGGACATCACTTGGGAATAACTGGTTATATAAGACCTGAATTTCAACAGAATGCTTTAGGTTTATGGAATTTCAGAATAAATCGTCAGTGGGAAGCGATATGTCATAACTATGGCTTTATCAAAGCTGTAGTTACATTTGTTCATATCGTTGGACGATCACAACTTTAATTAATACTGCGGTTACAAGAACTAGTCACAAAATAAAGATGTCATATTTGTGTGGAGGAAATTTAAGGAAACATCTTACCCGCACCCCCCCCTCTACTCCAAAGAAAAGAGAAAAAATTTGATTGCGAAGACGATGCACCGAGTTCAAGATTTATAATTTGCCAACCAAAATTTGTAATTATAGCTATAAAAAGCTGTAGTCTAGTCCACTGGTGATGAAAAACAATCAAGGTACAGGTATAGTCTGGTATGCACTGTTTTACAAGCATGCTATACATGCCGGCAGGGTACCAAATTTTCAGAATCTGTCCATCATATTTTTGACTAGTAGGAGCTTATAAGTAGTTCTAAAAAGACGGGGGTTCCACCAACTTTGATAGAAATATGAGGTAGGGCCTACAATCAAAATGGCTGGTGCAGTTGACAACAGTATACTTATATTTATACAAAGGTTAACCCAGTGCCACACAATTACGCTTTTTGATGCCTTCTAGAAAAAAAAAGCTTTGGAAAATTTTTATACTAGCAAATTCTTTATTTCATAAACTTTAAATCGTCTTCAACTCCTTCCAGTTTGGACCAGTCTAATTTTATCGTCTGGTGATGGGTTAAACCCTGCAAAAAATCAATCTGAGAATTGGAAGCTCAACTTTCTTGTTGAGTTTGCCAGTTTGCGAGATAAGAAGTTACTTGTGGCAAAAGCCAAAATGCTAACCTAAGTGGGATAGCAGTTGGAGGCTAGGAAAGGATGTAGTGGTAGTACTGGTGGGAGAAATACCAGGAATCCAGTGTTAGGTACTCCAGCCGCCGCGATATGACTGAAATACTGTTAAAAGTGGCATTAAACCCATTTCAATCAATCAATTGAATTCAAAAACCATGTAGTTAACAAATCGTTCATTTACACAGTAAGACAATGTTGACCTCAAACATTGGGGGAGCAACCAAAAATATATTAGTTTTTATAATATCCGTCAGTTGGTAATAAAAAATTTAACAAAGCTGTAGTTGCGATGTTTCGGTTATCTGCCGACAATTGATACTTTGATTGCTAGATTTCCGAATGTTATGACCATATTTTTCCGAAATTCAAAGGGTGCGGGTCTGGATAACTGGTCCCCCCTCCCCTCCTCAATCTGCGCAAGACCAACATTTATATCAATCATTACTGCTGGTTTGCCGTAAGTACAGATTATTCAAGCTGTAGTTATGATGTTGCAGTCTTCAAGTCAAAATTTCCTTTTTTATTCTGTTTTTGACTGTTGATAATGCAAATTAACATCATTTAAAATCTCTGTCATGCTGTAATGTCAGAGGTCATACAACATGGCTAGTGATCCTCTAATTGACCAATTGCTGACCCCTGCCCACTAACTTATTTAGCTACGCCCTCACTTCCCACAAGAAAGTCTGGCTTTGATCTTAAATGGCATCATTTTGCAAAATTTATGTCCAGCAGCATGTAACAAACAAGAGGCCCATGAGGGCCTGAGACGCTCTACTGGTTATCAAGTTTTATCTGTTAAAGAAATCCGATATTTAAGGAAGTCAATTACTCAAAGAAGAATGCATAAAGAAAAAAGCAACAGGACTTTATCCCCTTTAATATTTTAAGCAACAATCCTCAAGGCCCCTTTTCCTGTGTTTCATGATGGATCCACTCCATTTCCAAAGGAAAGTTACCTAATGACGCTACAATCATCCTTTGAAATTTTCATCAGAATCTGAAAATAATTGTTGACTTTATCACATAAACAGGATTGTTTTGAATGAAAATCAATAAGGCCCCTTTTCCTGTGTTTTCTGATGGATCAATTTCATTCCAAAAGGAACTTTCCTTACAACCCTACAATTCTCCTGTGAAATTTAAAAGACAATTTGATAATCATTGTGATCTTAATCACATACACAAGAGTTTTTTGAATGATAATCTGTAAGGCCCCTTTTCCTGTGTTTCGAATGCCACAATTATTCCATGCATCTTTGAAGAAAATCCGATAAAACTGTTGACTTTATTGTGTTAAATTTTCATAAGGCCCCTGTTTCTTGATGGATCATACTCGTTTTCAAAAGGAACGATCCTTAGGATGCCACAATCATTCTGAGAAAGTTTGAAGAGAATCTGATGACAACTGTGGACTCTAGAGTATTAACGAGGATTTTTAATGGAATTTTTCAATTAAATTTTCATAAGGCCCTTTTTCCCATGTTTCTTGACGGATCATACCCAATTTCGAAAGGAACAATCCATATAATGGTACAATCATTCTGTGAAAGTTTGAAGGGAATCCGTTGAAAACTGTGGACTCTAGAGTCTTAAAGAGGATTTTTTATTTAAATTTTAATTAGGCCCCTTTTCCCATGTTTCTTGACGGATCTGACCCAATTTCGAAAGGAACTATCCTTATGATGGTACAATCATTTTGTGAAAGTTTGAAGGGAATCCAATGAAAACTGTGGACTCTAGAGTGTTAACAAGGAAAAGTTAAATGGACGGACGGCCGTTGAATGGTTGGATGTTGACCTAAACGCCATAACTACAGCTTCAATAAGCCGTAGTTACGACGTTTAAGTCGCAAAACCAACAAAAAAGGTTAACAAAAAAGGTAGCCAATGTCGAAGTTAAAGGCCAAGTTCCGGGCTAAATAAATGATTTGATTCCTTGATTGACAGCCGCGATTAGTCAATTACAGAGGGCTGTGAAACATGCCATTAGAATAAGAAAGGGTTGAGGAAATAGCAAATCATCAGACTTTGTATGTTTCAAACTGTTGCCAATTTGATAATTTGCATAAGAAAATTTGGAGAGGCAAATGTATCGGTCTATCTTTGCAAACGATCTAATATCTGGTAGCTAACCATCACAACGACATGACGGATAGTCGTCACAAGTTGAAATTTCATCATGATGTTTAATGATCACAATCTAATACTGAAGTAAAAATCTAAAAATAGGGAGAAGGAAGGATAGTTGTCACTGGGAAAACATTGTGAAGGTTAATCACGACAAGTAATGGAATTTTGGAAGATTTAGATACTTTGTTTGTTGAATGGGGTTTTCGCCGCTTTCAACAATCTTTCAGTTATATCGCGGCGCTGGAGCACTTTACAATGGAATCCTGGTATTTCTCACACCAGTACTACCATTACATCCTTTCCTAGCCTCCAGCTGCTATCCCACATAGGTCTACGATTATCGGCCAATTGGTGAGAGACAAATAGTCTGAAAGGATTAGTGCTGCCGTCGGGGATCGAACCCAGGACCTCTAGATTGACAGTCCAACTGGCTACCATCTGCGCTATGACGGCGGCTTTAGATACTTTGTAAAACAGTGATATGCTTCAGAATCACCTTGGTGGCTTAGTGCATTATGGCATTACTTTCAGGTGTAATCTAGCTATGAATTGTACACCGCTTTTATCCATAAGGTAATGTATTTATTGAAAGCACTTTTTAAACAGGTTATGCAAGAGAGTGGGTCATCGTTTCAACCAATAAATCATGTATGGTAATAAAATAACGCATAATTTTGATTCCAGTTAAAAATATTTTCATAAACTTCATGCTGGCAACAAAAGAAACTTAAGGGGTAGACGGGAGAAAATCCATTTATTTGGAAAAATTACATTGTGATGATTTAGCGTCACAGCAAGGGGAAATGGTTAGCCGTCAGATAATGGACTGGAGACAGGGCTCTTCCCTCTACCCCTCTCTTAGAACTACAATAATATCAAGGTGAGACACTTTACAGGCAACAAGTGCAGCTCTTTAACCTTTTCCTAATCAATCACCAGTTTTTACGCTCCTGTGATTTTTATAATTGAGGAAACATCATAGAAAAAGAAGAAATTGCTTGTACCAAGCAATTTCTTATTTCTCTATAATATTTTCCACCATAAAGAAAATTATTTTTCTAATTAAATCCACTATGATCACGCCTATGATTCTCCTACGATTACAAGCCAAATTATTCTGTGATAGAAATTAGATTACATATTAGAATTAAACATGTTTAAAACACAGCATCATAAATGATTGTTTGTTTGAATGGGGTTGTACGCCGCTTTCAACAATCTTTCAGTTATATCACGGCGGCTGAAGCACCTAACAATGAAATCCTGGTATATCTCACACAAGTACTACCATAACATCCCTTCCTAGCCTCCAGCTGCTATCCCATATAGGTCTACGATTATCGACCCATTGGTGAGAGACAAATAGTTGGAAAGGATTAGTGCCGCTGTCAGATCGAACAGCATCATAAATGGATAATCTTATATAACAAAAGCCATAGTTAACACATTTTTGAAACAAGTTATATTCTTTCTAAGACTATTTGTCAGTTATCCTTGCCACTAGAAATGTTGTTTGATGCCTTTTTAGCTCACCTTAGCCCAACATGCAAAAGGTGAGCTATTGTGATAGTAAATGTCCGGGGTCCATCTGTCCATCCGTCCGTAAACAACTATAAACAAGAGGACCAAGATGGTCCTATATCGCTCCCTTGAGTATGATTGCTCAAGGCTTTATGATATAATATTCAAAATATCAAAGCCCAACACCTAATCATTTCGGAGAAGAAGATTTTTAGCTCACCTGAGCACGAAGTGCTCAAGTGAGCTATTGTGATCACCTTTTGTCAGGCGTCCGGCCATCGTGCGTCAACAATTTCTTTAAACAACATGTCCCAAACAACTGGGCCAATTTGAACCAAATTTGGCAGAAATGTTCCTAAGGTGGTCCCCTTCAAAAGTAGCTAAAAGAATTTAAATCCATTAAAAACTGTGGTTGCCATGGCAACAAAAGTGAAATTGTAAAATAATCTTTAAAAATCTTCTCCTCTTGACCCAGAGGGCATGGAGCCTTTATATTTTGCATGAAGCATCATTATATTGACCTCTTTCAAAATATCTAAAATCATGATCCTCTGGTCCCCAGGGACAGAGCCCAAGAGGGGTGGGGTTTATATAGAAATAAAGAACGATTTTTTAAATGACATCTACTCCCAAACCACGTGGCCAATTTGAACCAAATTTGGCAGAAATGTTCCTTAGGTTGTCCCCTTCAAAAATAGCTAAAAGAATTGAAATCCATTAAAAACTCTGGTTGCCATGGCAACAAAAGTGAAATTTAAAATAATCTTTAAAAATATTCTCCTGACCCAGTAGGCGTAGAGCCTTGATATTTTGCATGAAGCATCAGTATATTGACCTCATTCAAAATAGCTAAAATCATGATCCTCTGGTCCCCAGGGGCGGAGCACCAGGGGGTGGGGTTTATATAGAAATAAAGAACGATTTTTTAAATGACATCTCCTCCCAAACCACTTGGCCAATTTGAACCAAATTTGGCAGAAATGTTCCTTAGGTGGTCCCCTTCAAAAATAGCTAAAAGAATTGAATTCTGTTTAAAACTGTGGTTGCCATGGCAACAATAGTGAAATTCTAAAATAATCTTTAAAAATCTTCTCCTCCTGACCCAGAAGGTGTAGAGCTTTGATATTTTGCATGAAGCATCAGTATATTGACCTCATTCAAAATAGCTAAAATCATGATCCTTGGGTCTACAGGGGAGTAGCCAAAGGGGAATATAGGCATTAAGCATCAGTTCACATACTTCTTTCTTATTTCTGAAATTATAACCCATGGATCCAGAGGGAGGAAAAAGTTTTTTCCTTCTTTCAAATCAGCACTAAAGCCTTGGAATTTGTAATTTAGATCCCCAGGTTCATAGTCTTTATATGTAATTGTGGCCCACTTGTTTCATAATCTTAACCTTAACATGAAATTAGACTGTTTAAAGAAAAAGAGCCTTTATCTCAGGTGAGCGCCCCAGGGCCAACAGCCCTCTTGTTTAAAGGTTTTCTCTTTTAATCCTAGGTATAGAGAAAACCCAACCATGTCAAGCTAAATTCAAGAGTACTGTAATTCTTTGAAGTAATAAAGTAGAGGGTCAATAGGCATTAATACATACCAAATATCAAAGCTCTAGGCCTAATGGTTTAGAAGGAGAACATTTTCAATGATATCCTTCTTTTTATTCCTATCTAGAAAAGGCCTTATTTTCAGAATACAGTAATTCTATGAAGCATTTTAGCACAAGGTCAATAGGCATTAATACACACTAAATATCAAAGCTCTCAGCTTTATGGTTTTGGAGAAGATTTTTATAGATTTTCTTCTTCAAATCTGTGTAAAATCAGGAATCGCACAGAAAAGGGCTAATTTTCAGAATACAGTAATTCTTTGAAGTGTTTTGGAAGAGGGTCAATGGATGATGATTTATACAAAATATCCAAGCTCTAGGCCTTATGGTTTTGGAGAAGAGGATTTATGAAGTTTTCCTTCTTTATTTCTATGTAAAATCAGGGATTGCACAGAAAAGGGCTAATTATCAGAATGCTGTAATTCTTTGAAGTATAGTGGTAGAGTGACAAAAGATGATGATTTGAACCAAGTTTAAAAGTCCTTGGCCTTATGGTTTGGGAGAAGATTTTTAGAGTTTTCCTTATTTATTAATATGTAAAATCAAGGATCACACTTAAAAGGGCTGATAATTAGAATACGGTTATTCTTTGAAGGTTTTTTGTAGTGGAGAGTCAATAGATGATAATTTATACAAAACATCAAAACTCTAGACCTTACAGCTTGGGAGAAGATTTATAAAGTTTTCCTTCTTTATTTCTATGTTAAATCAGGGATCATGCAGAAAAGGGCTAATTTTGAAAGTACAGTAATTCTTTGAAGTATTTTGTTAGAGGGTCAATAGATGATGATTTGTACCAAATATCAAAGCTCTAGGCATTACGCATTGGAGGAGAAGATTTTTTAAGTTTTCCTTCTTTATTTCTATGTAAAATCAGGGATCGCACAGAAGAGGGCTTATTTTCAGAATACAGAAATTCTTGGAAGTATTTTGGTAGAGGGTCAATAGATGATGATCTGTACCAAATATCAAAGCTCTAGACCTTACAGCTTGGGAGGAGAGGATTTTTTAAGTTTTCCTTCTTTATTTCTATGTAAAATCAGGAATCACACAGACAAGGGCTTATCTTCAGAATACACTTTGAAGTACTTTGGTAGTTTGGTTGAAATTCCATGGTGAGTTTAGAAGGAGAAGATTTTTTTGTAATTGTGAATAGACAGACGTTGGATGATTACAATAGCCCCCCCCCCCCCCCCCCCCCCCTGAGCACTTTGTGCTCAGGTGAGCTAAAAAAAAACTCATAACCATAAGGCCTAGAAGTTTTATATATGGCAAATATCAACAACCTATTGACCCTCTACCAAAATACTTCACAAAATTACTGTACTCTCCAAATTAGCTCTTTGAAAATCATCTCCTCCTAAAATATAAGGTCTAGGGTCTAGAGCTTTTATATTTGGTACATGTCATCACCCAGTGACCCTCTACCAAAATACTTCAAAAAATTACTGTACTTTCAAAATTAGCCCTTTTCTGTGCAATCCCTGATTATTCAAAGGAATAAAGGAAATTTTTGAAAATCTTCCTCACCAAAACAATAAGACCTAGAGCTTTAATATTTTATACATACCATCAACTAGTGACCCTCTACCAAAATACTTCAAAGAATTACTGTACTCTGAAAATTAGCCCTTTTCTGTGCAATCTTTAATTTTGCAGAGAAATAAAGAAGGAAAACTTTGAAAATCTTCTTCTCCCAAACAATAAGGCCTAGAGCTTTGATATTTGGTACATATCATTACCTATTGACCCTCTTCTAAAATACTTCAACAAATTATTGTATTCTGATAATTAGTCCTTTTCTGTGCAATCCCTGATTTTATAAAAAGGAATAAAGAAGGAAATCTTTTAAAGTCATTTTCTCCTAAAGAATAAGGCCTAAAGCTTTAATATTTGGTATGTATCATCAGCTAGTGACCCTCTATCAAAATACTTCAAAGAATTACTGTACTCTGAAAATTAGCCCTTTTCTGTGCAATCTCTATTTTGCAAAGAAATAAAGAAGGAAAACTTCGAAAATCTTCTTCTCCGAAACAATAAGGCCTAGAGCTTTGATATTTGGTACATATCATTACCTATTGACCCTCTTCTAAAACACTTCAACAAATTATTGTATTCTGATAATTTGTCCTTTTCTGTGCAATCCCTGATTTTATAAAAAGGAATAAAGAAGGAAATCTTTTAAAGTCATTTTCTCCTAAAAAATAAGGCCTAAAGCTTTAATATTTGGTATGTATCATCAGCTAGTGACCCTCTATCAAAATACTTCAAAGAATTACTGTACTCTGAAAATTAGCCCTTTTCTGTGCAATCTCTAATTTTGCAAAGAAATAAAGAAGGAAATCTTTGAAAATCTTCTTCTCCCAAACAATAAGGCCTAGAGCTTTGATATTTGGTACATATCATCACCTATTGACCCTCTTCTAAAATACTTCAACAAATTATTGTATTCTGATAATTAGTCCTTTTCTGTGCAATCCCTGATTTTATAAAAAGGAATAAAGAAGGAAATCTTTTAAAGTCATTTTCTCCTAAAGAATAAGGCCTAAAGCTTTAATATTTGGTATGTATCATCAGCTAGTGACCCTCTATCAAAATACTTCAAAGAATTATTGTACTCTGCTAATAGCCCTTTTCTGTGTGATCCCTAATTTTACAAAGGAATAAAGAAGGAAAACTTTGAAAATCTTCTTCTCCGAAACTATAAGGCCTAGAGCTGTGATGTCTGGTATGTGTTGATGGCTATTGACCCTCTACCAAAATACTTCAAAGAATTACAGTACTCTGAAAATTAGCCCTTTTCTGTGTGATCCCTGATTTTAGATAGGAATAAAGAAGGATATCTTTGAACATCTTCTTCTCCTAAACCATTAGACCTAGAGCTTTGATATTTGGTATGTGTTGATGGCTATTGACCCTCTAATAAAATTCTCAAAGTATTATCATATTCAGGAAATTAGCACCTATGGTGGGATCATCAATATACCGAGGACATATTTTCTCCAAAATAATTAGACAGAAGGCTATGCTATTTTGTATATATCATAAATTCATGAAACCATCATACTTAGGGGAGCGATTTAAGACAATCATGGTCCCCTTGTTTTTTTTAAACTTGAGCGCTTTTATTGCTCCACTGGCATGAACTTACTGATTAAGCAAATTTTTTCATGAATTTAAAATAAACTGAATGTAATGAACTATTCATAGTTTTTACAAAAGTCAAGTCAAGTTATGTAAAATTCATTATGTAAAATTTTCACCATACCATATATGGACATAACCCACCACCATAATAGCCATGTCTTTTTACCAATCAAACTTAAATGAAGGAATCTGAATAACAGCCATCTGGTTATCTCCCCGTGAAATTTGGTTGATATCCATCTACAGGTTTCTGAGAAATTTAATAAGTTGTCAGTATATACCATATATTGAAATTAGCCCTACCCTTTAAAGCCATATTTGTCATCCAATCAAAATTCTTTTTTAATCTGATAAAAGGTAACCCAAGGATCAAACCGTTCAAATCCATCCACTGGTTTCTGATAAGAATTTCAAACTTTTTACCATATATGGAAAAAGCCCCGCCCATTAAAGCCATGTTTTTCATCCGATCAAAATTCATTGAATGAATCTGAAAGAGGTTAACCATAGGATCATATCTGTGGAATTTGATTGAAATCCATACTCTAGGTTCTAAGAAGAAGATTTTCAAAGCTTTTACCATACATGGAAATTAGCCCTGCCCATTAAAGCCATGTTTTTCATCCGATCAAAATTCTTTGAAGGAATCTGATAAAGGTTCACCCAAGGATCATTTTCTGTGAAATTTGGTTGAAATCTGTTTCATTACTTTCTGAGGAGAAGATTTTCAAATTAAAAGTTCACAGATAGACGCACGCATGCACTCACGACAGACACAACGCCTTGACAATAGCTCTCTGGATATATGCTCCAGTAATGTAAACGTAATAATACCAAAAAGCAATAACTAAACAAGAGGCCCATGAGGACCTGAGACGCTCTACTGGCTATCAAGTTTTCCATTAAAGAAATCTGATATTAAAGGAAGTTAATTTACTCAAAGAAGAATGCATAAAGAATACAAGAGGGCCAGAATGGCCCTGAAATTGCTCACCTGACTAATGTAAGATGATTCAAAATTTTGCCAACACTTTTGAAAAGGGTCACCAAAGGAATATTCATTTAAGTTTAGTTGAAATTGGCCCAATAGTTACTGAGGAGATATTTAAAAATTAAAACAAGAGGACCATGATGGTCCTAAATCGCTCACCTGAGGCATCCGCAAATTACAGTCCTTTTTTGTATACAAAAGACTTAACTTGAGTAAAATAAATAAAACACTTTTAAGATTTCGGGCTTTGTACAAAACAATCCAGTAATGCTTTCAAAAAAAATCAATGCCTTTGGCTTTATTGTTTAATCCATTACCAAACTATCCCACAATTTGTCACCCTCAGGAAAAAAAGGTTTAAAAAAGCATTATGAGAAAGGGAGTGACAAGCTATTTCTCCATTTCTATTCAAGAATTCTTTAAATGCGATTTACGCAATTTTTGACCCCAGGAGCAGAGACGTTCTTTATCCTAAGAGTATTTTTTCCTATAACATAGTACAAAATTATTTAGTCATGCTACATAACAAATATGAATGCCATTCACCATATATTTCAGAAGAAGTCTTTCAAAGTTGCTCTAATTGGATGTTTTCCAAAATTTTGGACCTATAGGGCAGTGCCATGTGTTATCCCAGGGCTAAGATTTTAGCTAACATGGTAAAGAACCATCTGTTCATGCTATATACCAAATATGAATGCCTAAGACTTTGTAGATTGGGAGGAGAAGACTGTTGAACATGGTCTAATTGAGCATTTTTACGAACTTTGGACACCCAGGGAAAGGGTAACCTACAGGCATGAATTTAATCAAAATTGATAGATAACAGCCAGGCTATGCTACACTCAAAATATAGATGCCCTCCGCCTTAAAATGAAGATTTTTTTTTTTAACATACTCAAATTTTACTATTTCCCAATTTTTGGACCTCTTGTGCAGGGCTGTTTTTGACCCTGGGAGGACAACTTTAAGTGATATAGTACAAAACTATCTAGTTATGCTACATACCCAATATGAATATCCTAGACTTTATTGTTTAAGAGGGTAAGTCTTTTGAAATTGCTCTAATTAAGAATTTTTCCAAACTTCGGACTTCAGGGGCGGGGTCATTTATGACCCAAGAGATTAGATATTTTAAAACTTGGTAGAGAACCATATGATTAAGCTCTATTGAAAATATAAAAGTCTTTGGCCTTGAAGTCTATGAAAAAAACAACAACAAAGATTTACTAAAATTTCCCATTTTCATATGCCGCGGTTACAACATTTTTTCACGGAATGAAATTCTTTTAACAACTTTTAAAGAGCTTCACCCAAGGAACATCCCTGCAAAGTTTCAGCTTGATTGGCCTACTTGTTTAGGAGGAGAAGATTTTTAAAGATATTTAAAGAATTACTAAAATTTCCCATTTTCAAATGCCGCGGCAACCAGAGTTTTAGATGGAATTAATTTCTTTTAACAACTTTTGAAGAACTTCACCCAAGGAACATCCCTGCAAAGTTTCAGCTTGATTGGCCTACTGGTTTAGGAGAAGAAGATTTTTAATGATATTTAAAGAATTACTAAAGATTCCCATTTTCAAATGCCGCGGCAACCAGAGTTTTTGACAGAATTAAATTCTTTTAACAACTTTCGAAGAGCTTCACCTAAGGAACATCCCTGCAAAGTTTCAGCTTGATTGGCCTACTGGTTTAGGAGGAGAAGATTTTTAAAGATATTTAAAGAATTACCATAGGTTCCCATTTTAAAATGCCACGGCAACCAGAGTTTTTGACGGAATTAAATTCTTTTAACAACTTTTGAAGAACTTCACCCAAGGAACATCCCCGCAAAGTTTCAGCTTGATTGGCCCACTGGTTTAGGAGGAGAAGATTTTTAAAGAAATTGTGGACAGACGGACAGACGGACGGACGGACGACGGACAACGACCGATCACAATAGCTCACCTCGCACTTTGTGCTCAGGTGAGCTAAAAAAACCTGCCTTACCATGCCACGCCCATATTTGGGCGTCAATCAAAATTCTCGAACAACTTTTGAAAAGGGTCATCCAAGGAACATTCTTACCAAATTTGGTTGAAATTGGCCAAATGATTACTGAGGAGAAGATATTTAAAGATTTCTAAATAAAAACAGCCACGCCCATATTTTGGCATCAATCAAAGTTCCCAAACACGATTTGAAAAGGATCACTCAAGGAACATATATGACAAGTTTGGTTGAAATTGGCCAAATGGTAACTGAGGAGAAGATTTTTAAAGACTTCTAAGTCAAAAACTGCCCCACCCTGCCACACCCTTATTTGGGCATCAATCAAAATTATAGAACAACTTTTGAAAAGGGTCACCCAAGGAACAATCATGCAAAGTTTGGTTGAAATTTGCACAATGATTACTGAGGAGAAGATGTTTAAGATTTCAAAGTCAAAAACTGCCACGCCCTGCAACGCTAATATTTGGGCGTGAATCAAAATTCTGCATACAACTTATGAAAAGGGTCACCCAAGGAACATTCATGCCAAGTTTGGTTGAAATTAACCCAATTGCTACTGAGAAGAAGATGTTTAAAGATTTCAAAGTCAAAAACTGCCCCACCCTGCCACGCCCATATTTGTGCATAAATCAATATTCCACTGACAACTTTTTAAAAGGGTCACCCAAGGAACATTCATGCCAAGTTTGGTTGAAATTGGCCCAATGGTTACTCAGGAAAAGATGTTTAAAGATTTCAAAGTAAAACAAGAGGCCCATGAGGGCCTGAGACGCTCTACTGGTTATCAAGTTTTCCGTTAAAGAAATCTGATATTTAAGGAAGTTAATTGCTGGAAGAATGCATAAAGAAAAAAAATGGGGCTTTATCCCCTTTATCATTTTAAGCAACAATCCTCAAGGCCCCTTTTCCCATGTTTCATGACGGATCCACTCCATTTCCAAAAGAAAGTTACCTTATGACCCTACAATCATTCTGTGAATATTTCATCAGAATCTGACAATAATTGTGGACTTAATCACATAAACAGGATTGTTTTGAATGAAAATCAATAAGGCCCCTTTTCCTGTGTTTTCTGATGGATCAATTTAATTTCAAAAGGAACTTTCCTTACAACCCGACAATTGTCCTGTGAAATTTAAAAGACAACTTGATAATGACTGTGATCTTCATCACATACCCAAGAATGTTTTGAATGATAATCTGTAAGGCCCCTTTTCCTGTGTTTCAAATGCCACAATTACTCCATGCATCTTTGATTGTTTGTTTGTTTGTTTGAATGGGGTTTTACGCCGCTTTTAACAATCTTTCAGTCATATCGCGGCGGCGGGAGCACCTAACAATGGATTCCTGGTATTTCTCACACAAGTTCTACCATTACATTCTTTCCTAGCCTCCAGCTGCTATCCCACATAGGTCTACGATTATCAACCCATTGGTGAGAGACAAATAGTCGGAAAGGATGAGTGCCGCCGTCGGGAATCGAACCCGGGATCTCTAGATTCCATGCATCTTTGAAGAGAATCCAATAAAACTGTTGACTTCATTGTGTTAACAAAGATATTAAATTCAAGTTCTCATAGGGCCCCTTTTCCCGTGATATTTTACTGTTGGTTTTATCATTCTATGAAAGTTAAAAGTGAATCTGATGAAATATTGGAAATTCATTATGTTTACTAGAATATTTAAAAAAAAAAAAAATCATATGGCCCCTTTTTAAATGATACTTGATAGATTGTACCCAGTTCTGAAAAGATCCATTCAAGTAATTGTACAATCATTCTGTGAAATTTTGAATTGAATCCAGTGATATCAAGGGACATCATTGTGTTAACCAGAATATTTAAGAGATTTTTTCATAAGGCCCCTTTTTATGTGACCCTTGCTATAGTCAGATCCACTGTCAAAATCAACAATTGGAATGATGGTACAATCAATCTGTTTAATCTGTGGAATTTATTGTGTTAATGAGTTTATAGTGAAATATTCATAGGGCCCCTTTTCTCATGATACTTTACAGAACAAACAAAATTTCAAAAGGAACAATTCTAATGAAGGTAGAATCATTCTTTAAAAGTTAAAGAGAATCAATGAAAACAGTGGACTGAATTGTGTCAAGAATTTTTGTAACTAAATTTTCATAAGGCCCCTTTTTCTGTGAAACTTAACAAATCAGACCCAATGTACAAAGGAACAATCCTAATGATAGTTTGAAGAAAATGATAAAGACTGAGGACTTGATTGTATTAATGATGTTTTGTAATAAAATTTTTATAAGGTCCCTTTTCTTGTGTCACTTAACCAATTAGACCTAATTTACAAAGGAACAATCCAAATGATGGTACAATCATTCTATTAAAGTTTGAAGAGATTCTGATAAAGACTGAGGGCATTGTTGTGTTTATGAGGATTTGGTAATACTTTTTCATACAGCCCCTTTTCCTATGATACTAGACAGATCAGGCCCAATTTGGAAAGAAACAATCCTTATGATGGTACAAACATTCTGTGAAAGTTTGAACAGAATCTGATGAAAACTGCAGACTTTATCTTGGTGTCAAATTTTTAAAATAAAATTTTCATAAGGCTCCTTTTCCTGTGATACTTGAAGGATCAGGTCTCATGTCAGCATCAACAATCGTGATTATTGTACAATGATTCTGTGAAGGTTTGAATAAAATCCAATGAAAGCTCTGGACTTGGTTACAAGGATTATAGATAAAATTCTCTAAATGCCCCTTTTCCCATGATACTAGACAGATCACACCTAATTTGAAAAGAAAGAATCCTTATGATGGAATAATCATTCTGTGAAAGTTTTAACAGAATCTGATGAAAACTGTTGACTTTATTGTGGTACAATGATTTTAAAATTAAATTTCATAATGCTCCTTTTCCTGTGATACTTGACGGATCAGGTCTAATGCAAACATCAAAAATCATTATTATTGTACAATTATTCTGTGAATGTTTGAAAAAAATCCGATGGAATCTCTGGACTTGGTAACAGATTAATAAATGAAATTTTCATAAGGCCCCTTTTCCTGTGCTTCTTGACAGTTCAAACCCTGTTATGACCTTCCAATCATTCTGTGAAAGTTTCAACAAAATCTGATCAAAGCTGTGGGCTTTATTGTGTTAACAGGGTTTTATTAATTGAATTTTCATATAGCCCCTTTTCCCATGTTACTTGATGGATCTGAACCAATTCCAAAGGGAACTCTTCTTACAAAAGTATAATTATTCTGTTTGAGTATAAAGACAACCCCATCTCATCTGTGGACTTACAAGCATTAATTAAGATTTTTTTAATACAATTTTCCTAAGGCCCCTTTTCCTATGTTTCTCAATGGATCAGACCCAATTTGAAAGGAACAATCCTTATGATGGTACAATCAT
The DNA here is from genome assembly GCA_946902895.1 of Fragum fragum. Classification (NCBI taxonomy): domain Eukaryota; kingdom Metazoa; phylum Mollusca; class Bivalvia; order Cardiida; family Cardiidae; genus Fragum; species Fragum fragum. The sequence continues at coordinate 35,853,542 of OX336365.1, forward strand.
TATGTGAAAGTTTGAAGTCAATCAGGTGAAATCTAGGGCCATTACATGTTAACTAAGATTTTTTTTATTAAATTTTCATAGGGCCACTTTTCCCATGAAACTTGATGGATCAAACCTACTTCCGAAAGGAACAATCCATTTAATGTAATAATCATTCTGGGAATGTTTGAAGAGAATTTGTTGAAAACTATGGACTCTATTGTGTTTTCGAGGACTTTTTCAATCCAGTTTTAATCGGGCCCCTTTTTCCCGTGGTCCTTGACTGATCATACCAAATTTTGAAAGGAACAATTCTTTTGATGGTACAATCATTCTATGAAAGTTTGAAGTCAATCAGATGAAAACTGTGGACTCTAGAGTGTTAACAAAGATCTTTGAATTAAATTTTAATAAGGCCCCTTTTCCTATGTTTCTTGAGGAATCATATCCGATTCCAAAAGGTACAATCCTTATGATGGTACAATCATTCCTGCGAAAGTTTGAAGAGAATCTGTTGTAAATTGTTGGCTCTAGATTATTAATGAGAATTTTTTATTAAATATTTCAAAGTTTGAAGGGAATCCGATGAAAACTAATGACTCCAGAGTGTTATCAAGAATTAATTAAAAAATTCTTGATAAGGCCCCTTTTCCCCTGTTTAATGACAGATCAGACCCATTTTCGAAAGGAACGATCCTTATGATTGTACAATCATTCTGAGAAAGTTTGAAGAGAATCCGAAGAAAACTGTGGACTCTATCGTGTAAACGAAGATTTTTAATGGAGCTTTTAATTGAATTTTCATAAGGACCCTTTTCCAATGTTTCATACCAAATTTCAAAAGGAATGATCCTTATGTTGGTACAATCATTCTGTGAAAGTTTGAAGAGAATCCAATGAAAACTGTGGACTCTATCGCGTAAACGAGGATTTTTAATGGAATTCTTATTAAATTTTCATAAGGCCCCTTTTCCCATGTTTCTTGACGGATCATACCAAATTTCAAGAGGAACGATCCTTATGTTGGTACAATCATTCAGTGAAAGTTGAAAGAGAATCTGATGAGAACTGTGGACTCTATCGCATAAATGAGGATTTTTTAATTAAATTTCCATTAGGCCCCTTTTCCTGTGTTTCTTTACTGATCATACCCATTTTCGAAAGGAACGATCCTTATTCTGTGAAAGTTTGAAGAGAATCTGATGAAAACTGTGGACTCTATCGTGTAAACGAGGATTTTTAATTGAATTTTTAATTAAATTTTCATAAGGCCCCTTTTCCCGTGTTTCTTGATGGATCATACCCATTTTCGAAAGGAACGATCCTTATGATTGTACAATAATTCTGAGAAAGTTTGAAGAGAATCCGATGAAAACTATGGACTTTATCGCGTAAACGAGGATTTTTAATTGAATTTTTAATTAATTTTTCATAAGGCCCCTTTTCCCGTGTTTCTTGACGGATAATACCCATTTTCGAAAGGAACGATCCTTATGATGGTACAATCATTCTGTGAAAGTTTGAAGAGAATCCCATGAAAACTATGGACTTTATCGCGTTAACGAAGATTTTTTAATTAAGTTTTAATTAGGCCCCTTTTCCCATGTTTCTTGATGGATCTGACCTAATTTTGAAAGGAAAGATCCTTATGATGGTACAATCATTCTGTGAAAGTTTGAAGAGAATCCGATGAAAACTGTGGACTTTATTGCATAAACAAGGAAAAGTTTAACGGACGGACGAGGACGGACGGACGCACAGACAGACGCACAGACGCCGGACTGGAAAAAGCCATAGCTATAGCTCTAGTGGCCTTCGGCCAGTAGAGCTAAAAACTGCCTCGCCCTGCCACGCCAATATTTGGGCATAAATCAAAATTCTACAACAACTTTTGAAAAGGGTCACCAAAGGAACATTCATGCCAAGTTTGGTTGAAATTGGTCCAATGGTTACTGAGGAGAAGATGTTATAAGATTTCAAAGTCAAAAACTGCCACACCCTGACACGCCCATATTTGGGCAAAAATCAAAATTCCAACAACAACTTTTGAAAAGGGTCAGACAAGGAACATTCATGCCAAGTTTGGTTAAATTTGGCCAAATGGTTACTGAGGAGATGATGTTTAAAGATTTCAAAGACAAAAACTGCCACGCCCATATTTTGGCATTAATCAAAATTCTACAAACACCTTTTGAAAAGGGTCCCACAAGGAACATTCATACCAAATTTGGTTGAAATTGGCCCAATTGTTACTGAGGAGAAGATGTTTAAGAATTTCAAAGTAAAAAACTGCCGCGCCCTTCCTAGCCCATATTTGGGCGTCAATCAAAATTCTCGAACATCTTTTGAAAAGGGTCACCCAAGGAACAGTCATGCCAAGTTTGGTTGAAATTGGCCCTATGGTTACTGAGGAGAAGATGTTATAAGATTTCAAAGTCAAAAACTGCCACACCCTGACACGCCCATATTTGGGCGTGAAACAAAATTCTGCGAACAACTTTTGAAAAGGGTCACACAAGGAACATTCATGCCAAGTTTGCTAGAAATTGGCCCAATGGTTACTGAGGAGAAGATGTTTAAAGATTTCAAAGTCAAAAACTGCCACGCCCATAATTGGGCGTCGATCAAAATTTCGCGAACAACTTTTGAAAAGGGTCACACAAGGAACGATCATGCCAAGTTTGCTTGAAATTGGCCCAATGGCTACTGAGGAGAAGATGTTTAAAGATTTCAGTGTCCAAAAATGCCCCGCCCTGCCCATATTTGGGCATCAATCAAAATTACAAGAACAAATTTTTGAAAAAGGTCACCCAAGGAACATTTATGCAAAGTTTGTTTGAAATTGGCCAAATTTTTACTGAGGAGAAGATGTTTAAAGATTTCAAAAGTCAAAATCAACATCACTCTGCCATGCAAATATTTGGACATCAATCAAAATTACCGAACAATTTTTGAAAAGGGTCACCAAAGGTACATTCATGCAAAGTTTGGTGGGAATTGGCTTAATGGTTACTGAGAAGAAGATGTATAAAGATTTCAGTCAAAAACTGCCCCACCCCTCCATGCCCATATTTGGGCATCAATCAAAATTCTGCGAACAGCTTTTGAAAAGGGTCACCTAAGGAACATTCATACCAAGTTTGGTTGAAATTGGCATGATGGTTACTGAGGAGAAGATGTAAAGTCATAAACTTCCATGCCCTGCCACACCAATATTCTGTCATAAATCAAAATTCCGCGATCAAACGAAGGAGCATTCATACCAAGTTTGGTTGAAATTGGCCAAGTGGTTACTGAGGAGAAGATGTTTAAAGAATAGCTGACGCCTTCCGACGGACGATAAACAACAGACAAAGGGTGATCACAAAAGCTCACCTTGTGCACGTTGTGCACAGGTGAGCTACAAAGCTTTAGAAAACATTGTGGAAAATGGAGAAATTGCTCGTTACAAACAATTTCTTCTTGATCCACAATGCTTTTTATCATAAAGAATAAAAATTATTAAAATTCCATGAGCTACAAACTGCAGTCTGTAATTTTTTTGAATTTGGACCAACCTTAAATCTTGAAGTCTGGTAAGTTTGTTTTGTTTGAATGAGGTTTTATGCCGCTTTCAACAATCTTTCAGTTATAATCTGGCGGTTGGAACATCTAACAATGGAATCCTGGTATTTCTCACACCAGTACTACCATTACATCCTTTCCTAGCCTCCAGCTGCTATCCCACGTGGGTCTACGATTATCGACCCAATGGTGAGAGACAAATAGTCGGAAAGGAGTGCAGCTGTGGGGTTCGAACCTGGGACCTCTAGATTGACGCACTGACGTCTTGTAATGAGTTAAAAATAATATTTGGTTGCTGGAAGAAATACAAGAATTGTAGTTAGACTAGTATTTATTATACAAATAATCACATAGAAGTCCTTATGAATAAATTAAATGAAAAATTGATGAATGTGTGTTATATACGAGTAAACCCGTTCCAACACAGTGGAATTTTAGACAGGTCCAAATTGAAAGGAGCTTCAGACGACAATTTTAAGTTGATGGAATTGTAAATTTTTTTGTGTTTTTGGATAGAAAACATTGTGGATAATGAAGAAATTACTTGATCCAGCAATTTCTTCATTTTCCCCAATGTTTTCCAAAGCTTTTGTGTTGAGGGGCGTAAAAAGGAGGGATTGAGTGGGAATGGGTTAACCTATTATCAATGACCCTTTCTCATGCCCTGAAGAAGTACACACTGAAAATATTGTGAGTAAAGAAAAAATTGGTTGCAACAAGCAATTTATCTTTTTCTTACATTGTTATCTACCCTATTTGGCACTTATTTTCCATTTTCAGTGGAATTTGAGATGTCTTTTGCAATTTCTTTCAATTTCGACCAGTCTAAAGTTTTGCTGTCTGGTAATGGGTTGAGGAATATTTCTGTCAGCTTTATTAATTTCTAATGTAAATAGAACTGGGAGTCAAAAGGCTCCATATATCCTTCAATTGATGGATTGCCACTGTAAATAAACAAGAGCACTGCCTACGGGTGCCTACTCACAGCTGTTGGATGCTGGATAGTGGACAAAATGCATCTAGAGTTATAGAATTTTAATTCAGCATGACAGCATGACAATGGTTAAGTTTGAATAAGTATCTTACAAGAAAGATATAAATACATGGAATATATCATAGGGTCGGTGTTTTGCATGTATAGCTTTAAATGCAATTTCTATGCATTGCAATATCTAATAAATGTCTACCAACACTGTCTAAGTGTTCAGTAATATCCAAAAATGTCCTTTTTAATCTTTCAGAAAGTTCTTGACTGCCTCTGTATCAAAATTTGTGATGTCTAATCCAGTCGTACAATACTCCAACGTTTGTGTACATCCCATAGTTTCCAGTGTCACATCCTTTCCAATGAGAGATGATCCCAGTCTGATACCATATTTTGTAGTCTGTCATAATCATTGCACCACCGCTGCAGGTTTGCTAGAAAAAACAGAGAAAATAAAATGGTTCTGTTAACCAATTCCCACACAGTGATGCTTTTAGACACCCCCTAGACCTGTCTTAACCCATTACCACACTAAGACAAACTGGAATAATTGATATATGTCTTAACCCATTACCACACTAAGACAAACTGGAATAATTGATATAGCGGATAATGAACTGGTTATTTTTTTTATGAAAAAATTCTCATGAGAATGCATATTAAGGCGTTAATAAAACGAGTTTTTCTAACTTAAAACAACATATTCGAGTGAGAGATTTTTCTTATAAAAAATAACCAGTTGATAATTCTATTTATCATAATCGAAACAGTTTTATTTTTCAATTGTTACCTATTTATTTCAATCATATTCCTTATTCTCGGCATGGGGAACCGTGCGCATTAACATCCACAAATTTTTTTAACAATAATATCTGTTTGCAATCTTGGACTGCCTTTCCAAGTGGGCAGGGTTTAAAAGGAATTTTTAAGGGAAAGTCCGTATTTTAAGACACTTAGAGATTTGCAGTGTCAGGCACGTAAATAATTTGGGCGAAACATACTGTATCTAAGGGCGACAATCTTATCGTTGACCCGGCATATTTTGAACATCAATCTTTCTTTCAAGACTTGTACTTGAAAAGAATCATAGAATTGGCAGTCTTTGATCACTCAGTCTCCTGACTTGGGCGAATGAAGCAAGCTCATGCGGGTTAGGCATGAGTGTCTATCACTTTAACTGCAATATCATCAGTATTCGAGGTCAGTCATAATTTTGGATGCAACAGAATATTTTGAATTTGTTTGGGTCAATCAGTGATAACACAAACATCCAGGCTCATTATTGTTTAAAACCAGTTGTTAAGAATTGTTTGTTTGTTTGAATGGGGTTTTATGTCACTTTCAACGATCTTTCAGTTATATCACGGCTGGAGCACCTAACAATGGAATCCTGGTATTTCTCACACTAGTACTACCATTACATCCTTTCCTAGCCTCTAGCTTCAATCCCACATAGGTCTACGATTATCGACCCATTGGTGAGAGACAAATAGTTGGAAAGGATGAGTGCCGCCGTCGGGAATCAAACCCAGGACCTCTAGATTGACAGTCTGATGCGCTACCAACTGCACTATGACGGCTGCTCAGTTATTAACAAACAGGTTATTTGGTGTTTTAGTCATTTACATTAATTTCTTCTTATTTTACTGATTTTTGATTGATTTTTAGCCTTAGAAATTAAATGTAGGGTCACTGAGCTAGCTGGCCCTTTGGAAAAACAAGAGGGCCAGAGTGGCCCTAGAATTGCTCACCTGACTAATGTAAGATGATTCAAAATTTTGCCAACACTTTTGAAAAGGGTCACCCAAGGAACATTCATTTTGGTTTAGTTGAAACTGGCCCAATGGTTACTGAGGAGAAGATGTTTAAAAATTTTCAAAGTAAAAAAACTGCTCCGCCCTGCCACGCCCATATTTGGGCGTAAATCAAAATTCTGCAAACACCTTTTGAATAGGGTCACCAAAGGAACATTCATGCCAAGTTTGGTTGAAATTGGCCCAATGGTTACTGAGGAGAAGATATTTAAAGATTTCTAAACAAAAAAATGCCCCAACCTGCCACGCCCATATTTGGGCGTCAATCAAATTTCACAAACAGCTTTTGAAAAAGTTTCACCCAAGGAACATTCATGCCAAGTTTTGTTGAAATTTGCCAAATGCTTACTTAGGAGAAGATATTTGGTTGAAATGGCCCAATGGTTACTGAGGAGCAGATGTTTAAAGATTTCGAAAGTCAAAAACTGCCACGCCCTGCCACGCCCATATTTGGACATTATTAAAAAAACCGCGAACAACTTTTGAAAAGGGTGACCCAAGGAACATTCATGCCAAGTTTGGCTGAAATTGGCCCAATGGTTCCTGAGGAGAAGATGTTTAAAGATTTCTAAGTCAAAAACTGCCACGCCCTGCCACGCCCATATTTGGGCATCAATCAAAATTCCACGAACAACTTTTGTAAAGGGTCACCCAAGGAACATTCATATCAAATTTGGTTGAAATTGGCCCAATGGTTACTGAGGAGAAGATGTTTAAAGATTTCAAAGTCAAAAACTGCCACGCCCATATTTTGGGGTTAATCAAAATTCCACGAACAACTTTTGAGAAGGGTCACCCAAGGAACATTCCCACCAAGTTTGGTTGAATTCCGCCAGTTGTTACTGAGGAGAAGATGTTCAAAGAATTGTTGACGCCTTCCGACGCACGACGGACAAAAGGTGATACCAAAAGCTCACCTTGAGCACGTTGTGCTCAGGTGAGCTAAAAAGTAGTTTCCAATTTTTGGAGTGAAAGTTGTTATCACTAGTGATGATAACAAATTTATTACACTGGAAAATCCAAAGATTTTACAGCTAGTAATATAATAAAATGTAATTATCATTAACCAGAATACAAAATTTTAGACAAGTCCAAATTGAAAGAAGTTGCAGATGACAATTCAAAGTTTTAAAATCCTAAATTGCTAGTAACAAGCAATTTCTTCATTTTCCACATTGTTTTCTACCCAGAAAATTGAAATAATTATATTGTTGTCTACAACTCCTTTCAATTTGGACCAGTCTAAAATTTTACCATCTGGTAATGGGTAAGCAGTCAAAATATACTTACATAGACTCTGTTTTTTAATTTTTGGTGAACAACCGTCACAGTCTTCGGCTACACAAGTTTATGTGCCAGTGTCATCCTCCTCCACTGGAAAAAAATGAAGAAAAAATAATTGAGATTAAAGAGATGAAGATGTTTTCTTTTGTTATCATGGTGGTATGAAATAGAAAAATAGAAGAAAAAGCCAAGGACATACATACAGAAGCATAATTAGTTATTTCGTTTCACACCTCCATTTGAAGAAAAAATATTATCTTCATTTCTTATAATTAAATGACATCATTTAAAAAAAGAAAAACACAATTTTACAAATTTTGATACATTTTTGATGGAATATTTTGTGTGCAAAATAGCAACATGCTAAAATTTTGTTTATGGAGGTATGAATTTTTTGTTTCGCCTAATCAGAATGCTTGTTTTTAGCTCACCTGAGCACATAGTGCTCAAGTGAGCTATTGTGATCCCCTTTTGTCAGGCGTCCGTGCGTCGTGCATCGTCCGTCAACAATTTCTTTAAACAACATCTCCTCCCATACCGTTGGGCCAATTTGAACCAAATTTGGCAGAAATATTGCTTATTTGGTCCCCTTCAAAAATAGCTAAAAGAATTGAAATCCGTTAAAAACTCTAGTTGCCATGGTAACAAAAGTGAAATTTTAAAATAATCTTTAAAAATCTTCTCCTCCTGACCAAGATGGCATAGAGCCTTGATATTTTGCATGAAGCATCAGTATATTGACCTCTTTCAAAATAGCAAAAATCATGATCCTCAGGTCCCAAGGGGCGGAGCCTCAGGGGGGTGGGGGGGTTATACAGAAATAAAGAACGATTTTTTTAAATGACATCTCCTCCCAAACCACTGGGCCAATTTGAACCAAATATGGCAGAAATACTGGTATTGCTTATTTGGTCCCTTTCAAAAATAGCTAAAAGAATTGAAATCTGTTAAAACTCTGGTTGCCATTGCAACAAAAGTGAAATTTTAAAATAATTTTTAAAAATTTTCGCCTCCTGATCCAGAAGGCGTAGAGCCTTGATATTTTGCATGAAGCATCAGTATATTGACCTCTTTCAAAATAGCTAAAATCATAGTCCTCGGGTCCCCAGGAGCGGAGCCCCAGTGGGGGGGTGGTATATAGAAATAAAGAACGTTTTTTTAAATGACATCTCCTCCCAAACCACTGGGCCAATTTGAGCCAAATTTGGCGGAAATAATGCTTAGGTGGTCCCCTTAAAAATAACCTTAAAAAATTGAAATCCATTAAAAACTCTGGTTGCCATGGCAACAAAAGTTAAATTTTATAACAAATTTTAAAAATCTTCTCCTCCTGACCCAGAAGGCGTAGAGCCTTGATATTTTGCATGAAGCATCAGTATATTGACTTCTTTCTAAATAGCTAAAATCATGATCCTCAGGTCCCCAGGGGCAGAGCCCCGGGGGGGGGGGTTAGATTAAAATAAAAAAAGATTTTTTCAAAAGACATCTCCTCCCAAACCACTGGACTAATTTGAACCAAATTTGGCGGAAATATTGCTTAGGTGGTCCCCTTCAAAAAAAACTAAATAAATTGAAATCCATTAAAAACTCTGGTTGCCATGGCAACAAAAGTTTAATTTTATAACAATTTTTAAAAATCTTCTCCTCCTGACCCAGAAGGCATAGAGCCTTGATATTTTGCATGAAGCATCAGTATATTGACTTCTTTCTAAATAGCTAAAATCATGATCCTCAGGTCCCCAGGGGCAGAGCCCCGGGGGGGGGGGGGTTAAATAAAAATAAAGAAAGATTTTTTCAAATGACATCTCCTCCCAAACCACTGGGCTAATTTGAACCAAATTTGGCGGAAATATTGCTTAGGTGGTCCCCTTCAAAAAAAACTAAAATAATTGAAATCCATTAAAAACTCTGGTTGCCATGGCAACAAAAGTTAGATTTGATAATAATTTTTAAAAATCTTTTCCTCCTGACCCAGAAGGCGTAGAGCCTTGATATTTTGCATAAAGCATCAGTATATTGACCTCTTTCAAAATAGCTAAAATCATGATCCTCAGGTCCCCAGGGGCGGAGCCCCAGGGGGGGGGGTGGGTTTAAATAGAAATAAAGTTTAAATAGAAATAAAGAACGTTTTTTCAAATGACATCTCCTCCCAAACCACTGGGCCAATTTGAACCAAATTTTGCAGAAATGTTGCTTAGGTGGTCCTCTTCAAAAATAGCTAAAAGAATTGAAATCTGTTAAAACTCTGGTTGCCTTGGCAACAAAAGTGAAATTTAAAATAATCTTTAAAAAACTTCTCCTCCTGACCCAGAAGGCATGGAGCCTTGATATTTTACATGAAGCATCAGTATATTGACCTCTTTCAAAATAGCTAAAATCATAGTCCTCGGGTCCCCAGGAGCGGAGCCCCAGTGGGGGGGGTATATAGAAATAAAGAACGTTTTTTTAAATGACATCTCCTCCCAAACCACTGGGCCAATTTGAGCCAAATTTGGCGGAAATAATGCTTAGGTGGTCCCCTTAAAAATAACCTTAAAAAATTGAAATCCATTAAAAACTCTGGTTGCCATGGCAACAAAAGTTAAATTTTATAACAATTTTTAAAAATCTTCTCCTCCTGACCCAGAAGGCGTAGAGCCTTGATATTTTGCATGAAGCATCAGTATATTGACTTCTTTTTAAATAGCTAAAATCATGATCCTCAGGTCCCCAGGGGCAGAGCCCCGGGGGGGGGGGGGGGTTAGATAAAAATAAAAAAATTTTTTCAAAAGACATCTCCTCCCAAACCACTGGACTAATTTGAACCAAATTTGGCGGAAATATTGCTTAGGTGGTCCCCTTCAAAAAAAACTAAATAAATTGAAATCCATTAAAAACTCTGGTTGCCATGGCAACAAAAGTTTAATTTTATAACAATTTTTAAAAATCTTCTCCTCCTGACCCAGAAGGCGTAGAGCCTTGATATTTTGCATGAAGCATCAGTATATTGACTTCTTTCTAAATAGCTAAAATCATGATCCTCAGGTCCCCAGGGGCAGAGCCCCCGGGGGGGGGGGGGGGTTAAATAGAAATAAAGAAAGATTTTTTCAAATGACATCTCCTCCCAAACCACTGGGCTAATTTGAACCAAATTTGGCGGAAATATTGCTTAGGTGGTCCCCTTCAAAAAAAACTAAAATAATTGAAATCCATTAAAAACTCTGGTTGCCATGGCAACAAAAGTTAGATTTGATAATAATTTTTAAAAATCTTTTCCTCCTGACCCAGAAGGCGTAGAGCCTTGATATTTTGCATAAAGCATCAGTATATTGACCTCTTTCAAAATAGCTAAAATCATGATCCTCAGGTCCCCAGGGGCGGAGCCCCAGGGGGGGGGGGGGGTTAAATAGAAATAAAGTTTAAATAGAAATAAAGAACGTTTTTTTCAAATGACATCTCCTCCCAAACCACTGGGCCAATTTGAACCAATTTTGCAGAAATGTTGCTTAGGTGGTCCTCTTCAAAAATAGCTAAAAGAATTGAAATCTGTTAAAACTCTGGTTGCCTTGGCAACAAAAGTGAAATTTAAAATAATCTTTAAAAAACTTCTCCTCCTGACCCAGAAGGCATGGAGCCTTGATATTTTGCATGAAGCATCAGTATATTGACCTCTTTCAAAATAGCTAAAATTATGATCCTCAGGTCCCCAGGGGCGGAGCCCTGTGGGGGGGGGGGTTATATAGAAATAAAGAACGATTTTTTAAATGACATCTCCTCCCAAACCACTTGGCTGATTTGAACCAAATTTGGCAGAAATGTTCCTTAGGTAGTCCCCCTTAAAAGTAGCTAAAAGAATTGAAACTGCGTGAAAACTCTGGTTGTCATGGCAACAAAAGTGAAATTTCAAAATAATCTTTAAGGATCTTCTCCTCCTGACCCAGAAGGTGTAGAGCCTTTATATTTTGCATGAAGCATCAATATATTGATCTCTTACAAAATAGCTAAAATCATGATCCTCGGGTCTACAGGGGGGGGGGGGGGGGTTATAGGCATGAAGCATCAATTCACAGACTTCTTTCTTATTTCTGAAATTATAACCCATGGAAAAAGTTTTTTCCTTCTTACAAATCAGCAATAAAGCCTTGGAATTTGTAATTTAGACTTTTGGATACCCAGGTTCATAGTCTTTATATGTAATTGTGGCCCACTTGTTTCATAATCCTAACCTTAACATGAAATTAGACTTTTGAAAGAAAAAGAGCCTTTATCTCAGGTGAGCGCCTTAGGGCCAACGGCCCTCTTGTTTAGAAATGAAACTTACAATAAAATCATAACATTATGACAATAAATGAGAGATATTGCTTGTTATGAGCTTTCTTGTATTATCTTTATCTCTTGAATAAATATCTTCAAATAGAGAAAGTCGACACTTAAATTATATCCAGGAAAACTTCAACATGTGATCAATGTATTCATAAACTTTCAGTACAAGTGAAGCAAAGCTAAAGAAGAAATTCACAATATGTACTAAAGTGAATGTGTAGAAAGAGAAGAATTTGTGAAATTTCAAGGGGAGAAATTTCTTTTACATGCGAGATTTGGCACTCCATAATTATGTATTGCAAATCTCAACATACAATCAAAGCATCTTTTACAGTTTCCTTACAACTGATGCAAATCTGAAGACAAATCTACTAGTAAATGCATACATAGGGTAAAAGTGTCTAATTTCAAGGAAGAAGAAGTCTTTTTACAGGGAAAGTTGAAACTTCAAAATTGATCAATGTACTTTCAAGTTTCAGCATGCTTGATGTAAAACTGATTTTGCAACACACAGTAACAGTATTTTGAACACAGAAAAATGGGTGGATAGATAGGCAATAGTAACCCCTGGAAACACCTGGATGCTTTGCTGTCTAAAACCAAGAAGGCCAGTGGCCCTGGCTCTTATCTGAGATAAGACTCTTTTTCTACTTAGGCCCAATCACCCTGTGGCCCTGAAATTTTAGCAATTTTGAAAGACATCAATGAACTGATGCTTCATGCAAAAAATCATGATTCTTTAACTTCTGAAACAGGAGGAGGTATTTGATTAAAGTTTTTTTGCTGTCATGGCAACCAGAGCTTTCAACTTATTTCATTTCTTTTGTTGCTATTGGTCCAGTGATTTGGAATGAGATGCTTTTTTAAAAATCCTTCTTTATCTCAAAATAAGCCAAATCCCTCCTGGGGCTCAACCCCTGTGGACCTGAGGGAAATGATGCTTCATGATGCTGATGCTTCATGCAAAATATCAAGGTTCTAGGACTTCTGGGTCAAAGAAGAATATTTCTAAAGATTATTTGAAAATGTCGCTTTTGTTGCCATAGTAACCAGAGTTTTTAATGGATTTCAATTCTTTATGTAATTTTTACAAGGCACCATGGCACCTAAGGAACACCTCTGCAAAATTGGGTTGAAATTGGCCAAGTGGTTAGGGAAGAGATGTTGTTTTAAGAATTCTTTATTTCTATATGAGCCTCAACCGCTCTGAAGCACCGCCCCTGAAGGCCTGAGGTGATGATTTGAACAATTCTGAAAGAGATCAATATACTGATACTGCATGCAAAATATCAAGGTTCTACACCTTCTGGACCAGCAGGAGATAATTTTTAAAGATTTTTTTTTAAATTTCAGTTTTGTTGCCATAGTAACCTGAGTTTTGAATGGTTTCAGTTCTTTCAGCAGTTTTCAAAGGGCACCATCTAAGGAACATTTTATACCAAATTTGGGTGAAATTGACCCGCTGGTTTGGCAAGAGGTGTTATCCAAATATCCTTTAAATCAATATGATATAAGCACCTTCATCCCCTGCTCCACCCCTGAGGACCTGAAGGTGATGATTTTAGTAATTCTAAAAGAGGTCAATGTACTGATGCTACATTCAAAATAGCATGGCTGCAATTTTCAAGGGGCACCACCTGGTTGAAAGAGGCCTAGTGGTTTTAGAGGAGATGTAGTTTTAAAAATCTTTATTTATGAATAAGCACAGACACCCCAAGGGTCCACCCCTGGAAACCCTAGCATGACGATTTTAGCAATTTTAAAAGAGGTCAATTTACTGATGCTTCATGCAAAATATCGAGGTTCTAGGACTTCTTGATCAGGAGGAGATTTTTTCTTTTCATTATTGGGACAGAAAATATGCTCAAATACATTTTTAATGGATATTCATAAAATTTCTTGACCTAAGTGAAGGAATTACCAATTTATACAAAGACACAAAAAATATACAATTTATATTTTACCCAAAGGCTTGGTTCCATATTTCAGTTTAATCCTCTTCCTTCAAACTGTTATCACTGTAGAAGTAGACATCCAGCTTAGCTGTTCTTGATATGTATGCAAACTGCCCCCACCCACAAAATTTGGTTTCATCTTCCTGATCAACAATTCTCTCAAAATCAAACCTGAAATAACCTAAAAGGCCAATCACCTATCTCAGCCCTATTATTAAACAATCAAACAAGGTAGAAGGCCTTTCAAAGTGTTTCAATTACAAATTGGTCCTCCAGACACACTGCAGCCACAAAACTTCTTTGTTCCTTTGACCGCAGTAAAATCCTGAGATTTTATGAAGTGATTGAAGATGGGCAAGAACTTACCAGAGAGTCTCAAAACATCCTCAATACATATCAATTTCTTTATTCACACCCATCTTAGCCCACTTATGAAAAAATTGAATATGGTAGAATGGTTTGAAAAGATTATGAAATACTAAATGGTTCCCCAGCTGTATCACAGTCTGCTATTTTAACTTTTTGTAGTTCAATCAAATCAAAGCCTTGAAAAAATATATTGAAATGAAAGAAGATGCACGAGAATAATTCCTGATTTTAATGCTAAAGCCAAAATTTTAACCTAGCTCAGGAAATTGCCTGTCATTTGGTTATTTTCTTTACTAACACCATTCTCAGAAATAAGAAAATTAAACAGACTAGAATGCCTTTCAAAGATTTTCAAATTAAAAGTTGACCTAGTAAAAATTTAACCTAGTCATGAGTGATTTAAATAAGGTAGAATGGTTTGAAAAGATTATGAAATACAATTTTGTCAACTTGCCATGTCCTGATTTCTATTTAAACATTTTTTCAATCTACAAGAAAAATAAGCCTTGAAAATATAAATTGAAATCAAAGAAGATGCATGAGAATATTTACTTATTTTAACGCTAAAGCCTCAAATTTTAACCAAGGCCGGGAAAAAGCCTCTGATTTAGCTATGTTCTTGACTTACACCTATCTCAGCCCTGTGATGAGAAATTTTAACAAGGAAGAAAGCCTTTCAAAGTTTGTCAATTATTAATTAGTGCCTCAGACACATCCCAGTCACCTTACTTCATTGTTTCTATTTTTTTTTTACAAAAAAAGCCCTGAAGTATTATATAAAATGATTGAAGATGCCTATTAACATGTCCTTATCCTAACCATGCCTTCCAATTAAGTCTCAAACTCACTGGCCACTTACCAATTTCTTTATTTTTACCCATCTTAACCTAGTCATGAGTGATTTAAATAAGGTAGAATGGTTTGAAAAGTTATTAAATACAAATTGGTCCCCTTGATGTGTCCTGACTCGGATTTTAACATTTTTCAATTTACCAAAAAAAAGCCTTGAAAATATTAATTGAAATCAAAGAAGATGCCTAAGAATATTACCTGATTTTTATGCTAAAGCCTGAATTTTTACCTAACCTGGGAAAACACCTGTCATTTAGATTTATTCTTGAGTAACATCATTCTCATTTATGAAAAAATTAAACTGGGTAGAATGCTTTTCAAAGATTTTCAATTACAAATAGGTCCCCCAAACACACCCCAGTCACCTACATTTTCTGTTCCTTTTTATGAGGAATTAGCCCTGAAATTTTGTATACAATGATTGAAGAGGCCTTATAACATGTCCTTATCCTAATCTTGCCTGCCACTTAAGTTTCAAAACTCACTGGCCACTAACCAATTTCTTTATTTGTACCCATCTTAACCTAGTCATGAGTGATTTAAATAAGGTAGAATGGTTTGAAAAGATTATGAAATACAATTTTGTCAACTTGCCATGTCCTGATTTCTATTTAAACTTTTTTCAATCTACAAGAAAAAAAAAGCCTTGAAAATATAGATTGAAATCAAAGAAGATGCATGAAAATATCCTTTTTAGCTCACCTGAGCACGTAGTGCTCAAGTGAGCTATTGTGATCGCCTTTCGTCCGGCGTCCGTCCGTCGTCCGTCGTGCGTCGTGCGTCGTGCGTCGTGCGTCGTCCGTCAACAATTTCTTTAAACGACATCTCCTCCCAAACCACTGGGCCAATTTGAACCAAATTTGGCAGAAATGTTCTTTAGATGGTCCCCTTCAAAAATAGCTAAAAGAATTGAAATCCGTTGAAAACTCTGGTTGCCATGGCAACAAAAGTGAAATTTTAAAATAATCTTTAAAAATCTTCTTCTCCTGACCCAGAAGGCGTAGAGCCTTGATATTTTGCATGAAGCATCAGTATATTGACCTCTTTCAAAATAGCTAAAATCATGATCCTCGGGTCCCCAGGGGCGGAGCCCCAGGGGGGTGGGGTTTATATAGAAATAAAGAACGATTTTTTAAATGACATCTCCTCCCAAACCATTGGGCCAATTTGAACCAAATTTGGCAGAAATGTTCCTTAGGTGGTCCCCTTCAAAAATAGCTAAAAGAATTGAAATCCATTAAAAACTCTTGTTGCCATGGCAACAAAAGTGAAATTTTAAAATAATCTTTAAAAATCTTCTCCTCCTGACCCAGAAGGCGTAGAGCCTTGATATTTTGCATGAAGCATCAGTATATTGACCTCTTTCAAAATAGCTAAAATCATGATCCTCGGGTCCCCAGGGGCGGAGCCCCAGGGGGGTGGGGTTTATATAGAAATAAAGAACGATTTTTTAAATGACATCTCCTCCCAAACCACTGGGCCAATTTGAACCAAATTTGGCAGAAATGTTCCTTAGGTGGTCCCCTTCAAAAATAGCTAAAAGAATTGAAATCCATTAAAAACTCTGGTTGCCATGGCAACAAAAGTAAAATTTAAGATAATCTTTAAAAATCTTCTCCTCCTGACCCAGAAGACGTAGAGCCTTGATATTTTGCATGAAGCATCAGTATATTGACCTCTTTCAAAATAGCTAAAATCAGGATCTTCGGGTTCCCAGGGGCAGAGCCCTGGGGGGGGGGGGGGGTTATAGGCAATAAGCATCAGTTCACAGACTTCTTTCTTATTTCTTAAATTATAACCCATGGAAAAAGTTTTTTCCTTCTTTCAAATCAGCACTAAAGCCTTGGAATTTGTAATTTAGACTTGGATCCCCAAGTTCATAGTGTTTATATGTAATTGTGGCCCACTTGTTTCATAATCCTAACCTTAACATGAAAATAGACTGTTAAAAGAAAAAGAGCCTTTATCTCAGGTGAGCGCCCCAGGGCCAACGGCCCTCTTGTTTTAAGGTTTTAACGCTAAAGCCTCAAATTTTAACCAAGGCCGGGAAAAAGCCTCTAATTTAGCTATGTTCTTGACTGACACCTATCTCAGCCCTATGATGAGAAATTTTAACAAGGAAGATAGCCTTTCAAAGTTTGTCAATTATTAATTAGTGCCTCAGACACATCCCGGTCACCTTACTTCATCGTTTCTTTTTTTTTTTTTTACAAAAAAAGCCCTGAAGTATTATATAAAATGATTGAAGAGGCCTTATAACATGTCCTTATCCTAACGATGCCTGCCACTTAAGTTTCAAACTCACTGGCCACTTACAAATTTCTTTATTTGTACCCATCTTAACCTAGTCATGAGTGATTTAAATAAGGTAGAATGGTTTGAAATTTTGTGGTTTGAAAAGATTATGAAATACAATTTTGTCAACTTGCCATGTCCTGATTTCTATTGAAACTTTTTTTCAATCTACAAGAAAAAAAAGCCTTGAAAAAATAAATTGAAATTTAAGAAGATGCATGAGAATATTTACTTATTTTAACGCTAAAGCCTCAAATTTTAACCAAGGCCAGGAAAAAGCCTCTAATTTAGCTATGTTCTTGACTAACACCTATCTCAGCCCTATGATGAGAAATTTTAACAAGGAAGATAGCCTTTCAAAGTTTGTCAATTGTTAATAAGTGCCTCAGACACATCCCGGTTACCTAACTTCATAGTTTATATATTTTTTACAAAAAAAGCCCTGAAGTATTATATAAAATGATTGAAAATGCCTAAAAACATTTCCTCATCCTAACCATGCCTGCCACTTAAGTCTCAAACTCACTGGCCACTTACCAATTTCTTTATTTTTACCAATCTTAACCTAGTCATGAGTGATTTTAATAAGGTAGAATGGTTTGAAAAGTTATTAAATACAAATTGGTCCCCTTGCTGTGTCCTGACTTGGATTTTAACATTTTTCAATTTACCGAAAAAAAGCCTTGAAAATATTAATTGAAATCAAAGAAGATGCCTAAGAATATTACCTGATTTTTATGCTAAAGCCTGAATTTTTACCTAACCTGGGAAAACACCTGTCATTTAGATTTATTCTTGAGTAACATCATTCTCATTTATGAAAAAATTAAACTGGGTAGAATGCTTTTCAAAGATTTTCAATTACAAATAGGTCCCCCAAACACACCCCAGTCACCTACATTTTCTGTTCCTTTTTCTGAGGAATTAGCCCTGAAATTTTGTATACAATGATTGAAGAGGCCTTATAACATGTCCTTATCCTAATCTTGCCTGCCACTTAAGTTTCAAAACTCACTGGCCACTAACCAATTTCTTTATTTGTACCCATCTTAACCTAGTCATGAGTGATTTAAATAAGGTAGAATGGTTTGAAAAGATTATGAAATACAATTTTGTCAACTTGCCATGTCCTGATTTCTATTTAAACATTTTTTCAATCTACAAGAAAAAAAAGCTGCGAAAATATAGATTGAAATCAAAGAAGATGCATGAGAATATTTACTTTTTTTAAGGTTTTAACGCTAAAGCCTCAAATTTTAACCAAGGCCGGGAAAAAGCCTCTAATTTAGCTATGTTCTTGACTTACACCTATCTCAGCCCTGTGATGAGAAATTTTAACAAGGAAGATAGCCTTTCAAAGTTTGTCAATTATTAATTAGTGCCTCAGACACATCCCGGTCACCTAACTTCATTGTTTATATATTTTTTACAAAAAAAGCCCTGAAGTATTATATAAAATGATTGAAGATGCCTAAAAACATGTCCTTATCCTAACGATGCCTGCCACTTAAGTCTCAAACTCACTGGCCACTTACCAATTTCTTTATTTTTACCAATCTTAACCTAGTCATGAGTGATTTTAATAAGGTAGAATGGTTTGAAAAGTTATTAAATACAAATTGGTCCCCTTGCTGTGTCCTGATTCGGATTTTAACATTTTTCAATTTACCGAAAAAAGCCTTGAAAATATTAATTGAAATCAAAGAAGATGCCTAAGAATATTTCCTGATTTTTATGCTAAGGCCTGAATTTTTACCTAACCTGGGAAAACACCTGTTATTTAGATTTATTCTTGAGTAACATCATTCTCATTTATGAAAAAATTAAACTGGGTAGAATTCTTTTCAAAGATTTTCAATTACAAATAGGTCCCCCAAACACACCCCAGTCACCTACATTTTCTGTTCCTTTTTATGACGAATTAGCCCTGAAATTTTGTATACAATGATTGAAGAGGCCTTATAACATGTCCTTATCCTAATCTTGCCTGCCACTTAAGTTTCAAAACTCACTGGCCACTAACCAATTTCTTTATTTTTACCCATTTTAACCTAGTCATGAGTGATTTAAATAAGGTAGAATGGTTTGAAAAGATTATGAAATACAATTTTGTCAACTTGCCATGTCCTGATTTCTATTGAAACTTTTTTTCAATCTACAAGAAAAAAAAAGCCTTGAAAAAATAGATTGAAATCAAAGAAGATGCATGAGAATATTTACTTATTTTAACACTAAAGCCTCAAATTTTAACCAAGGCTGGGAAAAACCCTCTAATTTAGCTATGTTCTTGACTTACACCTATCTCAGCCCTGTGATGAGAAATTTTAACAAGGAAGAAAGCCTTCCAAAGTTTGTCATTTATTAATTAGTGCCCCAGACAGACCCCGGTCAACTAACTTCATCGTTTCTATTTTTTTTTTACAAAAAAAGCCCTGAAGTATTATATAAAATGATTGAAGATGCCTAAAAACATGTCCTTATCCTAACCATGCCTGCCACTTAAGTTTCAAAACTCACTGGCTACTAACCAATTTCTTTATTTGTACCCATCTTAACCTAGTCATGAGTGATTTAAATAAGGTAGAATGGTTTGAAAAGTTATTAAATACAAATTGGTCCCCTTGCTGTGACCTGACTCAGATTTTAACATTTTTCAATTTACCGAAAAAAAGCCTTGAAAATATTAATTGAAATCAAAGAAGATGCCTAAGAATATTACCTGATTTTTATGCTAAAGCCTGAATTTTTACCTAACCTGGGAAAACACCTGTCATTTAGATTTATTCTTGAGTAACATCATTCTCATTTATGAAAAATTTAAACTGGGTAGAATGCTTTTCAAAGATTTTCAATTACAAATAGGTCCCCCAAACACACCCCAGTCACCTACATTTTCTGTTCCTTTTTATGAGGAATTAGCCCTGAAATTTTGTATACAATGATTGAAGAGGCCTTATAACATGTCCTTATCCTAATCTTGCCTGCCACTTAAGTTTCAAAACTCACTGGCCACTAACCAATTTCTTTATTTTTACCCATTTTAACCTAGTCATGAGTGATTTAAATAAGGTAGAATGGTTTGAAAAGATTATGAAATACAATTTTGTCAACTTGCCATGTCCTGATTTCTATTGAAACTTTTTTTCAATCTACAAGAAAAAAAAGCCTTGAAAAAATAAATTGAAATCAAAGAAGATGCATGAGAATATTTACTTTTTTTAACGCTAAAGCCTCAAATTTTAACCAAGGCCGGGGAAAAGCCTCTAATTTAGCTATGTTCTTGACTTACACCTTTCTCAGCCCTGTGATGAGAGATTTTAACAAGGAAAAAAGCCTTTCAAAGTTTGTCAATTATTAATTAGTGCCTCAGAAAGATCCCGGTCAACTAACTTCATCGTTTCTATTTTTTTTTTAAAAAAAAATCCCTGAAGTATTATTTAAAATGATTGAAGATGCCTAATAACATGTCCTTATCGTAACGATGCCTGCCACTTAAGTTTCAAACTCACTGGCCACTTACAAATTTCTGTATTTTTACCCATCTTAACCTAGTCATGAGTGATTTAAATAAGGTAGAATGGTTTGAAAAGTTATTAAATACAAATTGGTCCCCTTGCTGTGTCCTGACTCGGATTTTAACATTTTTCAATTTACCGAAAAAAAGCCTTGAAAATATTAATTGAAATCAAAGAAGATGCCTAAGAATATTACCTGATTTTTATGCTAAAGCCTGAATGTTTACCTAACCTGGGAAAACACCTGTCATTTAGATTTATTCTTGAGTAACATCATTCTCATTTATGAAAAAATTAAACTGGATAGAATGCTTTTCAAAGATTTTCAATTACAAATAGGTCACCCAAACACACCCCAGTCACCTACATTTTCTGTTCCTTTTTATGAGGAATTAGCCCTGAAATTTTGTATACAATGATTGAAGAGGCCTTATAACATGTCCTTATCCTAATCTTGCCTGCGACTTAAGTTTCAAAACTCACTGGCCACTAACCAATTTCTTTATTTGTACCCATCTTAACCTAGTCATGAGTGATTTAAATAAGGTAGAATGGTTTGAAAAGATTATGAAATACAATTTTGTCAACTTGCCATGTCCTGATTTCTATTTAAACATTTTTTCAATCTACAAGAAAAAAAAGCCTTGAAAAAATATAGATTGAAATCAAAGAAGATGTATGAGAATATTTACTTTTTGTAAGGTTTTAACGCTAAAGCCTCAAATTTTAACCAAGGCCGGGAAAAAGCCTCTAATTTAGCTATGTTCTTGACTTACACCTATCTCAGCCCTATGATGAGAAATTTTAACAAGTAAGATATCCTTTCAAAGTTTGTCAATTATTAATTAGTGCCTCAGACACATCCCGGTCACCTAACTTCATCATTATATATTTTTGACAAAAAAAGCCCTGAAGTATTATATAAAATGATTGAAGATGCCTAAAAACATGTCCTTATCCTAACCATGCCTGCCATTTAAGTCTCAAACTCACTGGCTACTTACCAATTTCTTTATTTTTACCCATCTTAACCTAGTCATGAGTGATTTAAATAAGGTAGAATGGTTTGAAAAGTTATTAAATACAAATTGGTCCCCTTGCTGTGTCCTGACTCGGATTTTAACATTTTTCAATTTACCGAAAAAAAAAGCCTTGAAAATATAGATTGAAATCAAAGAAGATGCATGAGAATATTTACTTTTTGTAAGGTTTTAACGCTAAAGCCTCAAATTTTAACCAAGGCCGGGAAAAAGCCTCTAATTTAGCTATGTTCTTGACTTACACCTATCACAGCCCTGTGATGAGAAATTTTAACAAGGAAGATAGCCTTTCAAAGTTTGTCAATTACTAATTAGTGCCTCAGACGCATCCTGGTGAACTAACTTCATCGTTTCTTTTTTTTTTTACAAAAAAAGCCCTGAAGTATTATATAAAATGATTGAAGATGCCAAAAACATGTCCTTATCCTAACCATGCCTGCCACTTAAGTTTCAAACTCACTGGCCACTTACCAATTTCTTTATTTTTACCCATCTTAACCTAGTCATGAGTGATTTAAATAAGGTAGAATGGTTTGAAAAGTTATTTAATACAAATTGGTCCCCTTGCTGTGTCCTAACTCGGATTTTAACATTTTTCAATTTACCGAAAAAAAGCCTTGAAAATATTAATTGAAATCAAAGAAGATGCCTAAGAATATTACTTGATTTTTATGCTAAAGCCTGAATTTTTACCTAACCTGGGAAAACACCTGTCATTTAGATTTATTCTTGAGTAACATCATTCTCATTTATGAAAAAATTAAACTGGGTAGAATGCTTTTCAAAGATTTTCAATTACAAATAGGTCCCCCAAACACACCCCAGTCATCTACATTTTCTTTTCCTTTTTATGAGGAATTAGCCCTGAAATTTTGTATACAATGATTGAAGAGGCCTTATAACATGTCCTTATCCTAATCTTGCCTGCCACTTAAGTTTCAAAACTCACTGGCCACTAACCAATTTCTTAATTTGTACCCATCTTAACCTAGTCATGAGTGATTTAAATAAGGTAGAATGGTTTGAAAAGATTATGAAATACAATTTTGTCAACTTGCAATGTCCTGATTTCTATTTAAACTTTTTTTCAATCTAAAAGAAAAAAAAGCCTTGAAAAAATAAATTGAAATCAAAGAAGATGCATGAGAATATTTACTTTTTTTAAGGTTTTAACGCTAAAGCCTGGAAATTTTAACAAAGGCCGGGAAAAAGCCTCTAATTTAGCTATGTTCTTGACTTACACCTATCTCAGCCCTGTGATGAGAAAAAATAACAAGGAAGAAAGCCTTTCAAAGTTCGTCAATTATTAATTAGTGCCTCAGACAGATCCTGGTCAACTAACTTCATGGTTTCTAATTTTTTTTTTACAAAAAAAGCCCTGAAGTATTATATAAAATGATTGAAGATGCCTAATAACATGTCCTTATCCTAACGATGCCTGCCACTTAAGTTTCAAACTCACTGGCCACTTACAAATTTCTTTATTTTTACCCATCTTAACCTAGTCATGAGTGATTTAAATAAGGTAGAATGGTTTGAAAAGTTATTAAATACAAATTGGTCCCCTTGCTGTGTCCTGACTCGGATTTTAACATTTTTCAATTTACCGGAAAAAAGCCTTGAAAATATTAATTGAAATCAAAGAAGATGCCTAAGAATATTACCTGATTTTTATGCTAGAGCCTGAATTTTTACCTAACCTGGGAAAACACCTGTCATTTAGATTTATTCTTGAGTAACATCATTCTCATTTATGAAAAAATTAAACTGGGTAGAATGCTTTTAAACGATTTTCAATTACAAATAGGTCCCCCAAACACACCCCAGTCACCTACATTTTCTGCTCCTTTTTATGAGGAATTAGCCCTGAAATTTTGTATACAATGATTGAAGAGGCCTTATAACATGTCCTTATCCTAATCTTGCCTGCCACTTAAGTTTCAAAACTCACTGGCCACAAACCAATTTCTTTATTTGTACCCATCTTAACCTAGTCATGAGTGATTTAAATAAGGTAGAATGGTTTGAAAAGATTATGAAATACAATTTTGTCAACTTGCCATGTCCTGATTACTATTTAAACATTTTTTCAATACACAAGAAAAAAAAGCCTTGAAAATATAGATTGAAATCAAAGAAGATGCATGAGAATATTTACTTTTTTAAGGTTTTAACGCTAAAGCCTCAAATTTTATCCAAGGCCGGGAAAAAGCCTCTAATTTAGCTATGTTCTTGACTTACACCTATCTCAGCCCTGTGATGAGAAATTTTAACAAGGAAGATAGCCTTTCAAAGTTTGTCAATTATTAATTAGTGCCTCAGACACATCCAGGTCACCTAACTTCATCGTTTATATATTTTTTACAAAAAAAGCCCTGAAGTATTATATAAAATGATTGAAGATGCCTAAAAACATGTCCTTATCCTAACCATGCCTACCACTTAAATCTCAAACACACTGGTCACTTACCAATTTCTTTATTTTTACCCATCTTAACCTAGTCATGAGTGATTTAAATAAGGTAGAATGGTTTGAAAAGATTATGAAATACAGTTTTGTCAACTTGCCATGTCCTGATTTCTATTTAAACATTTTTTTAATCTACAAGAAAAAAAAGCCTTGAAAAAATAAATTGAAATCAAAGAAGATGCATGAGAATATTTACTTATTTTAACGCTAAAGCCTCAAATTTTAACCAAGGCCGGGAAAAGCCTCTAATTTAGCTATGTTCTTGACTTACACCTATCTCAGCCCTATGATGAGAAATTTTAACAAGGAAGATAGCCTTTCAAAGTTTGTCAATTATTAGTTAGTGCCTCAGACACATCCCGGTCACCTAACTTCATCGTTTATATATTTTTTACAAAAAAAGCCCTGAAGTATTATATAAGATGATTGAAGATGCCTAAAAACATGTCCTTATCCTAACAATGCCTGCCACTTGCGTCTCAAACTCACTGGCCACTTACCAATTTCTTTATTTTTACCCATCTTAACCTAGTCATGAGTGATTTAAATAAGGTAGAATGGTTTGAAAAGTTATAGACAAATTGGTCCCCTTGCTGTGTCCTGACTCGGATTTTAACATTTTTCAATTTACCGAAAAAAAGCCTTGAAAATATTAATTGAAATCAAAGAAGATGCCTAAGAATATTACCTGATTTTTATGCTAAAGCCTGAATTTTTACCTAACCTGGGAAAACACCTGTCATTTAGATTTATTCTTGAGTAACATCATTCTCATTTATGAAAAAATTAAACTGGGTAGAATTCTTTTCAAAGATTTTCAATTACAAATAGGTCCCCCAAACACACCCCAGTCACCTACATTTTCTGTTCCTTTTTATGAGGAATTAGCCCTGAAATTTTGTATACAATGATTGAAGAGGCCTTATAACATGTCCTTATCCTAATCTTGCCTGCCACTTAAGTTTCAAAACTCACTGGCCACTAACCAATTTCTTTATTTGTACCCATCTTAACCTAGTCATGAGTGATTTAAATAAGGTAGAATGGTTTGAAAAGATTATGAAATACAATTTTGTCAACTTGCCATGTCCTGATTTCTATTGAAACTTTTTTTCAATCTACAAGAAAAAAAAGCCTTGAAAAAATAAATTGAAATCAAAGAAGATGCATGAGAATATTTACTTTTTTTAACGCTAAAGCCTCAAATTTTAACCAAGGCATGGGAAAAGCCTCTAATTTAGCTATGTTCTTGACTAACACCTATCTCAGCCCTGTGATGAGAGATTTTAACAAGGAAAAAAGCCTTTCAAAGTTTGTCAATTATTAATTAGTGCCTCAGAAAGATCCCGGTCAACTAACTTCATCGTTTCTATTTTTTTTTTAAAAAAAAATCCCTGAAGTATTATTTAAAATGATTGAAGATGCCTAATAACATGTCCTTATCCTAATCTTGCCTGCCACTTAAGTTTCAAAACTCACTGGCCACTTACAAATTTCTTTATTTTTACCCATCTTAACCTAGTCATGAGTGATTTAAATAAGGTAGAATGGTTTGAAAAGTTATTAAATACAAATTGGTCCCCTTGCTGTGTCCTGACTCGGATTTTAACATTTTTCAATTTACCAAAAAAAAAGCCTTGAAAATATTAATTGAAATCAAAGAAGATGCCAAAGAATATTACCTGATTTTTATGCTAAAGCCTGAATTTTTACCTAACCTGGGAAAACACCTGTCATTTAGATTTATTCTTGAGTAACATCATTCTCATTTATGAAAAAAAAAAACTGGATAGAATGCTTTTCAAAGATTTTCAATTACAAATAGGTCATCCAAACACACCCCAGTCACCTACATTTTCTGTTCCTTTTTATGAGGAATTAGCCCTGAAATTTTGTATACAATGATTGAAGAGGCCTTATAACATGTCCTTATCCTAATCTTGCCTGCGACTTAAGTTTCAAAACTCACTGGCCACTAACCAATTTCTTTATTTGTACCCATCTTAACCTAGTCATGAGTGATTTAAATAAGGTAGAATGGTTTGAAGAGATTATGAAATACAATTTTGTCAACTTGCCATGTCCTGATTTCTATTGAAACTTTTTTTCAATCTACAAGAAAAAAAAGCCTTGAAAAAATAAATTGAAATCAAAGAAGATGCATGAGAATATTTACTTTTTTTAACGCTAAAGCCTCAAATTTTAACCAAGGCCGGGGAAAAGCCTCTAATTTAGCTATGTTCTTGACTTACACCTTTCTCAGCCCTGTGATGAGAGATTTTAACAAGGAAAAAAGCCTTTCAAAGTTTGTCAATTATTAATTAGTGCCTCAGAAAGATCCCGGTCAACTAACTTCATCGTTTCTATTTTTTTTTTAAAAAAAAATTCCTGAAGTATTATTTAAAATGATTGAAGATGCCTAATAACATGTCCTTATCGTAACGATGCCTGCCACTTAAGTTTCAAACTCACTGGCCACTTACAAATTTCTGTATTTTTACCCATCTTAACCTAGTCATGAGTGATTTAAATAAGGTAGAATGGTTTGAAAAGTTATTAAATACAAATTGGTCCCCTTGCTGTGTCCTGACTCGGATTTTAACATTTTTCAATTTACCGAAAAAAAGCCTTGAAAATATTAATTGAAATCAAAGAAGATGCCTAAGAATATTACCTGATTTTTATGCTAAAGCCTGAATTTTTACCTAACCTGGGAAAACACCTGTCATTTAGATTTATTCTTGAGTAACATCATTCTCATTTATGAAAAAATTAAACTGGATAGAATGCTTTTCAAAGATTTTCAATTACAAATAGGTCACCCAAACACACCCCAGTCACCTACATTTTCTGTTCCTTTTTATGAGGAATTAGCCCTGAAATTTTGTATACAATGATTGAAGAGGCCTTATAACATGTCCTTATCCTAATCTTGCCTGCGACTTAAGTTTCAAAACTCACTGGCCACTAACCAAATTCTTTATTTGTACCCATCTTAACCTAGTCATGAGTGATTTAAATAAGGTAGAATGGTTTGAAGAGATTATGAAATACAATTTTGTCAACTTGCCATGTCCTGATTTCTATTGAAACTTTTTTTCAATCTACAAGAAAAAAAAGCCTTGAAAAAATAAATTGAAATCAAAGAAGATGCATGAGAATATTTACTTATTTTAAGGTTTTAACGCTAAAGCCTCAAATTTTAACCAAGGCCGGGAAAAAGCCTCTTATTTAGCTATGTTCTTGACTTACACCTATCACAGCCCTGTGATGAGAAATTTTAACAAGGAAGATAGCCTTTCAAAGTTTGTCAATTACTAATTAGTGCCTCAGACACATCCTGGTGAACTAACTTCATCGTTTCTTTTTTTTTTTACAAAAAAAGCCCTGAAGTATTATATAAAATGATTGAAGATGCCAAAAACATGTCCTTATCCTAACCATGCCTGCCACTTAAGTCTCAAACTCACTGACCGCTTACAAATTTCTTTATTTTTACCCATCCTAACCTAGTCATGAGTGATTTAGATAAGGTAGAATGATTTGAAAAGTGATTAAATACAAATTGGTCCCCTTGCTGTGTCCTGATTCGGATTTTAACATTTTTCAATTTACCGAAAAAAAGCCTTGAAAATATTAATTGAAATCAAAGAAGATGCCTAAGAATATTACCTGATTTTTATGCTAAAGCCTGAATGTTTACCTAACCTGGGAAAACACCTGTCATTTAGATTTATTCTTGAGTAACATCATTCTCATTTATGAAAAAATTAAACTGGATAGAATGCTTTTCAATGATTTTCAATTACAAATAGGTCACCCAAACACACCCCAGTCACCTACATTTTCTGTTCCTTTTTATGAGGAATTAGCCCTGAAATTTTGTATACAATGATTGAAGAGGCCTTATAACATGTCCTTATCCTAATCTTGCCTGCGACTTAAGTTTCAAAACTCACTGGCCACTTACCAATTTCTTTATTTGTACCCATCTTAACCTAGTCATGAGTGATTTAAATAAGGTAGAATGGTTTGAAGAGATTATGAAATACAATTTTGTCAACTTGCCATGTCCTGATTTCTATTGAAACTTTTTTTCAATCTACAAGAAAAAAAAGCCTTGAAAAAATAAATTGAAATCAAAGAAGATGCATGAGAATATTTACTTATTTTAAGGTTTTAACGCTAAAGCCTCAAATTTTAACCAAGGCCGGGAAAAAGCCTCTTATTTAGCTATGTTCTTGACTTACACCTATCACAGCCCTGTGATGAGAAATTTTAACAAGGAAGATAGCCTTTCAAAGTTTGTCAATTACTAATTAGTGCCTCAGACACATCCTGGTGAACTAACTTCATCGTTTCTTTTTTTTTTTACAAAAAAAGCCCTGAAGTATTATATAAAATGATTGAAGATGCCAAAAACATGTCCTTATCCTAACCATGCCTGCCACTTAAGTCTCAAACTCACTGACCGCTTACAAATTTCTTTATTTTTACCCATCCTAACCTAGTCATGAGTGATTTAGATAAGGTAGAATGATTTGAAAAGTGATTAAATACAAATTGGTCCCCTTGCTGTGTCCTGATTCGGATTTTAACATTTTTCAATTTACCAAAAAAAAAGCCTTGAAAATATTAATTGAAATCAAAGAAGATGCCTAAGAATATTACCTGATTTTTATGCTAAAGCCTGAATTTTTACCTAACCTGGGAAAACACCTGTCATTTAGATTTATTCTTGAGTAACATCATTCTCATTTATGAATAAATTAAACTGGGTAGAATGCTTTTCAAAGATTTTCAATTACAAATAGGTCCCCCAAACACACCCCAGTCACCTACATTTTCTGTTCCTTTTTCTGAGGAATTAGCCCTGAAATTTTGTATACAATGATTGAAGAGGCCTTATAACATGTCCTTATCCTAATCTTGCCTGCCACTTAAGTTTCAAAACTCACTGGCCACTAACCAATTTCTTTATTTGTACCCATCTTAACCTAGTCATGAGTGATTTAAATAAGGTAGAATGGTTTGAAAAGATTATGAAATACAATTTTGTCAACTTGCCATGTCCTGATTTCTATTTAAACATTTTTTCAATCTACAAGAAAAAAAGCCTTGAAAAAATATAGATTGAAATCAAAGAAGATGTATGAGAATATTTACTTTTTGTAAGGTTTTAACGCTAAAGCCTCAAATTTTAACCAAGGCCGGGAAAAAGCCTCTAATTTAGCTATGTTCTTGACTTACACCTATCTCAGCCCTATGATGAGAAATTTTAACAAGTAAGATATCCTTTCAAAGTTTGTCAATTATTAATTAGTGCCTCAGACACATCCCGGTCACCTAACTTCATCATTATATATTTTTGACAAAAAAAGCCCTGAAGTATTATATAAAATGATTGAAGATGCCTAAAAACATGTCCTTATCCTAACCATGCCTGCCATTTAAGTCTCAAACTCACTGGCTACTTACCAATTTCTTTATTTTTACCCATCTTTACCTAGTCATGAGTGATTTAAATAAGGTAGAATGGTTTGAAAAGTTATTAAATACAAATTGGTCCCCTTGCTGTGTCCTGACTCGGATTTTAACATTTTTCAATTTACCGAAAAAAAAAAGCCTTGAAAATATAGATTGAAATCAAAGAAGATGCATGAGAATATTTACTTTTTGTAAGGTTTTAACGCTAAAGCCTCAAATTTTAACAAAGGCCGGGAAAAAGCCTCTAATTTAGCTATGTTCTTGACTTACACCTATCACAGCCCTGTGATGAGAAATTTTAACAAGGAAGATAGCCTTTCAAAGTTTGTCAATTACTAATTAGTGCCTCAGACGCATCCTGGTGAACTAACTTCATCGTTTCTTTTTTTTTTTACAAAAAAAGCCCTGAAGTATTATATAAAATGATTGAAGATGCCAAAAACATGTCCTTATCCTAACGATGCCTGCCACTTTAGTTTCAAACTCACTGGCCACTTACAAATTTCTTTATTTTTACCCATCTTAACCTAGTCATGAGTGATTTAAATAAGGTAGAATGGTTTGAAAAGTTATTAAATACAAATTGGTCCCCTTGCTGTGTCCTGATTCGGATTTTAACATTTTTCAATTTACCGAAAAAAAGCCTTGAAAATATTAATTGAAATCAAAGAAGATGCCTAAGAATATAACCTGATTTTTATGCTAAAGCCTGAATTTTTACCTAACCTGGGAAAACACCTGTCATTTAGATTTATTCTTGAGTAACATCATTCTCATTTATGAAAAAATTAAACTGGGTTGAATGCTTTTCAAAGATTTTCAATACAAATAGGTCCCTAAAACACACCCCAGTCACCTACAATTTCTGTTCCTTTTTATGAAGAATGAGCCCTGAAATTTTGTATACAATGATTGAAGAGGCCTTATAACATGTCCTTATCCTAATCTTGCCTGCCACTTAAGTTTCAAAACTCACTGGCCACTAACCAATTTCTTTATTTGTACCCATCTTAATCTAGTCATGAGTGATTTAAATAAGGTAGAATGGTTTGAAAAGATTATGAAATACAATTTTGTCAACTTGCCATGTCCTGATTTCTATTTAAACATTTTTTCAATTTACAAGAAAAAAAAGCCTTGAAAATATTGATTGAAATCAAAGAAGATGCATGAGAATATTTACTTTTTGTAAGGTTTTAACGCTAAAGCCTCAAATTTTAACCAAGGCCGGGAAAAAGCCTCTAATTTAGTTATGTTCTTGACTTACACCTATCTCAGCCCTGTGATGAGAAATTTTTACAAGGAAGAAAGCCTTTCAAAGTTTGTCAATTATTAATAAGTGCCTCAGACAGATCCCGGTCAACTAACTTCATCGTTTCTATTTTTTTTTACAAAAAAAGCCCTGAAGTATTATATAAAATGATTGAAGATGCCTAATAACATGTCCTTATCCTAACGATGCCTGCCACTTAAGTTTCAAACTCACTGGCCACTTACCAATTTCTTTATTTTTACCCATCTTAACCTAGTCATGAGTGATTTAAATAAGGTAGAATGGTTTGAAAAGTTATTAAATACAAATTGGTCCCCTTGCTGTGTCCTAACTCGGATTTTAACATTTTTCAATTTACCGAAAAAAAGCCTTGAAAATATTAATTGAAATCAAAGAAGATGCCTAAGAATATTACCTGATTTTTATGCTAAAGCCTGAATTTTTACCTAACCTGGGAAAACACCTGTCATTTAGATTTATTCTTGAGTAACATCATTCTCATTTATGAAAAAATTAAACTGGGTAGAATGCTTTTCAAAGATTTTCAATTACAAATAGGTCCCCCAAACACACCCCAGTCACCTACATTTTCTGTTCTTTTTTATGAGGAATTAGCCCTGAAATTTTGTATACAATGATTGAAGAGGCCTTATAACATGTCCTTATCCTAATCTTGCCTGCCACTTAAGTTTCAAAACTCACTGGCCACTAACCAATTTCTTTATTTGTACCCATCTTAACCTAGTCATGAGTGATTTAAATAAGGTAGAATGGTTTGAAAAGATTATGAAATACAATTTTGTCAACTTGCCATATCCTGATTTTTATTTAAACTTTTTTTCAATCTACAAGAAAAAAAAGCCTTGAAAAAATAAATTGAAATCAAAGAAGATGCATGAGAATATTTACTTATTTTAACGCTAAACCCTCAAATTTTAACCAAGGCCGGGAAAAAGCCTCTTATTTAGCTATGTTCTTGACTTACACCTATCTCAGCCCTATGATGAGAAATTTTAACAAGGAAGATAGCCTTTCAAAGTTTGTCAATTATTAATAAGTGCCTCAGACAGATCCCGGTCAACTAACTTCATCGTTTCTTTTTTTTTTTTACAAAAAAAGCCCTGAAGTATTATATAAAATGATTGAAGATGCCTAATAACATGTCCTTATCCTAACGATGCCTGCCACTTAAGTTTCAAACTCACTGGCCACTTACCAATTTCTTTATTTTTACCCATCTTAACCTAGTCATGAGTGATTTAAATAAGGTAGAATGGTTTGAAAAGTTATTAAATACAAATTGGTCCCCTTGCTGTGTCCTGACTCGGATTTTAACATTTTTCAATTTACCGAAAAAAAGCCTTGAAAATATTAATTGAAATCAAAGAAGATGCCTAAGAATATTACCTGATTTTTATGCTAAAGCCTGAATTTTTACCTAACCTGGGAAAACACCTGTCATTTAGATTTATTCTTGAGTAACATCATTCTCATTTATGAAAA
Organism: Fragum fragum; assembly: GCA_946902895.1. Taxonomy (NCBI): domain Eukaryota; kingdom Metazoa; phylum Mollusca; class Bivalvia; order Cardiida; family Cardiidae; genus Fragum; species Fragum fragum. The sequence goes on from OX336365.1 coordinate 35,886,229, forward strand.
AATTAAACTGGGAAGAATGCTTTTCAAAGATTTTCAATTACAAATAGGTCCCCCAAACACACCCCAGTCACCTACATTTTCTGTTCCTTTTTATGAGGAATTAGCCCTGAAATTTTGTATACAATGATTGAAGAGGCCTTATAACATGTCCTTATCCTAATCTTGCCTGCCACTTAAGTTTCAAAACTCACTGGCCACTAACCAATTTCTTTATTTGTACCCATCTTAACCTAGTCATGAGTGATTTAAATAAGGTAGAATGGTTTGAAAAGATTATGAAATACAATTTTGTCAACTTGCCATATCCTGATTTTTATTTAAACTTTTTTTCAATCTACAAGAAAAAAAAGCCTTGAAAAAATAAATTGAAATCAAAGAAGATGCATGAGAATATTTACTTATTTTAACGCTAAACCCTCAAATTTTAACCAAGGCCGGGAAAAAGCCTCTTATTTAGCTATGTTCTTGACTTACACCTATCTCAGCCCTATGATGAGAAATTTTAACAAGGAAGATAGCCTTTCAAAGTTTGTCAATTATTAATAAGTGCCTCAGACAGATCCCGGTCAACTAACTTCATCGTTTCTTTTTTTTTTTTACAAAAAAAGCCCTGAAGTATTATATAAAATGATTGAAGATGCCTAATAACATGTCCTTATCCTAACGATGCCTGCCACTTAAGTTTCAAACTCACTGGCCACTTACCAATTTCTTTATTTTTACCCATCTTAACCTAGTCATGAGTGATTTAAATAAGGTAGAATGGTTTGAAAAGTTATTAAATACAAATTGGTCCCCTTGCTGTGTCCTGACTCGGATTTTAACATTTTTCAATTTACCGAAAAAAAGCCTTGAAAATATTAATTGAAATCAAAGAAGATGCCTAAGAATATTACCTGATTTTTATGCTAAAGCCTGAATTTTTACCTAACCTGGGAAAACACCTGTCATTTAGATTTATTCTTGAGTAACATCATTCTCATTTATGAAAAAATTAAACTGGGAAGAATGCTTTTCAAAGATTTTCAATTACAAATAGGTCCCCCAAACACACCCCAGTCACCTACATTTTCTGTTCCTTTTTATGAGGAATTAGCCCTGAAATTTTGTATACAATGATTGAAGAGGCCTTATAACATGTCCTTATCCTAATCTTGCCTGCCACTTAAGTTTCAAAACTCACTGGCCACTAACCAATTTTTTTATTTGAACCCATCTTAACCTAGTCCTGAGTGATTTAAATAAGGTAGAATGGTTTGAAAAGATTATGAAATACAATTTTGTCAACTTGCAATGTCCTGATTTCTATTTAAACTTTTTTTCAATCTAAAAGAAAAAAAAGCCTTGAAAAAATAAATTGAAATCAAAGAAGATGCATGAGAATATTTACTTTTTTTAAGGTTTTAACGCTAAAGCCTGGAAATTTTAACAAAGGCCGGGAAAAAGCCTCTAATTTAGCTATGTTCTTGACTTACACCTATCTCAGCCCTGTGATGAGAAAAAATAACAAGGAAGAAAGCCTTTCAAAGTTCGTCAATTATTAATTAGTGCCTCAGACAGATCCTGGTCAACTATTTTCATGGTTTCTAATTTTTTTTTTACAAAAAAAGCCCTGAAGTATTATATAAAATGATTGAAGATGCCTAATAACATGTCCTTATCCTAACGATGCCTGCCACTTAAGTTTCAAACTCACTGGCCACTTACAAATTTCTTTATTTTTACCCATCTTAACCTAGTCATGAGTGATTTAAATAAGGTAGAATGGTTTGAAAAGTTATTAAATACAAATTGGTCCCCTTGCTGTGTCCTAACTCGGATTTTAACATTTTTCAATTTACCGAAAAAAAGCCTTGAAAATATTAATTGAAATCAAAGAAGATGCCTAAGAATATTACCTGATTTTTATGCTAAAGCCTGAATTTTTACCTAACCTGGGAAAACACCTGTCATTTAGATTTATTCTTGAGTAACATCATTCTCATTTATGAAAAAATTAAACTGGGTAGAATGCTTTTAAACGATTTTCAATTACAAATAGGTCACCCAAACACACCCCAGTCACCTACATTTTCTGTTCCTTTTTATGAGGAATTAGCCCTGAAATTTTGTATACAATGATTGAAGAGGCCTTATAACATGTCCTTATCCTAATCTTGCCTGCCACTTAAGTTTCAAAACTCACTGGCCACAAACCAAATTCTTTATTTGTACCCATCTTAACCTAGTCATGAGTGATTTAAATAAGGTAGAATGGTTTGAAAAGATTATGAAATACAATTTTGTCAACTTGCCATGTCCTGATTACTATTTAAACATTTTTTCAATACACAAGAAAAAAAAGCCTTGAAAATATAGATTGAAATCAAAGAAGATGCATGAGAATATTTACTTTTTTAAGGTTTTAACGCTAAAGCCTCAAATTTTATCCAAGGCCGGGAAAAAGCCTCTAATTTAGCTATGTTCTTGACTTACACCTATCTCAGCCCTATGATGAGAAATTTTAACAAGGAAGATAGCCTTTCAAAGTTTGTCAATTATTAATTAGTGCCTCAGACACATCCCGGTCACCTAACTTCATCGTTTATATATTTTTTACAAAAAAAGCCCTGAAGTATTATATAAAATGATTGAAGATGCCTAAAAACATGTCCTTATCCTAACCATGCCTACCACTTAAATCTCAAACACACTGGTCACTTACCAATTTCTTTATTTTTACCCATCTTAACCTAGTCATGAGTGATTTAAATAAGGTAGAATGGTTTGAAAAGATTATGAAATACAGTTTTGTCAACTTGCCATGTCCTGATTTCTATTTAAACATTTTTTTAATCTACAAGAAAAAAAAGCCTTGAAAAAATAAATTGAAATCAAAGAAGATGCATGAGAATATTTACTTATTTTAACGCTAAAGCCTCAAATTTTAACCAAGGCCGGGAAAAGCCTCTAATTTAGCTATGTTCTTGACTTACACCTATCTCAGCCCTATGATGAGAAATTTTAACAAGGAAGATAGCCTTTCAAAGTTTGTCAATTATTAGTTAGTGCCTCAGACACATCCCGGTCACCTAACTTCATCGTTTATATATTTTTTACAAAAAAAGCCCTGAAGTATTATATAAAATGATTGAAGATGCCTAAAAACATGTCCTTATCCTAACAATGCCTGCCACTTGCGTCTCAAACTCACTGGCCACTTACCAATTTCTTTATTTTTACCCATCTTAACCTAGTCATGAGTGATTTAAATAAGGTAGAATGGTTTGAAAAGTTATAGACAAATTGGTCCCCTTGCTGTGTCCTGACTCGGATTTTAACATTTTTCAATTTACCGAAAAAAAGCCTTGAAAATATTAATTGAAATCAAAGAAGATGCCTAAGAATATTACCTGATTTTTATGCTAAAGCCTGAATTTTTACCTAACCTGGGAAAACACCTGTCATTTAGATTTATTCTTGAGTAACATCATTCTCATTTATGAAAAAATTAAACTGGGTAGAATGCTTTTCAAAGATTTTCAATTACAAATAGGTCCCCCAAACACACCCCAGTCACCTACATTTTCTGTTCCTTTTTATGAGGAATTAGCCCTGAAATTTTGTATACAATGATTGAAGAGGCCTTATAACATGTCCTTATCCTAATCTTGCCTGCCACTTAAGTTTCAAAACTCACTGGCCACTAACCAATTTCTTTATTTGTACCCATCTTAACCTAGTCATGAGTGATTTAAATAAGGTAGAATGGTTTGAAAAGATTATGAAATACAATTTTGTCAACTTGCCATGTCCTGATTTCTATTTAAACATTTTTTCAATCTACAAGGAAAAAAAAGCCTTGAAAAAATAAATTGAAATCAAAGAAGATGCATGAGAATATTTACTTATTTTAACGCTAAAGCCTCAAATTTTAACCAAGGCATGGGAAAAGCCTCTAATTTAGCTATGTTCTTGACTAACACCTATCTCAGCCCTGTGATGAGAGATTTTAACAAGGAAGATAGCCTTTCAAAGTTTGTCAATTATTAATTAGTGCCTCAGAAAGATCCCGGTCAACTAACTTCATCGTTTCTATTTTTTTTTTAAAAAAAAATCCCTGAAGTATTATTTAAAATGATTGAAGATGCCTAATAACATGTCCTTATCCTAATCTTGCCTGCCACTTAAGTTTCAAAACTCACTGGCCACTTACAAATTTCTTTATTTTTACCCATCTTAACCTAGTCATGAGTGATTTAAATAAGGTAGAATGGTTTGAAAAGTTATTAAATACAAATTGGTCCCCTTGCTGTGTCCTGACTCGGATTTTAACATTTTTCAATTTACCAAAAAAAAGCCTTGAAAATATTAATTGAAATCAAAGAAGATGCCAAAGAATATTACCTGATTTTTATGCTAAAGCCTGAATTTTTACCTAACCTGGGAAAACACCTGTCATTTAGATTTATTCTTGAGTAACATCATTCTCATTTATGAAAAAAAAAAAACTGGATAGAATGCTTTTCAAAGATTTTCAATTACAAATAGGTCATCCAAACACACCCCAGTCACCTACATTTTCTGTTCCTTTTTATGAGGAATTAGCCCTGAAATTTTGTATACAATGATTGAAGAGGCCTTATAACATGTCCTTATCCTAATCTTGCCTGCGACTTAAGTTTCAAAACTCACTGGCCACTAACCAATTTCTTTATTTGTACCCATCTTAACCTAGTCATGAGTGATTTAAATAAGGTAGAATGGTTTGAAGAGATTATGAAATACAATTTTGTCAACTTGCCATGTCCTGATTTCTATTGAAACTTTTTTTCAATCTACAAGAAAAAAAAAGCCTTGAAAAAATAAATTGAAATCAAAGAAGATGCATGAGAATATTTACTTTTTTTAAGGTTTTAACGCTAAAGCCTCAAATTTTAACCAAGGCCGGGAAAAGCCTCTAATTTAGCTATGTTCTTGACTTACACCTATCTCAGCCCTATGATGAGAAATTTTAACAAGTAAGATAGCCTTTCAAAGTTTGTCAATTATTAATTAGTGCCTCAGACACATCCCGGTCACCTAACTTCATTGTTTATATATTTTTTACAAAAAAAGCCCTGAAGTATTATATAAAATGATTGAAGATGCCTAAAAACATGTCCTTATCCTAATGATGCCTGCCACTTAAGTCTCAAACTCACTGGCCACTTACCAATTTCTTTATTTTTACCCATCTTAACCTAGTCATGAGTGATTTAAATAAGGTAGAATGGTTTGAAAAGTTATTAAATACAAATTGGTCCCCTTGCTGTGTCCTGACTCCGATTTTAACATTTTTCAATTTACCGAAAAAAAGCCTTGAAAATATTAATTGAAATCAAAGAAGATGCCTAAGAATATTACCAGATTTTTATGCTAAAGCCTGAATTTTTACCTAACCTGGGAAAACACCTGTCATTTAGATTTTTTCTTGAGTAACATCATTCTCATTTATGAAAAAATTAAACTGGGTAGAATGCTTTTCAAAGATTTTCAATTACAAATAGGTCCCCCAAACACACCCCAGTCACCTACATTTTCTGTTCCTTTTTATGAGGAATTAGCCCTGAAATTTTGTATACAATGATTGAAGAGGCCTTATAACATGTCCTTATCCTAATCTTGCCTGCCACTTAAGTTTCAAAACTCACTGGCCACTAACCAATTTCTTTATTTGTACCCATCTTAACCTAGTCATGAGTGATTTAAATAAGGTAGAATGGTTTGAAAAGATTATGAAATACAATTTTGTCAACTTGCCATGTCCTGATTTCTATTTAAACTTTTTTTCAATCTACAAAAAAAAAAACCTTGAAAAAATAAATTGAAATCAAAGAAGATGCATGAGAATATTTACTTATTTTAACGCTAAAGCCTCAAATTTTAACCAAGGCCGGGAAAAAGCCTCTAATTTAGCTATGTTCTTGACTTACACCTATCTCAGCCCTATGATGAGAAATTTTAACAAGGAAGATAGCCTTTCAAAGTTTGTCAATTATTAATTAGTGCCTCAGACACATCCCGGTCACCTAAATTCATCGTTTATATTTTTTTTACAAAAAAAGCCCTGAAGTATTATATAAAATGATTGAAGATGCCTAAAATCATGTTCTTATCCTAACCTTGCCTGCCACTTAAGTCTCAAACTCACTGGCCACTTACCAATTTCTTTATTTTTACCCATCTTAACCTAGTCATGAGTGATTTAAATAAGGTAGAATGGTTTGAAAAGTTATTAAATACAAATTGGTCCCCTTGCTGTGTCCTGATTCGGATTTTAACATTTTTCAATTTACCGAAAAAAAGCCTTGAAAATATTAATTGAAATCAAAGAAGATGCCTAAGAATATTACCTGATTTTTATGCTAAAGCCAGAATTTTTTCCTAACCTGGGAAAACACCTGTCATTTAGATTTATTCTTGAGTAACATTATTCTCATTTATGAAAAAATTAAACTGGGTAGAATGCTTTTCAAAGATTTTCAATTACAAATAGGTCCCCCAAACACACCCCAGTCACCTACATTTTCTGTTCCTTTTTATGAGGAATTAGCCCTGAAATTTTGTATACAATGATTGAAGAGGCCTTTAAACATGTCCTTATCCTAATCTTGCCTGCCACTTAAGTTTCAAAACTCACTGGCCACTAACCAATTTCTTTATTTGTACCCATCTTAACCTAGTCATGAGTGATTTAAATAAGGTAGAATGGTTTGAAAAGATTATGAAATACAATTTTGTCAACTTGCCATGTCCTGATTTCTATTTAAACATTTTTTCAATCTACAAGAAAAAAAAGCCTTGAAAAAATATAGATTGAAATCAAAGAAGATGCATGAGAATATTTACTTTTTTTAAGGTTTTAACGCTAAAGCCTCAAATTTTAACCAAGGCCGGGAAAAAGCCTCTAATTTAGCTATGTTCTTGACTTACACCTATCTCAGCCCTATGATGAGAAATTTTAACAAGGAAGATAGCCTTTCAAAGTTTGTCAATTATTAATTAGTGCCTCAGACACATCCCGGTCACCTAACTTCATCGTTTATATATTTTTTACAAAAAAAAGCCCTGAAGTATTATATGAAATGATTGAAGATGCCTAAAAACATGTCCTTATCCTAACCATGCCTGCCACTTAAGTCTCAAACTCACTGGCCACTTACCAATTTCTTTATTTTTACCCATCTTAACCTAGTCATGAGTGATTTAAATAAGGTAGAATGGTTTGAAAAGTTATTAAATACAAATTGGTCCCCTTGCTGTGTCCTGACTCCGATTTTAACATTTTTCAATTTACCGAAAACGAGCCTTGAAAATATTAAATGAAATCAAAGAAGTTGCCTAAGAATATTACCTGATTTTTATGCTAAAGCCTGAATTTTTACCTTACCTCGGAAAACACCTGTCATTTAGATCTTTTCTTGAGTAACATCATTCTCATTTATGAAAAAATAAAACTGGGTAGAATGCTTTTCAAAGATTTTCAATTACAAATAGGTCCCCCAAACACACCCCAGTCACCTACATTTTCTGTTCCTTTTTATGAGGAATTAGCCCTGAAATTTTGTATACAATTTTTGAAGAGGCCTTATAACATGTCCTTATCCTAATCTTGCCTGCCACTTAAGTTTCAAAACTCACTGGCCACTAACCAATTTCTTTATTTGTACCCATCTTAACCTAGTCATGAGTGATTTAAATAAGGTAGAATGGTTTGAAAAGATTATGAAATACAATTTTGTCAACTTGCCATGTCCTGATTTCTATTTAAACTTTTTTTCAATCTACAAGAAAAAAAAGCCTTGAAAAAAAAAAATTGAAATCAAAGAAGATGCATGAGAATATTTACTTATTTTAACGCTAAACCCTCAAATTTTAACCAAGGCCGGGAAAAAGCCTCTAATTTAGCTATGTTCTTGACTTACACCTATCTCAGCCCTATGATGAGAAATTTTAACAAGGAAGATAGCCTTTCAAAGTTTGTCAATTATTAATTAGTGCCTCAGACACATCCCGGTCACCTAACTTCATCGTTTATATATTTTTTACAAAAAAAGCCCTGAAGTATTATATGAAATGATTGAAGATGCCTAAAAACATGTCCTTATCCTAACCATGCCTGCCACTTAAGTCTCAAACTCACTGGCCACTTACCAATTTCTTTATTTTTACCCATCTTAACCTAGTCATGAGTGATTTAAATAAGGTAGAATGGTTTGAAAAGTTATTAAATACAAATTGGTCCCCTTGCTGTGTCCTGACTCGGATTTTAACATTTTTCAATTTACCGAAAAAAAGCATTGAAAATATTAATTGAAATCAAAGAAGATGCCTAAGAATATTACCTGATTTTTATGCTAAAGCCTGAATTTTTACCTAACCTGGGAAAACACCTGTCATTTAGATTTTTCTTGAGTAACATCATTCTCATTTATGAAAAAATTAAACTGGGTAGAATGCTTTTCAAAGATTTTCAATTACAAATAGGTCCCCCAAACACACCCCAGTCACCTACATTTTCTGTTCCTTTTTATGAGGAATTAGCCCTGAAATTTTGTATACAATGATTGAAGAGGCCTTATAACATGTCCTTATCCTAATCTTGCCTGCCACTTAAGTTTCAACTCACTGGCCACTAACCAATTTCTTTATTTGTACCCATCTTAACCTAGTCATGAGTGATTTAAATAAGGTAGAATGGTTTGAAAAGATTATGAAATACAATTTTGTCAACTTGCCATGTTAAACTTTTTTTCAATCTACAAGAAAAAAAAGCCTTGAAAAAATAAATTGAAATCAAAGAAGATGCATGAGAATATTTACTTATTTTAACGCTAAAGCCTCAAATTTTAACCAAGGCCGGGAAAAAGCCTGTAATTTAGCAATGTTCTTGACTTACACCTATCTCAGCCCTATGATGAGAAATTTTACAAGGAAGATAGCCTTTCAAAGTTTGTCAATTATTAATTAGTGCCTCAGACACATCCCGGTCACCTAACTTCATCGTTTATATATTTTATACAAAAAAGCCCTGAAGTATTATATAAAATGATTGAAGATGCCTAAAAACATGTCCTTATCCTAACCATGCCTGCCACTTAAGTTTCAAACTCACTGGCCACTTACCAATTTCTTTATTTTTACCCATCTTAACCTAGTCATGAGTGATTTTATTAAGGTAGAATGGTTTGAAAAGTTATTAAATACAAATTGGTCCCCTTGCTGTGTCCTGACTCGGATTTTAACATTTTTCAATTGACTGAAAAAAAGCCTTTAAAATATTAATTGAAATCAAAGAAGATGCCTAAGAATATTACCTGATTTTTATGCTAAAGCCTGAATTTTTACCTAACCTCGGAAAACACCTGTCATTTAGATTTATTCTTGAGTAACATCATTCTCATTTATGAAAAAATTAAACTGGGTAGAATGCTTTTCAAAGATTTTCAATTACAAATAAGTCCCCCAAACACACCCCAGTCACCTACATTTTCTGTTCCTTTTTATGAGGAATTAGCCCTGAAATTTTGTATACAATGATTGAAGAGGCCTTATAACATGTCCTTATCCTAATCTTGCCTGCCACTTAAGTTTCAAAACTCACTGGCCACTATCCAATTTTTTATTTGTACCCATCTTAACCTAGTCATGAGTGATTTAAATAAGGTAGAATGGTTTGAAAAGATTATGAAATACAATTTTGTCAACTTGCCGTGTTAAACTTTTTTTCAATCTACAAGAAAAAAAAGCCTTGAAAAAATAAATTGAAATCAAATAAGATGCATGAGAATATTTACTTATTTTAACGCTAAAGCCTCAAATTTTAACCAAGGCCGGGAAAAAGCCTCTAATTTAGCAATGTTCTTGACTTACACCTATCTCAGCCCTATGATGAGAAATTTTAACAAGGAAGATAGCCTTTCAAAGTTTGTCAATTATTAATAAGTGCCTCAGACACATCCCGGTCACCTAACTTCATCGTTTATATATTTTTTACAAAAAAAGCCCTGAAGTATTATATAAAATGATTGAAGATGCCTAAAAACATGTCCTTATCCTAACCATGCCTGCCACTTAAGTCTCAAACTCACTGGCCACTTACCAATTTCTTTATTTTTACCCATCTTAACCTAGTCATAAGTGATTTAAATAAGGTAGAATGGTTTGAAAAGTTATTAAATACAAATTGGTCCCCTTGCTGTGTCCTGACTCGGATTTTAACATTTTTCAATTTACCGAAAAAAAGCCTTGAAAATATTAAATGAAATCAAAGAAGATGCCTAAGAATATTACCTGATTTTTATGCTAAAGCCTGAATTTTTACCTAACCTGGGAAAACACCTGTCATTTAGATTTATTCTTGAGTAACATCATTCTCATTTATGAAAAAATTAAACTGGGTAGAATGCTTTTCAAAGATTTTCAATTACAAATAGGTCCCCCAAACACACCCCAGTCACCTACATTTTCTGTTCCTTTTTATGAGGAATTAGCCCTGAAATTTTGTATACAATGATTGAAGAGGCCTTATAACATGTCCTTATCCTAATCTTGCCTGCCACTTAAGTTTCAAAACTCACTGGCCACTAACCAATTTCTTTATTTGTACCCATCTTAACCTAGTCATGAATGATTTAAATAAGGTAGAATGGTTTGAAAAGATTATGAAATACAATTTTGTCAACTTGCCATGTTAAACTTTTTTTCAATCTACAAGAAAAAAAAGCCTTGAAAAAATAAATTGAAATCAAAGAAGATGCATGAGAATATTTACTTATTTTAATGCTAAAGCCTCAAATTTTAACCAAGGCCGGGAAAAAGCCTCTAATTTAGCTATGTTCTTGACTTACACCTATCTCAGCCCTATGATGAGAAATTTTCAACAAGGAAGATAGCCTTTCAAAGTTTGTCAATTAAGAATTAGTGCCTCAGACACATCCCGGTCACCTAACTTCATCGTTTATATATTTTTTACAAAAAAAGCCCTGAAGTATTATATAAAATGATTGAAGATGCCTAAAAACATGTCCTTATCCTAACCATGCCTGCCACTTAAGTTTCAAACTCACTGGCCACTTACCAATTTCTTTATTTTTACCCATCTTAACCTAGTCATGAGTGATTTAAATAAGGTAGAATGGTTTGAAAAGTTATTAAATACAAATTGGTCCCCTTGCTGTGTCCTGACTCGGATTTTAACATTTTTCAATTTACCGAAAAAAAGCCTTGAAAATATGAATTGAAATCAAAGAAGATGCCTAAGAATATTACCTGACTTTTATGCTAAAGCCTGAATTTTTACCTAACCTCGGAAAACACCTGTCATTTAGATTTATTCTTGAGTAACATCATTCTCATTTATGAAAAAATTAAACTGGGTAGAATGCTTTTCAAAGATTTTCAATTACAAATAGGTCCCCCAAACACACTCCAGTTACCTACATTTTCTGTTCCTTTTTATGAGGAATTAGCCCTGAAATTTTGTATACAATGATTGAAGAGGCCTTATAACATGTCCTTTTCCTAATCTTGCCTGCCACTTAAGTTTCAAAACTCACTGGCCACTAACCAATTTCTTTATTTGTACCCATCTTAACCTAGTCATGAATGATTTAAATAAGGTAGAATGGTTTGAAAAGATTATGAAATACAATTTTGTCAACTTGCCATGTCCTGATTTCTATTTAAACTTTTTTTCACTCTACAAGAAAAAAAAGCCTTGAAAAAATAAATTGAAATCAAAGAAGATGCATGAGAATATTTACTTTTTTTAAGGTTTTAACGCTAAAGCCTCAAATTTTAACCAAGGCCAGGAAAAAGCCTCTAATTTAGCTCTGTTCTTGACTTACACCTATCTCAGCCCTATGATGAGAAATTTTAACAAGGAAGATAGCCTTTCAAAGTTTGTCAATTATTAATTAGTGCCTCAGACACATCCCGGTCACCTAACTTCATCGTTTATATATTTTTTACAAAAAAAGCCCTGAAGTATTATATAAAATGATTGAAGATGCCTAAAAACCTGTCCTTATCCTAACCATGCCTGCCACTTAAGTCTCAAACTAACTGGCCACTTACCAATTTCTTTATTTTTACCCATCTTAACCTAGTCATGAGTGATTTAAATAAGGTAGAATGGTTTGAAAAGTTATTAAATACAAATTGGTCCCCTTGCTGTGTCCTGACTCGGATTTTAACATTTTTCAATTTACCGAAAAAAAGCCTTGAAAATATTAATTGAAATCAAAAAAGATTCCTTAAAAATTTACCTGATTTTTATGCTAAAGCCTGAATTTTTACCTAACCTCAGAAAACACCTGTCATTTAGATTTTTTCTTGAGTAACATCATTCTCATTTATGAAAAAATTAAACTGGGTAGAATGCTTTTCAAAGATTTTCAATTACAAAAAGGTACCCCAAACACACCCCAGTCACCTACATTTTCTGTTCCTTTTTATGAGGAATTAGCCCTGAAATTTTGTATACAATGATTGAAGAGGCCTTATAACATGTCCTTATCCTAATCTTGCCTGCCACTTAAGTTTCAAAACTCACTGGCCACTAACCAATTTCTTTATTTGTACCCATCTTAACCTAGTCATGAGTGATTTAAGTAGGTAGAATGGTTTGAAAAGATTATGAAATACAATTTTATCAACTTGCCATGTCCTGATTTTTCTATTTAAACATTTTTTCAATCTACAAGAAAAAAAAGCCTCGAAAATATAGATTGAAATCAAAGAAGATGCATGAGAATATTTACTTTTTTTAAGGTTTTAACGCTAAAGCCTCAAATTTTAACCAAGGTCGGGAAAAAGCCTCTAATTTAGCTATGTTCTTGACTTACACCTATCTCAGCCCTATGATGAGAAATTTTAACAAGGAAGATAGCCTTTCAAAGTTTGTCAATTATTAATTAGTGCCTCAGACAGATCCCGGTCACCTAACTTCATCGTTTATATATTTTTTACAAAAAAAGCCCTGAAGTAATATATAAAATGATTGAAGATGCCTAATAACATGTCCTTATCCTAACCATGCCTGCCACTTAAGTTTCAAACTCACTGGCCATTTACAAATTTCTTTATTTTTACCCATCTTAACCTAGTCATGAGTGATTTAAATAAGGTAGAATGGTTTGAAAAGTTATTAAATACAAATTGGTCCCCTTGCTGTGTCCTGACTCGGATTTTAACATTTTTCAATTTACCGAAAAAAAGCCTTGAAAATATTAATTGAAATCAAAGAAGATGCCTAAGAATATTACCTGATTTTTATGCTAAAGCCTGAATTTTTACCTAACCTGGGAAAACACCTGTCATTTAGATTTATTCTTGAGTAACATCATTCTCATTTATGAAAAAATTAAACTGGGTAGAATGCTTTTCAAAGATTTTCAATTACAAATAGGTCCCCCAAACACACCCCAGTCACCTACATTTTCTGTTCCTTTTTATGAGGAATTAGCCCTGAAATTTTGTATACAATGATTGAAGAGGCCTTATAACATGTCCTTATCCTAATCTTGCCTGCCACTTAAGTTTCAAAACTCACTGGCCACTAACCAATTTCTTTATTTGTACCCATCTTAACCTAGTCATGAGTGATTTAAATAAGGTAGAATGGTTTGAAAAGATTATGAAATACAATTTTGTCAACTTGCCATGTCCTGATTTCTATTTAAACATTTTTTCAATCTACAAGAAAAAAAAGCCTTGAAAATATAAATTGAAATCAAAGAAGATGCATGAGAATATTTACTTTTTTTAAGGTTTTAACGCTAAAGCCTCAAATTTTAACCAAGGCCGGGAAAAAGCCTCTAATTTAGCTATGTTCTTGACTTACACCTATCTCAGCCCTACGATGAGAAATTTTAACAAGGAAGATAGCCTTTCAAAGTTTGTCAATTATTAATTAGTGCCTCAGACACATCCCGGTCACCTAACTTCATCGTTTATATATTTTTTACAAAAAAAGCCCTGAAGTATTATATAAAATGATTGAAGATGCCTAAAAACATGTCCTTATCCTAACCATGCCTGCCACTTAAGTCTCAAACTAACTGGCCACTTACAAATTTCTTTATTTTTACCCATCTTAACCTAGTCATGAGTGATTTAAATAAGGTAGAATGGTTTGAAAAGTTATTAAATACAAATTGGTCCTCTTGCTGTGTCCTGACTCGGATTTTAACATTTTTCAATTTACCGAAAAAAAGCCTTGAAAATATTAATTGAAATCAAAGAAGATGCCTAAGAATATTACCTGATTTTTATGCTAAAGCCTGAATTTTTACCTAACCTGGGAAAACACCTGTCATTTAGATTTATTCTTGAGTAACATCATTCTCATTTATGAAAAAATTAAACTGGGTAGAATGCTTTTCAAAGATTTTCAATTACAAATAGGTCCCCCAAACACATCCCAGTCACCTACATTTTCTGTTCCTTTTTATGAGGAATTAGCCCTGGAATTTTGTATACAATGATTGAAGAGGCCTTATAACATGTCCTTATCCTAATCTTGCCTGCCACTTAAGTTTCAAAACTCACTGGCCACTAACCAATTTCTTTATTTGTACCCATCTTAACCTAGTCATGAGTGATTTAAAGAAGGTAGAATGGTTTGAAAAGATTATGAAATACAATTTTTTCAACTTGCCATGTCCTGATTTCTATTTAAACTTTTTTTCACTCTACAAGAAAAAAAAGCCTTGAAAAAATAAATTGAAATCAAAGAAGATGCATGAGAATATTTATATATTTTAACGCTAAAGCCTCAAATTTTAACCAAGGCCGGGAAAAAGCCTCTAATTTAGCTATGTTCTTGACTTACACCTATCTCAGCCCTGTGATGAGAAATTTTAACAAGAAAGAAAGCCTTTCAAAGTTTGTCAATTATTAATTAGTGCCTCAGACACATCCCGGTCAACTATCTTCATAGTTTCTATTTTTTTTTTACAAAAAAAGCCCTGAAGTATTATATAAAATAATTGAAGATGCCTAATAACATGTCCTTATCCTAACGATGCCTGCCACTTAAGTTTCAAACTCACTGGCCACTTACAAATTTCTTTATTTTTACCCATCTTAACCTAGTCATGAGTGATTTAAATAAGGTAGAATGGTTTGAAAAGTTATTAAATACAAATTGGTCCCCTTGCTGTGTCCTGACTAGGATTTTAACATTTTTCAATTTACCGAAAAAAAGCCTTGAAAATATTAATTGAAATCAAAGAAGTTGCCTAAGAATATTACCTGATTTTTATGCTAAAGCCTGAATTTTTACCTAACCTCGGAAAACACCTGTCATTTAGCTTTATTCTTGAGTAACATCATTCTCATTTATGAAAAAATTAATCTGGGTAGAATGCTTTTCAAAGATTTTCAATTACAAATAGGTCCCCCAAACACACCCCAGTCACCTACATTTTCTGTTCCTTTTTATGAGGAATTAGCCCTGAAATTTTGTATACAATGATTGAAGAGGCCTTATAACATGTCCTTATCCTAATCTTGCCTGCCACTTAAGTTTCAAAACTCACTGGCCACTAACCAATTTCTTTATTTGTACCCATCTTAACCTAGTCATGAGTGATTTAAATAAGGTAGAAATTTTAACAAGGAAGATAGCCTAGTGCCTCAGACACATCCCGGTCACCTAACTTCATCGTTTCTATTTTTTTTTTTCAAAAAAAGCCCTGAAGTATTATATAAAATGATTGAAGATGCCTAAAAACATGTCCTTATCCTAACCATGCCTGCCACTTTCAAAGATTTTCAATTACAAATAGGTCCCCCAAACACACCCCAGTCACCTACATTTTCTGTTCCTTTTTATGAGGAATTAGCCCTGATATTTTGTATAAAATGATTGAAGATGCCTAATAACATATCCTTATCCTTATCTTGCCTGCCACTTAAGTCTCAAAACTCACTGACCGCTTTCCATTTTCTTTATTTTTACTCATCTTAACCTAGTCATGATTGATTTAAATAAGGTAGAATGGTTTGAAAAGATCATGAAATACAATTTTGTCAACTTGCCATGTCCTGATTTCTATTTAAACATTTTTCAATCTACAAGAAAAATAAGCCTTGAAAATATTGTTTGAATTCAAAGAAGATGCATGAGAATATTTACTTATTTAACGTCAAAGCCTCAAATTTTAACCAAGGCCGGGAAAAAGCCTCTCTTTAGCTATGTTTTTGACTTACACCTATCTCAGCCCTGTGATGAGAAATTTTAACAATGACTGAATTAAATAAGGTAGAATGGTTTGAAAAGATTATTAAATACAATTTGGTCGACTTGCTCTGTCCTAATTCCTATTTTTCAATTTACAAAAAAAAAAAGGCCGGAACTATTTTAGCAGGTTCCATTAATACATTTTCTCCTTCCATTGATTAGTTGAGTTCAGAGAAAGAGCATTACTAGGATCCCAGTTCAAGGTGGGGGCCCAAAAAGATAAGTAAATGGTGATGCTCAATTCTACTATGCATTTTTATCTTTCAGCTCAAGGTAGGAAGTTAAGAAGGGCATTTTGTTTGTTAAGCAAGGGCTTCGCTAGGCGACCAGGGTGTGTTTGGGGGGATGTTATTAATTAGAATTATAAACCTAGCTACACCCTTGCCAACAGCCAAAGCACACTCCTTAACAACCAACATTGACCTGAAAAGATTAAACTGCACAGAAAACCGCCAAACAACATTTACTATTCCCAAAGGGTGCACTGCTTTGCCCTGGTTCCCTTGTAACATCCTTTCTCAAAACCCTGCCAAGCTGTGGAAAATCAAAAGTAAATAACAGACACTGTAAAACATTTCCTACTTCTTATTGGTACTATCCTGCCAAACCTAGTTCCATAACTTAATCTTTGTTAAATACATTGTCCTAACCCTGTAATTATTTGTTAAAATGATATTTCAGGCAAAAGCATTTCCAACACCCTGTCCACTTGCCGTGTGCTGATTCCTATTTAAACATTTTTCATTTAACCCATACAAAGCCCTGAAAACATGAATTGAAGTCAAAGAAAAAACATGAGAATATTTACTATTTTTAATGTTAATTAGCCTCAAATTATAACCAAACGAGGGTAAGCACCTCTAATTTAGCTACATTCTTACTTAACACCTATCTAAGCCCCGTAATGAGAAATTTATACAAGGTAGAGTGGTTTGAAAAGATTATTAAATGCAAACTGGTCAGCCATCTGCATCCTGGTCCTCTATTTTAACTTTTGTCGTTTTACTCAAACAAAGCCATGAAATATAAATTGAAATGAAAAAAGATTTCCTAAATTTTAACCCAACCTAGATAAGGGCCTGTTATTTAGCTATGTTCTTTACTAAAACCTAGCTCAGTAATGAGAAAATTTAACAAGGTAGAAGTCTCAAAACTCACTGGTCACTTACCAATTTCTTTATTTTAACCCATCTTAACCTAGTCATGAGAAAATTAAATAAGGTAGAATGGTTTGAAAAGATAATTAAATACAAATTGGTCCATTTGCAGTGTCCCGATCCCTAATTTAACATTTTTTGTTTAACAAAATAAAAGCCTTAAAATATATAATATAAAATCAGAAAAGATGCATGCGAACATTAACTGATTTTACCACTACAGCCTCAAATTTTTACCCATCTTAACCTAGTCATTAGTAAATTAAATAAGGTAGAATGGTTTGAATAGATTAAATACAATTTGGTCCCCTTGCTGTGACCTGATTCAGATTGTAACATTTTTCAATTAACCAAAAAAAAAAGCCTTGAAAATATGAATTGAAATCAAAGAAGATGTATGAGAATAGTTACTTATTTTAAAGCTAAAGCCTCAAATTTTAACCAAAGCTGGGAAAATGCCTCTCATTTAGCTACATTCTTAACTTACACCTGTCTCAGCCCTGTGATAAGAAATTTTCACAAAATAGAAGGCCCATGAAAGTTTTTCATTTATAAATTAGTGCCTAAGACACATCAAGGTCAAGTAACTTCATTGTTCCTTTTTTTTTTTTTACAATAAATGCCCTAAAATATAATTCAAAATGATTTAAGATGCCTAATAGTATGTCCTTATCCTAATCATGCCTGCCACTTAAGTTTCAAAACTCACTGGCCACTTTACAATTTCTTTATTTTTACCCATCTTAACCTACTCATGAGTAAATTAAATCAGGTAGAATGGTTTGAAAAGATCATAAAATACAATTTGGTCAACTTGCTGTTTCCTGATTCCTATCTAAACATTTTTCAATTTACAAAGAAAAACCCCATTGAAAAATAAATTCAAATCAATGAATATTCATGAGAATATTTACTTATTTTAACGCTTAAGCCTCAAATTTCACCAAATCTGGGAAATGCCTCTCATTTTGCTACGTTCTTGACTTACACCCATCTCAGCCCTGTGATGAGAAATTTTAACAATTTAACGCTCTAACCTTCAAACCTCAAATTTTAACCACACCCATTAAACGCCTCTCATTTAGCTATATTCTTGACTTAAACCTATCTTTCACCTGTGATGAGAAATTTTAATAAGGTAGAAGGCATTCCGAAGTTTATCAATTATGAATTAGTGCCTCAGACACACCCCAGTCCCCTTACTTCATTTTTACTTTTTTGAAAAAAAGAGAACTGAAATATTATAAAAAATGGTTGAAGATGCCTAATAACATGCCCTTATCCTAAGCAAGCCTGCCACTAAAGTCTCAAAACTCAATGGCCAATTACCAATTTCTTTATTTTTCCCATCTTAACCTAGTCATGAATAAATTAGATAAGGTAGAATGGTTCGAAAAGATTATTATCTACAAATTGGTCCACTTGTTGTGTCCTGATTCAGATTTTAACATTTTTTCAATTTACCAAAAAAAAACCTTGAAAATATAATTTGAAATCAAAGAAGATGCATGATTTTAATCCTAAATCCTTAATTTTAACCTATCCTGGGAAACCACCTGTCTTTAGATATATTCTTTAGTAACATCATTCTCAATAATGAGAAAAGTAAACAGGAGAGAATGCCTATCTTAACCATGGTTGCCACTAAATGCTTGAAACCCACTGGCCACTTAACAGGCTCTTTATTTTTACCCATCTTAACCTAGTCATGAGTGAATTAAATAAGGTAGAATGGTTTGAAAAGATCATAAAATACAATTTGGTCAACTTGCTGTTTCCTGATTCCTATCTAAACATTTTTCAATTTACAAAAAAAAAAACAAAAACATTGAAAAATAAATTCAAATCAAAGAATATTCATGAGAATATTTACTTATTTTAATGCTTAAGCCTCAAATTTCACCAAATCTGGGAAATGCCTCACATTTTGCTACGTTCTTGACTTACACCTATCTCAGCCCTGTGATGAGAAATTTTAACAATTTAACGCTCTAACCTTCAAACCTCAAATTTTAACCACACCCATTAAACGCCTCTCATTTAGCTATATTCTTGACTTAAACCTATCTTTCACCTGTGATGAGAAATTTTAATAAGGTAGAAGGCATTCCAATGTTTATCAATTATAAATTAGTGCCTCAGACACACCCCAGTCCCCTTACTTCATTTTTACATTTTTGAAAAATAAGAGAACTGAAATATTATATAAATTGGTTGAAGATGCCTAATAACATGTCCTTATCCTAACCATGCCTGCCACTAAAGTCTCAAAACTCAATGGCCACTTTACAATTTCTTTATTTTATCCATCTTAACCTAGTCATGAATAAATTAGATAAGGTAGAATGGTTCAAAAAGATTATTATCTACAATTTGGTCCACTTGTTGTGTCCTGATTCAGATTTTAACATTTTTCAATTTACCAAAAAACAAAGCTTTGAAAATGTAATTTGAAATCAAAGAAGATGCATGATTTTAATCCTAAAACCTTAATTTTAACCTAACCCGGGAAACCACCTGTCTTTATATATATTCTTTAGTAACATCATTCTAAATAACGAGAAAAGTAAACAGGATAGAATGCCTATCCTAACCATGGTTGCCACTAAATGCTTGAAACCCACTGGCCACTTAACAGGCTCTTTATTTTTACCCATCTTAACCTATTCATTAGTGAATTAAATAAGGTAGAATGGTTTGAAAAAGTTATTAAATACAATTTGGTCAACTTGCTCTGTCCTGATTCCTTTTTAAACATTTTTCAAACAACAAAAAAATTCTTGAAAAGTTCAATTGAAATCAAAGAAGATGCATGAGAATATTTATTTTCATGTTAATGTTTTTTCAATTATAAATTAGTGCCTCTGACACACCCAGTCAACTAACTTCATTGTTCCCTTTATGACAAAAAATTCCCTACAGAATAAGGAACTATTTTAGCAGGTTCCATTAATACATTTTCTCCTTCCATTGATTAGTTGAGTTCAGAGAAAGAGCATAACTAGGATCCCAGTTCAAGGTGGGGGCCCAGAAAGATAAGTAAATGGTGATGCACAATTCTACTATGCATTTTCATCTTTCAGCTCAAGGTAGGAAGTTAAGAAGGGCATTTTGTTTGTTAAGCAAGGGCTTCGCTAGGCGACCAGGGTGTGTTTGGGGGGATGTTATTAATGAGAATTATAAACCTAGCTACACCCTTGCCAACAGCCAAAGCACACTCCTTAACAACCAACATTGACCTGAAAAGATTAAACTGCACAGTAAAACCGCCAAACAACATTTACTATTCCCAAAGGGTGCACTGCTTTGCCCTGGTTCCCTTGTAACATCCTTTCTCAAAACCCTGCCAAGCTGTGGAAAATCAAAAGTAAATAACAGACACTGTAAAACATTTCCTACTTCTTATTGGTACTATCCTGCCAAACCTAGTTCCATAACTTAATCTTTGTTAAATACATTGTCCTAACCCTGTAATTATTTGTTAAAATGATATTTCAGGCAAAAGCATTTCCAACACCCTGTCCATTTGCCGTGTGCTGATTCCTTTTTAAACATTTTTCATTTAACCCATACAAAGCCCTGAAAACTTAGATTGAAATCAAAGAAAAAACATGAGAATATTTACTATTTTTAACGTTAATTAGCCTCAAATTATAACCAAACCAGGGTAAGCACCTCTTATTTAGCTACATTCTTACTTAACACCTATCTAAGAAATTTATACAAGGTAGAGTGGTTTGAAAAGATTATTTAATGCAAACTGGTCAGCCATCTGCATCCTGGTCCTCTATTTTAACTTTTGTCGTTTTACTCAAACAAAGCCATGAAATATAAATTGAAATGAACAATGATTTCCTAAACTTTAACCCAACCTAGATAAGGGCCTGTTATTTAGCTATGTTCTTTACTAAAACCTAGCTCAGTAATGAGAAAATTTAACAAGGTAGAAGTCTCAAAACTCACTGGTCACTTACCAATTTCTTTATTTTCACCCATCTTAACCTAGTCATGAGAAAATTAAATAAGGTAGAATGGTTTGAAAAGATAATTAAATACAAATTGGTCTATTTGCAGTGTCCTGATCCCTAATTTAACATTTTTTGATTAACAAAAAAAAGCCTTGAAAGATATACTTTGAAATCAGAAAAGATTCAGGCGAACATCAACTGATTTTACCACTAGAGCCTCAAATTTTTACCCATCTTAACCTAGACATTAGTAAATAAAATAAGGTAGATTAGTTTGAAGAGATTAAATACAATTTGGTCCCCATGCTGTGTCCTGATTCAGATTGTAACATTTTTCAATTAACCAAAAAAAAGCCTTGAAAATATGAATTGAAATCAAAGAAGATGTGTGAGAATAGTTTCTTATTTTAAAGCTAAAACCTCAAATTTTAACCAAAGCTGGGAAAATGCCTCTTATTTAACTACATTCTTAACTTACACCTGTCTCAGCCCTGTGATAAGAAATTTTCACAAAATAGAAGGCCCATGAAAGTTTTTCATTTATAAATTAGTGCCTAAGACAAATCAAGGTCAAGTAACTTCATTGTTCCTTCATTTTTTTTACAATAAATGCCCTAAAATATTATTCAGATTGATTTAAGATGCCTAATAGTATGTCCTTATCCTAATCATGCCTGCCACTTAAGTTTCAAAACTCACTGGCCAATAACCAATTTCTTTATTTGTACCCATCTTAACCTAGTCATGAGTGATTTAAATAAGGTAGAATGGTTTGAAAAGATCATAAAATACAATTTGGTCAACTTGCTGTTTCCTGATTCCTATCTAAACATTTTTCAATTTACAAAAAAAAACCCATTGAAAAATAAATTCAAATCAAAGAAGATGCTTGAGAATATTGACTTATTTTAACGCTTCAGCCTCAAATTTCACCAAATCTGGGAAATGCCTCACATTTTGCTACGTTCTTGACTTACACCTATATCAGCCCTGTGATGAGAAATTTTAACAATTTAACGCTCTAACCTTCAAACCTCAAATTTTAACCACACCCATTAAATGCCTCTCATTTAGCTATATTCTTGACTTAAACCTATCTTTCACCTGTGATGAGAAATTTTAATAAGGTAGAAGGCATTCCAAAGTTTATCAATTAAAAATTAGTGCCTCAGACACACCCCAGTCACCTAACTTCATTTTTACATTTTTGAAAAAAAAGAGAACTGAAATATTATATAAATTGGTTGAAGATGCCTAATAACATTACCTTATCCTAAGCATGCCTGCCACTAAAGTCTCAAAACTCAATGGCCAATTACCAATTTCTTTATTTTTCCCATCTTAACCTAGTCATGAATAAATTAGATAAGGTAGAATGGTTTGAAAAGATTATTATCTACAAATTGGTCCACTTGCTGTGTCCTGATTCAGATTTTAACATTTTTTCAATTTACCAAAAAAACCCTTGAAAATATAATTTGAAATCAAAGAAGATGCATGATTTTAATCCTAAATCCTTAATTCTAACCTAACCTGGGAAACCACCTGTCTTTAGATATATTCTTTAGTAACATCATTCTCAATAATGAGAAAAGTAAACAGGAGAGAATGCCTATCTTAACCATGGTTGCCACTAAATGCTTGAAACCCACTGGCCACTTAACAGACTCTTTATTTTTACCCATCTATACCTAGTCATGAGTGAATTAAATAAGGTACAATGGTTTGAAAAGATCATAAAATACAATTTGGTCAACTTGCTGTTTCCTGATTCCTATCTAAACATTTTTCAATTTACAAAAAAAAAACCCATTGAAAAATAAATTCAAATCAAAGAAGATGCTTGAGAATATTGACTTATTTTAACGCTTCAGCCTCAAATTTCACCAAAACTGGGAAATGCCTCACATTTTGCTACGTTCTTGACTTACACCTATCTCAGCCCTGTGATGAGAAATTTTAACAATTTAACGCTCTAACCTTCAAACCTCAAATTTTAACCACACCCATTAAATGCCTCTCATTTAGCTATATTCTTGACTTAAACCTATCTTTCACCTGTGATGAGAAATTTTAATAAGGTAGAAGGCATTCCAAAGTTTATCAATTAAAAATTAGTGCCTCAGACACACCCGAGTCCCCTTACTTCATTTTTACATTTTTGAAAAAAAAGAGCACTGAAATATTATATAAATTGGTTGAAGATGCCTTATAACATGCTTATCCTAAGCATGCCTGCCACTAAAGTCTCAAAACTCAATGGCCATTTACTAATTTCTTATTTTTCCCATCTTAACCTAGTAATGAATAAATTAGATAAGGTAGAATGGTTCGAAAAGATTATTATCTACAAATTGGTCCACTTGTTGTGTCCTGATTCAGATTTTAACATTTTTTCAATTTACCAAAAAAAAAAAAAGGTTTGAAAATGTAATTTGAAATCAAAGAAGATGCATGATTTTTAATCCTAAAGCCTTAATTTTAACCTAACCCGGGAAACCACCTGTCTTTAGATATATTCTTTAGTAACATCATTCTCAATAATGAGAAAAGTAAACAGGATAGAATGCCTATCCTAACCATGGTTGCCACTAAATGCTTGAAACCCACTGGCCACTTAACAGGCTCTTTATTTTTACCCATCTTAACCTATTCATTAGTGAATTAAATAAGGTAGAATGGTTTGAAAAAGTTATTAAATACAATTTGGTCAACTTGCTGTTTCCTGATTCCTTTTTAAACATTTTTCAAACAACAAAAAAATTCTTGAAAAGTTCAATTGAAATCAAAGAAGATGCATGAGAATATTTATTTTAATGTTAAAGTTTTTTCAATTATAAATTAGTGCCTCTGACACACCCAGTCAACTAACTTCATTGTTCCCTTTATGACAAAAAATTCCCTACAGAATAAGGAACTATTTTAGCAGGTTCCATTAATACATTTTCTCCTTCCATTGATTAGTTGAGTTCAGAGAAAGAGCATAACTAGGATCCCAGTTCAAGGTGGGGGCCCAGAAAGATAAGTAAATGGTGATGCACAATTCTACTATGCATTTTCATCTTTCAGCTCAAGGTAGGAAGTTAAGAAGGGCATTTTGTTTGTTAAGCAAGGGCTTCGCTAGGCGACCAGGGTGTGTTTGGGGGGATGTTATTAATGAGAATTATAAACCTAGCTACACCCTTGCCAACAGCCAAAGCACACTCCTTAACAACCAACATTGACCTGAAAAGATTAAACTGCACAGTAAAACCGCCAAACAACATTTACTATTCCCAAAGGGTGCACTGCTTTGCCCTGGTTCCCTTGTAACATCCTTTCTCAAAACCCTGCCAAGCTGTGGAAAATCAAAAGTAAATAACAGACACTGTAAAACATTTCCTACTTCTTATTGGTACTATCCTGCCAAACCTAGTTCCATAACTTAATCTTTGTTAAATACATTGTCCTAACCCTGTAATTATTTGTTAAAATGATATTTCAGGCAAAAGCATTTCCAACACCCTGTCCACTTGCCGTGTACTGATTCCTATTTAAACATTTTTCATTTAACCCATACAAAGCCCTGAAAACTTAGATTGAAATCAAAGAAAAAACATGAGAATATTTACTATTTTTAACGTTAATTAGCCTCAAATTATAACCAAACCAGGGTAAGCACCTCTTATTTAGCTACATTCTTACTTAACACCTATCTAAGCCCCATAATGAGAAATTTATACAAGGTAGAGTGGTTTGAAAAGATTATTTAATGCAAACTGGTCAGCCATCTGCATCCTGGTCCTCTATTTTAACTTTTGTCGTTTTACTCAAACAAAGCCATGAAATATAAATTGAAATGAACAAAGATTTCCTAAACTTTAACCCAACCTAGATAAGGGCCTGTTATTTAGCTATGTTCTTTACTAAAACCTAGCTCAGTAATGAGAAAATTTAACAAGGTAGAAGTCTCAAAACTCACTGGTCACTTACCAATTTCTTTAGTGTCTTCAGTGTCCTGATCCCTAATTTAACATTTTTTGATTAACAAAAAAAAGCCTTGAAAGATATACTTTGAAATCAGAAAAGATTCAGGCGAACATCAACTGATTTTACCACTAGAGCCTCAAATTTTTACCCATCTTAACCTAGACATTAGTAAATAAAATAAGGTAGATTAGTTTGAAGAGATTAAATACAATTTGGTCCCCTTGCTGTGTCCTGATTCAGATTGTAACATTTTTCAATTAACCAAAAAAAAGCCTTGAAAATATGAATTGAAATCAAAGAAGATGTGTGAGAATAGTTTCTTATTTTAAAGCTAAAACCTCAAATTTTAACCAAAGCTGGGAAAATGCCTCTTATTTAACTACATTCTTAACTTACATCTGTCTCAGCCCTGTGATAAGAAATTTTCACAAAATAGAAGGCCCATGAAAGTTTTTCATTTATAAATTAGTGCCTAAGACAAATCAAGGTCAAGTAACTTCATTGTTCCTTCATTTTTTTTACAATAAATGCCCTAAAATATTATTCGGATTGATTTAAGATGCCTAATAGTATGTCCTTATCCTAATCATGCCTGCCACTTAAGTTTCAAAACTCACTGGCCACTAACCAATTTCTTTATTTGTACCCATCTTAACCTAGTCATGAGTGATTTAAATAAGGTAGAATGGTTTGAAAAGATCATAAAATACAATTTGGTCAACTTGCTGTTTCCTGATTCCTATCTAAACATTTTTCAATTTACAAAAAAAAACCCATTGAAAAATAAATTCAAATCAAAGAAGATGCTTGAGAATATTGACTTATTTTAACGCTTCAGCCTCAAATTTCACCAAATCTGGGAAATGCCTCACATTTTGCTACGTTCTTGACTTACACCTATCTCAGCCCTGTGATGAGAAATTTTAACAATTTAACGCTCTAACCTTCAAACCTCAAATTTTAACCACACCCATTAAATGCCTCTCATTTAGCTATATTCTTGACTTAAACCTATCTTTCACCTGTGATGAGAAATTTTAATAAGGTAGAAGGCATTCCAAAGTTTATCAATTAAAAATTAGTGCCTCAGACACACCCCAGTCACCTTACTTCATTTTTACATTTTTGAAAAAAAAGAGAACTGAAATATTATATAAAATGGTTGAAGATGCCTAATAACATGTCCTTATCCTAAGCATGCCTGCCACTAAAGTCTCAAAACTCAATGGCCAATTACCAATTTCTTTATTTTTCCCATCTTAACCTAGTCATGAATAAATTAGATAAGGTAGAATGGTTTGAAAAGATTATTATCTACAAATTGGTCCACTTGCTGTGTCCTGATTCAGATTTTAACATTTTTTCAATTTACCAAAAAAACCCTTGAAAATATAATTTGAAATCAAAGAAGATGCATGATTTTAATCCTAAATCCTTAATTTTAACCTAACCTGGGAAACCACCTGTCTTTAGATATATTCTTTAGTAACATCATTCTCAATAATGAGAAAAGTAAACAGGAGAGAATGCCTATCTTAACCATGGTTGCCACTAAATGCTTGAAACCCACTGGCCACTTAACAGACTCTTTATTTTTACCCATCTATACCTAGTCATGAGTGAATTAAATAAGGTAGAATGGTTTGAAAAGATCATAAAATACAATTTGGTCAACTTGCTGTTTCCTGATTCCTATCTAAACATTTTTCAATTTACAAAAAAAAAACCCATTGAAAAATAAATTCAAATCAAAGAAGATGCTTGAGAATATTGACTTATTTTAACGCTTCAGCCTCAAATTTCACCAAATCTGGGAAATGCCTCACATTTTGCTACGTTCTTGACTTACACCTATCTCAGCCCTGTGATGAGAAATTTTAACAATTTAACGCTCTAACCTTCAAACCTCAAATTTTAACCACACCCATTAAATGCCTCTCATTTAGCTATATTCTTGACTTAAACCTATCTTTCACCTGTGATGAGAAATTTTAATAAGGTAGAAGGCATTCCAAAGTTTATCAATTAAAAATTAGTGCCTCAGACACACCCCAGTCACCTTACTTCATTTTTACATTTTTGAAAAAAAAGAGAACTGAAATATTATATAAAATGGTTGAAGATGCCTAATAACATTACCTTATCCTAAGCATGCCTGCCACTAAAGTCTCAAAACTCAATGGCCAATTACCAATTTCTTTATTTTTCCCATCTTAACCTAGTCATGAATAAATTAGATAAGGTAGAATGGTTTGAAAAGATTATTATCTACAAATTGGTCCACTTGCTGTGTCCTGATTCAGATTTTAACATTTTTTCAATTTACCAAAAAAACCCTTGAAAATATAATTTGAAATCAAAGAAGATGCATGATTTTAATCCTAAATCCTTAATTTTAACCTAACCTGGGAAACCACCTGTCTTTAGATATATTCTTTAGTAACATCATTCTCAATAATGAGAAAAGTAAACAGGAGAGAATGCCTATCTTAACCATGGTTGCCACTAAATGCTTGAAACCCACTGGCCACTTAACAGACTCTTTATTTTTACCCATCTATACCTAGTCATGAGTGAATTAAATAAGGTACAATGGTTTGAAAAGATCATAAAATACAATTTGGTCAACTTGCTGTTTCCTGATTCCTATCTAAACATTTTTCAATTTACAAAAAAAAAAACCCATTGAAAAATAAATTCAAATCAAAGAAGATGCTTGAGAATATTGACTTATTTTAACGCTTCAGCCTCAAATTTCACCAAATCTGGGAAATGCCTCACATTTTGCTACGTTCTTGACTTACACCTATCTCAGCCCTGTGATGAGAAATTTTAACAATTTAACGCTCTAACCTTCAAACCTCAAATTTTAACCACACCCATTAAATGCCTCTCATTTAGCTATATTCTTGACTTAAACCTATCTTTCACCTGTGATGAGAAATTTTAATAAGGTAGAAGGCAATCCAAAGTTTATCAATTAAAAATTAGTGCCTCAGACACACCCGAGTCCCCTTACTTCATTTTTACATTTTTGAAAAAAAAGAGCACTGAAATATTATATAAATTGGTTGAAGATGCCTTATAACATGCTTATCCTAAGCATGCCTGCCACTAAAGTCTCAAAACTCAATGGCCATTTACTAATTTCTTATTTTTCCCATCTTAACCTAGTCATGAATAAATTAGATAAGGTAGAATGGTTCGAAAAGATTATTATCTACAAACTGGTCCACTTGTTGTGTCCTGATTCAGATTTTAACATTTTTCAATTTACCAAAAAAAAAAAAAGGTTTGAAAATGTAATTTGAAATCAAAGAAGATGCATGATTTTTAATCCTAAAGCCTTAATTTTAACCTAACCCGGGAAACCACCTGTCTTTAGATATATTCTTTAGTAACATCATTCTCAATAATGAGAAAAGTAAACAGGATAGAATGCCTATCCTAACCATGGTTGCCACTAAATGCTTGAAACCCACTGGCCACTTAACAGGCTCTTTATTTTTACCCATCTTAACCTATTCATTAGTGAATTAAATAAGGTAGAATGGTTTGAAAAAGTTATTAAATACAATTTGGTCAACTTGCTGTTTCCTGATTCCTTTTTAAACATTTTTCAAACAACAAAAAAATTCTTGAAAAGTTCAATTGAAATCAAAGAAGATGCATGAGAATATTTATTTTAATGTTAAAGTTTTTTCAATTATAAATTAGTGCCTCTGACACACCCAGTCAACTAACTTCATTGTTCCCTTTATGACAAAAAATTCCCTACAGA
Source organism: Fragum fragum (assembly GCA_946902895.1). Lineage (NCBI taxonomy): Eukaryota > Metazoa > Mollusca > Bivalvia > Cardiida > Cardiidae > Fragum > Fragum fragum. Next base: position 35,915,374 of record OX336365.1, read on the forward strand.
ATAAGGAACTATTTTAGCAGGTTCCATTAATACATTTTCTCCTTCCATTGATTAGTTGAGTTCAGAGAAAGAGCATAACTAGGATCCCAGTTCAAGGTGGGGGCCCAGAAAGATAAGTAAATGGTGATGCACAATTCTACTATGCATTTTCATCTTTCAGCTCAAGGTAGGAAGTTAAGAAGGGCATTTTGTTTGTTAAGCAAGGGCTTCGCTAGGCGACCAGGGTGTGTTTGGGGGGATGTTATTAATGAGAATTATAAACCTAGCTACACCCTTGCCAACAGCCAAAGCACACTCCTTAACAACCAACATTGACCTGAAAAGATTAAACTGCACAGTAAAACCGCCAAACAACATTTACTATTCCCAAAGGGTGCACTGCTTTGCCCTGGTTCCCTTGTAACATCCTTTCTCAAAACCCTGCCAAGCTGTGGGAAATCAAAAGTAAATAACAGACACTGTAAAACATTTCCTACTTCTTATTGGTACTATCCTGCCAAACCTAGTTCCATAACTTAATCTTTGTTAAATACATTGTCCTAACCCTGTAATTATTTGTTAAAATGATATTTCAGGCAAAAGCATTTCCAACACCCTGTCCACTTGCCGTGTACTGATTCCTATTTAAACATTTTTCATTTAACCCATACAAAGCCCTGAAAACTTAGATTGAAATCAAAGAAAAAACATGAGAATATTTACTATTTTTAACGTTAATTAGCCTCAAATTATAACCAAACCAGGGTAAGCACCTCTTATTTAGCTACATTCTTACTTAACACCTATCTAAGCCCCATAATGAGAAATTTATACAAGGTAGAGTGGTTTGAAAAGATTATTTAATGCAAACTGGTCAGCCATCTGCATCCTGGTCCTCTATTTTAACTTTTGTCGTTTTACTCAAACAAAGCCATGAAATATAAATTGAAATGAACAAAGATTTCCTAAACTTTAACCCAACCTAGATAAGGGCCTGTTATTTAGCTATGTTCTTTACTAAAACCTAGCTCAGTAATGAGAAAATTTAACAAGGTAGAAGTCTCAAAACTCACTGGTCACTTACCAATTTCTTTATTTTCACCCATCTTAACCTAGTCATGAGAAAATTAAATAAGGTAGAATGGTTTGAAAAGATAATTAAATACAAATTGGTCTATTTGCAGTGTCCTGATCCCTAATTTAACATTTTTTGATTAACAAAAAAAAGCCTTGAAAGATATACTTTGAAATCAGAAAAGATTCAGGCGAACATCAACTGATTTTACCACTAGAGCCTCAAATTTTTACCCATCTTAACCTAGACATTAGTAAATAAAATAAGGTAGATTAGTTTGAAGAGATTAAATACAATTTGGTCCCCTTGCTGTGTCCTGATTCAGATTGTAACATTTTTCAATTAACCAAAAAAAAGCCTTGAAAATATGAATTGAAATCAAAGAAGATGTGTGAGAATAGTTTCTTATTTTAAAGCTAAAACCTCAAATTTTAACCAAAGCTGGGAAAATGCCTCTTATTTAACTACATTCTTAACTTACATCTGTCTCAGCCCTGTGATAAGAAATTTTCACAAAATAGAAGGCCCATGAAAGTTTTTCATTTATAAATTAGTGCCTAAGACAAATCAAGGTCAAGTAACTTCATTGTTCATTCATTTTTTTTACAATAAATGCCCTAAAATATTATTCGGATTGATTTAAGATGCCTAATAGTATGTCCTTATCCTAATCATGCCTGCCACTTAAGTTTCAAAACTCACTGGCCACTAACCAATTTCTTTATTTGTACCCATCTTAACCTAGTCATGAGTGATTTAAATAAGGTAGAATGGTTTGAAAAGATCATAAAATACAATTTGGTCAACTTGCTGTTTCCTGATTCCTATCTAAACATTTTTCAATTTACAAAAAAAAACCCATTGAAAAATAAATTCAAATCAAAGAAGATGCTTGAGAATATTGACTTATTTTAACGCTTCAGCCTCAAATTTCACCAAATCTGGGAAATGCCTCACATTTTGCTACGTTCTTGACTTACACCTATCTCAGCCCTGTGATGAGAAATTTTAACAATTTAACGCTCTAACCTTCAAACCTCAAATTTTAACCACACCCATTAAATGCCTCTCATTTAGCTATATTCTTGACTTAAACCTATCTTTCACCTGTGATGAGAAATTTTAATAAGGTAGAAGGCATTCCAAAGTTTATCAATTAAAAATTAGTGCCTCAGACACACCCCAGTCACCTTACTTCATTTTTACATTTTTGAAAAAAAAGAGAACTGAAATATTATATAAAATGGTTGAAGATGCCTAATAACATGTCCTTATCCTAAGCATGCCTGCCACTAAAGTCTCAAAACTCAATGGCCAATTACCAATTTCTTTATTTTTCCCATCTTAACCTAGTCATGAATAAATTAGATAAGGTAGAATGGTTTGAAAAGATTATTATCTACAAATTGGTCCACTTGCTGTGTCCTGATTCAGATTTTAACATTTTTTCAATTTACCAAAAAAACCCTTGAAAATATAATTTGAAATCAAAGAAGATGCATGATTTTAATCCTAAATCCTTAATTTTAACCTAACCTGGGAAACCACCTGTCTTTAGATATATTCTTTAGTAACATCATTCTCAATAATGAGAAAAGTAAACAGGAGAGAATGCCTATCTTAACCATGGTTGCCACTAAATGCTTGAAACCCACTGGCCACTTAACAGACTCTTTATTTTTACCCATCTATACCTAGTCATGAGTGAATTAAATAAGGTACAATGGTTTGAAAAGATCATAAAATACAATTTGGTCAACTTGCTGTTTCCTGATTCCTATCTAAACATTTTTCAATTTACAAAAAAAAAACCCATTGAAAAATAAATTCAAATCAAAGAAGATGCTTGAGAATATTGACTTATTTTAACGCTTCAGCCTCAAATTTCACCAAATCTGGGAAATGCCTCACATTTTGCTACGTTCTTGACTTACACCTATCTCAGCCCTGTGATGAGAAATTTTAACAATTTAACGCTCTAACCTTCAAACCTCAAATTTTAACCACACCCATTAAATGCCTCTCATTTAGCTATATTCTTGACTTAAACCTATCTTTCACCTGTGATGAGAAATTTTAATAAGGTAGAAGGCATTCCAAAGTTTATCAATTAAAAATTAGTGCCTCAGACACACCCGAGTCCCCTTACTTCATTTTTACATTTTTGAAAAAAAAGAGCACTGAAATATTATATAAATTGGTTGAAGATGCCTTATAACATGCTTATCCTAAGCATGCCTGACACTAAAGTCTCAAAACTCAATGGCCATTTACTAATTTCTTATTTTTCCCATCTTAACCTAGTCATGAATAAATTAGATAAGGTAGAATGGTTCGAAAAGATTATTATCTACAAATTGGTCCACTTGTTGTGTCCTGATTCAGATTTTAACATTTTTCAATTTACCAAAAAAAAAAAAGGTTTGAAAATGTAATTTGAAATCAAAGAAGATGCATGATTTTTAATCCTAAAGCCTTAATTTTAACCTAACCTGGGAAACCACCTGTCTTTAGATATATTCTTTAGTAACATCATTCTCAATAATGAGAAAAGTAAACAGGATAGAATGCCTATCCTAACCATGGTTGCCACTAAATGCTTGAAACCCACTGGCCACTTAACAGGCTCTTTATTTTTACCCATCTTAACCTATTCATTAGTGAATTAAATAAGGTAGAATGGTTTGAAAAAGTTATTAAATACAATTTGGTCAACTTGCTGTTTCCTGATTCCTTTTTAAACATTTTTCAAACAACAAAAAAATTCTTGAAAAGTTCAATTGAAATCAAAGAAGATGCATGAGAATATTTATTTTAATGTTAAAGTTTTTTCAATTATAAATTAGTGCCTCTGACACACCCAGTCAACTAACTTCATTGTTCCCTTTATGACAAAAAATTCCCTACAGAATAAGGAACTATTTTAGCAGGTTCCATTAATACATTTTCTCCTTCCATTGATTAGTTGAGTTCAGAGAAAGAGCATAACTAGGATCCCAGTTCAAGGTGGGGGCCCAGAAAGATAAGTAAATGGTGATGCACAATTCTACTATGCATTTTCATCTTTCAGCTCAAGGTAGGAAGTTAAGAAGGGCATTTTGTTTGTTAAGCAAGGGCTTCGCTAGGCGACCAGGGTGTGTTTGGGGGGATGTTATAAATGAGAATTATAAACCTAGCTACACCCTTGCCAACAGCCAAAGCACACTCCTTAACAACCAACATTGACCTGAAAAGATTAAACTGCACAGTAAAACCGCCAAACAACATTTACTATTCCCAAAGGGTGCACTGCTTTGCCCTGGTTCCCTTGTAACATCCTTTCTCAAAACCCTGCCAAGCTGTGGAAAATCAAAAGTAAATAACAGACACTGTAAAACATTTCCTACTTCTTATTGGTACTATCCTGCCAAACCTAGTTCCATAACTTAATCTTTGTTAAATACATTGTCCTAACCCTGTAATTATTTGTTAAAATGATATTTCAGGCAAAAGCATTTCCAACACCCTGTCCACTTGCCGTGTACTGATTCCTATTTAAACATTTTTCATTTAACCCATACAAAGCCCTGAAAACTTAGATTGAAATCAAAGAAAAAACATGAGAATATTTACTATTTTTAACGTTAATTAGCCTCAAATTATAACCAAACCAGGGTAAGCACCTCTTATTTAGCTACATTCTTACTTAACACCTATCTAAGCCCCATAATGAGAAATTTATACAAGGTAGAGTGGTTTGAAAAGATTATTTAATGCAAACTGGTCAGCCATCTGCATCCTGGTCCTCTATTTTAACTTTTGTCGTTTTACTCAAACAAAGCCATGAAATATAAATTGAAATGAACAAAGATTTCCTAAACTTTAACCCAACCTAGATAAGGGCCTGTTATTTAGCTATGTTCTTTACTAAAACCTAGCTCAGTAATGAGAAAATTTAACAAGGTAGAAGTCTCAAAACTCACTGGTCACTTACCAATTTCTTTATTTTCACCCATCTTAACCTAGTCATGAGAAAATTAAATAAGGTAGAATGGTTTGAAAAGATAATTAAATACAAATTGGTCTATTTGCAGTGTCCTGATCCCTAATTTAACATTTTTTGATTAACAAAAAAAAGCCTTGAAAGATATACTTTGAAATCAGAAAAGATTCAGGCGAACATCAACTGATTTTACCACTAGAGCCTCAAATTTTTACCCATCTTAACCTAGACATTAGTAAATAAAATAAGGTAGATTAGTTTGAAGAGATTAAATACAATTTGGTCCCCTTGCTGTGTCCTGATTCAGATTGTAACATTTTTCAATTAACCAAAAAAAAGCCTTGAAAATATGAATTGAAATCAAAGAAGATGTGTGAGAATAGTTTCTTATTTTAAAGCTAAAACCTCAAATTTTAACCAAAGCTGGGAAAATGCCTCTTATTTAACTACATTCTTAACTTACATCTGTCTCAGCCCTGTGATAAGAAATTTTCACAAAATAGAAGGCCCATGAAAGTTTTTCATTTATAAATTAGTGCCTAAGACAAATCAAGGTCAAGTAACTTCATTGTTCCTTCATTTTTTTTACAATAAATGCCCTAAAATATTATTCGGATTGATTTAAGATGCCTAATAGTATGTCCTTATCCTAATCATGCCTGCCACTTAAGTTTCAAAACTCACTGGCCACTAACCAATTTCTTTATTTGTACCCATCTTAACCTAGTCATGAGTGATTTAAATAAGGTAGAATGGTTTGAAAAGATCATAAAATACAATTTGGTCAACTTGCTGTTTCCTGATTCCTATCTAAACATTTTTCAATTTACAAAAAAAAACCCCATTGAAAAATAAATTCAAATCAAAGAAGATGCTTGAGAATATTGACTTATTTTAACACTTCAGCCTCAAATTTCACCAAATCTGGGAAATGCCTCACATTTTGCTACGTTCTTGACTTACACCTATCTCAGCCCTGTGATGAGAAATTTTAACAATTTAACGCTCTAACCTTCAAACCTCAAATTTTAACCACACCCATTAAATGCCTCTCATTTAGCTATATTCTTGACTTAAACCTATCTTTCACCTGTGATGAGAAATTTTAATAAGGTAGAAGGCATTCCAAAGTTTATCAATTAAAAATTAGTGCCTCAGACACACCCCAGTCACCTTACTTCATTTTTACATTTTTGAAAAAAAAGAGAACTGAAATATTATATAAAATGGTTGAAGATGCCTAATAACATGTCCTTATCCTAAGCATGCCTGCCACTAAAGTCTCAAAACTCAATGGCCAATTACCAATTTCTTTATTTTTCCCATCTTAACCTAGTCATGAATAAATTAGATAAGGTAGAATGGTTTGAAAAGATTATTATCTACAAATTGGTCCACTTGCTGTGTCCTGATTCAGATTTTAACATTTTTTCAATTTACCAAAAAAACCCTTGAAAATATAATTTGAAATCAAAGAAGATGCATGATTTTAATCCTAAATCCTTAATTTTAACCTAACCTGGGAAACCACCTGTCTTTAGATATATTCTTTAGTAACATCATTCTCAATAATGAGAAAAGTAAACAGGAGAGAATGCCTATCTTAACCATGGTTGCCACTAAATGCTTGAAACCCACTGGCCACTTAACAGACTCTTTATTTTTACCCATCTATACCTAGTCATGAGTGAATTAAATAAGGTACAATGGTTTGAAAAGATCATAAAATACAATTTGGTCAACTTGCTGTTTCCTGATTCCTATCTAAACATTTTTCAATTTACAAAAAAAAAAACCATTGAAAAATAAATTCAAATCAAAGAAGATGCTTGAGAATATTGACTTATTTTAACGCTTCAGCCTCAAATTTCACCAAATCTGGGAAATGCCTCACATTTTGCTACGTTCTTGACTTACACCTATCTCAGCCCTGTGATGAGAAATTTTAACAATTTAACGCTCTAACCTTCAAACCTCAAATTTTAACCACACCCATTAAATGCCTCTCATTTAGCTATATTCTTGACTTAAACCTATCTTTCACCTGTGATGAGAAATTTTGATAAGGTAGAAGGCATTCCAAAGTTTATCAATTAAAAATTAGTGCCTCAGACACACCCGAGTCCCCTTACTTCATTTTTACATTTTTGAAAAAAAAGAGCACTGAAATATTATATAAATTGGTTGAAGATGCCTTATAACATGCTTATCCTAAGCATGCCTGCCACTAAAGTCTCAAAACTCAATGGCCATTTACTAATTTCTTATTTTTCCCATCTTAACCTAGTCATGAATAAATTAGATAAGGTAGAATGGTTCGAAAAGATTATTATCTACAAATTGGTCCACTTGTTGTGTCCTGATTCAGATTTTAACATTTTTCAATTTACCAAAAAAAAAAAAGGTTTGAAAATGTAATTTGAAATCAAAGAAGATGCATGATTTTTAATCCTAAAGCCTTAATTTTAACCTAACCCGGGAAACCACCTGTCTTTAGATATATTCTTTAGTAACATCATTCTCAATAATGAGAAAAGTAAACAGGATAGAATGCCTATCCTAACCATGGTTGCCACTAAATGCTTGAAACCCACTGGCCACTTAACAGGCTCTTTATTTTTACCCATCTTAACCTACTCATTAGTGAATTAAATAAGGTAGAATGGTTTGAAAAAGTTATTAAATACAATTTGGTCAACTTGCTGTTTCCTGATTCCTTTTTAAACATTTTTCAAACAACAAAAAAATTCTTGAAAAGTTCAATTGAAATCAAAGAAGATGCATGAGAATATTTATTTTAATGTTAAAGTTTTTTCAATTATAAATTAGTGCCTCTGACACACCCAGTCAACTAACTTCATTGTTCCCTTTATGACAAAAAATTCCCTACAGAATAAGGAACTATTTTAGCAGGTTCCATTAATACATTTTCTCCTTCCATTGATTAGTTGAGTTCAGAGAAAGAGCATAACTAGGATCCCAGTTCAAGGTGGGGGCCCAGAAAGATAAGTAAATGGTGATGCACAATTCTACTATGCATTTTCATCTTTCAGCTCAAGGTAGGAAGTTAAGAAGGGCATTTTGTTTGTTAAGCAAGGGCTTCGCTAGGCGACCAGGGTGTGTTTGGGGGGATGTTATAAATGAGAATTATAAACCTAGCTACACCCTTGCCAACAGCCAAAGCACACTCCTTAACAACCAACATTGACCTGAAAAGATTAAACTGCACAGTAAAACCGCCAAACAACATTTACTATTCCCAAAGGGTGCACTGCTTTGCCCTGGTTCCCTTGTAACATCCTTTCTCAAAACCCTGCCAAGCTGTGGAAAATCAAAAGTAAATAACAGACACTGTAAAACATTTCCTACTTCTTATTGGTACTATCCTGCCAAACCTAGTTCCATAACTTAATCTTTGTTAAATACATTGTCCTAACCCTGTAATTATTTGTTAAAATGATATTTCAGGCAAAAGCATTTCCAACACCCTGTCCACTTGCCATGTACTGATTCCTATTTAAACATTTTTCATTTAACCCATACAAAGCCCTGAAAACTTAGATTGAAATCAAAGAAAAAACATGAGAATATTTACTATTTTTAACGTTAATTAGCCTCAAATTATAACCAAACCAGGGTAAGCACCTCTTATTTAGCTACATTCTTACTTAACACCTATCTAAGCCCCATAATGAGAAATTTATACAAGGTAGAGTGGTTTGAAAAGATTATTTAATGCAAACTGGTCAGCCATCTGCATCCTGGTCCTCTATTTTAACTTTTGTCGTTTTACTCAACAAAGCCATGAAATATAAATTGAAATGAACAAAGATTTCCTAAACTTTAACCCAACCTAGATAAGGGCCTGTTATTTAGCTATGTTCTTTACTAAAACCTAGCTCAGTAATGAGAAAATTTAACAAGGTAGAAGTCTCAAAACTCACTGGTCACTTACCAATTTCTTTATTTTCACCCATCTTAACCTAGTCATGAGAAAATTAAATAAGGTAGAATGGTTTGAAAAGATAATTAAATACAAATTGGTCTATTTGCAGTGTCCTGATCCCTAATTTAACATTTTTTGATTAACAAAAAAAAGCCTTGAAAGATATACTTTGAAATCAGAAAAGATTCAGGCGAACATCAACTGATTTTACCACTAGAGCCTCAAATTTTTACCCATCTTAACCTAGACATTAGTAAATAAAATAAGGTAGATTAGTTTGAAGAGATTAAATACAATTTGGTCCCCTTGCTGTGTCCTGATTCAGATTGTAACATTTTTCAATTAACCAAAAAAAAGATCATAAAATACAATTTGGTCAACTTGCTGTTTCCTGATTCCTATCTAAACATTTTTCAATTTACAAAAAAAAACCCCATTGAAAAATAAATTCAAATCAAAGAAGATGCTTGAGAATATTGACTTATTTTAACACTTCAGCCTCAAATTTCACCAAATCTGGGAAATGCCTCACATTTTGCTACGTTCTTGACTTACACCTATCTCAGCCCTGTGATGAGAAATTTTAACAATTTAACGCTCTAACCTTCAAACCTCAAATTTTAACCACACCCATTAAATGCCTCTCATTTAGCTATATTCTTGACTTAAACCTATCTTTCACCTGTGATGAGAAATTTTAATAAGGTAGAAGGCATTCCAAAGTTTATCAATTAAAAATTAGTGCCTCAGACACACCCCAGTCACCTTACTTCATTTTTACATTTTTGAAAAAAAAGAGAACTGAAATATTATATAAAATGGTTGAAGATGCCTAATAACATGTCCTTATCCTAAGCATGCCTGCCACTAAAGTCTCAAAACTCAATGGCCAATTACCAATTTCTTTATTTTTCCCATCTTAACCTAGTCATGAATAAATTAGATAAGGTAGAATGGTTTGAAAAGATTATTATCTACAAATTGGTCCACTTGCTGTGTCCTGATTCAGATTTTAACATTTTTTCAATTTACCAAAAAAACCCTTGAAAATATAATTTGAAATCAAAGAAGATGCATGATTTTAATCCTAAATCCTTAATTTTAACCTAACCTGGGAAACCACCTGTCTTTAGATATATTCTTTAGTAACATCATTCTCAATAATGAGAAAAGTAAACAGGAGAGAATGCCTATCTTAACCATGGTTGCCACTAAATGCTTGAAACCCACTGGCCACTTAACAGACTCTTTATTTTTACCCATCTATACCTAGTCATGAGTGAATTAAATAAGGTACAATGGTTTGAAAAGATCATAAAATACAATTTGGTCAACTTGCTGTTTCCTGATTCCTATCTAAACATTTTTCAATTTACAAAAAAAAAACCCATTGAAAAATAAATTCAAATCAAAGAAGATGCTTGAGAATATTGACTTATTTTAACGCTTCAGCCTCAAATTTCACCAAATCTGGGAAATGCCTCACATTTTGCTACGTTCTTGACTTACACCTATCTCAGCCCTGTGATGAGAAATTTTAACAATTTAACGCTCTAACCTTCAAACCTCAAATTTTAACCACACCCATTAAATGCCTCTCATTTAGCTATATTCTTGACTTAAACCTATCTTTCACCTGTGATGAGAAATTTTAATAAGGTAGAAGGCATTCCAAAGTTTATCAATTAAAAATTAGTGCCTCAGACACACCCCAGTCACCTTACTTCATTTTTACATTTTTGAAAAAAAAGAGAACTGAAATATTATATAAAATGGTTGAAGATGCCTAATAACATGTCCTTATCCTAAGCATGCCTGCCACTAAAGTCTCAAAACTCAATGGCCAATTACCAATTTCTTTATTTTTCCCATCTTAACCTAGTCATGAATAAATTAGATAAGGTAGAATGGTTTGAAAAGATTATTATCTACAAATTGGTCCACTTGCTGTGTCCTGATTCAGATTTTAACATTTTTTCAATTTACCAAAAAAACCCTTGAAAATATAATTTGAAATCAAAGAAGATGCATGATTTTAATCCTAAATCCTTAATTTTAACCTAACCTGGGAAACCACCTGTCTTTAGATATATTCTTTAGTAACATCATTCTCAATAATGAGAAAAGTAAACAGGAGAGAATGCCTATCTTAACCATGGTTGCCACTAAATGCTTGAAACCCACTGGCCACTTAACAGACTCTTTATTTTTACCCATCTATACCTAGTCATGAGTGAATTAAATAAGGTACAATGGTTTGAAAAGATCATAAAATACAATTTGGTCAACTTGCTGTTTCCTGATTCCTATCTAAACATTTTTCAATTTACAAAAAAAAAACCCATTGAAAAATAAATTCAAATCAAAGAAGATGCTTGAGAATATTGACTTATTTTAACGCTTCAGCCTCAAATTTCACCAAATCTGGGAAATGCCTCACATTTTGCTACGTTCTTGACTTACACCTATCTCAGCCCTGTGATGAGAAATTTTAACAATTTAACGCTCTAACCTTCAAACCTCAAATTTTAACCACACCCATTAAATGCCTCTCATTTAGCTATATTCTTGACTTAAACCTATCTTTCACCTGTGATGAGAAATTTTAATAAGGTAGAAGGCATTCCAAAGTTTATCAATTAAAAATTAGTGCCTCAGACACACCCGAGTCCCCTTACTTCATTTTTACATTTTTGAAAAAAAAGAGCACTGAAATATTATATAAATTGGTTGAAGATGCCTTATAACATGCTTATCCTAAGCATGCCTGCCACTAAAGTCTCAAAACTCAATGGCCATTTACTAATTTCTTATTTTTCCCATCTTAACCTAGTCATGAATAAATTAGATAAGGTAGAATGGTTCGAAAAGATTATTATCTACAAATTGGTCCACTTGTTGTGTCCTGATTCAGATTTTAACATTTTTCAATTTACCAAAAAAAAAAAAAGCTTTGAAAATGTAATTTGAAATCAAAGAAGATGCATGATTTTTAATCCTAAAGCCTTAATTTTAACCTAACCCGGGAAACCACCTGTCTTTAGATATATTCTTTAGTAACATCATTCTCAATAATGAGAAAAGTAAACAGGAAAGAATGCCTATCCTAACCATGGTTGCCACTAAATGCTTGAAACCCACTGGCCACTTAACAGGCTCTTTATTTTTACCCATCTTAACCTATTCATTAGTGAATTAAATAAGGTAGAATGGTTTGAAAAAGTTATTAAATACAATTTGGTCAACTTGCTGTTTCCTGATTCCTTTTTAAACATTTTTCAAACAACAAAAAAATTCTTGAAAAGTTCAATTGAAATCAAAGAAGATGCATGAGAATATTTATTTTAATGTTAAAGTTTTTTCAATTATAAATTAGTGCCTCTGACACACCCAGTCAACTAACTTCATTGTTCCCTTTATGACAAAAAATTCCCTACAGAATAAGGAACTATTTTAGCAGGTTCCATTAATACATTTTCTCCTTCCATTGATTAGTTGAGTTCAGAGAAAGAGCATAACTAGGATCCCAGTTCAAGGTGGGGGCCCAGAAAGATAAGTAAATGGTGATGCACAATTCTACTATGCATTTTCATCTTTCAGCTCAAGGTAGGAAGTTAAGAAGGGCATTTTGTTTGTTAAGCAAGGGCTTCGCTAGGCGACCAGGGTGTGTTTGGGGGGATGTTATTAATGAGAATTATAAACCTAGCTACACCCTTGCCAACAGCCAAAGCACACTCCTTAACAACCAACATTGACCTGAAAAGATTAAACTGCACAGTAAAACCGCCAAACAACATTTACTATTCCCAAAGGGTGCACTGCTTTGCCCTGGTTCCCTTGTAACATCCTTTCTCAAAACCCTGCCAAGCTGTGGAAAATCAAAAGTAAATAACAGACACTGTAAAACATTTCCTACTTCTTATTGGTACTATCCTGCCAAACCTAGTTCCATAACTTAATCTTTGTTAAATACATTGTCCTAACCCTGTAATTATTTGTTAAAATGATATTTCAGGCAAAAGCAAGTAACTTCATTGTTCCTTATTTTTTGACAATAAATGCCCTAAAATATTGTTCAAAATGATTTAAGATGCCTAATAGTGTCCTTATCCTAACCATGCCTGCCACCAAAGTCACAAATCTCACTGGCCACTTTACAATTTCTTTATTTTTATCCATCTTAACCTAGTCATGAGTAAATTAAATAAGGTAGAATGGTTTGAAAAGATCATAAAGAACATTTTGGTCAACTTGCTGTTTCCTGATTCCTATCTAAACATTTTTTAATTGACAAAAAAAAAAACCCATTGAAAAATAAATTCAAATCAAAGAAGATGCATGAGAATATTGACTTATTTGAAAGCTTCAGCCTCAAATTTCACCAAATCTGGGAAATGCCTCTCATTTTGCTACGTTCTTGACTTACACCTATCTCAGCCCTGTGATGAGAAATTTTAACAATTTAACGCTCTAACTTTCAAACCTCAAATTTTAACCACACCCATTAAACGCCTCTCATTTAGCTATATTCTTGACTTAAACCTATCTTTCACCTGTGATGAGAAATTTTAATGAGGTAGAAGGCATTCCAAAGTTTATCAATTAAAAATTAGTGCCTCAGACACACCCCAGTCCCCTTACTTCATTTTTACATTTTTGAAAAAAAAGAGCACTGAAATATTATATAAAATGGTTGAAGATGCCTAATAACATGTCCTTATCCTTAGCATGCCTGCCACTAAAGTCTCAAAACTCAATGGCCAATTACCAATTTCTTTATTTGTACCCATCTTTATCTGGTCATGAATAAATTAGATAAGGTAGAATGGTTCGAAAAGAATATTATCTACAAATTGGTCCACTTGTTGTGTCCTGATTCAGATTTTAACATTTTTCAATTTACCAAAAAAAAAAAAGCTTTGAAAATGTAATTTGAAATCAAAGAAGATGCATGATTTTTAATCCTAAAGCCTTAATTTTAACCTAACCCGGGAAACCACCTGTCTTTAGATATATTCTTTAGTAACATCATTCTCAATAATGAGAAAAGTAAACAGGATAGAATGCCTATCCTAACCATGGTTGCCACTAAATGCTTGAAACCCACTGGCCACTTAACAGGCTCTTTATTTTTACCCATCTTAACCTATTCATTAGTGAATTAAATAAGGTAGAATGGTTTGAAAAAGTTATTAAATACAATTTGGTCAACTTGCTCTGTCCTGATTCCTTTTTAAACATTTTTCAAACAACAAAAAAATTCTTGAAAAGTTCAATTGAAATCAAAGAAGATGCATGAGAATATTTATTTTAATGTTAAAGTTTTTTCAATTATAAATTAGTGCCTCTGACACACCCAGTCAACTAACTTCATTGTTCCCTTTATGACAAAAAATTCCCTACAGAATAAGGAACTATTTTAGCAGGTTCCATTAATACATTTTCTCCTTCCATTGATTAGTTGAGTTCAGAGAAAGAGCATAACTAGGATCCCAGTTCAAGGTGGGGGCCCAGAAAGATAAGTAAATGGTGATGCACAATTCTACTATGCATTTTCATCTTTCAGCTCAAGGTAGGAAGTTAAGAAGGGCATTTGTTTGTTAAGCAAGGGCTTCGCTAGGCGACCAGGGTGTGTTTGGGGGGATGTTATAAATGAGAATTATAAACCTAGCTACACCCTTGCCAACAGCCAAAGCACACTCCTTAACAACCAACATTGACCTGAAAAGATTAAACTGCACAGTAAAACCGCCAAACAACATTTACTATTCCCAAAGGGTGCACTGCTTTGCCCTGGTTCCCTTGTAACATCCTTTCTCAAAACCCTGCCAAGCTGTGGAAAATCAAAAGTAAATAACAGACACTGTAAAATATTTCCTACTTCCTATTGGTACTATCCTGCCAAACCTAGTCCCATAACTTAATCTTTGTTATAATACATTGTCCTAACCCTGTAATTATTTGTTAAAATGATATTTCAGGCAAAAAAACATTTCCGACAACCTGTCCACTTGCCGTGTCCTGATCTCTAATTAAACATTTTTTTATGTTTAACAAAAACAAAACCTTGAAAATATAAATTGAAATCAAAGAAGATGCATTAGAAAATTTACTTATTTTAACCGCTAAAGCCTCAAATTTTAACCAAACCCAAGTAAATACCTCTCATTTAGATACATTCTTAACTTACACTAATCTCAGCCCAGTGATGAGAAATTTTAACAAGGTAGAAGGTCTTTCAAAGTTTTCAAATATAAATTAGTCCCTCAGTTACATTGGTCACCCTTTTTATTGTTCCTTTGACAAAAAATTCCCCGAAATATTATATGAAATAATTGAAGATGTGCGAGAAGATATCCTTTTCCTAACCTTGCCAGCCCCTGAAGTCTCAAAACATCCCCATTACATATCAAATTGTTTACAACCATCTAAGCCCACTTTTGAAAAAATGGATAAGGTAGAATGTTTTGAAAAGATTATTTCTTTAATTCCCTCCTCTACCTCCATCCTTCTGCAAATGAAAAAAAGATTATTTCTTTAATTCCCTCCTCTACCTCCATCCTTCTGCAAATGAAAAAAAAACGTTCTAAATCTTATATTTAATGGCCCTAGCAGCCCTCCATACCTAACCTATGCCCATAGGTGTTCTGTTTCTCGAGTACCCTCCTTTTTCTACTAACTTCCTGCAAATGAAAAATTTTATTAACTCCCCCTTATTCCACCACACTTCTGCAAATAAAAAAATATCCAAATAGTTAGATTTATAATAGCTTGCCACCCTCGATCCATACCACATCAGGGCCCTTGGGCAACAATTTGACTTTGAGTTTTGTTGTTGTTGTTTGATAATGTAAAGACCGTATGAAGCAGACTTTACAAAGCATACCACAAGAAATGAAAAGTAAAAAGAAATAAACCACATCCATTCAGATAGCATCGTTCTCCGTCCTCCAAAGCTCTACCAAATACTTAGCTCTATATCGTCCTGCACTCCTGTCACCTCTGTAATCAGAGTAAGACTAGGAGTAGCAGACGACTTTCGAAACCGTTAATCTCTTGTGTTGAGCAGACATCACCTGTTAATCTATACACTCGAATGATTTTTCCGTGAATTCACGAATGATTTATGTTTAAGCATTGTAAATTGTACATAATGGATAAGTATAATAAATTGTATAGAACAGATTTAAAATCTTCATTGTTCCTTGTCGCAAGTTAATCCATTGCTGTTTTTCTATTTTGTTCTTTTTTTTAAATTCAAAATTTTAGACTTGTCCAAAAGTGGGTAGCAGAATCCATTGTAAAGTAAGAACATTTCAAAATGGTTACCATCCTATACATAGAACATGTAGAAATGGAAGAAATCGGTTATTATAAGCTATTCCTTCCTTTTCCCCAATGTTTTTTAATTATATTTACACCGGAACGTAAACAACAAGAATTGAACGGAATGGCAAAAAAATCTTTAAAATCTTCAATCGTCGGTGTAATGAAAAATGTGTACACTGGGGACATTTTTGCAGTCGGTGTATAAATACAGACATTACAGTTTGGTTGAGATGTCTATGTATTAACCCTTGTTATGCTAAATAAATTATGAATTAGTTTACCACGTTAAAATCAAAGCACCAATATTGCTGGTTTATATTCATTTTAAAAATTTGCTATGCAAACAACTATGTTTGGAAAAAAAAAAGAATCAGCAGGTTGTGTAGACAAAGATCAGACTACAAATATGTGCAGGCTGATTGTTGTCTTCGCCTCCTGCAAAACAGAAATATTTCGGGTTCATCATGACAAGGGTTATGCAACCGCATAAGGGATACACAAAATGTGCTTGCTTTGAAACTCAATGACCGCTTGCTTGAGGCTGGTTGCTTGTCAAATGCAGGTTATCGCTAAAGAAATTACGCGACAAAAAATATTTCGAGTCCTTCTAATTGCAAACTCAAAGAGATTTATAAGATGAAAATAAGCGTAGAAAAAATGTTAGAAAAAGAGAAAAAGCTTGCTACAAGCGGTTTCTTCCGGGTCACGATGTTTCGTTAGCATTGGCCTCTCAGCTCCGACCTGCGTCGAATACCTGTACCCATTTTCAGACGACAAAATTTTAGACTGATAAGAATTTCAGAGAAATGCAGGCGCCATGAAACCGGAAAATAAGTGTAAAATAAGTCAGGAAAACATTGTGAGAAAATGAGCAATTTCTTCTTTTTACCCGGTAAGTTTTCCGCAAGTATAATTCTCCAAGGCGTCAGAAAGTGTGGGCGTGTGGGAAATGGGTTAATGTCGTTGAACGACGAAAACATTGGGCCTAAATGTTGGAGATTCGCGATGGAATTGATTGATTGAATGGGGTTTAACGCCGCTTTTTACAGTATTTCAGTCATATCGCGGCGGCTGGAGAACCTAACAATGGATTCCTGGTATTTCTCGCACCAGTACTACCACTACACCCTTTCCTAGCCTCCAGTTGCTACCCCACTAAGGTTTAAGATAATCCACCCATTGGTAAGAGTTCACGATGAAATGTCTTGGTATGAAAAATGACTTGGCATTAAAAGGTGCATCTTTAATGCATCTTGAATTCTTTCAATTTAACCAATCCCCACATAATACCGCTTTTTTAGCCCCTCGAGAAAAAAGCTTTGGAAAATAATATGGGAAGTGATGAAATGTCTTATTACATGCATTAACAATATCTTTTACCCCAAATGACACAGGGTGTATAAACCCCGTGATTTTTCAGGATACGGAGGACTACACCAAAATCGCATGCTTCAGGAAGATTTTTCGATAAAGATAAAGACGACGGCCTGGCGATTTTTAATGCACATTCCCTTAACATACAGTTAGTGGGAAAAGTCGATTTTAATCCACGAAAAATGTACACTCGTCCAACGGAGAATAAACAAATTGAATCTGGTGGAAAGGTCGCATGTTGACGTTTCAAGGTACTTCACGATCCACATAGGCTGCGTTTTTTTTTGGGGGGGGGGGGGATTTTCACGGACCACATACGCTGTGAAGAATTGGGGGGGGGGGGTTCTTTACGGACAACTTACGCTGTTAATAACTTTTGGGGATCTTCACGGACCACATACGCTGTGAAAATTTTGGGGATCGAAAGCGAATGAGCACAACGTTTCATTGTCTGAAAATCTGCGTTTTACACCATAAAATCGACCTTTAGTACTGATCGTCCACAGGAGAACAACTTACCGAGGATTCCGCGGGGGGGGGGGGGGCAATTTTCTTATTGCAAATAATACTGTTGAGTATTTGCTAAAACCACACTTGATGGTAAACTGTTCATTTTAATACATGGTAGCGTCATTGTTATTTCTATTTCAGCTGATTCAGTGCCCCCCGTCCTTTATTCCCTCTCTTTTTCCGTCATTCACGTCCATAGAAAAGCAACTTACCGAGGATTCCGCAGGGGTGGGGGGTATTTGTTCTTATTGTTCAGTATTCGTTAAAACCACACTTGGTGGTAAACTGTTTATTCCAATACATGGTAGCTTCAATGTTCTTTTCTATTGCAGCTCATTCAATTCCCCCCGTCCTTTATTCCCTCTAATTTTCCGCCATTCTCTGGACCACGCGTGGCTGAGTGGTTAGAGCGGCTTACTTCGATTCGTCAGCGCGAAACAGTTGTAACTGCCTATAAACATATAATCATTTACTGAACAAGAGGCCTGTAATTCCGGACATTCTTTGTTCATGTTATTCCGTGTACATGCATACTGTTTCTGTGAGGGGCTGAGGGCGTCAATTGACGGATATTTGGCTACGCCCATCGAGCTTCGACAAGAAGTTTCACTTCGATCAAAGACGATGTTATTTGGCAAAATTTATGACCTTTTAAATGTGATGAGAAAGTAACATTGTTGGTCGGCGACCTAAATGTCGTAACTACGGCTTCATTAAGTCTAGTTACGGCGCGTTTTAATAGCCTCCAAGCCAACAGACATGTTTCACATATACAGAATTCAAACGTTCACTTGCGGTCTTAGCGTATGCTTTGATTGGCCGTTCCCTTTTTTTAATGACAGCCGCAATCATTCAACGAAATCTGTGTTTAAATGTTTGTGTGAATTGTCCACATTTTTTTTATAGTCCCTCGAATCGTCGCAGTGAAGGTTCTGTTTTTATTAAACCAACTGATCGAACGTCTTATATCCCCATCGAAAACGTGTACTGTCATTTAGACATCTGTCAGATCGCTTGAGTCGAGTTAAGCCGATGACCACGTGAATGATGTTTGGCAAGATATGTAGTGGGGACAAGTCGAAAATTAACTTCGGAGACAAACCCTTGGAAAATCTTTGTCTAGTTTAAATATCCTTTACTAGTATGTTAGATTTAATCGCATATATTTTGGGTTTGTTGTTATTTGTTTATTTGTTTGATTGTTTGTAAAAGATGGTACGGTTCTGTCAGCGCCCCTGCCTAGTACTGATGATTGACATGAAGTGCACGAGTAACTGAAATTGCCGTGATATAACTTAAAGATTGTTGAAAACTGCGTAAATCCCAAATCAATCCTCTGTCTCTCTCTCAGTCCCCCACCTCTCTCTCTATCTCTCTCTCTTGCTCTCTCTCTCTCTGTGTTTTCGCGATCGTATGTGTGTGTGTGCACAATAAAAGAACGCCAGACCGTCGTTTTTGTTTTCTAACAATCTGTTCCATTTTAAGGAAATAATCGCGAAAAATCTTACCCGAAACGACTTTCTCTCCTCCGAAAAAGTCACGTAGTTTATACACGCTGTTACAACATCAAAATGGAGTCCAAAAATTCTTCTGGTAGCCTAATGGGAGCCAGTCTAATATCTGTCGTATATGTCGGAGGGCTTTGGGGCTCTGATTTTCGAGTTATATTTTTGTAGGAGGACAAAGTTGTAATATATCTTTTTCTTGATGTTCCCTGTTCCCTAATTTTACATATTTGTTTGTGAAACACCATGCCCCCATATCAGCCTTTTTTCGGAAATGTGACCGGTCAATGAAATTGGCCAAGATTGATTATTGATTACCTAGATCTTAAACAAACGGATGCATAATATTGCAAGGAACCTTGTCCGAAATATGAGCCATGTAACTGCAACAATATTCGAAAATCTTAAGTCTTTCCGCTACCTTGCTAAGTGACCTTGATCTTGATGGATAATATTGATGTTGCAACCAACTGATGCCTATTGATACAATGAACCTTCGTCCCAGATCTTCAACATGAATAAAATGCTCATCCCACCTGGGTTTATGATTATCCACCCATTTTAGGTATTTGTGGAAGACAAGTGTCTGGAAGGATACTTGTCGCCGCCCGGGGATCGAATCCGGGACCCTTAGATTAGGGCTGCGACGCGCTACCAACTGCACTACGGACGCGGCCCATAACTCGGACAGACGGACAGACAGACAGATGGACATTGGCAAAACAAATATGCCCCAATCTTATCGATGCAAGGATATAGACATATTTATATCCTTTCAATAATTTTGTATACTTCTCTAGCAATTTTACCCACAATGTTTTCACCAAAATATGCCCAAGATATACACTATAAATTTTATCGCAGCAAGGTGTGAGTGTGCACGTTTGTGGGGACGGTTTAAAGAAGAATTTCAATAAAATGATAAATAGTTATACCTACGGAATTTTGATAAATCCTATTTAGAATAAATTCATTCTGAATACTAAATCGACACACATGCTGACCTACAAGATCTCGTGCAAAATGTGGTTCACGGAGAGCACATGTTGTCATGCTAAACTGAAACATTCTTAACCCATTTCCAGACAACAAAATTTAAGACTGGCTTATATGCTGGAATATCGGAAGTTTTTGTATTTTTGGTATAGAATACATTGTAGATAATAAAGAAATTGCTTGTACCAAGCAATTTCTCCGTTTTCCACAATATTGTCATAAGCTTTTTTCTTGAGGATTGTAAAAAAGTGGGATTGAATGTAAATATGTTAACATTATGCTAAACCTCTACTATCATGTTGTCATTTATTCGGAAGCTTTATTGCGGTATAAAAAAAATCCCCATATAGAATATCGTTTGAAAAAAGAAAGAAAAACGTATGCCGGTTTAAGAAAAAAAGAACCTCTAGCAGGTTCGAATTTTGCACCTCTGGATTCAAAGTACGCGACCTTACACTAGTAGCTATTCCTTCATACTTGACGATGTAGGATAAAATTTGTTGTTTAAACTAATGTTCAAGCTTAGTTCTTTTCGGATAATAATGAGGGTCAAAAGGAATATTATATGAGCGAAAGGTCAATGATGTTGAAATAACATCAAAGATACATACATGTATATCACACTCATAAGTTGCAATTTTATCAAAGTACTGAAAAGTACTGTAAGCTTACAAAGCATGGTTTTGTTCCGTAATCTTCTTTTTCAAACGTTATTATGACAAAGAAACGAGGTTAAAGTCACGAAGGAGTTAACCCATTCCCACACAATTCCTCCTTTTGTCGCCCCTCAAGAAAATAGTTAAGGAAAACAATGTGGAAAACGAAGAAATTGCTTGTTACAAGCAATTTCTTCATTTTCCACGTTGTTTTCTATCGAAAGAGATTAACATTTTAGAATTTTCAACTATTTGAAATTGTCGTCTGCAACTTCGTTGAAGACTCTGATCAGGGTCATTTGAACACGATGTGCTAATAAAAATATTGTCTGTTAACTTAAGCCATCAAAGCTGACGCTTTGCTAGCTAAAAAATAAAATGACTCGACAGGCGAAAAAAAAGTCCCATCGACACTTGCTAGTCTAAAATTCAAAGCATGGGAGTCTGACATATCAAAGGACATCAGTTTGCAAAATATATGGTTGGGAACAAATATGGAAGCTGATAGTTTGTGACATGATTTATCCCATTACCAGGCGGCAAAGTTTTAGACTTGTCTTAATTGAAAAGAGTTGCAGATAACAATTTATGAAATTTCATTTTTTCACTTTGTGTATAGAAAATTTTGTGGAAAATGAATAAATAACGAGCATTTTATTTTTTTCAATTTACACAGTGTTTTCCGAATCGTCTTTCTTGATGAGCGCCAAAAATGGTCATTGTGTGGGAATGGGTTAACATTTGCCTGCAAACTCCTTCAATTGAACCTGTTTAAACTTTCATTGAATGGTACTTAACATACGAACTAAAATAGAATAACCCATCATTAATTAATCCCGCATTTTTAGGCACCGTAGAAAAAAGCTTGAAAAAAGCTTGTAAAAAGATTGCAAGGAATGGAAAAATTGCTTGCAACAAGCAATTAAGCCCTTTCTCACAATTAGTTCTACCCTATACGACAGTTGCTTTGATTTGTCATCTGCAACCTATTTGAATTTGGACCAGTGTAAAATCCTGTTGTTTGGTAACGGACAAAGTAAGTATAATGCAGCAAAACTCTCAATGTTTTTCACTTGAAAATTCTTGTGAGGCACTAAACCCTTTCCTATTCAGTCCCTGGTTTTTCGTCCCTATAATTTCATAATTGAGAAACATTGTAGAAAAATAAGAAAATGTTTGTAACAAGTAAATTCTTCTTTTTCTCGCAAAATTTTCTACCATACTGAATGGTTATTTTCAAGTTAAATCCACCTTTAATTTCCGTCTGCACAACCTTTGAATTTGGAAAAGCATTTTCTACAATATTTTCTCGATCATTTAACAAATTTATCTTTGAAAAATCTCTGACAAATTCATCTGCTTTAGGACAGCATTCTGGACTTGCAGCTTTTCTTGTATCTATATAACGTTTTTGAGGTTAGCTGTATACAGAAATAAACCTGAAGTCTATAGTCAATATTGTCGGTGGGCGACCAAATGTCACAAATACAGCTTTATTCAGGCTGAATTTACAGCATTTTGGTCACCAGGCAACGAAATATTTCTTCAATGTAAAATGTTCTTTTATATTTATAGATTCAGCCTTTTTTGTACACATAACCCATTATAAGATGGCATAATTTAAGACTGGTCCAAAGAGGTTGCAGACGACAAATTTTTGTTGATAACAATTTTAAAATCTTTGAATTTTGGGTAGAAAACAATGTACAAGCAATACTTGTCGATGACAACTCCTCTTTGTATAGATTCATGCAATAAATTTGATTGATAGAATGGATGGGGTTTAACAGTATTTTACTCACATCGCGGCGGCTTGAGCACCTAACAATGGATTCCTGGTATTTCTCACACCAGTACATCCACTACATCCTATCCTAGCCTCCAGCTGCTGTCCAACTTAGGTTTACTATTATCCACCCTTTGGTGAGAGACAAATGTCGGAAAGGATATGTGCCGCCGGCAGGGATCGAACCCATGACTCTCATGATTGAAGATTAGGAGTCTGACGAGCTACCGACTGCGCTATGACGGCGGCTGCAATCGATTTGAACAGAATTGATGTTGAAGTTTGAGCTCACACTTTGGCCGACATTGATGTGTTTATTTGATTGAATGGGGTTAAACGCTGCTTTAACAGTATTTTAGTCATATCGCGGCGGCTGGAGCACCTTACAATGGAATCCTGGTATTTCTCACACCATTACTACCACTACATCCTTTCCTAGCCTCCAGCTGCTGTCCCACTTAGGTTTACTATTATCCATCCTTTGGTGAGAGACAAATGTCGGAAAGAATATGTGCCGCCTCCGGGGATCGAACCCATGACCTCCCATAAGTGGAAATTAGGAATCTGATGCGCTACCGACAGCGCTATGACGGCGGCTGACATTAACGTGAAGCCTCTTTCTCGAATTGGATTTCAACTTACCCAAGCTATAGTTACGATATTTAGGGCAATCAACAATTCTAATTCTTTTTTGTTAAATGGTACTGGCCTCTTTTTTCAAAATAACGCCGTTTAACCCATTCCCACTCAATGACACTTTTAGACGCCCCAAGGGAAAAAAGCTTTGGAAAACATTGTGAAAAATGAAGAAATTGCTTATAACAAGCAATTTCTTCATTTTCCACAATGTTTTCTAACCAGAAAGTTGAACAAAAATCCAAAAATCATCAACTTCATGTTGTCGTCTGCAACTTCTTTCATTTAGGACCAGTCTAAAATTTTGCCGTTTGGGAATGGGTTAATATAGAACTTGAACTTCCTGTTCGAACTCAGTGGGCGTGGTCAGTGATCCATCAAGTAACAGTTTGGACCCTTTGTTATAACACTTACATGCAGTTTTCGCTGAATTCAAGGTCAAACTGTTCGGACGAAAGACAGGTAGTGTCCATTCTCTATCTCAAATGCCAAGTGAACATCCATGTGTTGTTAACCAGTTTGGAAGACCTCGCCAATTTGGAATATCTCGGTATTCCGAATCTGAACGAACCATCTCGGAACGGAGAGCTCCGTCCCGCCTTCTTTGTGTGACGTCAAGTTCGATAGAATTTCTGCTATAAAGTCAATTAAAATGATTTTAGGAATCAAACTTGATTATATTTTAATGATGGAAGCAGAGAACCGTAGACAAGTAGTATTTGAAGATTGGTGTCAACAAACGTTTGTTGACGAGAAGTCGACTCACGCTGTTGTCGCAGCCAGATGTGAGTCTTGTGATAAGATACTTGCAGCATCCAGAGCAAGAAGATGTCGTTCTTGCCGAAATGGAAAAGGCAAAACGTTCGAAGTTTAAGTTCAAGGTAATCATTCATTAATTCTTAAATTTAATAAATTATTTTAAAGATTTCAGTTGTACCGGATTTTTACGCGCTAAGACCGTAGATGTGGCTTGGGACATCTGTCATTTCTTTAAGATGTTTGGGAAAATTGGAGATTTTAAAAGAATCTAGAAATAATAAATGGTATTGTTTGAAATTCATTGGCCACATTGTTAATCACCCAAAAATGTTGAAGGTAGTTTGAGTTTCTTCAGATAAAATATTTAAAAAAGACATAGTTTAATAATGTGTTAACTGTGTCATGAACCAGTCCTGTTCAATCCCTGTTTTTTACGTTCAAGTGTTTATATACTTGAGAAAAAATTGTGGAAAAAGAAAAGAAATGCTTAAATCAAGCAATTTCTTCTTTTTAAACAATATTTTCTACCATACCAAATGTTTTTTCCAATTAAATCACTTTAAATTGTTATCTGCAAAACCTTTTAATTTTAACAGTTCTAAAATTTTGCAAAAAAGGAAAGGGTTTAAAATTCAGGAAAAAAGGTACAAAATTTATGTATGTAAGATAAGCAGTGGTGTATTTTAAATGGGTTGCAAGTTTTTGTTTGAACCTCCTCCCCTAAGTATATATATTTATTTTATTTTTCAAAATTGTTCACTTGTTCAAAATCAGAGGGGAAGCAGACAAATAAAAAAGTCTGTACTATTCAAAAAGTAACTGTCTTTTATGATAAAAAATAATGAAAGAAATAGCTTGTTACAAGAATTTTGAAATCCATCGACTGATTTCTTAAAGAGATTTTTTAAGCTTTTACCATATATGGAAATTACCCCGCCCATTAGTCATGTTTTTCATCCGATCAAAATTCTTTGAAGGAATCTGAAAGAGGATCACCCAGGGATAATTTCTACAATATTTGGTTGAAATCTGTTCATTACTTTCTGAGGAGAACATTTCAAAGGAAAAGTTTACGGAGGGGCAGACGACGGGCAGACGCACGCATGCACAATTGACACAACATCATGAAAATAGCTCTCTGGTTTTCAGCCAGTGGAGCCAAAACGATATGTCTCAATTAAATAATGAGAAGGAACAAAACCAACAAAATGCAATCTACTTTTGTTCTGGTAATAACTTAACAAAAAGATTTTTTAACCCTCATACATTTTTTAACACATTGATAAAGTGATTCCACAAATGGGTAGACTTCCCAATTTGGAATGGACTGATTGTTCATTTTCAATGAGGGGAATAGATTTTCTTTTAATTTTTTTTTTTCAAGCAAATGAGTATTAGATCCAACACAACTTTTCCAGCTTTTAAGACGCTCTTGAACCATTCAATGTCGAACAGTCTTACTATTTTCATCTATAGAAAGCAGTTTCTTTTTGACCATGTGAAAACCAAAAGTTGTCATTCACTGAAACTAATGTCTGTGACCCAAATGCATTGGCAGCATTGACGATTGATGGAAACTTGCCCTTAAGCATGCAAATGATATTTCTCCGGATATATTCTAATGGATACCAATTTCGTAATGTTTCATCAATGTCTCTCAACCACCCGGATGGTTACTAGTCGAGTTCTAGTTCATAGTTCTCCTTTACCGAGAGTCAGTGTACCGAGGAAAGGTGTTGCGGTGTAAATGAAAAGAACAAGTATTTCTTTAATTTTAACAAACGTGTTGTACATCCTGAAGTTAACATATTATCATCGGCAACTTTTCAACAAATCGTGTTGTACATCATTCAGTCAACTTATTGTGATCTGCAACTATAATTGTTTGTTTTACCAGATGAACCATCTCGAGACTGAGCGATCTAACTTGGAATTCCAAGTTGGAGAGACGCCCATCTTGAGATAGTCAGTATTCCAAACTGGTTAACAACATGTTTACGTTTATATGAGCCAGTGCGTGACATTTCCAACAATTTCGCATGTGCGTGACTTGCTTACATTGAGCACCTTGAACAGCCATTCGGGGCAATTAGAATATTCGCTGATTGTTTTAAGATGCTTTGGGTCAGTATCTATCTACAGAGGGCAGAGTGAAGACTCTGATCAGACTGTGCGGATGCACAGGCTGATCTGAGTCTTTACTTGGCGCACATGTGTAAAGGTTGGAAATGTCACGCATGTGCTCATATGTCTTACTTTATTTATGTGTTTAAGGATCCCATTTGGGGTAGTCTCGATTCGGTAAACTTTATGAATCAAGTGTCCTTCGCACTTGTTGGTGCTCGGTTATTTCGAATCGTCGGAGTACCTAAATCAAGTCCGTCCTTGGAATCAGTCAAGAAAACTAACTCTTGATTAACTTCACTGAGTAAGCTTTTCTTGGATTCTTTCGAAAGCTTTGATATCGCAAAGATGGAAGCTGTTGGGCAAAGTGTTAAAGTGTACATTTATGATCTGTCGAAAGGGATGGCAAGAACAATGTCTCAAGCATTCCTTGGTATGAGATAAATTCAGTGCAAGTCTCTGATTTTTGTTTTTACATCTATGGAATCAGTTTTCGCGCCATGACATGACAGTTTAGATGATGCCTTAGACTATTTAGCAGGTTTTGATAAAAGTAATCTTATGGTCTCTTCGTTGCTAAAGAAAATATCTGGTGGCATCGGTCAAAATAGTAATAGATGGATTAGAATTTTTAGTACTTCTTTCGTGACCGACAAATAATTATAAATCTCTGATAAAAAAAACTAACAGAGTCCCAGTGGCTCATTGGTCCTTAGTTTTGGAGTAGGCCCCAGATTTATGGAGAAAATACGTAGTATTGAAGCCTTAGCCCTAATTCTAAATGAGATTCTTGATGTATTTAAACAAAGTTGTTGATTACCATTGTTACTCAAAAACTACAGAAAGATTATCTCTAGTCTCTTGTAACTTTTAATGCCCCCGCATCAATAGATCGGGGGCATATTGTTTTACCGGTGTCCGTCTGTCTGTCTGTCTGCAAAAGTTAACCTTCCAATTTTCCTATAACTTCATCCCTAGTTAAGTTCCAATGCAAATATTTGGTATGTAGATAGGTCTTAACAAGGGGTAAAAAAATAACCCTTTTCCCTAAAATAAAGAAAAAAAAACAACAAAAAAAAATTCACCTGTTTCTAAAAAATTCTTGTTATGGGGGCATGATGTTTCACAAACACATCTTGTTTATTTTATAGGGTTGGTTGCCATTGTCGCCAAATGCAAAATATAATCAATTTCTGGCGCATTTTTTTTTCATTTGGCAAAAGTTTATGATTACCTTTACTTATCTCCAGAAATCAAGTCCGAGGGCTAATTATGTTTATTTGCTTAAAGGCTTATATATCGGGTTAATGGACCAATTGCTGGCCCTGCCCACTTACTTCGTTGGTCACGCCTGCCGACTCTGACAGGAAATCTTGCTTCGATTGTTAACAGTGTTATTTCAAGAAATTTATGGAAGGCAGCATGTAACAAAAAAGTAGAACAGTTGGTTGGCAACCTAAACATCGTAACTACAGCTTACTCTTGTTTTAAATCGCCAAACCATCAAAAAAGGTTAACAAAAATAGCGGCCAATGTTGGAGGTGAAAGCTCAGGTCCAGGCTGAATAAATGATATGATTGGTCACTTGATTGATAGCCGCGATTGGTCAATTTTGTCATTGAGTCTGACACAAGACCGACACATTAACAAATTGAATTACAGTTCTGATTGACAGCCAATCAGATGAATGGAATGCGCTCATTGGTTAGCGGGTCATATTGATTTTGTGTTGTTGGCGTGACTTAGTATTATTTTTTAGGCGACGGCTAACAGTTAATAGATCAGAATTCCTCATTTATCAAGTATAGTTAAAAAAATTGTTGATAAACTGGCCACCATTTGCCTACCTGATGACTACAATTGCGTAATTTGGGCATATTTTTGCATATTTCTGATGACAGTTTAAGTTAGTTTCTAATCTGGCACTGCTACCGTATTTCCTTGCTAAATCCCTGAATCAGTATTAATGGTAAATAACAAGGATATTCTGATGAACTGTTTATAGTTACAGTGGTAGTGTATCAAAATTTTTCAGAAATTCCACAAGTTCTACTGCCCTAAAAGCAGACGAACCATTTCTCTTTTTGTTCATTCGTACCCAAGCATGTTCAACCTTAAACCAATTTTTTTAGTTACATATCTCTACGTTATTTTTTCATGAAATCAAGCATATTCTACAAGGTTTATTACTATTTCATTATTTCTGTTTTTCTCATCAGAGTCTAGACTTAACAAAGCGGACAGGTATACACAGATTTTTGGTAAATACACAGGAAACCTGGCCAGTTAGGAATTTTGTCTTACTAAAAAGTCGTAAAAGAGGCCTACACATGCACAGCTAATTTTGTTGAAACACTATGAGATTTCCATTCAATAAAAATACAATATAAATCTTACTTTTGTAGTTTTAAAGTACTCAGTTTTGATATTTAAACATTTCACATCAATAATCGAAATTGTGTGTGATATGTCATTAAATGCCCGTCAGCCAATCTCATGATGCAGTTGTTTGGGATCTACCTGTCAGCTTTGTTAAAGTCGATGGCAGGACCGGTCTAAACAAAGTCTCAATTTTCTAATCAAAGTACTGAAAGCACTGATTAAAGATGAGTAAAATCAATGTAGGTGTATGACTCGGTTACATTCATTCAAGACAAAATTACAAATGAATGGCAAAATTACAACTTATTTAATATGCATATTGTTTATTTTACAACATGTAAGTTAAGAAAATAACAGTGTAGTGCAGTTAAGAAATGTTCTATTTTGGCACCAACTCCTCAATTTGGCCCCAACTTTCATCCATTTGGCTCCATTTTTAGCTCTACTGGCCGAAGGCCACTAGAGCTATTGTGATGGCTTTTTCCTGTCTGGTGTCTGTGCGTGCGTGATTCCTGCGTCCATCTGTTAAACTTTTCCTTGTTAACACTCTAGAGTCCACAGTTTTCATCGAATTCTCTTCAAACTTTCACAGAATGATTGTGGCATCATAAGGATTGTTCCTTTCGAAATTGTGTCAGACCCTTCAAGAAACACAGGAAAAGGGGACTTATGAAAATTTAATAAAAAATCCTCATTAATAATCTAGAGTCCAAAGTTTTCATCAGATTCTATTCAAACTTTCACAGAATCAATGTACCAACATAAGGAATGTTTCTTTCTAAATTGGGTATGATCCTTCCAGAAACATTGGAAAAGGGACCTCAGGAAAATAATTAAAATTCCATTAAAAATCCTTGTTTATAATTTAGAGGCCACAGTTTTCATTTGATTCTCTTCAAACTTTCTTGGAATGATTGTACCATCATAAGGATTGTTCCTTTCAAAATTGGGTCAGATCCGTCAAGAAACACAGGAAAAGGGGCCTCATGAAAATTTAATCAAAAATTCATTATTAACACTCTAGAGTCCAAAGTTTTCATCAGATTCTATTCAAACTTTCACAGAATGATTGTACCATCATAAGGATTGTTCCTTTTGGAATCGGATATGATCCTTTAAGAAACTTGGGAAAAGGGGCCTTATGAAAATTTAATGGAAAAATCTATAAAGAAATCTTTGTTTACACTTTAGACTCCACAATTTTCATGGTATTCTCTTCAAACTTTCACAGAATGATTGTACTATCATAGGAATTGTTCCTTTCGAAATTGGGTCTGATCCGTCAAGAAACACAGGATAAGGGGACTTTGGAAAATTTGATAAAAAATCCTCATTTATAATCTAGAGGCAACAGTTTTCATTGGATTCTCTTCAAACTTTCACAGAATGATTGCACCATCATAAGGATTGTTCCTTTAAAATTGGGTATGATCGGTCAAGAAACATCGAGAAAAGGGGCAAAATAAAATTTAATTAAAAAATCCATGTTAACAATCTAGAGTCTACAGTTTTCACCTGATCGACTTCAAACTTTCACAGAATGATTGTACCATCATAAGGATTGTTCCTTTCAAAACTGGGTATGATCAGTCACGGACCACTGGAAAAGGGGGCCTTATGAAAATTTGATTTAAAAAATCCTCGTAAACACAATAGAGTAACAGTTTTCATCAGATTCTCTACCAACATTCACAGAATGATTATTACATTAAATGGATTGTTCCTTTCGGAAGAGGGTTTGATCCATCAAGTTTTATTGGAAAAGGGGCCTTATGAAAATTAAATAAAAAAATCTTAGTTAACACATCATGGCCCTAGATTTCACCTGATCGACTTCAAACTTTCTCAAAATGATTGTACCATCATAAGGATTGTTCCTTTAAAATTAGGTCTGATCCATCGAGAAACATAGGAAAAGGGGCCTAAGGAAAATTCGATTATTAAAAATCTTGATTAATGCTTTTAAGTCCACAGATTTCATGGGGTTGTCTTTATACTCAAACAGAATAATTATACTTTTGTAAGCATAGTTCCCTTTGGAATTAGTTCAGATCCATCAAGTAACTTGGAAAAAGGGGCTATATGAAAATTTGATTAAAAAATCCCTATTAACACAATGAAGCCCACAGCTTCGATCAGATTGCTTTCACAGAATGATTGTAACGTCATAACGATCATTCTTTTCATAACAGGGTTTGAACTGTCAAGAAACACAG
Organism: Fragum fragum; assembly: GCA_946902895.1. Taxonomy (NCBI): domain Eukaryota; kingdom Metazoa; phylum Mollusca; class Bivalvia; order Cardiida; family Cardiidae; genus Fragum; species Fragum fragum. The sequence goes on from OX336365.1 coordinate 35,946,629, forward strand.
GAAAAGGGGCCTTATGAAAATTTCATTTATAAATCCTTGTTACCAAGTCCAGAGCTTTCATTGGATTTTCTTCAAACATACACTGAATAATTGTACAATGATAATGATTGTTGATGTTGACATTAGACCTGATCCATCAAGAAAAAGGAGCATTATGAAATTTAATCTTAAAATCCTTGTACCACAATAAAGTCAACAGTTTTCATCAGATTCTGTTTAAACTTTCACAGAATGATTATTCCATCATGAGGATTCTTTCTTTTCAAATCAGGCCTGATCTGTCTAGTGTTGTGGGAAAAGGGGCCTTTTGAGAATTTTATCTATAATCCTTGTAACCAAGTCAAGAGCTTTCATTGAATTTTCTTCAAACCTTCACTGAATCAGTGTACAATAATTATGATTGTGGATGCTGACATGAGACCTGATCCTTCAAGTATCACAGGAAAAGGAGCCTTATGAAAATTTTATTTTAAAATCTTTACACCAAGATAAAGTCGGCAGTTTTCATCAGAATCTGTTCAAACTTTCAAAGAATGTTTGTACCATCATTAGGATTGTTTCTTTCCAAATTGGGCCTGATCTGTCTAATATCATAGGAAAGGGGCTGTATGAAAAATTATTACCAAATCTTCATTAACACAAGAATGTCCTCAGACTTTATCAGAATCTCTTCAAACTTTAATAGAATGATTGTACCATCATTTGGATTGTTCCTTTGTAAATTGGGTCTAATTTGTTAACCCTTGTCATGCTGGACCCGGAATATTCTGGTTTTGGCAGCAGGTGTAGACTAAGATCAGACTGCACGTATGTGCAGGCTGATCTTAGTCTACACCTACTGCTTGTACTTTTCCCGCCACTGTTGTTTATGAAGTTGATTTCTGAAAGAAATAATTATTTTTGAACAACAAATTCTACCAGTGCTTTCAACCTCTTTGATTTGACAGCAATTCAGTAAGGTAAATTATACAGCATGACAAGGGTTAAGTTACACAAGAAAAGGGGCCTTGTTAAAATTTTGTTACAAAAACATCATTATCACAATAAAGTCCTCCGTCTTTATCATTTTCTTCAAACTATCTATCATTAGGATTGTTCCTTTGTACATTGGGTCTGATTTGTTAAGTTTCATGAGAAAAGGGGCCTTATGAAAATTATATTACAAAAATTCTTGACACAGTTCAGTCCACTGTTTTCATTGGTTCTCTTTAACTTTTAAAGAATGATTGTACCTTCATTAGAATTGTTCCTTTTGAAATTTGGTTTGTTCTGTAAAGTATCATGGGAAAAGGGGCCCTATGAAGATTTCACTATAAACTCATTAACACAATAAAATCCACAGATTACACAAATTGATTGTACCATCATTACAATTGTTGATTTTGACAGTGGATCTGATTGTGGCAAGTGTCACATAAAAAGGGGCCTTATGAAAAAACTTTCTTAGATATTCTAGTTAAAACAATGATGTCCCTTGATTTTACCGGATTCACTTCAAAATTTCACAGAATGATTGTACAATCACTTAAATGGTTCTTTTCAGAACTGGGTACAATCCACCAAGTATCATGTAAAAAGGGGCCTCATAAATTTTTATGCCCCCAAAGGGAGCGATATAGTAATCGAACTGTCCGTCTGTCAGTCAGTCCTTCCCGCTTTCATATCCGCTCTGTAACTTCTACATTCAATAGTTGATTTCAATATAACTTTGCACAAATGTTTACCACCTTCAGACGACGTGTCGCGAAAAAGACCCAGGTTCCTATCTCAAAGATCAAGGTCACAATCTAGGGTCAAAGGTAAAAAATCGCCACTTTTTGCCGTGTCCTCTCTGTAACTTCTATAAGCATTCACGCAGGTAGAAATTTCTTTCATACAAATGTTTACCACCTTCAGACAATGTGTCGCGAAAAAGACCCAGGTTCCTATCTCAAATAACAAGGTCACAATCTGGGGCCAAAGAATGGTTAAATTGCATCCGGAATGGTTACTCTCTAATTCTTCAATGGATTGCTTCCATATTTCGACAGATGCTTAATTGGGTGGACCACTTTACATGACCTTAACCTTGACCCAGTGACCTTGACCTACTTTTGACCTCAGAAAAATCTGTCCATAATCCATTTCTCGATTTCATTCTGTATTTATAGAAATTATTATATGTATTAAAATTTCATTTATTAACCCTTTCCTGTTTTTGGAAATTTTAGACTAGATTTCTTTAACAGAAAACTTGATAAACAGTAGAGCATCTCAGGCCCTCTTTGGGCCTCTTGTTTTAAATTTGGCGCAAGAGATGGCAATGTTTTTCAAGCCAGAGCTAACCCTGTTTGTTTGATTTGTCATTTATGCTTTGCAAAGAGTAATGTCAGTTATGTTATATTCAGTTTTCATTAAAGAATTGAATTGAAATGCCAGTTTTACCCTACATTAACACACAGGAAACTGTAGCTGGGATGTTGTTGCCCTCTTTCTGATAATTCTAGACACTTCAATATTGCAGCTAAGGTAACCCTTTCATATGATGGATAACTACGCTGGCACATTTTGATGCCAAAATATGGAATGGATGTATATTAAGTCAATGGCCTTAAGTAGAATTTTAATCTTGTATCATTTCAGGTAAACAGATAAACGGTATCTGGCACACTGGGATAGTGGTGTATGGAAAGGAGTTCTATTATGGGGGAACAGGAGGGATAGAGTGTTGTTCACCAGTAAGGCATATTTTCACAAATTTTTTGTTTTGTCAACCTGCCGCTGTCATAGTGCAGTTGGCAGGGCATCAGACTCCCAATCTTCAATCATGAGTACGAGCTCTGGCAGCAACACATATTCTTTACGAAATTTGTCTCTCACAAATAGGTGGATAATTTTAAACCTAAGTGGGATAGTGGCTGTAGGCTAGGATAGGATGTAATGGTGGTACTCGTACGGGGTATACTAGGAATTGTTACCTGCTTCAGCCACCATGATATGACTAAAAAATTGTTAAAGGTAACATTAAACCCCATACAAACAAATTGCTTTGTCTAGATTTGGGTGTTGTATTTATTGTTGCTGTGAGTAGCATTTCAGTTACATAATGGCTTCTCCATCATTTCTGTGTCAACATTCAACATGAGCCATCAGTGGCTCATCTCACTAAGGCCCACTACTATACCATTTGCAAAAGGGGTACCTACTGATATACAGATTTGTCCCAAAATTTGCCCTTTCATTATCTCACTTGAATAGACTCGGCAGCTCTGGTTTAAATTTGCTGCAAAACTGATGTTGTATTAAAATTACCTAGTAATTCCATTCCTCAAAATAACTGTAATGAAATAATTAACTCTTTCCCGTTCAATGCCTGGTTTTTTATATTGAATATGATTTAAAAAGAAGATTAAGTATGGTGAAAACAATTCAGTTTCTATAAAAAAGGGGAAGAATGAATAGTGGGAAAAGAAAAGAGCACTGAGTAGTGGTCCAGGTAGTGTCAGAAATGTTTTGCTATAATAAAATTCTGTTAACTCTTTACCGAACAAATTTCCTGTTTTCAAGACCATAAGAAATTAAAGTATGGAAAATACTTCAAAAAAGTGGGAGAACAAATTTCATGTAAGAAATAATTCCTTCCTTCTTCACATTGTTTTCTAAACAAATGGATACTTCCTTTTACCAAACTTGTTTACTTTGCATGGTTGTCTAAATATTCTTTCATGCTGAATTTGGTGTAATTTCTTTGATTTTTGACTCATCTAAAGCTGTTATTTCATATTGTAGGGTGGCACCATACTGGGTCAGCCTGACACTATCAACAACCTAGGAGATACACAGATACCCTATGAGATGTTTATTGATTACTTGAAGGATTTGTCACAGTCTAGATACAGGTTTGCTTTTTTTGTCCCTTTGATTTTATTGAGAAAACATTTTTGAAAAAGCATGGTTGATATTTTTGTTGAGCCCGCTTGTGGCGAGTGGGACATAGTTGTCACTATGACAAGTCGGTGTATGTGTTTTAGTCTATCACTCCGTCCGAATTTGTCCGGACAATTACTCCCACCTTTATGTATGGATTTCAAAATAACTTGGCACCATTATTCTCCATCATGTGTAGATCCCATTTGAAAGAATTTTTGGGATAGTTCTAATGTCAAGGGTCACAGCTCAAGGTCAAACACTAAAATTGTGTTTGTCCGGACAATTACTCCCAACATTTTATGGATGGATTTCAAAATAACTTGGCACAGTTATTCTTCATCATAAGTAGATGTGCCATTTAAAAGAATTTTTTAGATAGTTCTAATGTCAAGGTCATGGTTCAAGGTCAAACATTAAATTTGTGATTGTCAAGTGCATTTCTCATACAATTATGGTTGAATTTCAAAATGATTTGGCACAATTATTCTCCATCTTGAGTAGATGTGCCGTTTGAAAGAATTTTTTTGATAGTTCTAATGTCAAGGTCACAGCTCAAGGTAAAACACTGAAATTGTGATTGTCAAGAGCATTTGTCCTACTATTATCATAGGATTTCAAAATAACTTGGCACATTTATTCTCCATCATGAGCAGATATGCCATTTCAAAGAATTTTTTGGATAGCTTCAAGTTCAAGGTCAAAGCTCAAGGTCAAGCACTAAAATTGTGCTTATCAGGTGCATGATGCCTACAAAACTTTGCGGGCTCAACAGCAGTTGTCCTTGGACAACCACCTAGTTTTAAATTAAATCTACTTTGAATTTTTCTGCAAAACCTTTGAATTTGAACGCGTCTAAAATTTTGTCAAACAGGAAAGGGTTAAAAAGGAGAAATCAAATTGTCATCTTTTGATACAGTAAATTTTGACTTTTTCCTCAGAAAAGCATCCTTTTTATAAATGTATTGCTTCTTGCCCTTCCATTTCAATCCCGCTTCTTTACATCCCAAAGAAAAGAATTAAGGAAAACAATGTTTAAAATGAAGAAATTGCTTGTTACAAGCAATGTCTTCTTTCTAACTGAACTTTTTCTTAACCAAAAAAAAAAAAAGACAAAGGTATTAAAAAAGCTCTCAACTCGCAACTGTCGTCTGCAACTTCCTTGAATTTAGACCAGTCTAAAATTTGGCCATGTGGTAATGGCTTAAATTCCACCAAAGTCATTTAATATAAACATGTTCAGTATAAAATGTTTTAGTTTGATATTTTTTATTGCAAAACATTGTTCCAGGACTTTTAATAGTCTTTGAAATTACATAGTCATTGACTCCCAAATTATAGGGATCAAAACTGATTTTGAAGGGGTGAGACCTCTGATTTTGAAGGGGTGAGACCAACAAAAAACAAGCAAATCTTGAGAAGGTTTAAGTTTCTTGCCTGTGTTTTTCACTTCTGTAAATCTCTTGTAAAGATTTAAAGTAAGCTATTAATCTGTATTATTTTTAAACGTATGTAGGATGCATCACAGTAAATTTGAGGAATCTAAATACCCTGTTTTAAACCTTATGGGGGTCAAATTATTTCCAGATTTTAAGGGTCAAAACCCTGGTTTATTTGTGCCCTATTCATTTACACATTTAAGAGATGAAGAGAAGATTTTTTGTTTTCATGGAGGTATGAACCGAAAAACCTAATCACACTGTATGAATTCGCAAAAGCGGATTCATACATTGTGAGATTAGGTTTTTTGGCTCAGACCTCCATGAAAACAAAAATATTCTCTTCATTTCATATAATATCAATAGCATCGAGCAAAAATACCAAAAACTTTACAATTTTGATACCTTTTTGTATAGGATTATGTTGTTCGGAAGCATACAAAATTGTTGTGTGCTCAAAATTTTGTTCACGGAGTTATGAATAATTTTTTCGACCAATAGAAACGGTTGTTTTTGATAGACAAAACTAAAATTAAATTATATATCTGTCAATACTTATTTGATTCCAATGGCTAATTATTGAAGATAAACTGTTCAAGTTGTATTTTTGACCCAATGATAATGGACTGTATCTGTAAAGTAGTTATAAAAATGGCTACTCCTATGGGCCTAGATAACTAATTAGATGACAGTAGTGGGTTAGGTCCAAAAATAGAGTCATTTACTTTCAAATTTATTTTTTTAGATCTTTTGAAAAGTTGCATAGAGTCCATGTGATTTTAGTTCTTTTAACCCAGCCTACACAATTTTAGACTAGTCCAAATTGAAAGAAATAGCAAGTGTCAATATGCAATTGATGAAATTTATAGAATATTTGTCTTTTTGGGTAGAAAACCTGGTGGATAATGAATAAATTGCTTGTAGCAAGAAATTTCTTCATTTTCAACAATGTTTTCCAAAGATTTTTATTGAGGGGCATCAAAAAGCAGGATAGTGTGGGAATGGTTTAGATGCTGAGCAGCCTGTATCAAAATTATATTATTTTACAACAGTTTTCAGTCTTTTATATCGGTATGATTTACTGACTTTACATAGAAATAAAGAAGGCAATCCATGAAAATCTTCTTCAACAAAACCATAAGGCATAAAGCTTTGATATTTGTTATAAATCATCATCTATTGACCCTCCACCAAAATACCTCGAAGAATAACCATACTCTGAAAATTAACCCTTTTTATGCTATCCCTGATTTTACATAGAAAGGAAATCTTTGAAAATTCTCCCAAACCATATGTCCTATTTCTTTGATATTTGGTATGCATCAATGCCTATTGACCCTCTACCAAAATACTTCAAAGAATTACAGTACTCTGAAATTAGCCCATTTTTCTCTGCAGTCCCTGATTTTACTTAAGAATAAGGAAGGAAATCTTTGAAAATCAATATCTCCCACATCATCTCCCACATCATAAAGCCTAGCCTAAAGCTTTGATATTTTGTATGTATCAATGCCTATTGACCCTCTACCAAAGTACTTCAAAGAATCAACATACACTGAAAATTAGCCCTTTTCTGTGTGAATTACCCTTCTTTTTCTTGTACAAGGCTCTTTCAATAAATATGAATAAATTTTTTTCAGACCAGACAGATACCATCTACTAGAACACAACTGTAACACATTCAGCTCCGATGTTGCTCAGTTCCTAACTGGTAACGACATACCTTCACAGATTACTGGTCTACCTGCAGAAGTTTTAGCTACGTAAGGTTTTGTATGAATCAAAGACTTGAAATTTGGTATGATGCTTCATCTAGAGTCCTAAATGTTGTTTATAATAGTCAGATCTGCACAATAATTACTTCCTGTTTTAGGCCATACTTTTTTTTCTTCCACAATAGGGACAATTGCAAATTTATTGTAACACTTTTCTCAGCAAGTATCAACAACAGAGACTTTAATCTGATTATGGAGTATCAACTAGGGATTCTACATGTCACATATTCGATTTAGATCCTACGCAATATCTTTATCCTATTTGATGATTTAGTTTATTGCGTCCATAACGAGGTAAGGTGTAAATTTTTAGTTTCACTTTTCTCATCAACTATGAATCAAAGAGGCTTGAAACTTGTGCATTAGCTAGAGTTCCTACACATTGATTACCAACTTTAGGTCCACACAGTTTCTACCTCCTGATTTACAACTTAGTTTATTTTGTACTAACAATGTTAAGTGCTATTTTGTTGTGCATTTCTCAGCAACTGTGAATCAGAGAGACTTCAAACTTAAACTTTGTATGTTTCATCATCTACCAGTCTTATACCTTGCTTACTGAATTCTGCACAATATCTATTTCCTGTGTTCAACTTAGTTTAGTTTCTAACATTGCATGGTAAAGTTACAAACTTTTTTTTTTATTTCTCAGCAATCATGAATCAAAGTCCTCTTGAGCTTAGTATGGTGCTTCAGATTGGAATAAATTTTCATGTATTTAGATTATCTGGTCACCCATTTTCAGATTATCTTTCAATTTAAATCAGCTTTGAGTGGGAAGAATTTCTTGGGAGCAGGGATATACTATACACAGTTATTATGAACTTACAGATAGCTTCGTAATTATTAACAGTGCTCCAGCTGGGATTGAAAAAGGGCAGGGTGCTAGTGCCCTTTCAGGGCACTTCGATTTGCGAAGTGACAAGATGGAGAGGGTGTGGGAGGGGGTGTCCCCCTCCCACTGGGGGGGTTTGGGGGTCTCCCCCAAGAAAATTTTGAATTTATAGAGCTTAAAGATGGGCTCTGGTGGATTGTTTTAGTTAAAATAGTATTTTGGTTTTAAAAAAGAGTTACTTTTTATTTACATCATTTATATAATTTATTTATTCATTATTTTCACCAACTTTTTTTCACTCACAGATTTTCTTTTTTTTTTCATTTTTTCATATCAATTTCAAAATAATCATCACATTCTTTAGATATGGTCAAATCATTTATATCTATAGAAACCTATGTGAAGAAATCAGTAAGTTTTCTCTTGTTAGCATTTCTAATCTTGCTAAGATTACGTAGAGTACGCTCTCTGGTAGGCATTATGAAAATCTAAATGTATGAAAATGTACGTGTTCGCTTGTTGAAATAAAATGAAAAAGTGAAGTTCCTTCAGTAAAAAAACTGTCTGGAATTAGCATTACGGAGGTAATTATTTTAAAGAATGACAAACCGTGATATAAAAACTCGCCTCATATTCTCATTCCCTGTTTAAAGAAACAGACAATTGACAACAAAGCGGCGCGATTTTAATAATAGATCTTATTATCTGTTAGTATTCTTGCATTAAATTTCCATATTGATTAAAAAAAATGATTTCGAACAAGTGTAAAAAGAATTATCTGTAGGTCTCGAATTGACCCAATTTCCGAAGATGCAACAGGGGAAGAATAAATCGTAGCAGAAGGACGAAAACTATATCTATTTGAACCTTACAAAAAAAAAGAAATTTCTTAATGAAGGGTGTCAAACTCGATCATCATCCACGCTATATTGCGTAGAACCATACGCAATCATTTAAACAGTAATTGGTGTTTGTTTACAACTGTCAAATCGATTTAAGGGCATGTGCTAATTGTCATGTACAGATTATCGGAAACTGCTCCCTCGATAACGAATCGCCCTTTCTGATTGGTTAGTTTGCTGATATATGCCGCGCCCCCACTTCTACAGGTCATAATGTGTATGCTGGATTAACGCATCGGTAATCACGTCGAACTTGTGCTATTAATCGAATTAATGCGACATTTAAAGGATAGTCGGTAATTTCTAGAGTATTGGTAGAGTTTATGGTCTATCATTTGGGCAGGGCATTTGAAAAAAGGGCAGGGCGCCGCACTTTGAGGGCAGGGCGGGGCGCCCTTATGAAATGGCCTAGCTGGAGCACTGATTAAACAGCACAAAACAAATTTTCATAGTTGTCCAGATTGGAAAAATCTGAAAAAAATCTTGCATTATTATTTAAAAACAAGGGTCCTTTGGGAGGGATATAATGTTGAATAACAAGAAATTATTGAAGTAAATTCTTCTTTTCTAACAATATATCATTAACCAATGACTACAGAATTCTGTCTTTTTGTAACCTAAAGAGAAAAGCTTTCAAAAACTTTTTAGAAAATGAAGAAATTGCTTGAAAACTCGAGAGGCTTCAGTTTTGGCTCAATCTTGATGAAACTAGGCCAGATTTATTGTTAGGCCATCAGGATGAAGCCTATCAAATTGTGTGATTGATACCTTTATGCAATACCTTCCAACGAATTCTAATGTGTAAGTCCTTTGATATTTCAACTTTAATTTATATGACCTGTAGTTCCAAAGCCAGTTATCAAATTGGTTGAATCTTTAAGTTTAAAGTTTTTTTCAGTGCTCTTATCTCACCTTGCAGCATTTCTAATTGTTTCCATGTGCAGATGGTTATTTTAAAAGGAAATAAGAAAGCTTTTGTGATTGAAAATGGAAAAAAGCTTGCTCAACAATGTCCATCTTTAGATCAAGGCTTTTGCTACACAAAGCAGAGTTTGAACATTTCTTAATACTGTATATTCCCCAAAAAGTTATTCTGTTTTAATGTCAACTTGAATCATTATGTCATTCATATGGTATTATGGTTGGACATATTTCAGCCAGTGGATTGACACAGTCCCTCCTGGATCTCTTGTTTGCATTGTAAGATACATAATGAAACTACAAATATTTGTGAGTTTATTACTTGCAGATTAATACCTTGATCTCTGCTAGACTGGATTTACATCATTTTGTAATATGACATTGCAGAAACTGGCTTGGTAAAAGGAGGAATTGTTTATAACAAGTACTTTTCCATTTACCAAAATATTTTCCACCTCTAGAAACACTTTTCAATTCCCACTCACTTTGATAGTATTGATTGTGAGAAGTATGATAGTTCAATTTGCCCAGTATTTTCAGATGAAATTATCCCTGACATGTCATGAAATTTTTTATCTTTCATTTTCACAGACCATTTGGACAGATGATCAAGCCATTTATAGACTCCATGTCAGTCCAGCCAAGTGGGGGTAGTGCTGTGTTTCCTGGAAGTGATGGTTTCAATACTCAACAAACTCAGCAGAAACACTCTCAGCCTACACAACCTACACCAGCAAGAGCTGAACCTAAATCACAGACTACTGCAAGAAAAGACCATTCAGAGTTCAAACCCTTTATATATGATAAGGTAAGCATAAACCTAGTCACAGGTAAGGTGGCTATCCAAGGGTTGACTAGGGCTGACTATCGGCTAAGAAAATCACTATCGCGATAGTTTTACTATCACAGTATTGATATCTCATGATACAATCCGTATATGTTAGTTTGTTTATTTTCTATGTTGATCTGTATAGAAAGCATAGTCTACAGGCGACTCTCTTTTTATCAATGTTTTCGCCTTCCTTTACGAAGCCAAAATAGTCCCAAAATGGTCCAAAACATGGGCCTTTCCGCCTTTGTTTTTCACAATCTCTAAATTTGCAGCCATGTCAGACGACACAAATACGTAAAACAGACTAACTCGATTAGTGTGCTCAAAATAAGTAATTCATTATCGTAATTAATCGAATATCATTTATGATTGTCTTATTTTTATTTTTTTGACGATTCAAGCGCTGAGAATTCATATAACATTGATAGCAAGTCTTAACTTAACATGCTTTTGGATTTTTGAGAACCTTTTCACTTTGTTAATCGAAAGTTAAAAATCAATTCCTAAACAAAAAAGGAGTACGGAAGAAACAAAAATCAAACCTGCCAATCACGTGATCATAGAAATTGAAAGTAGGATAACTTGTTCACTCTCTTTTTTTCTCTCTCTCTCTTTTAGAGACCAAGAAACCATTGAATTTCCGTGTACGTATGCTTCGAACATGTACTATCGAAACTATCGGTATTTGAGCAAACAATCGCGATAGTTATCGATGTCAGGGAATTGCAATCGATACATCGATATCGTGACTGTCACTATCACAATACATCGACCTATCGATCTATCTTTACACCCCTAGGGTTGACCTGGTCTATCTTGAAGAAATTGCTTATTAAATTTTCCAAAAATGTTTTTCATAGTGTATTGCTTGAATAGCATAAGCAAACAGGATTGGGAATGGGCCGGTACATTATTAACAATCAGCTTAAGTAGTGCAAAAAGCAAGAATGATCTGTGCGTGCTCTAAATCTAAAGAAAAAAAAAATATATATATATATATACACCAAATTTCACTAAAATATTACACACTTATTAATGCATTACCAGATGACAAAATTTTAAACTGGTCCAAATTGAAAAATGTTGCAGACAGCTTTTCAATTTCGGATGAAATTGGAAAATAAGTGCCAAATAAGGCAAAAAACATTGTGGGAAAAGTTGAAATTGCTTGTTAAGAGAGAATGAATTTATTTTCTTAAATTCAAGTTCACTGTTTAAGGTCAGGTAATATGGTACTTCAAATAATCATTTGTTTTGTTCTGTGATTCCAACAAGGTAGGTAGCAATTTGTCAAAGCTCCTCATTAGAGGGAGTAATGGATATATGAATATGCTATTTCTCATACAAAACTTATGTTGTAGTTAATCATTGGAACCGTCTTTACGAGACTATTACGGTGCGTACCCGAAAATTAGGCTTTGATGCATGCATAATGAATAATGGAATTCAACCCCCCCCCATGGCGGCACTCATCCTGTCCGACTATTTGTCTCTCACCAATGGGTGGATAATCGTAGACCTATGTGGGATAGCAGCTGGAGGCTAGGAAAGTATGTAATGGTAGTACTGGTGTAAGAAATACCAGAATTCCATTGTTAGGTGCTCCAGCCGCCACGATATAACTGAAAGATTGTTGGAAGAGGTGTAAAACCCCATTTAAACAAATCAAACCACTCCCTTTTTGGAACTAATATGTGTTTTTGTTAATGGCAATGGCTTTCAATAAACATGTAACTGTTTGTATTCTTATTTGGTATAGGTTGTATTCTTATTTGGTATAGGAATCCCCAGCCAAAGTTAGTGGAGAAGAGCTAGGACTATCCAGTATTGAGTGCCTACACTTGAAAGAGATCTATGAATACCTCGAAACAACAGATAATATGTGGTCTCCAGGCAGAGAACATTTAAACTTGTTGATACGACTTGTGTTTGAACCCCAGTGTGTGCGTAAGGAGTCCATATTGAATGTTTTGTCCAAATTAGTGATGAAAGAAGATATTGTCCACGCATTTCAGCATGACCCAAAATCTACCTTCCCGCAACTTACAGAGAAATATGAGGATGGTTCTGTTGAAGATAAAGAAGGGATTTTTAAAGTAGTAAGTATTGAATATTTTAGGTTTCACCCCTTACCACATAAGAAATTTTAGACTTGTCCAAAATGAAGGTAGCTGCAGATGAAGATTTCAAGTTGATGAATTTTTAGAAGTCTTTATCTTTAAGGGTAGAAAACATTCTGGATAAGGAAGAAATTACTAGTAACAAATTAATTCTTAATCTTTCACAATACTTTCAAAGCCTTTTCTTGGAAAATATATCATTGGTGAATGACCACAACATCATTTCTATTCAAGCTGTATTTAAAACATTACTGGTGATTTTTGGCTGGGCACTTCATGCAATAAGGAAATATTGTTTTGTATACAATGAAAGGAATTTATATTCTACTGACGTGACTATTATGCCTTCATCTTTCCCACACAACTCCTCATTGTATGTATTGAAGGGATATGGTTTGGGAAAACATAGGACAAGCAATTTCTTCTTTTCTTCCAATGTTTAATTTCCTAAACACACTCACTTTCCAATGTAATCACACATTACATGTCGTCTGCAATTTCTTGCAATTTTGTCCAGTGTAAATTTTTGTCACGAAGCATATCTAGGATGGATTTTAATATAATTTAGCAGAATAGACCTTTTCATGCAAAGTGCCAGATGACTAAAAAGTCTGTATCCACTAGACGCTTTGAAAGAAAAACAACAACAACAACAAATTTCCACTGCGTGGAGGATTTACTTCCAGTTTTGTTTTTCGAAAGCCCTATAATTGCGTCTAGCCATTTTAACTTCGTTTTTCAATGTTTTACAATGAAAAGCATTGGCTAAATAATGTAGATAGTAATGTTGGAGATGTAACATCTGTTTGTTACAATATGTCTTTCTCCATTTGTCGAGTAATTTTTCTTCAGAAGAATTAAAAGTACTCCATATTATGGGCCTTAAGAAATAAATGACGGGTGTTTTGTTTTATTATCTATGTTTCACCATATTCAATAAAATGTATCATAACCTGGTATATAGTTTATGTTGAAACAAAGGCCTGTAATGATTGAAGGGGAATGCACCACGGAAAGGTCATTAACCCATTTTGGCTCCAACAAACATCAGAATCACCAAAACTCATGTTCTTTGCCCCCCGGAAATAAAAAAGTTTGTGTGAGAAAAGGTGAAATTAAAGCTCAATTATGGTTAAGACACTATATTGTCGGGTTAGTGTCCAAAATTTTGAATCAAATTGTATTTACAACCTTTAGTTAGCACATCAATGATATTTTGATTATAATATGCACATCTGACCCTTGATCTAATAATAAAGCTAAATATTCAAACATTAAAACTAGAATTTTGAAAATGAAAGTCTACCTCGTGATCTATCCTACAGTGAACAAAAACAATTTCAAATCATTTCAATGAAAATAAGGGTATACACTTCATTTGATTTTGGAAAAATGCTGAAAAGATGAACACCATGTTTTGATATTACCGTACCAATTGAAACGACCCCCGGTCACATCCTATGATCGATCGACAAGAAATAAGTATTTAGCAGCATATCGGTTGAAACATAAAAGTTTGTCTCATCAAATCATAAATTCAACTAATTAAATGTAAGAGTGTTTATCGGATTCTTTGTGACATGTTGCCGGTTACATAATAACCCCATATGTATCATGATCTACCGAAGGGAACCCTTTACACCAAGTCTGTTAACAGATCATTCTTCTGATCTGTTCTATCTAATCATTATCATTACTTTAACCATTTCATTTGTTTTGCAGTTTTTGCACTATAACATCATCATCATCAATACGGTTAATGTAATTCATTCAACGTCGAAATAATGATCCCTGTTTTCTCATTACAATATATTCATTGTATGGCCCTTTTTATGAAAAGATGATTATTTATATCAAGGAAATGCTTTCTCCTTTTCTTTGACATATCTATTGTTACAATAATGCGAATATTTACAAAATGACATACTGTTCTGTGGGCATGTCAGTTATTTATAAAAGAAAAGAATAGAGAGAGAAAGAGCGAGTAGAGAGAGAGAGCGAGATCGAGAGCGAGGGAAAGAACTATATTGGTAGACACACAGATAAAAAAACCCAAATATATATATATATATAAATAGCACGCTTGCTGTGTTTTTTATTTAAAAATGTTTAAGTTTAAATGCCTATACTTTGTAACAAGGGAACTTTTTGAAAAAAGAAATATATGCTTTTAAGTGAAGACTTTTGGAAATTGGCATCAACATAGGCCACTTTTATAGCATATGTAAAGCAACATTTACCTGTATCTTAAAAAATGTACTAAATAGTATTTAAATGCACGAAAGATTAAATTAATTAAGCCAATCATGTCAAGTAGGATTATTGTCACTTGTTCGTATAAACAGGCCTGCCATGCAAAGGGTGGGTTTTTTCATGATTGACGTGCCTATGATTGATGCATATTTGCAAACTAAACCAATCAGTGTGCTGGAAAAATTGGAAAGGCTTATTTCTTTTGTGTAGTGTCGATAGTTGTTAATATCACAAAACCATTTATTTCCAGCACAAATAACTTAAAGGAATTTGTTTGATATTACATTTATTCAAAGTGACCATTCAGTGTCTGTACCGCGTGTTAACCCTTTCCCACACAAATTTTTTTTAGACCAGTCCAAATTGAAAGGAGTTGCAGACGACAATTTCAAGTTGATGTAATTTATTTTTTTTCATCTTTTGGGGTAGAAAACATTGTGGATAATGAAGAAATTGCTTTATACAAGCAATTTCTTCATTTTCCACAATGTTTTCCAAAACTCTTTAATTGCGGGGCGTAAAAAGGAGGGCTTGAGTTGGAATGGGTTAAACTGCAACTCTATATTTTTTCCGTGCTAGTATGTATGTTAGGACAGGTGGGTGTTAAAATTATTTTCAGAAAATCTTATTGCATTTCAAATATTATTGTATGAAAAGAAGAATATTTCCGAATTCGAGGTACGTTTCATTTCATGTGGCCTAAATACCAGGCCGTTTTAAACTCAATTGGATTGCAAATTCACGATAATATCATCAAAATTACCCGTTTCGATTGGCCTGCATATGTCTGCTCACAGATTGAAACTTTTTTCTTCACAAGAATTTTGATTTTTAACCTTTATTTTTGCTCGTTCAAAATAGCCAATTTATATAGGATTATATAGTGATAATTTATCAACTCCCCGCAACTGATCACATGAATTAGTCTCGGGTAAATATAGCATTTAAAGAGATATGATTTGACTCATGCGCTGTGAGAGCATGAAAAGGTCTGTTGTTCTCTATCATGAGTAGATGTGCCATTTGAAACAAGTTTTATATAGCTCCAAAGTCAAGGTTATTTGTTAAAATTTAGTAAATCTGGAGAAGAGAGAGCATACAGCTGCTGCTTTGTCTATCTGTCAGTCCAAACACGTTTATTACATAATTTTTATAACAGGACTATATTCGGGGAGCATGATCTATCTCTGACAGCCCTAATACCATCTTTTTCAGCTGACAAACTGCTGTTCCTTTACAAATGGATGTGAATTATGTCTAGGTGAAAAGTTACAAAAATTGTTTTCTTCTATATGTGTGTCTGGACTTCTGGATGACAACAAACAGATTACATCGTGTAGTGCAGCTCTATGTTATAATGTTGTACTCCGCAAGGTAGTTACGGATACTTTTGTTTTGTCCCCAGTATTTAAATAGAAGTGAAAGGTTTAGTCAATTTTCACTCAATTCCTACTTTTAACTCCCCATAAAAAAGCAGAAATCGTTTGTAACAAGAAATTTCTTCATTACCCACGATGTTATCTTCACTGCAAGACAAAAAATATTAAATTTCATTAACTTGAAATTGATTCTACTTTTGAATAAACCCATTCCCACACAGTGATGCTTTTGGACGCCCCCAAGAAATACTATTGGGAAAACAATGTGTTTAATGAAGGAATTTCTTCATTTTACACCATGTTTTCCATCAAGAAAGTTGAAAAAATCAAGAATTTAATCAACTTTAAATTGCCGTCTGCAACTCCTTTGAATTTAGACCATTCTAAAATGTTGTTGTCTGGTAAAACGTTAAGACCAGTGTGGAATTTTATGACCTGGCAATGGATTAATTGATGTTTTTGAACTAAGTTTAGATAATACAGAAAATTTTGGTCCAAAACAGATAAGCAATACTTGAAGTCTATCCTTTAACCCATTACCAGATCGCAAAATTTTAGACTTGTCCTAATTGAAAGGAGTTGCAGAAGACAATTTAAAGATTTGAAATTTGAGAATTTTTTTTAAATTCTGGTTTGGAAAATATTGTGAAAAATGAAGAAATTGCTTGTTGCAAGCAATTTCTTCATTTCACACAATATTTTCTCAATTGTTTCTCTTGAGGGGCTTGAAAGAGCGTCATTGTGTGGGAATGGGTTGACATTGCTTGAAGGAGGGAAAAGATGAGGCATATCAATGCCAAATTTTTTGATAGATAACATCATAAGCATTACTGAAAGTTTTTTACTAAGAAATAATCTAATTTTAGTTGGTATCAAACTAGTTTAATACATTCCCACTCAACCAGGCTTTTAGATGCTCCCAAGAAAAAAATGTTTAGACCAGTACTAATTGAAAGGAGTTGAAGACAATAATTCAAATGTTATGAAATTTTGGATTTTTTTTATTTTTGAGGTAGAAAGCAATTTCTTCTTATCCACAATTTTTAGCTCTACTGGCCAAAGGCCACTAGAGCTATAGCGATGGCTTTTTCCCGTCCGGCGTCCGTGCGTCCGTCCGTCGTCCGTCCGTTAAACTTTTCCTTGTTTACGCGATAAAGTCCACAGTTTTCATCGGATTCTGTTCAAACTTTCACAGAATGATTGTACCATCATAAGGATCGTTCCTTTCAAAATTGGGTCAGATCCGTCAAAAACACGGGAAAAGGGGCCTGATTAAAACTTAATTAAAAAATCTTCGTTTACACGATAAAGTCCACAGTTTTCATCAGACTCTCATCAAACTTTCACAGAATGATTGTACCATCATAAGGATCGTTCCTTTCGAAAATTGGTATGATCCATCAAGAAACACTGGAAAAGGGGCCTTATGAAAATTTAATTAAAAATTCAATTAAAAATCCTCGTTTACGCGATAAAGTCCACAGTTTTCATTGGATTCTCTTCAAACTTAAACAGAATGATTGTACCATCATAAGGATCGTTCCTTTCAAAAATGGGTTTGATCCGTCAAGAAACACGGGAAAAGGGGCCTTATGAAAATTTAATTAAAAAATCCTCGTTTACGCAATAGAGTCCACAGTTCTCATCAGATTCTCTTCAAATTTTCACAGAATGATTGTACCAACATAAGGATCGTTCCTTTCGAAAATGGGTATGATCTGTCAAGAAACACAGGAAAAGGGGCCTTATGAAAATTTAATTAAAAATTCAATAAAAAATCCTCGTTTACGCGATAAAGTCCACAGTTTTCATCGGATTCTGTTCAAACTTTCACAGAATGATTGTACCATCATAAGGATCGTTCTTTTTGAAAATGGGTATGATCCGTCAAGAAACACGGGAAAAGGGCCTTATGAAAATTTAATTAAAAAATCCTCGTTTACGCAATAGAGTCCACAGTTCTCATCAGATTCTCTTCAAAATTTTACAGAATGATTGTACCAACATAAGGATCGTATCTTTCGAAAATGGGTATGATCCGTCAAGAAACACGGGAAAAGGGGCCTTATGAAAATTCATTAAAAATTCTATTATAAATCCTCGTTTACGCGATAGAGTCCACAGTTTTCATTGGATTATCTTCAAACTTTCTCAGAATGATTGTACCAACATAAGGATCGTTCCTTTCGAAAATGGGTATGATCCGTCAAGAAACACGGGAAAAGGGGCCTTATGAAAATTTAATTAAAAATTCAATAAAAAATCCTCGTTTAAGCGATAGAGTCCACAGTTTTCATCGGATTCTCTTCAAACTTCCTCAGAATGATTGTACCATCATAAGGGTTGTTCCTTTCAAAAATGGGTCTGATCCGCAAGAAACACGGGAAAAGGGCCTTATGAAAATTTAATTAAAAAATCCTCGTTTACGCAATAGAGTCCACAGTTCTAATCAGATTCTCTTCAAATTTTTACAGAATGATTGTACCAACAAAAGGATCGTTCCTTTCGAAAATGGGTATGATCTGTCAAGAAACACGGGAAAAGGGGCCTTATGAAAATTCATTAAAAATTCAATTAAAAATCCTCGTTTACGTGAGTCCACAGTTTTCATTGGATTCTCTTCAAACTTAAACAGAATGATTGTACCAACATAAGGATCGTTCCTTTCGAAATTGGGTATGATCCGTCAAGAAACATTGGAAAAGGGGCCTTATTAAAATTCAATTAAAAACTCCATTAAAAACCCTCGTTTACACGATAGAGTCTACAGTTTTCTTTGGATTCTCTTCAAACTTTCTCAGAATGATTGTACAATCATAAGGATCGTTTCTTTCGAAAATGGGTCTGATCCGTCATGAAATGGAAAAAGGGGCCTAATGAAAATTTAATTAAAAAATCCTCGTTTACGATATAGAGTCCACAGTTTTCATTGGATTCCCTTCAAACTTTGACAGAATGATCATACTATCATAAGGATTATTCCTTTTGAAATTTGGTATGATCCTTCAAGGAACACAGGAAAAAGGGGCCTTATGAAATGTTTAATAAAAAATTCTCATTAATAATCTAGAGCCAACAATTTACAACAGATTCGCTTCAAACTTTCACAGAATGATTGTACCATCATAAGGATTGTACCTTTTGGAATCGGATATGATTCCTCAAGAAACATAGGAAAAGGGGCCTTATTAAAATTTAATTCAAAGATCTTTGTTAACACTCTAGAGTCCACAGTTTTCATCTGATTGACTTCAAACTTTCACAGAATGATTGTACCATCATAAGAATTGTTTCTTTCAAAATTTGGTATGATCAGTCAAGGACCACGGGAAAAAGGGGCCCGATTAAAACTGGATTGAAAAAGTCCTCGTAAACACAATAGAGTCCATAGTTTTCAACAAATTCTCTTCAAACATTCCCAGAATGATTATTACATTAAATGGATTGTTCCTTTGTAAATTAGGTCTGATTGGTTAAGTGACACAAGAAAAGGGACCTTATAAAAATTTTATTACAAAATATCATTATTACAATAAAGTCCTCAGTCTTTATCATTTTCTTCAAACTATCATTAGGATTGTTCCTTTGTACATTGGGTCTGATTTGTTAAGTTTCACAGAAAAAGGGGCCTTTTTTTGAAAATTTAGTTACAAAAATTCTTGACACAATTCAGTCCACTGTTTTCATTGATTCTCTTTAACTTTTAAAGAATGATTCTACCTTCATTAGAATTGTTCCTTTTGAAATTTTGTTTGTTCTGTAAAGTATCATGAAAAAGGGGCCCTATGAATATTTCACTATAAACTCATTAACACAATAAATTCCACAGATTAAAAAGATTGATTGTACCATCATTCCAATTGTTGATTTTGACAGTGGATCTGACTATAGCAAGGGTCACATAAAAAGGGGCCTTATGAAAAACTCTCTTAAATATTCTGGTTAACACAATGCTGTCTCTGAATTTCACCAGATTCACTTCAAATTTCACAGAATGATTGTACAAATACTTAGATGGTTCTTTTCAGAACTGGGTACAATCCATCAAGTATCATGTAAAAAGGGGCCACATGATTTTTTTTTAAATATTCTAGTAAACATAATGAATTTCCAATATTTCATCGGATTCACTTTTTACTTTCATAGAATGATAAAACCAACAGTAAAATATCACGGGAAAAGGGGCCCTATGAGAACTTGAATTTAATATCTTTGTTAACACAATAAAGTCAACAGTTTTATTGGATTCTCTTCAAAGATGCATGGAATAATTGTGGCATTTGAAACACAGGAAAAGGGGCCTTACAGATTATCATTCAAAACATTCTTGTGTATGTGATGAAGATCACAATCAGTATCAAGTTGTCTTTTAAATTTCACAGGACAATTGTCTTTTAAATTTCACAGGACAATTGTCTGGTTGTAAGGAAAGTTCCTTTTGGAATGAAATTGATCCACCAGAAAACACAGGAAAAGGGGCCTTATTGACTTTCATTCAAAACAATCCTGTTTATGTGATTAAGTCCACAATTATTGTCAGATTCTGATGAAATATTTACAGAATGATTGTAGGGTCATAAGGTAACTTTCTTTTGGAAATGGAGTGGATCCGTCATGAAACATGGGAAAAGGGTCCTTGAGGATTGTTGCTTAAAATGATAAAGGGGATAAAGCCCCTTTTTTTTTCTTTATGCATTCTTCTTTGAGCTATTAACTTCCTTAAATATCAGATTTCTTTAACGGAAAACTTGATAACCAGTAGAGCGTCTCAGGCCCTCATGGGCCTCTTGTTTCTACCTCAAAGGTAAAAAAATTCCAAATTTAATAACTTTTGAATTGTCATCTACAGCTCCTTACAATTTGGACTGGTCTAAAATTTTGCAGTCTGGTAATGTGTTAAATTCTCCATGAAACAATTTTATAAATGGAATTAATTTATTTACTTGCTATCAAAGTATTGCCAAAATTTGTCTCAGACTAGTAAAACTTTTACTTTTTATACATTGATGGTTCTAAATGGCAAGGCATGAAGAGCATAGTTTTTGATTTCATTAGAGACAATGATATTTACCCAATCATATGCCTTTGGATTTTTTACAGACCAAAATTTCAGCTGACACAGAGTTAGAGATAGGCAGTGCTTTATTGACAGCCTGTAATAAAGAACTGGATGAACAAACAGGTATCATCATGTACCCATTACAAGACAACAAAACTCTAGACTGGTCTAAATTGAAAAAAAGATGCTTAAAAAAATTTCATCTGGTAATTGGTTAAGTTTGTAACGATCTCTAATCATAAACTCGATGAAAACTATCTTTGCCACAAATGGCATACAGAGTTCGTGGACCTTATGGAGTACAATGTCAAAAGCTATTTTTGCAACTTATTTAAGTTGGAAAAAAATGACCTTTGCCAAAATTCGTGCTCCAGTATTTTTATGTTTTGGAGAGTGTTCAAAAGTGAAAAAAGTATATATCATGTTAAAAGTAATCTTGACAACAAAAACTGTAATAGAAGAAAAAATACCAGTTAAGGGAAGAAGGACTGTTAGTTTATTTATTGTTTGCCAAGTCTGTTAACCCTTTTTCTGTTTTTCAAATTTTCGGACTTATCCAATTTCAAATAGGTAGCAGACTACATTATAAAGTAAGTACAGAAGACAATATACCAGTTAAGGGAAGAGGGACTGTTAGTCTATTTGTTGTTTGCTAAGTCTGTTAACCTTTTTTCTGTTTTTCAAAATTATGGTCTTATCCAAATTCAAAGGGGTAGCAGACTACATCATAAAGTAAGTATAATTAAAGTAACCATGCTATATGAAAATTTTGTGGAAAAAGGAAACATTGCTTTTTTACAAACAATTTCTTCTTTTTCTACAATGATCTCTAAAGTGCATCATCAAAGGGAAGTAAAACTCAGGGGTTGAATGGGAAAGAGTAACCCATTTCCATACAATGACACTTTCTGAAAACCATCAACAAAAAATATTTGGGAAACATATTTGCCAATGAAGAATTTGCTTATTACATGTTAAAATACCATGAAAATTATTTGCTGTAATATCTTAGATCTTGGACAAGTCTAAAATTTGTTTTGTCTTGTGATGGTTTAACCCATTCCCAAACAATGACACTTTTGGAAGGGTTTTTGTAACTCAATTCACCACTTAAAAATTGTAGCCTGCAACTTCTTTCAATTTGGACCAGTCTAAAATTTTGTCATCTGGTAATGAGTTAAACAAATATTTAAAAAGTAGGTCAAATGCAGCACAAATCAACCCGGGTTTGTATTTCAAAGATGAACATAAAGTAATTTAGTATGACCAATCTATATGCAGAAAATCGGTAAAAAGTGGAAAGTTTACACTTGGGCCAGACCTTGCTGTTCACACAATCTGACCAGATATGATAATCTTCACAGTTCACAGATTGTTCTATTTTGTCTTGGTGAGTCTCAAAATTACATTCTACAAAAGACGATATCCAAGTGTTGCACCTTTATAGATTTATTGATTTTTGACCATCCGTCCGTCCAAATTTGTCCAAACAATTACTCCTACATTTATGGATGGGTTTCAAAATGGGATAGTTATAATGTCAAGGTCACAGCTCAAAGTCAAACGTTAAAATTGTGATTGTCAAGAGCATTTCTCCTACAATTATGGATGGATTTCAAAATAAATTGGCACATTTTTTTTCCATCATGAGAGGATGTGCCGTTTGAAAGATTTTTTGGATAGCTTCAAGTTCAAGGTCAAAGCTCAAGGTCAAACACTAAAATTGTGCTTGTCAGGAGCATGATGCCTACAAAACTTTGTGGGCTCGACAGCAGTTGTTCTGGGACAACCATCTAGTTTTAAGTTACAGGTATATGTAATAACTTTTATAGGCAGCTCTACAGACTCAGATGTCAAGTGGCATTTCTTTGGTTCAGAAATGACAAGGAACTGTCATGAATATTGATATTTGGTATTTTTTTCTTGATGACTGATATCACAAACAAGTTATCATTTTGTGCAGTATTTTTGATTTATCACATGATTTGTACAATTTTATATCTTGTTGTTTTTCAGCCTTCCACATCCTTTCATCAGTTTGTTCACTAATACAAAGAAATATAGAGGTAATAATTGTGTACTCTTTTGTTGCCTGTTTATCCTTTCCTACACAATAACGCTACAAAATCTTTGTCTCTTTGGTCAGAAATCATTGTGGCTAATGAAGAGAAAGAACACTTGTAACAGATTGCTTGTAACCATCAATCTCTTCATTTTTCATGTTTTCAAAAGCTTTTTTGGGGCATAAAGTTTTTCCTGTATCTGTCATTACATTCACCTGTCTGTTGAAAACATATCGAGAAATTTAACATTTTCAGTAATTTGAAACCAATTAACCTTTTTTACCAAATGACAGCATTTTAGACTAGTTCTAATTGAAAGCAGTTGTAGATGAAAATATTTAGTTGATGAAATTTAAAAAATCTTTGTCTTTGTGGTTAGAAAACATGGTGGACGATGAAGACATCGCTTGTAACACTATTTTCAACTATTTTTACCAAAGCTTTTTTCTTGAGGGGCGTGAAAAAGCAGGATTGTGTGGGAACAAAAGTTACTTTCAACAATTCACTATCTCCAGTCATTTTGATGAGAGTTTAAGCTAAGGCTCCATCTCCATATGACTTCTATTTTGGCGTAGGGTGTTAAACCCTATGAAATAAATCTATTCATCAACACACACAAGGTCATTAGTAGTGCATACAAAACTGTTAAAAAGACTTAAAATTTATTGCATTGCCTGGAAGTTTGAAATATATATGTATTGATCGTACACGTGCTCTTATTATAAATGAAAATTATGAAAATCTAGGATAACTGAAAATGACATTTTTGCCAGATAAGCACAAAATAGAGATTTTGTAAGGGTTCCGTACACTGATCACTTGATATATTGATCAGTCTTAAACCTTTCCTGTTTGTAGCTCACCAGAGCACAAAGTGCTCATGTGAGCTATTGTGATCACCCTTTGTCTGGCATCCCTTAATTTCTTTTTAAACAATTCCTCCCATACCACTGGCACAATTTCAACCAAATTTGGCAAAAACGTTCCTTAGGTGGCCCCCATTTAAAAATAGCTTAAAGAATTGAAATCTTTTAAAATTTCTTGTTGCCATGACAACAAAAGTGAAATATAAAAAAAATCATTAAAAACTTCACCTCCTGACCCAGAAGGCCTAGAGCCTTGATATTTTGTGCAAAACATCAGTAAATGGATCTCTTTCAAAATAGCAAAAATCATTACCCTCAGGTCCCTAGGGGCAGGGGTCTACATAGAAATGAATAATTAGTTTTAAAGGACATCTCCTCCCAAACCATTCGGCCAATTTGAACCAAATGTGGCAGAAAAGTTTGTTAGGTAGTCCTTTTTCATAAAAGCTAAACGAAAATTGCTTAAATTTGGATTTATGGATCCCCATGTAAAAAGCCTATATATTTATAAACTATGGTTATGCCCAATTGCTTCATAATCTTAGCCTTGGTATCAAATTTATTTTTTGAAAGCAAAAGAGCCTTTATCTCGTGTGAGCACACCAGGACCAATGGCCCACTTGTTTTAAAATTTTAGACTTTTCCAAATTCAAATTTGCTTGTTACAATCAATTTCTTCTTTTCCTGCAGTGTTTTACAAGTATAAAATCACAGGGACATAAAGCCAGGGATTGTACAGGAAAGGGGTAACAAAACTCGCAAAGTATCTATTCATGCCCTTAACTGACAATATGATTCACCCTAAAAAAAATTTGCAAAAATGTGTCATTATCAAATGGCTAAAAACTCTGGATTCACTATTGGTGGGTTGAAATTTCTTTTGAAAATTACCGGTAGTTGCAAAAAAATAACTCTGGCTGGTGTTGATGGTGTTGAAGACAGAGATCAGACTGGACTTATGTGCAGGCTGATCTTTATTTATACCTCCTGCCAAAACAGGAATATTCCGGGTTAAGCATGACAAGGGTTAATAACGTGCAGGCAATATTGAAGATTGATCTGTGTATTGAATCAAAATCATTGTCAATAATATTGCTAGCTTTTGGCAGCCCCTTTAACCCATTCAAACACATGAAAATTTTAGACTGGTCAAATTGAAAGAAGCTGCAGACAATAATTTCAAGTTGATGGAATTTTAAATTTTTTTGTCTTTTGGGATAGAAAACAATTTGGATAATGAAGAAATTGCTTGATACAAGCAATTTCTTCATTGTCCACAATGTTTTACAAAGCTTTTTTCTTGAGGGGCGTATAAAGGAGGGCTTGTGTGGGAATATGGTTAAACTGGATTTAGCTTAGATGAATAATGAACATTTTTTAACTTTTACAGGTCAAAGGTCTAGCAGGTGTTCTTGGTATAAACATTGATAGTCTACAGACCCTATCTTCTAGAGTGAAGATTCTATGTGACCAACTCAAACCTTTACTTTGATGATTAAAATCACATTTTACATTTGTTTACTTTTCAGTTTTCAGTTGTAATATTAGGCACGTTTATAGAACAAATAAAACTTCACATATGTGTAAAGAAATGATACGTACGATCTGCTATCCAGGATAACATGCTTAACCCTTTCCTGTACAAACCCAGAATCTTACTTGAGAAAACATTTTGGAAAAAGAAGAAATTGCTTGTGTAAGCAATTTCTTCTTTTCCCACAATATTTTCTATCCCTTGGGATAGTTCCATATCAAATTGCATCCAGTTTTCATGGGCGTCTGGAACCTCTTTCAATTTGAACCAGTCTAAAATTTCCAAAAAACAGGAAATGGTTAAATGATGTTAAATTATGAGATTGGAAAATCCCTCATAATCATTGAAAACTCATCCATGACTTCATTCACTGTACACAGTTTTTGATTCATTTCCATATAATGTAATTTTTAACACCAACCATGAAAAGAGTTTTGGGAAAACATTGTTGAAAATGAAGAAATTGTTTGTAATAAGCAATTTCTTCACTTCCACAATGTTTTCCACTGTGAAAGACATTTTTTTTCAAATATCAACAATTTGAAAAAAAAAGTCGTCTGCATTATATTTTAGTTTGGGCCAGTCTAAAATTAATGTTAAAAGGTTATTGATCTTTAATATCTTCTCTATCTTTGTGAGACAAAGATCAGGTTTTGCTTAACCCTTTTCCATACAACCCCAGAATTTTACGTCCCTTTGATACTATACTTGTGAAGACAGTGTGGAAAAATGAGGAATTGCTTGTATCAAACAATTTCTTTTTACCACAATATTTTCTATCATATGGGATTGTTAATTTTTGAGTTGCACTTACTTATAATGTTGTCTGCTGCATCTTGACTGTGGACAAGTCTAATAGTATGGAAAACAGTAATGGGTTATGTCAAAGTCAAGATGATTTTCTGGAAATCAGATAAGCAACTGTTCTCCAACCAAACTAGATCTTTAGTTTCAGGGCCTGAGATTATAAAACTTTTTTCTTACTCAGTTGAGAATTTACTCAAACTTCAAGTTGGGATTAAAAATGCTAAGATCTATTGTATTTGCATGAAAACAAAAGACAATATTTGAAGGTTGTTACTTATCTCTATTGATATACAATTGAATTAAAACAAGATATCTGTTCAAATTTGAAGTTTGAGTAAATTCCTAATTACAGTGTCGGGTCCTGCACACCTTGACAACATAACTAATCATACACAACTAATTTCAGACAAAAGTGACTTCATTTCTCCTGTTACTTTTTAACCCTTTCCTGTTTTAGACTTGTCAAGTTTGAAAGAATGTGCAGACAACAATTAAAAGTGAGTGAAATTTAAAGAGTAACCAACCCAGAAGGTAGAAATATTGTGGGAAAGCAATTTCTTCCTTTCTTGCAACGTTTTCTAAAGTAGAAATCACAGGGACATAAAAAAAGGAATTGTGCAGGAAAAGGTTAAGGAACTAATCTTTTAGCAACTGTTGTATTTGATAATGTTTGAATGATTTTTGGATAGGTACGTTAACCAACCTATAACCCATTTGCTACACAATCATGTTTTTTGACACCCCTAAAGAAAAAAAACTTTGGAAAGCATTGTGGAAAATGAAGAAATGCGTGTTACAATCAATTTCTTCATTATCCACAATGTTTTTTCTGCTCCAAAAGACAAAGATTTTTAAAATTTCATCAAATTGATATTCTCATCTGCAACTTCTTTCAATTGGGACCAATTAATTTTTTTTGTGTGAGTGGCAACGGGTTAATGTAATACGTTTCATATAATATCAGATGAATGAATCTGATTCTTTTATTTATTCCTTTAATTTTGAATTGTAGAGCTATCTTCATGAATGCTAGGTTTTAAACCATCTGTCTGTGATAATTAAAAATGTCAATTGTATTTATTGTATAATTGTATGTGTTTTTGAAAAGTTGTTTAACATTTTGAATATAATAGGACAATGTTTGAACAAAAGAGGTTGCAATTAAAACATTATAATATCTCTAAGTTGTGTTAACCTTATACTTGTATCACCTCAAACAACTTCAACCTATTCCCACACAGCCCCACTTTTTATCCCCAAATACATAAACAGCATGTGTATTTAACATACAGTTGGTATGACGTATATTTCTTGTAAAAATGGTTAATAAATGATCTTACAATTAATGTGAACAAATAAAGGATATCTAAGCTTCAGATTGATGGTGTGCCCCTCAAAGCTGGTATATTTTTAACAGGAAAAAAATGTGATTTCTAGTAGTGATGCTCGACTAGGACTCTCATTTGATTGAAACTCTGAACATATTTATTTTTTAAACGGACCCCTCATGTAATCTACAGACCATTTACAAAATTCCAATTAGTGAGTACTGGTAGGTATTTGCCTGTAGTTGTTTTCAAGTTTGTCAGGGTGCATAGTTGTCTGATTTAGTTGTATAGGTAGTATAAACCTTTTAGTTTACCTTATTACCAAATGACACAAATTTATCAAATTTAAACTGGTCTAAATTGAAAGAAGTTACAGTCAACAGTCTTGATGGGATTTACAAGATTTTTGTCTTTCGATAGACAACATTTTGGATATCAAGGAAATTAATTGAAACAAACATTATCTTCACTGTCCAAAATATTTTCAAAAGTTTGAGGAGCATAAAAAAGTTGGAATAGGTTAAATATTATTTGGGAGATCATTTAACATTTCTATTTCACCTTCAATACTTCACTCACTTCACTCCATCAAGATCTCAAGGTCATTACAGTATTCAATATTTAATATTGGATTAAATAACCTTTAGTTTTAATTATTAACAAGGACAAGCAAAAGATATGATTTAATCTATTACTACATGACATAATTTAGACAGGTCCAAATTTGAAGAAGCTGCATAAGACAATTTTAAGTTACACTCATATCTTCCCCCAAAATACACGACAAAATTGATAAGAAAACTACTCGAGGTCCAAAAGCATAAATAAATATGACGATTGAAATTATAAGGCCAAACTGTTTCTCGGCAATAAGCCTTCAACGGATGAAAGAAGTTTCGAAATGACCCACCACAATTTAAGGTTGTTTAAAAAATTATGACGTCAGTGATGACGTTTCAACTTTCGCTAGTCATTTAGACAACCCACTGGGTCATGGAGATTCCAGAGATCGTCCAAAAAGTATAAGCATCAGCACCTGTGCATATAATAGTCATTGCCGAAGGTCGGCCAACATTTCAGGTGAAAGATCAGTTTCATTCTCCTCGATCTCCAAACAAGCATGAGTTGAAATTGATCAGAAAAACACAAAAAATTCTTTTCGAGGAACTTCACTCATACCCTTCTGTTGCATATTGAAATTATCTTTTTTGCTTTAGTGACCAAATAAACGATAGTTTGCTTAAATTGTTTAACTTTCCTCGGAGGGAAGGTATAGCTTTAATGGAATATAAGACATTGCCTTACAAGTTAGAAAATATTGTGTACAATGAAAAAATTGCTTGTTACAAGTTTTTTCTTCATTGTCCACAACGTTTATCCATTGTATCCGTTAAGGGCTTTAAAATGTATTATTGAGTGGCAATGTTATAAAAAGAGCACAAAATAAGAATAGGAGTGTTTCAAGAAAACTCGATGGACCTCATGAAATATGTATAAAACTTATTTGTCTTGTCTACTGTTAAACATCAATTCTGCCCCACTGAAATAGTATAACACTTACCTTTCAAAAGATTAACTCTTAACATATTGCTAGGTTTAATGTGTATACTTGTTTTACCCCATAACTATTTTTACATATTTCAATACAATCCCCCCATTTTTAAGACCACCGATAAAAATTTAAATGAAGAAATTTCTAATAAGCAATTTCTTAATTTTTGATAATGCTTTATATACAAAAAGACAGATATTTAACTTTTTTTTGATTGGTTTAGAAGGAGAAGAAATCGAAACAGGTTTGTGTAAAAACAACATTCAAGTTATGAGTGGAGTAATTTAAAGAAAGTAGGCATCTTATAAAATGTTTATCAAACATCTGTCAAATGAACAGATCAGCACTGAAATGTACGATATATCGATGGTTCAGCGCGAAACAGTTGTAACTGCCTATAAACATAAAAGCAGTTACAACTGTTTCGCGCCATCGATATATTTTTTCAAGTACTAGTTTTGTTTAGGTCCATGTCAAAGATCAAAGTCACATATTGAAGTTATATAATCGATAATTCGGATAATTGATCAATCTTTATTTCTATTGCCAATAGTGGAAATATGGTACAATCCCAAAAAATGAGATTCAAAATGCACCTCTACACCCCCATTACTCATCGCTTATTACGATTGCCTCTTTCCCAATGTATTGTGAGCAATAAACTATAACAGGGTTTCAGGAAAGAAATTCTCAGCTGGGCTACCAATATATTAATTGAAGTTGTAAATTCAACTATATTTTCTAATATGGCAACACACACACACACACACACACAAAACCGGTGTATTTTTCCAATAATATCATGGACCACACTTTTAAATAAAGCATCTTTGGGACACACTCGTAAAGTGGCTGCATCTCAGGTCTAGTCAGATAAGATTCATCACAGACTAATGTTTGTAAGAGTTGCATTACATCTGTTACTCAAAATCCAACATCTGATCCAGACACATCATGAAAAATACCGTTTTGCACTTTGTTGAATGCCTATGATTACCATACTAAATACCAGGAAAATGACAGAAATAATGTGACTCTCGAATTTCTGACTGACGGCTGTTAAATGAATGCAGCTCATTATTTGTTGATTTCTCGCTCAGATTTCAATCTGGGACTGCAGAGTTATTGTCTATCTTATATCATTGATCCCTTTTAGAATCTAATACTTAACAAAATATAGAGGATGATATACAGATCTAAGAACTTTGACCTAGTATGATATAGTGACCTTGATCTTGGACCTACTAAATGAAATTTATCTGGTATTATCATACTCCAAAAAATACCTACATCTTAGTCATAGTTTCATATACACATTTTTATTACGTTCTTCCAAATATTCGTTGCAAGTTTGTACTGTATTATAGATGGATCCTTCAAAATAAAGATCGATGAAACTGCTTTGCATACTTTTAGCTAATCAAAGTTTGTATCAGCTTCTGCCATTTGTTTTGATACCTCCGAAACATTATGTGACTGAAATACACACGTCAACGCACCTGATAGGCAAAAACTAACTTCGTGGTAGTAGTGGATTCTTAAAGTGGATTCTTAATTTGAAGCAGAGGCTAATCTAGTGAATGTATATGTTCAAACATTGACCTGAGAAATCTTTTGTTCGTGTTTTGTCTGTTTTCAGACGTCAATCGTCAAGATTTTCCTTGCATAATCTAAATCTTGGACAGGATTTATACTAAGTCACCTTGAGCAGTTATAAGCAGATCTGTTAAAAAGATTTTCAAGGTATAATCAACGAGGAATTGTTGTGTGCAACTTCTTTCAATTTGGACCAGTGTAAAATTGTGTCGTGTGGTAATGGATTAAATGGACCAGATTGATTGTCCCAACAGTACACTCTGAGCACGTAGCGCTAATGTGAGCCTTAAGGATCGATGAGTGTCCGTCGTCTGTCTGTCGTACTGTCGTCCGTCAACTATACACTTATAGACAATTATGATGTTTGTACACTTGGCTACCGATATATGTTTTTCATTGATATCATTATGAAACTATAAACCCTAATCACTGTATGAAGCTACGAAGTGGATTCATGCCGGAGTGTGAAAAGGTTATTCAAATAAAATCCCAGGCAAACGATTTCTTGCGATCTTTGATAAAATGAGTCCCAGGATACTCCTGGTTAATCAGATCTTTAAACGTAACCATGAGTTACATTTGATTGAGATGAAAGTCTGACTGATTGCCTTGACAAAGTTTCTGCAAGTCTGACAATTGATGTTTATTAAGATTGTCTATGTCTGGAAATTTCGTTTTAAACCAAGTAAACGACCATGAAACAAAATATTTTGGATACAAAAGGGGGATATTTTCAACCGATATTTCTTTTATATTGAAATGTTTTCTTCTCTGTGATGTCTATTCAAAGTTCAAAAGATCGTTAAACTTGACAATTTACAGTTGATTGTGGTAAATGCTACACGTTTTTAGATTTTCAAAATTTGGACCACCACGATAAATAAGGTATATTATATAATACAAAACATTGTATTGGGATTCGACCCGGGAAGGGTGATTTGAATATTTCACCAGAGCGAAGATCAAGTAAAATACCAAGCTAGAATCCAACGCAAGGATTTGTATAACTATTACATCATAGTATTGCATTTATCATATGCAAATCGATGGGTAAGCGCAAAACAGTTGTAACTGTGTATATACATATAGGCAGTTACAACTGTTTCGTGCTAACCTATCGAAATGAACTTTGGCTATATACGATCAAAAGAACATCACGAAACTTGCCTAAAATTTACTTTAAAAAAGTTATCAGTTATGTACATAGCTGACACTGATCTTTTTTTTTTTTTTTTTTTTTTTCGAGAGAGCGATTTTTTCCGAATGAAATGAATCGTGAATGTACCTTATTAGTAAAATCGATGGGTGAATAATGAAAGGGATTATCGGGTACCTCGTCAAACAGAATTCATAAGAGGTAGAAAGGATTTGGGAATCCGAGAAGGTGGAGAGAGGAAGAAAGATTCAGAACAAGTCGTTTGGAGTTCATTTTTATACGCCGTCAAAGATGGAAATAACATAGTATGATCTTCTTCATCTGTCTGTTCGTGCATTTCATGTTAACAAATCTCCTTTTACATTCATGGAGGGATTTGGATGGAAGTTTTGGAGAATTTACCTTATTGCGTGGCCTAGGGCCTATTGCCCCCACGCTTTCTTAGGCCCCGGAGAAATACGGTTATAGAATAAATTATATGAATAAAAGAAGAAATTAGTTGTAGGACGAAATCTGTCCCTTTCTCACAATATCTCTACATTTTTTTTCACGTATTTCTTATTTAAGCTCCTTTTTGAAATTAAGTCAACACTTTTTTAGCTCACCTGTACACAAAGTCGAATGTCCGTCGTTTCAAAATCCTATATGTACTGTAGAGGCCAGAATTTTAGCTTAAATGTCTTGAAACTTGGTAAGAATATTTGTCTACATGAAACCTCCATGAAAAACTAGGTCACTAGGTCAAATCTTAAAAATGCCTTGTTAACACTCCAAATGCTACATTTTTGTCTAATTGATTTGATATTTGGTCAGTTTGCTTGTTTTCAGAGTATCTCAACCATATTCGAATTCGGGTCATTTTGGGACAAAACTAGGTCACTAGATCAAATCTTAGAAACACATTGTTTTTACTCTAGAGGCCACACTCTTGGCCCTATTGACTGGATATTTAATCAGAATATTTGTTTCCTTATAAAATTCTGTCAAGTTTGATATTAGGTCACATGGGGTCAAATGTGATATTGCCAGGTATAACATAAATACATCTTTATAATTTACTAAATTCTTTACTAAATTCTTTTCTTGTACAAATACTTTGAAACTTTGTAAAATGTTTGTTCTTGATTTCTCATACAAGATTTGATAACAGGTCACTTTTGGCTAAATAGTGTCTTGTGTGTTCTTTTACTTTTATAGTCGTGGACTCTTTTGGGCCAATGACCATCTAATGGGTTTTTGACGAGTCTGAAACTTTCATGTCCGGTAGCGGGTCAATATAATTTTCAGCCCTGTGTTGGCGACGGCATTCTAGTTAAAAAAAAGAAAGTTTAGTATATTCGAATGACTAATTTCAAGGTACATTTTCAGAAACAATCGGGAAATATTATAGCCCATTTACACACAGTGCCGCTTCTTATGCCTACAAGGGCAAAAAGCTTTGAGAAATGAAGGAACCACTTGTTACAAGCAATTTCTGCTTTATCCACAATATTTTCTTCAAACATCTTTCAATTTTGGCCGGTCAAATATTTTATTGTGTGGAAATGGATAATTTTAGATCCTAGTCATCCTGCATGCTCCTATCAAATTCATTCGATAAATATTCTCTACCTAAACCTGCCTAACTTGTAACAAGCGATTTCTTTATTTTACACAATGTTTTCTCCCTAGACAGTTGAAAAAATCTAAAATTTCACAAACTTTAAATTCTCATTTGAAACACCTTTCAGTTTGGACCAGTTGTTGTCTGGTAATAGGTTAAAAGAGATTATTATATTTACAAATGTCTTTATGAAAATTTGATGTTAGCCTCCTTAATATGAGGGCTAAAATATTCTGTCAGTGATTTATGTCGCGACGCCTGTATGAATATTCCAGATAAAATGTGTCAATATCAGACAACAATTGATGGATATAGATCTGTATTGTGTAAGAAATACAGATTCGTAGTTGTAACCGCGTCAATGTTACACTCTATGTCCCAATATTTGCGGAGTAACTGGCCTTGGAATCGTCTGCAGTGTTGATTGTTATACATTATACTGATGATGATTATTGAACTCCATCTAGACATATCCTTATTTATATGGAAACAAAAAAGAAAAACTTTTAAAATCTTCTTTACATGCCATTAGGCGTGGAGAATTCCTAATATGAATTACAACATTTCCTGGCGACCTTCTAAGAGAGTGGTTGCAGGAATTCCCCTTAGGTTCTTTTTTGGTTCTGCCAACGGGAATTTACACGGAATCTTTACGAGAATCCCCGGCTATGCCCATCGTCGACCTCACGGGCAGCCTCGCCGTTTATACTCCATTTCTACTTGAATGGAGCGACGTAACGATATCAAGATACAAGATGCAAGATTTAATTCAGAAAACCATTACAACAAAAGTGGGTGTCCAATGTAATAAAATAGAAATTTATCAATAATGTGATCTAATTATAAATTATCTGAGGTAATCAAAGGACCGTGGGTAACCGACGATAGGCTATGCTTGACGTTCAGGCCTTGAAGCTTCATATATCGTCCCTGGTCATTAACAAAATTAATAAACAAGGTGTACATGTCGTTTGCCTATTGTGCGATGCTGGGATAGCACAAGGAGACTCAGGTTAGCGATATACGCCTATCATGGACCACCTGTTAGAAATTGGCCAATATTTCATCCATTAAAGCTATATTTCAAGCCAATGACCCGGTGACGCTTCCATGTCTCATTTGCTTTCTTTCTTTATCCCTTTTTTTCAAATTTATTTGTTGGGGATAGCGGAATATGTATTAAAGACTGGTATACTTGTCATAAATATTTGTCTAGAAATTAATTTCTTGCAAACTTTGGCGACATCTGGGCCCGAAATTATAAAACTTTTTTCGTACTCAGTTGAGAATTTACTCAAACTTCAAGTTGGAATTAAAGATGCATTTCTGCTTACATCCTATGGTAATTGATTGGAATTGATAGTATTTGTAGGTTGTAACTTATTACTCTTTATAACTCTTTACACTAAATCAAATTTAAAATAAGACAATTATTCTAATTATAAGTTTGAGCTAATTCTCAATTGAGTAAGAAAAATGTTTTATAATCTCGGGCCCAAATGAAGAATTCCTCCAATTTTATTAGTTAACCCTTTACTGCATTGCAAATTTTTTAGACCTGTCAAAATTCCTTGGTTTTCCAGACGACCATTTGGAATCGATTTTATTTGAAAAATACTCATTCAGTAGGATAAAACATATCTTGGAAAAGAAAAAATTGATTGTTACAAGCAATTTCATCTTTTCCAAAATGTTTTCTCAAGTATAAAATCACAGGGGCGTAAAACCATGCGATTGAATAGGAAAAGGTTAGCCTGACATTTTAGATTTACCCAAAGTCAAAGAAATTGTAAGGCGACATTTTAATTCAAGGGAGAATACAAATTGTTAGTAACATTTAGAATACAAAACGGTTTGGGAAAAACAGAAATCGTTTATTAAATGTTTTCCTCTTAACATGTTCTTTTTAACCAATTTCCTACAGAACCCAACCTTTTTAACCCCATAAGAGCTCAAGATTTCGGGAAAATTGTGGAAAACGAAGAAATTGCCTTTTAAAAATATAATATTCATGTCACACGCTTTTACTACCAAGAGAGAAAGAGTTATTAGAACTGACTTTATCCACTTGAAATTTGCGCCTGCAATTCCTTGAATATTTACCAGTCCTATTTTTTCTCATCCGGCCTCTGCAAAAAACGCATCTCGACCATTTCTACACTGACCTAAAGTGTAGACGAAGATAAGCCTGCAAATACACTGTATTCGTATCTTGGTCTGCGATGGTATTATTTGGCGGTCTTTCTCTAAGGGTTTTCAAAAAGCGGGATTGTGTGGGAATGAGTTAATAGTAGTATATCTGTAATAATGTTTCTTAAAAAAAGAATGGGCATGTCAAGTTTATCAATAAATAATTGGACGCTTTCGAACGAAAAGGAAACTGCTTGAACGACGTAGAAAATTGATTTATATTCTTTAACTGTGTGAAAACAATCAATCATGGCTATCGATCTTGTTCTGTTGTTAAACGCCGACATCAAAGGAAGGAAGAAAAAAGATAATACAGAATGCAAACAAGTCTGTTCATTTCTTCTCGAAGAACTTGATAGAGTTTTTTCCTGTTTTTGGTTATTGAACAGCCAACCAAGTTTGTACTGAATTTTTGATAATGCTTTGGGTGTTACATTTTATGACTTTCAAATGTTGTAAGCTTTGTCTAAGCATCTGAGACAGATTTCTTTTGTACAGAAAAGATTCATTTAGAAAACTATCATCTCATTTCCTAAATTCAAAGTACCGTAAGCTAGCATAGTATGGTTTGTTGAGTGCAGTTCACTCATATGGCCAGGTGAGCTAAAAATACAAAGGAGATGAAGTTGTAGATAGAGTTTTAATAATTCCTGAATACGCAAGAACTACTTATATTGCGTAGGCATTCAATTTATTTAGTGGTTAAGCCTCCAGTGGCAGTTCTCTCACCAATCGGTGGATAATCGTAAACCTAAGTGGGATAGCAGCTGGAGGCTAGGAAAGGATGTAGTGGTAGTACTGGTGTGAGGAATACCAGGAATTTCTAGGTGCTCGAGCCGCCTCGATATGACTTAAATACTGTTTAAAGTGGCGTTAAACCACATTCAATCAATCAATCAATACAGTGGCAGTTTGCACTCGTTGAACACTAAGACTACCTAAATATTGCTTTGCTAGCTAAAAATAATTTTAGTGGGTCCGCACGGGTTCGAATCCCAACAAAGTCGATAAAATACTATTATCATCATTGAATAAAACAAAGATGTGACACGTGGAATAGTTTTAACTTGAACTTTTTATGAAGAGAAAATTTCCAGGCCTCTTTGCAATATATTCAAATGAAAGACAGACTATTGATTTTCACCGCCATCTTCCTCAATAAGCTGTAATTACCGAGACACCAATTAAATTAAGACACGAGCTAGTTAGCGTAGTTTAACCACAGAATGATACAGAGATATTGCGTGAGGCATCGTGTATATTCTTGCTACCTGCAGCATGGGATAAGGCGATTTTTACCGGTAATTTAATAAACCGGATCCCAAAATATACGTATCAGCCAATTATTCGAAATGACCCTGAAAATCAGCTTGTTGTGACAGATATAGGTATTTATCACAGGAAGCGATTCCCTAAAACTAATCAAAGTGCTGAAAGTACTGTAAAGCCAAAGGTTATCATGTAACCCAGGAGTTACACATGACATGACAAAATCTTAGACTGGTTCAAATTGAAAGAAGTTGCAGACGACAACTTCAAGGTCGTTGAATTTAGAAAATCTTTCCCTTGTTGGGGAAAACATTATAGACAATGAAGAAATTGCTTGTTACAAGCAATTTCTTCATTGTCCACAATGTTTTCCAAAGCCTTTTTTTTCCGTTAGATGTTTAAAAAACTGAATTGAGTTGGAATGGGATAAATAGCATGCTCTCTAAAGACATCTCTACAATATAGATAGAGTTTGCAATATTCCTGAAATACGTAAGAACTACTTTTTATGGCGTAGGCATTCAATGAATTTAGTGGTTAAGCCTCCAGTGGCAGTTTGCACTCGTTGAACTTTGGGAAGACCTCAAAATTTAGTCTGTTAACTTAAGCTATCAAGGCTGACGTTTTGCTAGCTAAAAACATGTACATCGTCAGGAATAGTTTGATCGAATCGCGTTATGGTGGCGATAGAAATGTTCTCCCTAAAAATCGTCCCCTTCTTGTCAACAATGTGGCGTTGATGACCATGCTTTCTTAAAAAAAAGTTTACATCTTGTCGATTAAAGTGGTATGAAAAGCAATTATCTCACTAAAAGCCGTCCACATCTTGTCGGCGTAAAGTGATTTTTATAGCCATGTTCTCTCTAAATACCGTTTTTACACAATGTTGACGCAAAGTGATGAAGATAGCTATGTTCTCTCTAAAAACCGTATCTATCTTGTCAGCGTAAATTGCTTTTTATAGACATGTTCTCTCTTAATACCGTTTTTACACAATAACGACGCAAAGTGATGAAGAAAGCTATGTTCTCTCTAAATACCATATCCATCTTGTCAGCGTAGAGTGATTTTTATAGTCATTGTCTCTCTTATTACCGTTTCCGCAATATCGACTCAAAGTGATTAAGATAGCCATGTTCTCTTTAAATACCATTTCCATCTTGTCAGCGTATAGTGATTTTTATAGCCATGTTCTCTATAAATACTGTTTTCGTAATGTCAAAACAAAGTGATGAAAATAGCCATGTTCTCTCTAAAAAACAGTATCCATCTTGTCAGTGTAAAGTATTTTTTATAGCCCTGTTCACTCCCTAAATACCGTTTCCACAATGTCGACACTAAGTGATGAAGATGTTCTCTCTATAATACAGTATCCATCTTGTCAGCGTAAAGTGGCGTAGATAGCAATGTTCTCTCTAAAGACCGTATTGATTTTGTCGACATAAAGTGATGTTAATAGCCATGTTATCTGTAAGAATCGTGTCCATTTCGTCGACGTAAAATTACGTATATAGTAATGTTCTCCCTGTTCTCCCGTAAAATGACTTAATAGAAATAAATGTCGTAACTGTCGACGTAAAGTGACGTATCAGTTTTGTCCACGAAATATGGCGTTGATAGCCCTTTTCTCTATAAAGATCGTATCCATAATGTCGACTTAACCCATTCCCACACAGTGACGCTTCTAAACGCCTCTCAATATGAAGTCTCTGAAAATATTGTGGAACATTAAGAAATTGCTGGTTACAAACAATTTCTTCAATATCCAAAATAATTTCTGCCCCAAAACACAAGGAATTTAAAGATTTCACAAAATTGAAAATGTTGTCTGCAACTTCTTTGAATTTGGACCAGTTTTAAATTGTGTTATCTGATAATAGGTTGAGTTGCAAAGATTGACACGTTCTCTAAAGATCGCATCCATTTAGTAGGCGTGAAGTGGCAATTAGCTACGTTAAACTTAGTTTTCATAGTAAATATCCATGTTCTGTCTGAAAACCGCATCCATCTTATCCGTCTTGTCCACAAGAAAAAACACGATTGATAACTTTGTCTTTCGATAAAAATTGAGACCCGTCAGGCGAAAACGGGTCATATAGAAAGTACGAAAAGTATCGATCCGGCTTATA
This sequence comes from Fragum fragum, assembly GCA_946902895.1. Classification (NCBI taxonomy): domain Eukaryota; kingdom Metazoa; phylum Mollusca; class Bivalvia; order Cardiida; family Cardiidae; genus Fragum; species Fragum fragum. Next base: position 35,986,143 of record OX336365.1, read on the forward strand.
CTGCATTTGAAACGAGGATTGGACAAAGACTTGTGTAATTTCAAGAAAAGATTAAGTTTTTAATTTTAATATAAAAAAAATGTTAGGTAGGGGCTTATCTGCTAAAATATTGACTTACTGTTTTATTTTTTTTTTTTTTTGAGTGTGTATGAATTCAATTAATCTATTTATAAATTTATTAACTTATTTCGTGTACTGTGCGTGTGTGCACACTCCTTTCATTTCGTGTTTGCTGCGCGGGGCGGGGGTAGGGTTGTTGCAGGGGGGTGGGCGTAATTGCTTGCTCGGTCGTTTCTCGAAGAATTTGTTGCAAATAAGGTAATAAATATGTCGTTATAGATATAATGGTGTCTTTTTAAGTTATCCTCGTCAAATAAAATTTTTATATGATAGACTTTTTACCTTTCAATTTTTTGTACAGTATATATATTCTAATTCGTTCAAATACAAATACGCGTATCCTGTGCTTAGTTCGACCTATCTTTAAACACCTGCATAGAAAATTCTCTAGTGATCCCTTTTAGCAGACCCTTTTTGTGGTTCACAATTATTTTAGCCAGGGGCGTTTGTTGTGATATTCCTAAGATGGCTCTGATGTCAGTCATTTTAAAAATGGTGGCCATTCAATATCATACCGACCAAGATATAAGCCAGATCAATGTTTTCTGTTATGTCAGCAATTTCAAAAAAATGATAACAATTTTTTCCCAAACAATTGATGAATGGGTCGTACTGAACATAAATGTATCAATCTAATTTAATAAAACACACACAAAACACACATACAATAATAATAATAATATAAAAAAAATAATAATAAAAAACTCACAAAAAAAAAAAACTAGAATCTGAGATATGAAAGCCCATTCCATATTTCCTTTGATGCATGATATCCTTAAGGTATGGGGGATCTTGATATTTCAATAAAATTGATTGAGCTTGAATATATCCACAACATTTCATGAAGTGAACTTAAAGTTTCCAAGATTAACCAAATTAATGTTCCTTTGATACTGGCCACTTTTTGAACTACAGTAGTTTATTTAATTCAATTTATTAAAGCGTCTATCCCCAAAAGATAAGATTTTCACAAAAAAAAATTAAAAAAAAATACAGAAATGTCAAAGTAAGATATGGTGCCTTCTATGGGTTTGTAATGATAAGATTTCAATGAAAAATGATAGATCTAGATGACTTGATTTAATTGTGTCAACAAATCGAAAATCTTCATATTTGGATCACGTCACTTAAAGTGTAAAAAAAAACGCTAAGTCTCTATGTCTGCCGGCGACGTTTTATGCAAAATCCTTTAAGATGATCCATTTTTTCTTTGCATATTTGGATTAAGCCTACTTTAATCTACTTTTGTTTTATATAAGATATTCTTATGTAAGAAATTAAATTGTAACTAAAGTCCTTAATTTACTCTCAATTTATTGTCTCAAACTAATTTTCAATTTGAATTCGTATGAATTTAATAATCTGGTAATCAGTGAATGGGTTTTTATTGACCAATCATCTTTAATTCCACCCAGCATTATCCATCCCATTACCAGACGGCAGAATTTTAGACTCGTCCTAATTCAAAGAAGTTACAGACGACAATTTAAAGTTTATGGAATTTTAATTGTTTCATATTTTTGGATAGAAAACATTGTGGATAATGAAGAAATTGCTTGTAACAAGCAATTTCTTCATTATCCACAATGTTCTCAAAAGTGTTTTTTTTCCCTTGGTGGCGTCTAAAAGCCTCACTGAGTTGGAATGGGATAAACGGCAGAGAAAAAGTGCAAACCAGCTGAAATTCCACAGAGTGCTGGTGACACTAATAACATCGTAAAACTTCATTGGTTTTGTCGCATGGCCTTGATGTGAATGGCGTATTGATTTTCACAATATTTCGTTTGGTGCCACCGAAAGCAGAAAAAATAGCACTGTGTATATGTCGGCTGGTCTTGAAATCAATAGACTTCCCCAGCAGACGAACCGTTTTTCTGTAGAGGGCTTCAGACAACGGATTAATTTTTATTTGAAATGTTAATATATTACTTATCCCGAATATATAGCGTATTTCAAGGGTAACCATTTGAATCGTCCATTCAAGACCAATAAACTAGATACCATCAACATAGGGGTTTGATGTAAAATAAGAGTTTGAGATTAATGCAACCTACCTCTGATACGGAGCGTCGATTACTGTTCGTAGACCCAGAATATTGGAAAATAAGAGAGATGTTCGGCAATTTCTAATGAAAGTAAAGGAATACGTTGTTTCCGAACTCGATCGATCGATCCAGGAAAAAAATTGTTTAACTGAGTGATAGCTATTTATGGAACATACACTGTGATCAGTTATCATTCTGTTTGTCTGTGATTGTGATCATCTAAATATTTACTGCAATTTTAAATATTTTGCACCAGTAGATAGAATATCTATGGATTCAACGTTAAATGGAGTAACACAATTGTGATAGCATCCAAAATCATTGGTTTATAAGCAAAGGGAACCAAGTTCGGATTAATCGATCAATCATTTTGCCTGACAGATGGGACTCGTTTCCTGATTCCCGGTTCTAGCTAACAGTTTTACGGTGATGTCAAATTTGAATATGTCGAATTCGGGAACTAAATCCCAAAGTGGGACCCAACAGGACGTCCAGGGTGACCCCTATGACGAGACCATGATACATAAGGTAAGTAATGAGGGCATACGTTCCGGTAAATAATCTGTACGGGTAACGAGTAGGGTCCCAAAGCGTTAACGTTTTCCTCAAATCTACATGGGGTTCCGAGAGGACACGCGAATACAATCGTTTTGTAAGCTGTGTTACCATGCGTTGAGTCTATCAAAGTCAGAATCAGGTTTCAAGAGAATAGCGGAACGTCCTGTATTTGGTTTCGGTTGTACATTATATAGATAAAGTGGTTTTGAAAAGCTTGTAAGGTATCCTGAACGAATATAGACTTGATACCATACTCATAAAGGCCAAGCTGCACTACAGTGGACATATCGCGACTTTCATTTGACTAGTCAAGTCATTTATTTAGATCAGAAGTGAACTTCGAACTCCGACAATATTCTTCATTTATGTGAAGTATTTTTGTTCAGAGACAAGCTGTAGTTACGACGTTTATGTTTCCAAGCAACTATAAAATTGGCAAAATAACGCCGTTTGCTATATTACTCGGACCTGTCTGAGTTCGGTGGGCGGGGCCAGCGATCCAACGATTGCCAGAAGAAATCTTGAAGCCCTATCCTGTTAAATCGAATATTTTACCACCCTGATACATAATCAATCCATTACCACATGACCAAAAATGAAACCGGTCTAAATTCAAATAATTCATAGATGACCAAACTTCATAGATCGCGATAAACGTACTCCGACAGAAAGTTCATTTAAGAGATTAATCAGCGTTATATTCCAATAATACGTAACAAAAATGCAATGGTTGGTAAGAAAATGATCGGATTCTTTCAACAAGTATTTTTTTCCTGTGGTATTGGAACACGTGCCTGAATTTGTATCAATATTATAAAAACAAACATATTAGAAGTGTAGATATGCAACGATCGCCTGAACAGACACTCTCGTCACTTTGTTGTTCTAAAAAAGATATCAGGGAACATTGGTTTTGTCTTTTGTGATAACAAACCAAATCGATTTTGGTTGCAAGATATTATCACCTAGAATTGTTAAATAATGACTGCATTTATACATAATTCCATTCGTATAAAACCACCGATCATCACGATCCTGATTTATCGTTTAAAGTGTGATATACTTACTTCTGACAACTCATGGGTGGTTGCTCATACCCTGTGATCGCTTCTCACACCCACTGATCGCTTCTCATACCAACTGATCATCACGACCCTGATATATCATGTAAAGCGTGATGTACAAACTTCTTACAACTCGTGGATGGCTTCTCACACCCACTGATTGCTTCTCATATCGACTGATCATCACCATCCTGATATATCGTATAAAGCGTGATATACTTACTTCTTACAACTCATGGATGGCTTCTCATATCGACTGATCGCTTTTAATACCCACTGATCGCTTCTAAAACCAATTGATCATCACTTCGCTGATATATTGTATAAAACGGGATGTACTTACCTCTGACAATTCATGGATCGCTTCTCGTAACTACTGATCGCTTCTCATACTTACTGATCTGTACGACTCTGATATGGCATCACATACCCACTCATCGCTTCTCATACCAACTGATCATCACGACCCTGATATATCGTATAAAGCGTTATGTACTTACTCTGACAAGTCATGGAATGCTTCTCATGCCTACTGATCGCTTCTCATACCAACTGATCATCATGACCCTGATATATCATATAAAGCGTGATGTACAAACTTCTTACAACTCGTGGATGGCTTCTCACACCCACTGATTGCTTCTCATATCGACTGATCATCACGATCCTGATATATCGTATAAAGCGTGATATACATACTTCTGACAACTCATGATTGGCTTCTTATACCCTGTGATCGCTTCTCATACCTACTGATCGCTTCTAAAATAAAATGATCATCATGACCCCGATATATCGTATAAAGCGTGGTGAACTTACCTCTGACAAGTCATGCATCGCTTCTCATGCCTTCTGATCGCTTCTCATACCAACTTATCATCACGACCCTGATATATCGTATGAAGCGTGATGAACTTACTTCTTACAACTCGTGGATCGCTTCTCAAACCCACCCTTTGATCGCCCTTCAACCGACTGATCATGACGACCCTGATATATCGTTTTAAGCATGATGTACTTACTTCTGACGACTCAATGATGGCTTCTCATACCCATCGAATGCTTCTCATAACCACTGATCGTCTTTCAAACCGGCAGATCTTTACGACCCTGATGTATCGTTTAAAGCGTGATGTACTTACTTCTTACGACTCATGGATGGCTTCTCATACCCACTGATGGCTTCTCATACCCACTGATCGCTTCTCGTACTCACTGATCGCTTCTCATACTCACTGATCGCTTCCCATACCCACTGATCGCTTCAAATACCCACTGATCGCTTCTCATACCCACTGATCGCTTCTCATACTCACTGATCGCTTCTCGTACTCACTGATCGCTTCTCATACTCAGTGATCGCTTCCCATACTCACTGATCGCTTCTCATACTCACTGATCGCTTCTCATACTCACTGATCGCTTCCCATACCCACTGATCGCTTCTCATACCCACTGATCGCTTCTCATACTCACTGATCGCTTCACATACCCACTGATCGCTTCACATACCCACTGATCGCTTCTCATACTCACTGATCGCTTCTCATACTCACTGATCGCTTCTCGTACTCACTGATCGCTTCTCATACTCACTGATCGCTTCTAATACCCACTGATCGCTTCTCATTCTCACTGATCGCTTCTCATACTCACTGATCGCTTCCCATACCCACTGATCGCTTCACATACCCACTGATCGCTTCTCATACCCACTGATCGCTTCTCGTACTCACTGGTCGCTTCCCATACTCACTGATCGCTTCTCATACCCACTGATCGCTTCTCGTACTCACTGATCGCTTCTCATACTCACTGATCGCTTCTCGTACTCACTGATCGCTTCTCATACTCACTGATCGCTTCCCATACTCACTGATCGCTTCTCGTACCCACTGATCGCTTCTCATACTCACTGATCGCTTCTCATACTCACTGATCGCTTCCCATACTCACTGATCGCTTCTCATACTCACTGATCGCCTCCCATACTCACTGATCGCTAGTCATACTCACTGATCGCTTCTCATACTGATCACTTCTCATACTCACTGATCGCTTCCCATACTCACTGATCGCTAGTCATACTCACTGATCGCTTCTCATACTCAATGATCGCTTCTCATAACGACTGATTGACACAATCCTGAATTCAATCTTTTCTTCAATGTTTTCGTGTATTAAATAAAAATCGATCCTTTAATTCAAAAGTTATCGGCGAAAGATTTCAAACTGAAAATTATCTTGACCTGCCATGCTCATATCCCAATTCCATGACCAATTATGACGAGAGGAGTCGCCTAAGGAACATGCCTGCAAAGTTTTATAAAAATTTGTCCATTTGTCTAGGAAGAGATTTTTTTTTTTAAATGGCTGACGACAGCTCGGGTTGATCCTTATAACGCTCGAGATCAGCAAACATGCATAAAGGGCAAGCCTTGTTTGCGAATATATGCGGTCTTAGACTAGGTTAGATAGATTATCTTGTGGCATCGTTTAGGTCTATCAGTGACATCCCGTTAAAATCATTGAATTCTGTTTCCTCCCGAAATATCAATATCGCGATAAAATTCTTCCCATGGGACAAAACTCGTGAATTAATAACAATATCGCACTCGCATGAAAGCTGCAGCTTTGAAATCTGGCGAAATAAAGATTTCTTTAACAAGGGTTGTTGCTTTTCCTTCTCTAAAATCAAATCCAAAGAAGACTAACGGCTCGAACATCGCCTCATCACTGACCCTGCATATGTGACTTGATGTTTGTCTACAATCAGTAACCAACATCTTGATATCACGTTAACCAATTCCCCCACAATGACGCTTTTTGAAGTCCCTCAACTCATTCCTTCATTATGACGCTTTTTGACACCCCTCAAGAAAAACACTTGTGAAAAAGTTGTGTTAAATAAAGAAATTGCTTGATACAAGCAATTTTTTTTCATTTTGCACAATGTTTTCTATATTGGAAAAAAACTAAAGTTTCATAAAGATTTAATTGTCGTCTACACTTTTTTTTTCAATTTAGACAAGTCTAATAGATTTGTCGTGTGGTAATGGGAAATATTTTTGTACCAAATAAGGGATCGAGCTTACAACCATAAGATTAGCAGCGTAGTCCAGTTTGGCAATATGGATAATCAAAACACTAAAATAAAGTTAAACTTATCCCGTTTTTGTCGTTGGCTGCAGTTTTCTTTACATGTCTACGTTGTTAAACTTGAGGAAACATTGTAAAAAAAGAAGAAATTGCCTGTAACAAGCAATTCCTGCCTTTATCACAATACTATCTAGCCTACTAAATGGTTATTTTTCCAAATCTAATCTACTTTAAATTTTCGTCTGCAAAATCTTTTAATATGGACAGGTCTAAAGTTTTTTAAAACAAGAAAGGGTTTAATTCTTATGTTTCCAGATTGTTCACAAGGAGTTACCCATGACTACACTTTTGACATGTGCTACCTAAATCCATTAGGGTTGCTTTGTATTCTGAGTCAACAGTCGAAAGGACAAACGTTTGATGCCCACAAAGATAAATTAAACTGAGAAACGCGAAATCGTTTAAAAGCGTCAATCTATCGGGGTTCATTCGTGAATGTTGAAGTTTACGCTTGAGGTCGTGAATATCTCATCTCTAGCGTGAATCTGCCCATATCGCGTCAATCGATGGATCGATGATCACGGCCACTGACCTCCAACATGACACAGTTCGACTTGGGGAATAAACGACACTTATTTTGTAATATATATGGTAAAATTTATAAAATAAAATGCAAATCAGTTGGCAATCAAACTGTTGTAGCTACAGCGTGAAGAAGCTGTTGTTACAAAGTTTAAGTTACCAACCCCCACCCCCCCCCCCCAAAAAAAAAGTGATTGAAAAAAATGTTGAAATTCAAAGTAACTTGAAGTCTAAATGAATGATTCAAGATTCGATTTTTCATTCGCACTTTTATTGACAGTGGTGATTGTTACACAAAATAACCTTAACCCACTGGAGGCTTAACCACTAAAATCATTGAATGCCTACGCTGTAAAAAAGTATTTCTTATATATTTCAGGGAAAATGCAAACTCTGCTTACAAGTTCATTTCCTAGGTATTTTAGCTCACTTGCGCATATTGTGTTCAAATGAGTCTGATCAGAATCTTCACTATGCCATTCTGCTTTGTATTGTAACTGAAATTAATTTATTTCAAAATGTGGAGAACTCCTCCAAAAGATTACGGTTTAACCCATTACCACTAAATCCCTATTTTCTACCTACCACACACACACACACAAAAGCTTTGGAAAACATTGTGGACAATAAAGAAATTGCCTGTAACACGCAATTTCTTCAATGTCCCTAAATGTTTTCTATCCTACAAGGAAAATAGTTTCTAAATTCCACCAACTTGAAATTATCTTCAACTTCTTTCAGTTTGGACAAGGCCAAGATTTGTCGTGTTGTAACGGGTTAACTCCTGGGTTACGTTTACCTCGTTTATATGTCATGATAACCTTTGACAAATAAGATTAACAAAACCATGCTTTTCTGGCTTACAATACTTTCATTACTTTGATTTTAAATCTATCAGCTATAACATGTATTCAACTTCTTTGGACTTAGTCTAAAAATGTCGATTGTAATGGCTTTCTTAATTGAAAATTGCGTTTATTTTCAATCAAGAAACCAGGTAGGCCTACTTTAAATAAACTGTGTGTAATTACTATCAAGAGGATTACTATTAAGAGGAACTATTATTTTACTTTTAATACCACGCCAATGACATGGTGAATACTGTATTAGTGTTGGTTGTATATTCGCCTCTCTTCTAACTATTACTCCAAATTTATGGATGTATTACACAGTGATTTGGCACACTTGTTCCCCAGAACGAATAGATGTTCTATATCAAATGTATTTTAGATAGCTTTAGGGTAAAGATAATGGATTGAAATCGGGTTTGTCCGGAGGTTGGCTTCTACGTTAAATTTTATCGTTGGATTTCAAAATAAATTGGCACCGACGGTTGTTCTTCATCATGGGTAGATGCATCTTGTCGCACCAATTCTTCTTATCTCGATATCCCTTCACTCGTGAGGATGGGGTAGATGTGCTCAAACTAATTTTGAGATACCTCAAGATCAAGGTTACAATTCATCTCGTTCGGATAGATAACACTAAATTTCGTCGCAGCATTCTAAAACCTCGTAACTACAGCTTGATTCAAGCTGCAGTCACGAGGTTTTAGAACGACATTGACGATATATGGTAGAATTTTAAAATAGTTTGTCACAGTTGTATTTAATCAAGAGCGGATATGTAATCCGAAACATTTTTCCATAGCTTCAAGGTCAAAGGTCAATGTTAAATGTATAGGTTGAGCTTGTCTTGGTCTTTACAATTATATATGGATTTCAATTTAGTTGCTCTTCACAAAGAGAAGATGCCCTATCAAGAACAACTTTAAGGACGGCTTCAAACTCACGTGACAAGGTCGATTTAGCCTATCTTGAGCACAACTCCTACAAATAAAGTTCTCCTCCGACAAGAATAAATGTGTAACTTGAAATAATTTTGGAAAGCTTCAATTTTTAAGTCTCATCTCAAACTCCATGGTAAAACTGGTATAAATTAAGCTTGTCAAGAGTATAATTGAGTTTCTTCTGCTAGGATTTAAAAAGTATTCTTTACATCTTAAGTAGAGATGACTTTTGAAACATTTTTTTTGAAAGATTAAAAGGTCTACTTCATTTATAATGCCCATTTTTGTGGGAGATTTCAGTTCAAGCTGCTTCTTTATGCACATACGATTATAGCTGCGATATCGTAGCCTTCTTTCTGATAATCTGCTGGCGAGGCCTCGCCCGCAGATTATCAGAAAGAGGGCTACGATATCGCAGCTAATGTGATACAGTTTCACTTCTATGTATATCGAACTTTTTTTTCAACTAGGCAGGTTTTCCTGTATAACGGATCAATTGTTTTCTTCTTTATAATCTGAGAAACGTAAACGCAGGCGAGAGTTTAATTGTCACCAAGTTAGATATATAGCTTTACATTGACGTTTCAAGGTATTCATTAGAAAAGCACCAAACACTGTAAACTCTCAAGAGGCACCAATCGATTTCACTTTATCACGGAACGATTAAATATTTGCTTCTGTTTTGTGCTGGTTCCCCTCTCTCTTTAACTCTTTCTTTCTACGTCTACTTTCAATACAGGGTAGGAAACGAAACGACGGAGCTACAGAAAAGCGACATACCGGTTGACTAAAAGAAATAGACCAAGAAAATAGACTCCCTAGGGTAGGGGGGGGGGCAGAAAAATCCCAGTCAGGTGTGTAGAATTCCCATGCCCGACTTGTCCCACATGAGCTTTTCTTCTGGTAGACAAGTACATTTTCACGGCCATCTAGGGCAAATCTTGGAATGGTAGAATATAACCTCAAAGATAACTCTATACATTGGGAAATCATCATAAGGGTAGAAAACGTTGTGGTTAATGAAAAAAGTGCTGTCTACAGAATTTTCTTTATTAACAACGTTTTCTGAACATTCATCTCTTTTTCTTTTTTCAGAAGTTTTTTTTTTAATTCTGGACAAGTAGAAAATCATGTCTTGTTTGTCCCAGGACAAGTGGAGAAAACCTGCATTTCCAAACCCCTGGTCCCAGTAGTATTAAAGGCCACTTTTTGTAAATAAAAGATTGCTAGAAATCCGATATCGGATAGCTTACCGTCTAAAAAGGTGTTTGGTTAATCTGTTCTGTCTTTTAAAGTCTAGCAATGTAATAATGCAAGACTTTGATTCGAGTTGGAATGTTTTTAGATACTTCTTGTAGAAGTAAATAGAAACGTGATGTAAGTCCCTTCAGGACTGTCAGTACTTTGATTTCACTATTTTTTTTTTTAATCGAATGGCATCCTGTACTTCGTCATGAATCATCATTCATCCCATTTTAATCTATCACCATTCAAAGATACTTTTTGATTCTCTGAAGAAAAACTATGCAAAAATTGTGGGAAAAGAAGAAAATGTTAATATTCTTTAAAACAGTAGCCTATTTCCCCTTACCCTATTTTGACACATACGGACACATTATATCAATGTCATCAGCAAGATCCAGTCCGAATTTTGACGTCGGTAAATAGTTTGAAAACAACACCAAGAACAACAAAACCATATAAGCCTCCCTTTTTTTCAGACGATATTGGTAGGTGATAGTGGTGTAGGCAAAACCTCCTTGCTGGTGCAGTTTGATCAGGGAAAATTTCAAGTGGGTTCATTCTCCGCCACAGTCGGAATAGGATTCACGGTAGGTAATGTGTGTGTTGTAAAAACTGTTTCTATATCTATCTTAATCTCACTTAAGTACCTTTCCTAAAACATGGCGTATTAAATGTTTTTGTTAAAGTAAAATAAATATTATTAAGTCTATAACCCCCTGAACGTATTCCCACACAGTCCTTTTTTTCAATGACCCTGAAGAACTGAGTTTAGAGAAAATAATGACAAATGAAAAAATACTCTAAACAATTTCTACATTTGTGACATTGTTTTCTACCCAGACGGGCGGAGATATTGAAGAGTCTGCCGACTTGAAATCGTCGTCTGTAACTTTTATGAATTTGTCTTAGTCTAAAATTTTGTCGTTTGTTAATGGGGTCACCTATTACAAAAGCTGAGCCCCAGAAGTTTCAAGCTGAAATGTTTCACTATTCGGTCGTCAAATTGTATGCTGTGGATAATTTTGGAATTGTCTCATAAACTCATTTCATGCTGAACCCGGAATACTCCCGATTTGACAGGAGGTATAGACTAAGATCAGCCTGTACATAAGTGCAGTCTGATCTTAATCTACACTATCTTCTTGTACCTTTTCAGTTCGAGTTGTTTATTAAATTTTAATTTCTAAATAAGTATTTTATTCAGCATGACAAGGGATGCGATGATTCAAATAGTACTAATAACAAAGAGTTTGGATGAAAAACAATGGATTTAGACTGGCACCAATCCCTCTCTCTCAAGCTATGACAAGGCAACATATTCTAGACTCGTCCAAATTCAATGAAGTCGCAGGAGACATGACAAAGAATGTGTAATTGAAAGAAAAGTGTTGTTAAAGGAAATATATCATTGCGTGAAAAAGACGGGCGATTATGTTAAGCTAATTAATCACAGAAAGAAAGAAGAAAATCACCCCAAAAATAAATAGCTTGGATGCAACAGAGATTTCTATTAAGTTCGCTTTTCCGTTGGGACTCCAGTAATACCTTACCTTGAGAAAAAACTAGCTAGAAAATCACAAGAAATATATCATCTTAGATTGAAAGGAGACAGTAATGTTGCAGCAATACAGTGTACTTGAATGGCAAAAAATAAAAAAGATAAGAAAGAGACCAAATATTGAAGTCTCGGAGTTAATAATGATAATAACAATAAAATAATAATAAATAAAAAATTGAGACAGAAGGCCTTGTTGTCATTCAGAGGCTAAATGGCTTTCGTAGGGACAAAATTTCTGACAAAAAGGAATCCTAGTATCTTTGTTAACCCTTTCCGGTTTCTCAAAAAAATAGAATTGTCCAATTTGAAAGAAATTGCAAACGACAATTAAAAGTGTGTGTAATTTCAAAAGTAATAAATCTGCAGGGTAGAAAATATTGTGGGAAAAGAAGAAATTGCTTGTTACAAGCAATTTCTTCTTTTCCCACGATGTTTTCTTATGTATAACATCACAGGGGCGTAAAAAACCAGGGATTGTACAGGAAAGGGATAAAAAAAAAAAAAAAAAAAAAAAAAAAAAAAAACCCAATCTAGAAAAGAAAACAAGCTCGCTATGAAAAACATTGCTGATCCGAAAACGAACCGAAAACAATAAGTACTGCTACAAATTACTGTAGACAACAGATGCATATTGTCATTATTGAAGAATAGAGTTGAACTAGTTTAGCATTTTCTAAAGCGTCAGTATCGCTGTAATATAAAGATACTAGACTCTAAAAACTTAACATGTATACATTTCATCGTCAACATTTAATCAGATGTATCGAAAAAGTTTTAATTTGAATTTAAAAAATGAAAATATCTCATGACCTTTGCCTGAATGACAAAAGATATTAAGTATCGGACCAAACCGAAGCTTAAACCGAGAGAGACAAGCCACTCTAACAATCCATTATTTGGATTGATTGATTGAATGGGGTTTAACGCCGCTTTTAACAGTATTTCAGTCATATCGCATCGGCTGGAGCACCTAACAATGGATTCCTGGTATTTCTCACACCAGTACTACCACTACATCCTTGCCCAGCCTCCAGCAGATATCCCACTTAGTTAATGATTGTCCACCCAATGGTGAGAGACAAATGTCGGAAAGAATATGTGCCGCTGCCGGGGATCGAACCCATGATTGAAGATTGGGAGTCTGACGCGTTACCGACTGCGCTATGACGGCGGCCCATTATTTGGAGACTGAAAGATTGTGTAAATATTACTGGGACTTTAACATTATTTGAAAACTTTGACACAATTTGATCAATCTTGTCTTCAAAGATTTCTCTCAAAACAACAACAATGAGCAGGTAGTGTAGGCTAAGATCTAACTGCACATCAGGCTGATCTTAGTCTATACACTTGCCAAAGCCATAATCGGAGCCGGAATATTCCGGGATCAGCATGACAAGGGTTAAAATAATAATAATAATAAAAAAAGATAACTGATCGTTATTAATTTCAGAATATATCACAATCCGGCTGAGGAAAGCTTTGTCGAACAGGAACGAAAATGAATTTCAAGTCCGTTAAAATTTAAGCGAATGTCGCCAAAATGTTTGCGTGCACGCTAAATCTTTGAACGGTGTACGCTTGAAAAGAAAGCACCTTCACTTTATGCGGTCTTGTGCGTGCCAGCGCACATTTTATATGACTGCAACCTCGTTTTTTAGCACTAACGCCTGAATTTACTGCGCCTATTGTTTTACTTACTGCTGCGCGTGTTCTTCTTAGGGTGAACGACTTAAAGTTGACAGTTTTGACCCAATTAGTGCACTTAGAAATTTAATACGTGTAGTTATAAACGATAAGTCTTTCATGATATGCCTGTTGACGTTTGATCAATTGGCCATCGAGGATGTAGAGTTCTTGGAATATCAATCAATGTCTCAGACAAATATGACAAACGATAATGATCGGTCTAAAAATATTTTCATGGAATCAAGAAATATTTGGGCATTCCAGACAAATAATACGACAGGCGATAATGATCGGTCATATGATACTTTCATGGAATCAAGAAATATTCGGGGAATCAAATCAGGAAAATTAGAATATTAGGAAAATTTTGATATGTCATTCGTCTTTCGATCTCCTGAAATAATCAAATTTCCCTACGCGGCTCGAATCCAATACAAAGATTTGTATCTATTTGTAACAATAACATAATTTTGAACAGTGTATACAATATCTATGATTCTAACGCAAGTCTACTGAAATGTTACCAAGGTAGATATTTTCATCAACCATTTCACCTAAGGAACACAAGTTTGAAATGACTCTGCTACTCATTATAGAGAACAGATCGATGGTTCAGCGTGAAACCGTTGTAACTGCCTATAAATATATATGCAGTTACAACGGTTTCGCGCTGAACCATCGAGATATATCTCCCTCTCTGCAAAGAAGCTGGACAAAAAGGCCGGAATTATTAAATGGAACTGTTCTTCGTGGTAGAATAACAAACGAGAACTCGCAGCTTAACCCGTCTTTGATCATTGGTAAACTTGAAGAAACAAACGATACAAGTCTGATTGTACCACAATTTTGGAAATATGTAGGTGGCCTGTCTGGCGAAAGGGGGCATCTCGAATTTTCGTAAAAGTTGACGGATCGCTAGCCCCGCCCTTTGACTCCGCTGGCCACGCCCACTGACTCAGACAGGAAGTGTTTCTTCGATATCCCATCTTGAATAAACCATATTTGGCGATATCCGTCCAGGGCATTTACATCTGATTACATTAAACAAACACAGGAGATCCGACACGAGAGAACATTTTTCTGAATTAAATGGTTAACATTCAAAACTCGATGCGTATATTTTACCATTTTGGTGGTTTCCATGTTCTATGTTGGAATTCGACCCCATTACATTTAAGACAGATAACAAATATCAAATGTTTCAAGGGGAATCATTATCTATTCACACACCATAAAATTGTATGCTATTGCAAACTCAAAGAAGTTGCAGACAACAATTTTCAGTTAATGAAATCTTTAAAATATTTGTCTTTCGGGGTAGAAAACATTGTGAATAATGAAGAAATTGCTTGTTACAAGTATTTTTTTTGTTTTCCAAATATTTTCCAAAGCTTTCATATTAAGGGGCGTTTAAATTACATTGTGTGGGAATGGGTTAATGTCTGTAAACGACTTTTTATTACGGTGCCTATAGAATTATTTCTACATTTTAATTGATATGTACATGTATATCTAGATATATATTATGTTTACATCCACGATTTTATGCATGATAATCCTCAAATGTGTGTCATCCCCGTATGCGCGCATGTGTTGTTTGTGTGTGACTATTTTGTCCCCTTTTGTTGTTGTTGCTTTTTGTTTCTTTTTTCGAATGCCTTTTTTTAAATAAGTTAATCATTATGCTGTTGTTTGAATACATGTGATAGTGTCTTAATAAGTAACCTTCGTTAAATAAAGATATTATTATCATTATTATCAAAGATGGCCACCAATGATGGAAATACACGTCTTCTGACCGTCTATTTCCTGGCACTGTATCCAAGGGATAAAATGTCTCCATACGTCAGAGTCAGTTAGAGCTCAGATAATGACAAGGACTGAGCTCAGATTGATCACTTTCGTTTGCAAACTGGTTCCCCGCTTTGAACGTACACTTTTTAAATGCAGGTTTTAAAATGGAAGCGCTCGCTTGCACTATATCATCCTAAACGCGCCCATGGACTTATAGCATCCCATTGGCAGCCCCTCAAGATTGGAGGGAGGGCTAACTTTAGTACATTCAAAGATTGAAGAGAGACGGGAAAACTTTGCGCCTGACTTATAGAAAATGCATAATTCATCAAAAACGAACGTTTGGTTTCCAACTCTGTCAAAATGCCCCCGCCATATTTCTAAAGATACAAAAAGAAAAGTGCAATGGGCTGTCGAAAATATTCACTTCTAATATTTTGAAGATGAACTTAATGAATTCCTAACGATATAAGCCATTGCCATGCTGAGGCCGGAATAATCTTGCTTTGGCAGGAGGCGTAGACAAAGATCAGTCTGCACATAAGTGCGGTCCGATCTTCGTCTATGCCTCATGCCAATCCTTACCAAATCAGAGTTGTATATGAAATTAATTTTCAAATGATGTATTGATAATCAAACAACAAGTAATATCAATGCTTTAAGCCCTTTGATTTTATTGCAGATCTGAAAAAGACTTTATTCAGCATATTAAGACACGTTTTGCACTTTGACGACTTTCCTTGTCAATTATCATTCAATATCGTTTCGTATATACGAGAAACAAAGCTACGGTATATACTTGCCATGAAGCGGATGGAATTTGCGGATTGCCACCGTCATCATCATCATCACCACCACCACCACCACCAACAACAGCAACAACAACATCAACCTACCAATACCTATATAAACAAAACGATTGAACAATCATTCATTTTCACCGAGTGTGCAATGCTGATCTCTGACAATTATGTAATTAATTTTTCGTTGGTGGGCGATTTCACCGTCGTAACTTCACCTAATTCAGGCTTAGGATTCCAACCAGCGACCTGCATTTTGTTTAATGTCCGCGACCATAACGGATCAGTCAAATGTGATTGAGCAGCTGGAATAAGAATGAGCAGCTGGAATAAGAACCACTTCACGGTGAAAATTATTTAATGTAAACATGAAATAAAATGATTGACTGGTTTAAATCTTGACTTGTAGCGAAAAAGCACTTGCAGGTTCCGTCCGAAAATTTCTGATATCTCTGCACTCCATTAATGAACAGACACACTTAGTAAAGGGCGGTAACCTGTAAAGATTTTCTACGAAATACTTACTTAGTTACATCCCTTCTGCTATGAATAACCAGACTACGAAAATTTTGACTGGAAAGTTGCTGACAAAATTGATGGAATTTTTAACTTCTCTGTCTTCAAGTTTATGGTAGAAATCATTGTGGAGAATGAAGAATGTGATTATTACAAGCGATTTCTTCATAGTCTAATTTGTTTTCAAAGCTTTTTTCTCGAGGGGCGTAAAAACGGGATTATGCTGGAATGGGTTAAAATGAAAGACTTTTCGCGGTAGTGTTTTAGGAAAATGATTATGAATAAACAATACAATAATTTCTTTTCTACAATATCCTTTATATAATAAAAAACAAATGTGAATAAGATAAGTAAATGAATAAATGAAAAAATGTAGTCGCGTGAACTTTAAATCCATTACCAGACTAAAGACTCTAGATCGGTCTAAATCAAAGATGTTGCATGACGACATTTGATGGATTTTTAAAGTTCTGTTGTTTTGTGTTTTTTTGTTTTTTTTTTGGGGGGGGGGGGACACTGAAGATAATAAAAGTAATTGTTTGGAACAAGCAATTTCTTCAATTTCAACACAGTCTTCCAAATCCCTTTTCTTCGGTGACGAAAAACACAGGATTGCGTGGTAATTGGTAAAGACCAAATAGGTCTGGCCAAAGAATAAAATTCGTTGGGTGGAATTGAATAAAGTGCTGATTTACAATCAGATGTTAGTTAAAATTTGCGAGTCTTAAATTAATTGTGTCGTCTTGAATACGATTACACAGAGCAGGATAAAAATCCAAAGTTGTAAACGATTACAATTTAAAGAGCCAAGAAAAATCCAAAAGGCCGAATCAAATATATCACTAGAATAGCATCTGTTCAAAGAAAGTATGTTCTAAAATAGAATTGGTACCTGTGTCTTTCTTCAGTTCTTGTATTCATAGCTCATTTATAAAACGGGTCAAAATGTCGCCCATTCTATCGTCTTAACATTCCTACACAACGATGCTTTTTGACACCCTCCATGAAAAACAATCGCGAAAACATTGTGTAAAAATCAAGAAATCGCTTGCAACAAGCAATTTCTTCATTTTACATAACGTTTTTCACCAAGAATTGAAAATATATTAAATTTCATTAATTTCAATTAGGCATCTGCAACATGTATGACGGTGTCTGCTCCGGCTTTCAAGTCTTGCGAATCACTTTGTCCAGGGCCCGTCTATTACACTCAAATTGACACTCGTCCCGAATAGCTGAGAATCAAGTGTTAAAAATAAAATAAAAAAACAAACAAACCAAACGTTTAAACTCATGTACATAACAAGGGGGGCCGCATGCGGATGCCAATGCTCGGCATCAGACGATTTATTACGCAAGTATGTATATATATATACATATGAAAAAATGTCATTTTTTTTACTTTTTTTTTACGTGATGTTCTTGGAATATGGCCCGAACCTTCACAAATGACATTGAATTCTATCACATCAGAAAGGTCTGTCTCAAGTAATTATTTGAGCCATGTGAACTTCTAAGGTCTCTAAGTGCAGACGTTGGGTGTAGTAGTGATATAGGATGGTTTTTTTTGTGTGTGCGTGTTTTTTTTTTGTTTTTTTTTTTTAATGTCAAAATATTTTGACGACGGCGACGCTGACGACACCAGGGCTACCGACGCACTATGCCTACCTCGGGTTTTCTCGGAAACAGCTGAACTAAAAAGAGTCTTGAAATGGATGAAAGTACTTGCAGCTAACTGATTTTCTTTTTTGTTCCCACTATGTTTTCGGCTCTTGGTAGCCTATTCGATGATGGTACTCACTAAGTTAGTTGTCATTGATTTTTCATGCTATGACATACGCTCACACACCTAAATGTGAAAATGGTAGTTACTCATGATTTTCGCAGCCACGGGATCCGCTTACTGGTATCCAATTTGTCACCTAATAAAAATACAGGTCTTATTGCAAGATTCCGCCTTAGAAACAAACGGTCCGCCCTGGTTAATCAACTACCAGACGACAACCATGATTTTAAACTGGTCCAAATTCAAAGAAGCTGCAAACGAAAAAATTACTTGGTGAAATCTTTAATTGTTTTGTCTGTAAAGATTGAAAATATTGTTGATGGTAAAGAAATTCTTGTAACAAGTAACTTCTTCATTGTCCGCAATGTTTTCCAAAGCTTTCTTTTTTGGTGGCTTCATAAAGCGATATTGTGTGGAAATGGATTATACCATTCCTCATTGTCGATTATGTGACATCCCTTTTCTCTAAAGTAATCAATGCTAGGATCGGTTAACCCTTTCATAATTTTCTTTATGTGAAGAGGAATGAATGGTAATATTACCTGTCACAGGTGACATGTGGGCGGGAAAAGGGCAGTAACTTGAACTTGACGGGAGCGACGTCATAGAATCAAAACGAGGCTGTCACAGAAAATGTACATGTGGAAATGTTTACAAACTGACAAACTTTCTGCTTCGGCAAAGTAATGCAGTGTCACGATGAATGGGATGAACGCGTCAAACGGGAATTCTAGAAGAGAGTCAAATCACAGTGATAACTATGGAAATATGCACAAGAAGGCGTACAGGAAAAGTTCCGCCGAGCCGTTTGACGTTTCTTGCAAGGTAGGAATATGAGTGGGTGGGGTACAGTACATAGCCTGCAAATAAATAATTGTATTATAACTAGAAATTTGGTCTACTTTGGCATTTAAAGCTGTGAACTTTTACATGTTGTATCGCTTAAACAAAACCAGAGAATCGAACAAACATCTTTTCGCAAATATGTCAATTTTATTCGGTATCGTCTGCTTCATTAGATTAAGAAAATACTAGAAAGGGTAGGCAATAGAGTAACCTATCGCCTTACTAATTCCATCAATAAAGCATTTACAACCTGGATCTATCTTTTTTCTTTGAAATTAGTTCTTTGTTTCTGCAAAGGATCATGAGCTCTCGTTCCCTTCTTAAACATTGTTAGAAGGGAGCCATAGAGTTCATTAAATCATCCTTATCAAAGTAGAGATATGTTGGCAGCCTGCAACTTTGAAAAGTATGTCAGTTATCCCTTTCCTGTTTTATGAAATTTTAGACTGGTCCAATTTGAAAGAGGTTGCAGACGACAACTGAAATGCATTCAATTTGAAATTGAACCATCCTATCTGGTAGAAAATATTGTGGGAAAAGGAGAAGTTGCTTGTTACGAGCAATTTCACCTTTTTCCACAATGTTTTTTCAATTATAAAATCACAGCAATGTAAAATCCCGGGTTTTTACAGGAAAGAGTTATTTCAGCTAATATAGGTAGTTTCAGTCATCAGGGTTCTGTAGGACATATGGGTTACAGTTCTTCAGTCCACCTCATTGATCCAGTTAATGCCAGAAATATATAACTACTTTATTCAAATCATATACTTAACCCTTTCCTGGTTTTTGAAATTTTAGACTCGTCCAAATTGAAAGAGGATGCAGACGACAATTAAAATTGGATTCAATTCTAAATAAAACCACCCTATGTGGTAGAAAACATTGTGGGAAAAGGAGAAATTGCTTATTATAAGCAATTTCTCATTTTTCCACAATGTTTTCTCAAGTATAAAATCACAGGGACGTAAAATCCCGGGTATATCCAGGAAAGGGTTAAACAATTTACACACAGAACTTCTTATTTACAGCTGAAAAGAAAGAGTTTTGGAAAACAATGTAGCAAATAAAGAATTTGCTGTGTAAAAAGCTGTTTCATCATTTTTCACATTGCTCTTTACCGCAAATTATTCTATCAAATTTTCTCCTTGAAATTTGGACCTGTAACTGTAAATATTTGACATCTTGTACTAGATCAACTCTTTAATGTATAAACCTACAGGCAGGCATCAGAGACAAAGGTGACTGCATGTAGGTGCAGGCTGATCTTTCTTTATGTTAGGGTCTTAACCCATTTCCACACAGTGATGCTTCTGAACGCCCCTAAATATGAAAGCTTTGGAAAACATTGTGGGAAATGAAGAAATTGCTTGTTACAAGCAATTTCTTCATTATCCACTATGTTTTCTACCCCAAAACACAAAGATTTTAAAGATTCCATTCACTTAAAACTGGTGTCTGCAACTTCTTTGAATTTGGACTGGTCTAAAATTTTATGGTGTGAGAAAGGGTTAAGGAATATTATGGGATCATTTGAGTTAAAAATGACTTGGATTATCTTTCTCAAGATAGTTAGATAGTTTCTCCTCAAAAATTATCTTTTTCATCTTTGCAGGTGATGTTACTTGGTGATAGTGGTGTTGGAAAAACTTGCCTTCTAGTTCGCTTCAAAGATGGTGCTTTTTTATCTGGGAGTTTTATTTCTACTGTTGGTATAGACTTTAGGGTAATGTATTGTGTCTCAAATCTACATAGACAATTAAAATCTGAAGAGAAAAAAGATTTTGTACTTTTATTTTCATACTCGTATGTCATTTCAAAATTTTGAAATAACTTGGGGATAGGGTGCTAATTAAGGGCTTGTGCTAGCCTTGGAAATTCAATCCTTTCCCCCTTTTTGAAATTTTAGACTGGTCCAAATTCAAAGAGGATGCAGATGACAATAAAGATGGGATTCAATTTGAAATGAGGTAGTCTAGAGAATATTGTGTGAAAAAGAGAAATTGGTTGTTACAAGCAATTTCTTCTTTCTTCACAATATTTTCTCAAGTATAAAATCACAGCATCATAAAAGCCTTGATTTGACCAAGTTTTACTAAGAAATTCTAGGGGTCAAAGCTGAATACAAAGGGTCATGAAAATGGAAGGGGCAAAACAAACATATAAATTTTCTGATCACTTATTTATATGTTATATACTCTCATAAAAAGATGAGAAAGAAGCTGATAATTTAACCCTTGTCATGCTGTATAAATTTCCTTACTGAATTGCTGTAAAATCAAAGGGCTGAAAGTGATGATAGAACTTGTTGTTCAAATATTAATATTTTTTTGAGAAATCAATTCCTGGCAGGAAATGTACAAGCAGAAGGTGTAGACCAAGATCATACTGCACCTCTGGATATTATATTTTAAAGGTCAAAATAGAATATTTTCAGATTTCTTAGGGTCATCTTCCTGATAAATGAGTCAAACATGAGCCCCATTACCTCACAACCTGCACTTTGGTGTACTGAAGAAATAGTGTTGTAATAATCATTGTAAGAAAAGGAGAAATTGCTTTTTCTCAGTTTTTTCTACCATACTCTATATATAATCACTCTAATTTTCAATATTTCGGCAAAAAATGCCTATACCAAGAAAAAGAAAATAAATCTTATATCTAGAATATAATTTTATGATCACCCATTTTATTTTATCAAATCAAGGATATGATATAAATGTTGTTTGTTAACATTACGCAACATTGACATTCCCTTGCTTAATCATATGTCAAGTAACTTCAAATGGAATTGTGCATCCTTTATTTTCAACCTAATGGCTGTACCATCTGCAATTTTTTTATCTATGCTGATTCATGAACCTAGCGCTCTATTCTGTCTGCAGAGTACATCTTTTATAAAACAGCAAACCTTAGATCTGTATACATAAGCTTTTCTCTTTTGAAATGGAAAATGATTGTTTTTTTATGATTGTTTCAAACAGACATCTTGAAGATTCTTCTTCATTCTTTCATTCAGCTGTCTTTCTTGTCTCATCCACATAAACAACCTTTCCACACCACCTGCAACTAATCGCATATACATGTACAATGTTTCTTTAACTACAACTAGGTGTTAGATGGGACACCGTATGATCTATTTGAATGGGTATCCATTACTCAGTTATCTACCATTGTTTGCACTTATTTCAATTCTAATCCATTTTGAATTATCATCAGCATCTTCTTTCAATGCTAACCTTGCTAACATTTTGTTGACCTGGGTGAAGAGGAGCAACATGGAGTGAATTTTATGCTCAGAAAAATTTCCATGGCACTGGTGGGATACAAACCCGGGACCCTGCAGCCCCGAGTCCTCCATTTTACCACTAGACCACAGACTCCTACAACATTTTTATCTCAGTTATTTTTTTTTTTGACTGTACCCAGTCTTGTTGTCTGTGTCATTTTTCTTTTTCAGATAATCCTGATGAAAAAATTCTTTGTTGTATCTAGAATTGCTTGAAACTTGCGCCTAATGTTTACTATGAAAAATGTTTTTCAAAGGAAATTTTCTATCCAGAACTCAACAGCTGAACATAAGGCAACTGAAGGGGCAGCATTTACTCATTTTCAGAATTCTTCAGGGGCATAAAACAAGGGATTAACTGTTAGCTGTTATGAAAAATTTAAGAACTGTCCAAATTCAAAGGTTTTGCAAACAAAAATTTAATTCGTACAATAATCATTGAGTGTGGTAGAAAGTATTATTGAAAAATAATGAAATTGCTTCCCAGAAGCAATTTTTTCTTTTTCTACAGTATTTTCTCTATTATAAATTCACAGGGTCGTAAAAACCAGGGATTGAACAGGAAAGAGTTATGGTGATGATTTTATAGAGCATATTTATCATGAAAACATCAAGCAATATTTATGGTTAGGATCACATTTTAATTGAAATTTTGTCAATGTATTTTAGCCAAAGGCGCCGTACCAGTTATTTATCATTTATCTCTCTATTTAATTATCTTCTGTATTTCCCAAGGCTTGCATGAGACTTTTATCAACAACAAAAACCTTTATTGCTTATTAATGTTCCATGTTGAATTGTGCATAAGGCTGCCTGCTTGACACAAAGTCCTTGAAACAAGTTGAAAAACCAAGAATTGACAAAATTTTTGTTCATAATCTGATGTAAGGCTCCATTAACCCATTTCCAAGCAACACCATTTTTAGACAGACTGCCTCGATGGCTGAGTGGTTTAGGTGCTTGACTCATGATCTGAAGGTCACAAGTTCGAGCCTCCAACGTCACCGGGGTGTGTTCACGGGCAAGACACTTAAAAGCCAGCCCCAGTCTACCCAGCTGTAAAAGTGGGTAGCAGTGGGATTCAGCCACTGCCTCTCTTTCAGGGACGTGAAAAACAACTGGATTGTGTCACCTGCCAGTAATACCCGAAAGGGGAGTTAGGCAGTATAAATAGATAGATAGACAGGTCCATATTCAAAAAAGTTGCAGATAACATTTTTAAGTCATGAAATTTTAAAGATCTATGTCTTTTGGGGTAGAAAACATTTTGATAAATTTCCTACTAAATCACTTGGCTAATTTCAACCAAACTTGGCAGGAATGTTTCTAGGGTGCCCCCCTTTGAAAATATCTAAAAAGTAAGTTGAAATCCATTGAAAACTTCAGTTGTCATGGCAACAAAAGTGAATTTTTTTTAAAAAAAAATAAAGATTTTCTCATCCTTGCCCAGAAGGCCTAGAGCCTTGATATTTTGCATAAAACATAAATACATGGACTTCTTTCAAAATAACTAAATTTATTACCGTTGGGTCCCGGGGGGGGGGATTCCATATAGAGAGGAAGATGGATTTTTAAATAACATCTCCTCCCAAACCACTGGGCAAAGGTCAAGCAAAACTTTGCAGAAATATTCCTTAGGTGCCCCCCCCCCCCCCTCAAGAAAAGCTATGAATTTTGTTGAAAACTCTGGTTGCTTTGGCAAAAAAGTGTAAATTCAAAAAAAGAAGAAAAAAAAAAAACACTTTAAAATCTTCTCCTCCTGACCTAGATGGCCTAGAGCCTTGATATTTTGCACAAAATATCATTGCATTGACCTCTTTCAAAATAGCTGAAATCATTATCCTTGGGTCCCCAGAGGCGGAGCTGTAGGAGGGGGGGGGGGGAAGAGTTCTATAAAGATACAAAGAAGGATTTTTAAATGACATTTCCTCCCAAACCATTGGGCCAATTCAAACCAAATTTGGCTGAAATGTCGTCAGGTGACTCACTTTATAAAAGTTAAAAGAGTTATAATTCCTAGAAAACTCTGGTTGCCATGGCAAAAAATCTTTGAAATTCTTCTCGTCCTGACCAGAAGGCCTAGAGCCTTGATAATCTGCAAGAAACTTAAGTATATTGACCTCTTTTAAACTAGCTAAAATATTACTGTCGTGTCCCTAGGGTTGAAGCACAAGGGTGTGTGTTTCTTTATAGAAATAAAGAATAATTTTTAAACGAAATCTCCTCCCAAACTATTTGGCCTATTTGAATTAAATATGGCATAAATGTTCCTTAGGTGGTCCTCATTCATGAAAGCTAAATGAAAATTGCTAAAATTTGGACTTTAAGATCCCCAGGTACAAAGCTTATATACATATAAAGTATGGTTATACCCATTTGTTTCATACTCCTAGACTTGAATTTAATTTAACTATTTTAAGGAACAGACCCCTATCTTGGATGAGTGCACCAGGACCAAGGCCCTCTTTTTCTTGACTTTGAGGGTCATAAAAAGAGAGAGTGTGTTGGTGCGTGTCATGCTGAATACATGTATAATCCTGTTTCGAAATGCAATTAAACAAAGCACCAAAATCTCAGGAAGCATAGTTTCAGGTCTTTATTATTTTTGAAAGCTGATTTTATAAGCAATTCTGGTTTGAAAGAGGCAAGCAGGTGGTGTAGACTAACATATGTGCAGTCTATAAATCCTGCTAAAGCAGGAATATTCCTGATTCAGCATGACAAGGATTAAGTTCAGTTATGATTTGATAAACTTTTGGTTGTTGTTTTTGTACCTGTGAGCAAGCCAGTATAAAAAGTTGAAAAGATGTATGGTGCATTAAAAAGTATTCCTAAAGGCTATGTTTTACCTCCCATTATATTATGTTACATATTTACATCCTGTTCATGTCTATTTAACTTTGGAGTGCACAGTCACAGTTCAGTGCATCGAATTTGATTTATTTTGATAAAACATTACATGCCTTTGAAGTGGTTAATCTATTCCCACACATTCCTGCTTTGTGACGCCCCACAAGAACAGAGAGCTAGGGCAAACATTGTGGAAAATGAAGACATTTTTATCAACTTTAAATTGTTGTCAGCAACTTCTTTTAATTTCAAACAGTCTAAAATTTTATTTGTGTTATAAATGGTTTAATCTTTACTAAATCATAGACTGTAAGGTGAATAGAAGTATTTCGATATATATTGAGAGGTTTTAGTGGAAGTTCCTTATGCTTTAGGGGATGAATTTGGTCTAGGGAAAAAGAGCTAAAATCCAGTGTTATGGGTCCCTTTGTCAATCTCCTGCCTCTCAAGTCATGAAGATTAGACCTTAATCCATTACCAGGTGACAAAATTTCAGATTGATCTAAATTAAAAGGAATTGCAGACAACAATTTAACAGTTTAAGGAATTTTAGATTTTTTTTAATTTTTTGGTATGAAACATTGTGGAAAATGAGGAAATTGCTTGTTTTAAGCAAATTTTTTATTTTACACTATGTTTTTCCTATTGTTTTTCTTTAGGGGCATCAAAAAGCATCAGTATGAGGGAATGGGTTAACCCATTTCCACACAATGATGCTTTTGGATACTCCCAAAGGAAAACAATTAGGAAAAACATTGTGGAAAATGAAGAAATTGCTTGTAACATTCACCACAATGTTTTCTACCCAGATAGTTGATCACTTCTGAAATTTCATAATCTTTAAATTGTCATCCGTAACTCCTTTTAATTTGGACCAGTCTAAAATTTTGCCGTCTGGTAATGGGTTGAACTGTGGCAAATTGTCTTCCCATTACAGCAGTTGTTGAGTGGGACATTATGACACCCTGTACAATCAATCAATCTTTAAGTATTTGAGAAGTTTATTGTGCTAAATAGGTTGATCAGTCAATTCAGGCTGGTAGAAAACTAGAATCTACTTGTTATAAGTAATGTATCCCTATCCAAAAATGTTTTTGGGATAATCTTATTTTGGTATAGCAGTGATCTTTTAAGAGATTTGTTGCTAATATTGGAAACAACCTTTGTGCATGTGCAGGCCTCGCTTTCCAAAAGGTTATGAAAAACAAAGAATGTTCTACCATATAATTACATGTATTATAATAGATATTGAAAAAATTGAATTGAACAGGAAATCAATTCGCTTCTTTTGATTATGTTCAAGCTAATTTTATTTCCAAGACAAGATATGCCGAATTGTTTGTCCTTCCTTTTGTGATTTGTGTACTTGGTTTTATGCTATGCATATATTGCCTGCATCATAGACAATCTATGCTATTGTCAGTTGATCATGTACTATATTTTCAATTGAACTCCTTATAGAGCAACTATCAGAATAAAAAGCTGTATAGAAGAAGAAATCATCTTACAAAGTTACTGTTTCACTAGAATACTTTGAAGCCACATAGTGTAAGAATATCCTGTTATGATTCTCTTTGTAATGTTTATCAAAGGAGTGTTTGTCTAGGAAAAGAAAGCTTTAAATAACAGGTTTGAAAGAGCTATTTCTGTTATGTGTTTCTGCAAAATTAGACAAAAACTGCATTCAAAAAATTTGCAAGATGTTCAAATTTGATCTAGCATTTATAAATTATAAGATGAAAAATATCTTCACCGACCACTGAACATCGAAATTTCAAACTGCTTTGAATAGAAATAGGTCACTTAATATGTTACCAAATATGGAAATCTTGTATCAAAAAGAGGAGAAAATATTGTGATTAAAGAAAAAAAGGAGAATTCTATTGCCATATTTCATGACTTTATCCCAATATAGGACTTCATGAATGAGGTGATGAAATAACCCTTAACCAGACAATAAAATTTAAGACTCATCAAAATTTGATAAGATTGCATCTAACTTTTCAAGTTTATTTTTTTAACTTTGTAATGTGATAATTAGTGAAGAAAAGGAGGATTCTATTGCAATATTTCATGCTTTATTCTCATTTAGGACTACATAAATGAGGTGATGAAATAACCCTTAACCAGACAATTAAATTTAAGACTCATCAAAATTAGATAAGATTGCAAATAACTTTTCAAGTTTTTTTTTCTTTTTTTTTTAACTTTGTAAAGAGATAATAAGTGAAGAAAGGTTGATATCTTCTGACCAGCTATGCACATTTGCTCTTTTCTATTAGAAATGCACATTTTTAACTCCTAGTCTGATATTTCAGGTGATTAAAAGAAGAAAATGTGATGGGCAATTTTCATTTTCTACTCTTCCTGATGCTTATTTCAAATTTAATCCATCTTTTTTGGTGCTATTAGACGCCTTGAAGAAAAAGGCATTGGAAACATTGTGGAAAATTAAGAAATTGCTTGTTACAAGCAATTTCTTCATTTTATACAATGTTATCTACCCAGAAAGTTAAAAAAACAACAAAAATTTGAAAACTTTAAATCGTCGTCTGCAACTTCTTTTAATTCCAAATTTAAATAGGTTGCAGATAACAATTTGATTGATTAGGTTTACGCACCACTTTTAACAGTATTTCAGTCATATCGCGTTGGCAGGGGAACATAACCATGGATTCCTGTATTTCTCACACCAGTACTGACAGTACATCCTTTCCAAGTCTCCAGCTGCTCATCCCATTTAGGTTTATGGTAAGCCATGGTACCCATGACAATATAAAGTTTATTGGTATACAATTTTGGACATTGTGTGAAATGAAGAAGTCCAAAATTTTGTCATCCAGTAATGGGTTAAGAAACTTTTAAATTTTTGGCAATTAGAACCAGTCTAAAATTTTGCCATATTGTAATGGGTGAATAATTAGAAAATTTTCAGTTCATACAAATGTTGTATCATCTGCCTCTGATATAAATTTCATTAAACAGGTGACAGCTTAACCCTTGTCATGATGTATAAATTACCTCACTGAATTTCCATAAAATCAAAGGGCTGAAAGCAATGATAGAACTTCAAAATCAATATTCTTTTTAGAAATCAATTTCATAAACGATTCTGGCAGGAAAATTACAAGCAGGAGGTGTAGATCAAGATCAGACTGCACTTATAGCAGTTCTAATGTATTTCAGGAATATTGCAAACTCTGCCGGCAAGTTCATCTCCTAGGTATTTTTAGCTCACCTGAGCATATCCTGTTCAAAATGAGCCTGATCAAAGTCTTCACTATGCTCACTGTTTTGTATAGCCACAATGAATTAAATTTAATCAAACTATAGAGAAACCCTTCAAAAGCATGCTACTTAACTCCTGTGGGTACTTTAACCCTGTTTATTTATCATGATTACCTTTTATAATGGAGATTTCTTAATATAATTATGCTTTGCTAGCTTACAGTACTTTCAGTACTTTAAATTTTCTTCTTTCAGAACAAAGTTGTAGAGGTGGATGGGACCAAAGTCAAATTACAGGTAAGAATAATTATGTTCATTTCACAGGTAAAAATATACTGTTGGTCAACAAAATTTTAGTCTGATTCACATTGCAAGTGAAAATCTACTGTCAGTCAACAAAATTTTAGTCTGGTTCACATTACAAGTGAAAATATACTCTGTCAGTCAACAAACAACACAAGTGAAATTTTCCCTGTCAGTAACCAAAATTTTAGACTAGTGCAAATGACATCAAAGATTGTTTGAAAATATTAGATCGTAACTTTCAATTTCTTCTCTTCACATTCCCACACAATCCTGATTTTTGATGCCCATCAAGAGAGTGGCTATGGAAAACATTGTAGAAAATGAAAAGATTGCTTTTCAAGAGCAGTTTCGTCATTGTCCACAATGTTTCTGACCTAAAAGAGGTTTTTTTTTTTAAAATTTCATGAACTATCAATTGTTGTCTGCAACTTCTGTGAATTTAGACCTGTCTAAAAATTTTTTGTCATGTAATGGGTTAAATTCAATGTATCCTGTTGTTTTTTGCTCCAGTAGCCAAATAGCAGGGTTATTGTCAATTCTATATGTTGTATGTGTCTTTCTGTACATCAGGCTGTGCATCCATTCTGTCCTTCTGTTATCCCCTTCTTTTAGAATTCTCTGTGACACAATTTGATGAATTTCAACCAAATTCAAATTGAATGATCCTTGGGTGACCCTTTATTAGATTTCCTCCAAGAATTCTGGTTCCTTGTATGGTTGGGACCATTTTTCCATATATGGTATATATAGTGAAATCTTTGTAAGTCTTTTTCTCAGGAAATGCTATATGAATTTTAACAAAATACCATGGATTAAAAAAAAGATGACAGGAACAAACCTTTGTTGACCTTTCATCAGATTCCTTCAAGAAATTTTGTTGCGGATGAAAATCATGGTTTTTGTGCGCAGAGCATACAAGCATATATGATATAAAGCAAAATCTTTGAAAATCTTTATTGTCTCAGAAACTGCTGGATGAATTTCATCCTTATTCCAATTGGGCAAAGCTTTATAACTGAGAAAATACTGAGTGGATTTCAATGACTAGGTTTTGGATGTAAATCTCAAAACTCCATGGAGTCTATTTGAAAATCTATGAATAAGGTTTATGCACAAATTATCTTTTTTGTGTTAGAAATTAAATGATATTAGTTTGGCCATGTTTTGTCGACTGGAAGTTGTAATGGGCGTTTTATGCAAAACACTAGGTTTTGCCATGGGATGTTAACACCTATACATCAGAAGTTTCAACCAGGTAGTGTTCACTGATAATCCCTGCTGAACAAATATTTAATAAATGATTTTATGCCTTTTGAATGACAGTCAGATCCAAGGCCAAATTCAAAATTTTGTACAGACCATAGCTCCCACTTTTAAAGTTTGATTTAAAAATAAATTTTCTAGGTTGTTCTCTGTTGTTAGGAATACATATGAAAAAAAGTGTGTCTTTTGTCTGGCAATTTCTTTTCAATTCACTTTCACTTTATTGATTCTTTAAACCATTCCCACATAATGGTGCTTTTTGACACCCCACAAGAAAAACAATTGGGAAAACATTGTGTAAAATGAAGAAATTGCTTGTTACAAGCAATTTCTTCATTTTCTACAATGTTTTCTACCAAGAAAATTGAAAAAATCTAAAATTTCATAAACTTTAAATTGTCCTCTGCAACTCATTTCAATTTCAATCAGTCTTAAATTTTGCCATTTGGTAAGGGGTTAATCAAATTGGACCAATGTGAAATTCGTCCCGTTATGAGTGGTTAATGAGAAATTGTATCCTTCAATCATGTCTGTTCAGACTAACTCAATAATGAAACAATACTAGTAATTCTCAAGGATTTGTAGCTAAGAGTTAATTGTTTTCCGTGTGAAGACAGACATGGTTTTCATTATAGACGCTTATTATATTTCAAAGACAGTTTTCAATTCCAAGAAACCTCTCTAATGAAAAACAATGACTTTCAGGATTTGCTTTATTATGTGAATGTGTCCTTGAAACTCTTAGCTCAGACATATTATTAGATTCTGGGTGATTTTAACCCTTTCTAACACCTATTAATCTGACTTATGACCATCAGATATGTGGGGAAAAGAGGGAAAAGGAGAAATTCCTTTTTGAACACTATTTTTCAATAAAAGCCACTTTGAATTGCTGTCTGCAAATTCTTTGAATTGTGACCAGTCTAAAATTTTTGTTTTCTGGTTATGGGTTAGTAGTACCACGTTTTCAGAAATTTTATGTTTAGCATTAATATAACCCTGCTACTGGTTTACCTCCATCTGTTGTTCCATAAACAATATTTTTCTTAACATATTTCTGGCAACTATGAATCACACTTACTTAACCCATTCCTATTTTACTATCTTTATTTTTTTTCATACATATCAGAATAAAGCCAGCTTAATATTTTGTTGGACAGTTTTCATCAGCTATTCATAACAACAACCTTTTCTTTTATATCCTGTATCTGCTATTGTCATGGGTTTTGATCCCAGGCGGCGGAACATATCCTTTCTGACATTTGTCTCTAACCAATAGATGGATAATCGTAAACCTAAGTGGGATAGCAGCTGGAGGCTAGGAAAGGATGTAGTGGTAGTACTGGTGTAAGAAATACCAGGAATCCATTGTTAGTTGCTCATGCTGCCACGATATGACAGAAATAATGTTAAAAGAGGTGTTAATCTCCAATCAATCAATCAATCAACCTGTATCTACAAGGGATCCTACATGTTGATTTCCAAATCCAAATCCTTTGATATCAGCTTTCAGTCATTAAATTAATAACAAGATAGGACATACATTTCTGTCTCTTATCGGTATTTCTTACAGTAACACTATACTCAGTATTGTGCATAAGCTTGGTATCCTATAAGACCTTCTGAATGTCTACTTTCTGTATCAAGTTTATTTTTCAGACAAGGATAGTGTTTATTTTACGATACTTTTTTTCCTATCCACACTTTATCACAGCAGCTTGAAACTCTGTATAATACATCTGTTAGGAGTTCTATACATGAATCTGGTCATGAAGAATTCAATTCTGGCTCAAAATTGCATCCAAATCAAAGGGCTTAAAGCAATGGATCAGCATTACTTTTTAAAATTGAATCAATAAACAATTCTTGATTGAATTGGACAAGAAGATGGTGTAGACACCTGTCTGCACATATATACTCTCCACACATCCCAGATTGTCCCTTTTTACTTGATGGGATTTATTTTTCTGTTCACAGATCTGGGATACAGCTGGCCAAGAGAGATTTAGAAGTGTAACACATGCATATTACAGAGATGCTAATGGTAAATAGTACTTTTTATATGCTGTCAAAGGTGGTCATATATATTATGTTCTCCATCTTTCATTTCAAATATTTGTTAACAAGTTTCCTATTTCATGTATGGACAGGTTTAAATGAAATGTTCATAGAATTATCCTAGTCACATGACCTTGTGTATATTGTCGGAGTTTCGCCATTTTAGGCAGCATCACAGAAAAAAGAGCTTAATGAAAAATTTCTCGTAAACACATCTCCTACATTAATGGACGGGTTTGAATGAAATTTTCACAGAATAGTCCTCATCACCTAATCTTATGCACATTATTGGGGGTTCACCGTTTAAGGCTGTGTCACAGAAAAAGGGGTCTTTATGCAAGAGTGTTTGTCTTGTCTAGTTGGTGGCATATATTGTGACTATGGGACTCTTGTTTGACATAGCATGTGACACCATTCATAGTAAGAAAGAATGATTACTGTAATTCTCATAATAAGCGTAATTGTAGTTTCCCCTGTGTTAGGAAAATCAAATAAATTAATGAGTGTATATGAGTTAATTAGGTTAATTTGAAAAATATAATTTCAGCCATTCCCTAATATCTACAACAATTCTACATAAAAGAAATGCATACGTAACAACTTGATCAAACTGTAAACTGGTCAAAAATGAGAGAATTGCAGATGACAATGTCTAGCCAATTAAAATTTCTTGTATTCTGGGCTAAAAATCAATTTTAAATGATGAAGAAATTGCTTATAACAAGTTATTTCTTCATTATTCACTATGTTTTCTATCTCAAAAAAATGAACAAAATTGTTTCAACTTGAAGCAGTCAAAAAAAAAAAAATGTGTGCAATTGGGTTAAAGGGAGGCATCAATGTTTCTGAATTCTAGATAAGAAAAATCATCCAATTGTCTAAAAACATTCTCAAACGGACACTTGACACTAAAACTTAGATCATATATTGTCTTTGCAGTAATCTGATAGGCTTAAAGTGGGGGTTTTTTTGGTTAAAATAGGAAAGGTTCATCGGAATTCCAGGTTATATTTAGATATCACGGACTTGATGCATGACCTCATGTGCATATCATCCAAAGTCAACAGCAGGTAACAAATTGACAAGCGAAACAACCAAGCTCTAAATCATGTCACACCAAATGGGTAGTGCAAAACTATGGTAAGTGTCTATATTCAGATTGACACTTGCAGCAGTTTTGGACTGATCTTTACAGAATTTGAAGACCAGCCAGCAAACATGACTCCTGCTGACTTTACGATGATGTCGGTTTAGCAATGTCAAACTGAATGAGGGATTCAAATGGTTATATATTCTTTGCAACTGTCTTGGCTTAATCTTAAAATAGATTAACAGCCAACGTGGGCTGTAAAGGAAATACCCTGGTTTATTCTGATAAACAACCTCTGATTTTCGCAAAATTACGGTACTTTTCAGAATATTGTTTTGCAATAGTATGTGAGCGGGGATAAGAATAATCAAAATCTGTGACATGAAAAAAACATTGATACCTCCCTTTAACCCATTCACACACAGTGGCGCTTTTAAACGCCTTCCCAATATATAGCCTTGGAAAACATTGTTGAAAATGAAGAAATTGCTTGTTACAAGCAATTTCTTCATTGTCCACAATGTTTTCCATCCAAAAAGACAATGATTTTAAAGATTTCATCAACTTAAAATTATTGTCTGCAACTTTTTTGAATTTGGATTGGTCTAAAATTTTATTGTGTGGGAATGGATTAGGCAGCCTGGCCATCTGTATAGTGAATGAAGAATATTTGCAGATTGTTGAACCTATTTCCACACAAGCCAGATTTTTAGGCCCTGTGAGAAAACAACTTCGGAAAACATTGTGGTAAATGACATAAAAAATGCTTGCAACGTGCAATTTCTTCATTTACTAAAATGTTTCCTATCAAAAAGGACAAAGAATTTTAAAATATCATCAACTCAAAATTGTTGTCTGCAACTTCTTTCAATTTTGCCCACTCTTGTCTGTAACTTTTTGTTGGCTCTATATCTCAGATACTACCAGATGAATTTTATTTGAACGTCACAGGTATACTCAGTATTAAGCACAGAAGTGCATATACTATTTTTGTTACGCTCCATTTACTTTGAACTGAGAAATGGCCTTTTGATGAAAAATCTTGTCCACTTATTTTTTACAAAATTATCAATTGGATATCAGGTAAAATTTGTATCAAGCAGAGATGTGCAAATCATTTTTTGGTTACCCTCCATTTACTTTTAACAGAGTTATTCCCCTTTTATGAAAAATCTTGTATGCTCATTTTCTCTAAAATATCCAATGGATTTGATTCTAACCTCACAGGTAGTTATGGCCCTTTAATGAAAAATCTTGTATGCTCATTTTCTCTGAAAATATTTAATGGATTTATTTCAAACTTCTCAGGCAGTTTAATATCAAGCCCAGTTGTGCATGTCCTACTTTGGTTGTTGTGCTCTTACTTTTTACAGAATCATGATCCTTTGATGAAAAATTCTTGTCTGCTCATTTTCCTTACAACTTATCATTGGATTTGATTCAAACTTCACGGGTTGACTTTGTATCAAGCACAGTTTTGCATATCCTTTTTCAGTTATGGTCCTTTTACAGTTTACAGAGTTATGTTCCTTTTATGAAAAAACTTGTCTGCTGATTTTTTGGTCACCTGACAAAAGGTCACGATGACCTATTGCAATCTTATTTTGTCGAACTTTTTACATTTTTGACTTCTCCTTAAGAACTCTTGAACGGATTTCAACTAAACTTGGCAGGTTAGCAATTAGCATGTTAACGGACATCACAATTTTAACACAGGCTTATACATGTATAGTGAAAGCTTTTAAAATCTTCTTCTCCAAAACAGATGGGCCTAGAGCTTTGATATTTGGTTTGTAGTATCATCTGGTGGACCTCTATCAAGATTGTATGAATTATGGCCCCCGGGTCAGAATTAGCACGTTACCAGATGCCACAAGTTTCACATAGGGCTTATAAAGAGAAAACTTAAAAAATCTTTTCAGAAACAGAGAGGCCCAAGGCTTTGATATTTAGTATGTAGCATCATCTGGTGGGCCTCTATCAAGAATGTAAAAATTATGGCCCCGGGGATAGAATTAACCTGTCCCCGGATGTCACAAGTTTGACATAGGCTTATGTAGTGAAAACTTAAAAAAAACTTTACCAAAACAGAAAGTCCTAAAGCTGTGATATTTAGTATGTAGCATCATTTAGTGGAACTCTATCAAGATTGTAAAATTATGACCCCAGGGTCAGAATTAGCCCATTCCCAGAAGTCACAAGTTTTACAAAGGTCTTATGTAGTGAAAATTTTAAAGATCTTCTTCTCCCAAACAGGAGTCCCTTGAGCTTTAATATTTGGTATGTAGCATCATCTAGTGGAGTAAAAATTGTATAAGTTATTGCCCCAGGGTCAGAATTAGCCCGTTACGAGACATCACTAGTTTATCATAGGCTTGTATAATGAAATATTAAGAATTTTCTTCTCCTAAATAGGAGGGCTTAGAGCTTTGATATTTGGTATACAGCATTATCTAGTGGACCTCTATCAAGATTTATAAAACATGGCCCTGGTGTTGGTATTAGTCCTTTCCCGGACGTCGCAAATTTAACATTGGCTTGTGTAGTGAAAACATGAGAAAATCTTTTTTACCCAAACAGAAAGGCCTAGAGCTTTGATAGTAGGTATGTAGCACCATCTGGTGGAGTTTTATCTGTTTTTGTGCACTTTATCGATAAGGCCCTTTGGGTCTCTTGTTAAAACTATTGAATTGTAAGCTCACCTGAGCACAAAGTGCGAGGTGAGCTATTGTGATCGGTCGTTGTCCGTCGTCTGTCCGTCCACAATTTCTTTAAAAATCTTCTCCTCCTAAACCAGTGGGCTAATCAATCTGAAACTTTGCAGGGATGTTCCTTGGGTGAAGCTCTTCAAAAGTTGTTAAAAGAAATTCATTCTGTGAAAAATGTTGTAACTGCAGCATATGAAAATTGGAATCTTTAGTAATTCTTTAAATATCTTTAAAAATCTTCTCCTCCTAAACCAGTAGGCCAATCAAGCTGAAACTTTGCAGGGATGTTCCTTGGGTGAAGTTCTTCAAAAGTTGTTAAAAGAATTTAATTCCATCAAAAATTCTGATTGCTGCGGCATTTGAAAATGGGAATCTTTAGTAATTCTTTAAATATCTTTAAAAATCTTCTCCTCCTGAACCAGTAGGCCAATCAAGCTGAAACTTTGCAGGGATATTCCTTTGGTGAAGCTCTTCATTCTGTGAAAAAATGTTGTAACTGCGGCATATGAAAATGGGAAATTTTAGTAAATCTTTGTTTTTGTTTTTTTCATAGACTTCAAGGCCATAGACCTTTATTTTGTATAGAGCTTAATCATGTGGTTCTCTACCAAGTTTTTAAATATTCAATCTCTGGGGTCAAAAATGGCCCCACCCCTGCAGTCCGAAGTTTGGAAAAATGCTTAATTAGAGCAATTTCAAAAGAATTCTCCTCTTAAACTATAAAGTCTAGGATATTCATATTGGGTATGTAGCATAACTAGATGGTTTTGTACTATATCACTTAAAGTTGTCCTCCCAGGGTCAAAAACAGCCCTGCACTAGAGGTCCAAAAATTGGGAAAAACGCAAAATTTGAGTATGTTAAAAAAAATCTTCATTTTAAGGTGGAGGGCATTTATATTTTGGGTGTAGCATAGCCTGGCTGTTATCTATCAATTTTGATTAAAATTATGCCTGTAGGTTACCCCTTCCCTGGGT
Source organism: Fragum fragum (assembly GCA_946902895.1). Lineage (NCBI taxonomy): Eukaryota > Metazoa > Mollusca > Bivalvia > Cardiida > Cardiidae > Fragum > Fragum fragum. Next base: position 36,023,400 of record OX336365.1, read on the forward strand.
GTCCAAAGTTCGTAAAAATGCTCAATTAGACCATGTTCAACAGTCTTCTCCTCCCAATCTACAAAATCTTAGGCATTCTATTCAAGCAGAGTTATGCATATCTTATTTTGGTTACACTCTATTGACTTTTTAAAGACTTGTAGCCCTTGTCTACTCATTTTCTCAGGCAACTAATTGTTTTGTACTTAAGTTCTGGTTGAATATGATTCAAATTTCATACAAGCAGTGACAAGACAAGATGTGAATTTGCTGTTATGGTTTACTTTTCTGGGAGGTTGGCCCTTTTAGGAAGAAAGGATTCATTCAGTGATGAAATGTATTTTCTGTGACAAGGTTCCTTTAGGGGTATAATCATTTAGTGATGGGCTGGTTCAATTTACGCACACTTTGAAAAGTGTTCTGCTACTTCTTTCAATTTGAACCAGTCTAATATTTTGTTATCACTCAACAAAAAATTTAGATTTAATATGTAATGTTGTTGAGTGTGAAATATGTTGTAACTACAGCTTGAATGAATGAACAAAAGTAAAATATTGAAAACAGATAGCCTCCCTGAAATACAATTTATGTGGCCATACAAGTTCTAATAATTTTTTTTTTCTTCATTCCCAATTATCTTGAATAATAAAATACTATCAAAATTGGATCTTGGTGACATTCAGGATCTTCAGTCCTTTGATTATTATCTAAACATTGTTGTCTGCAACTACTTTTCTGATAATGGATTTAGGTCCATGAGGGTGTTTATATAGAAATATAGTATGTGTATTATCACAAAGACAAAATGTTTCAGTCTCACATGCCTTTGTGGTAAGTTTATCAACTATTGAGTTAGTATGTGGTGGATCAACCTATTACAAAACAAGAAAAATTTTGACTGGTCAAAATTGAAAGAAGCTGCAGACACTATTTCAAGTCAATGAATGTATAAAAACCCCAACTTTGAAGTTGTTGCTTGTTACAGTTTTCCAAAGATTTTTCTTGAGGGATTTAAAAAAGTGATTGTGTGGGAATTAAGTTGAAAAGGCCAATAAAGAGGACCCATCCCAAGAGCGGTTCATTTAGATATGGTTGGAAAATTTATTGACATTACAGTTAGCTCTATATGTCTTTGATGACAGATCAGGTTATCATGTTTGTAATGATTTATTGATCATCTTTACACACTGAGTTTGTCCATCAAACTATGATATAAGATACCTTACCTTATTACAACACAATTCTGCAATGGTACATGATGATGATAATATTGCAGGAAAAGGAGAAAATTGTTTAACATACAGAAATTACCTTTTCCCACTTGGTTTTCTAACTTCTAACTGAAGACCATTCTCATGTTATTTGCCTTTGATACTCTCAAAAAAAAAGGTGGATCCTTATTAACTGAACACAGTGTGTTTATCAATCAAACTATGATATAAGATACCTTAGCTGATTACCACATGATCCTACAATGTTATATAATGCTGATAATATTGCAAGAAAAGGAGAAAAATCTTGTCCCACAACGTTTTCTTACTTATATGAGACTGATGACCATTCTTAGGTTATCTGCTTATCTGTAAATGCCCCCATGTATGAAAGTTTTGGAAGCAATTTCTTCATTACCCTCAATGTTTTCTACCTCAAGAGACAAAGATTTTAAAGATTTAACCAACTTAAAGTTGTTGTCTGCAACTTCTTTCAATTTGGACTTGTCTAAAATTTTATTGTTTGGGAATGGGTTAACTCATTACCACACAACAGATTTATTTTTTACATGAGCAAATTCTAAAACTCCTTGTTTTTTATGTTTTTTTTTGGGGGGGGGTTAAAATATTTAGGATAATGAAGAAATTACTTGTAATGAGCAATTTCATCATTTTCCACAATATTTCCAAAGCTTTTCTCTTGAGATCAAAAAGCTTGAGTGTGTTGGAATGAGTTAAAGGTCAGCTGTTTTGTACAGACTTCAGAGTTAGAAATATTGGTACTGGTAACATTTCTTTGCTTTTTTTGCCCTAAAACTTAAATCATAGCATAATATTTAGCAATAGTAAAATTTAGATAGCCTATGTCCCAGGTCAACTGCTGTCTAGCCCACAAAGTTTGGTAGTTATCATGCTTCAGATAAGCACAATTTTAGTGCTTGACCTTGAGCTTTGACCTTGAACTCAAAGCTATCTAAAAAAATTCTTTCAAATAGTACATCTACTCATGATGGAGGACTATTTTGCCAATTTACTTTGAAATCCATCCATAATTGTAGGGGAAATGCCCCAGATATGCACAATTTTAGTGTTTGACCTTGAGCTGTGACCTTGAACTTGAAGCTATCCAAAACGTTCTTTCAGATGGCACATCCACTCATGATGGAGAATAAATGTACCAAGTTATTTTGAAATCATTCCATAAATGTAGGAGACATTGTCCGGACAAATTTGTACAGACCGACGGACTGATGGACAGATGGACTAACGCACCAACGCACATACACGGACTTGTCATAGTGACAACTATGTCTAGCTCACCGCAAGTGGGCTCGACAAAAATTGTACACCTCTATTTAGAAAAAGTATGAAAACGAAGGTTATGCAGTGAGAGGACCAGTGTACATTATTTTGCTACACCTCTATTTTTATTGACATAACACAAAGGGAAAGATAATGCAGGAATGGTATTCAATGTCTCTTTCAACTTCTTTCCATTTTGACCAGTGTAAATTTATCGTCAGGTAATTATTTAATCGTGTACATATTGACCAAAGTGAAAGTATTTCTTTAAACAGATTCAGGTTTCATTGAAAATAATGAAAAATAGTAATAAACCAATTTCAAAATAATTTTAATCTTATTCCCATATGCTTGAGTCTATTTTAATGATGAATTGACTAATCACTACTGGCTAAATAAAAAAATGAAAAAAAAAAAATGAAAAAAAAATAATGATAGGCCAATCAAATCTTTTGTTTGGGGTTATGGCCATATGTAATATGAAATGTTGAACTTTGACATCTTTGTCAAGCTTTTTTGATTATTTTGCAGTTTAATCCTTTCCCAAGAAAAACAACTGAGAAAACATTGTGAAAAATGAAGAAATTGCTTGTCACAAGCAATTTCTTCATTAACACATTATTTTTTACCTGGTAGAAAGATAAAAAAAATCTAAAACTTCATAAACTTTACAATTTTGTCTGCAACTCCTATCAATTTGACCTGTCTGAATTTTTCATGAATAGTAATGAGTTAACCCATTTCCACACAATCCACCTTTTTGATGCCCCCACATGACAAAAGGATCTGAAAACATTAATGAAATGAAGAAATTACTTGTAACAAGCAATTTCTTCATTATCCACAATATTTCTACACAAACAGACAAAGATTTATAAAATTTCAACACCGAAAAATTGTAGTCTTCAGCTTCTTTCAATTTGGACCAGTCAAAAAATTTGACGTTTGGTAAAAGGATCTAAAAACATTCAAGAAATGAAGAAATTACTTGTAACAAGCAATTTCTTCATTATCCACACTATTTCTACACAAACAGACAAAGATTTATAATTTCAACACCGAAAAATTGTAGTCTTCAGCTTCTTTCAATTTGGACCAGTCAAAAAATTTGACGTTTGGTAATGGATTAAAGTTAAGCTGATACAAACTGTAGATACAATGTTAGATGTCTACCAATGATCTGTTTGATTTGGTTGTTGACCAAAATTAGTGCAAAATAGTGTCAGATGTCAATGGAGTCCGAGGTCTAGTGGTAAGACACGAACCTTGGAATCAGAGGGTCCCAGTTGAACCGTGTCTTGACCATGGAATTTTTTTTGAGCACATTGCTCCTCTCCACCCAAGTATATAAATGGGTACCTGTTAGGGTTGTAAGCCAATATGCTGTGGCTGCCAGGTGCGTCGTATGTTAACATCCGACTTGTTAAAGTGCAAAGTCGTTTGTATAAGCTAGGCATAGAAAAAGACTATAAACCTGAGCTTTAAACATTAACCCTTGTCATGCTGTAAAAATTACCTTTCTGAATTGCTGTCAAATCAAAGGACTGAAAGCACTTATAGAACTTGTTTAAAAATCAATTTTTTTTAGAAATCAACTTCATAAACAACTCTAGCAGGAAAGTACAAGCAGGAGGTATAGACTAAGATCAGCCTGCACATAAGTGCAGTCTGATCTTAGTCTACACCTCCTGCCAAAACCGGAATATTCCGGGTTCAGCATGACAAGGGTTAAGAGGTCAGTGGGCACCCTGGCCAACGATCTGTTAGGTCTAATATCTGTAGCAGCAAATGTAATTTATAAATCTAACTTGTGGTTTACAAATATAAACTTGTTTCCTTATTTGTTTCAGCATTATTATTACTATACGATGTCACAAATAAAGCTAGTTTTGATAATATTAGGGTAAGTAGCAAGTAACGTTTTCAAATTCAATGCTTTAGCCTATCAGTAAAGACATTTGTTTGCATATTTGTTTGACCCCTAGAAATTTTTTCTCAAGGGGGTCATTTTGAATTTCTTTTAATTTGATTGTTAAAAAAAAAAAGAAATGAAATAAGATTTATCCCCCTTGCCTATGCTTCCTGGAGTCGTCACAAAGCAGATTTGAGAGTGCTGATTAATGTAGCATCAGTAGGAGACCAAACACTTCAACTTCAGCTTTTTTAACCCATTCCTACACATAAAATTTTAGACCAATCCAAATTCAAAGAAGTTGCAGATGACAATTGTAAGTTAATGAAATCTTTAAAACCTTTGTCTTTTGGATGAGAAAACATTGTGGATAATGAAGAAATTGCCTTTGACAAGCAACTTCTTTATTTTCCACAATATTCTCGAAGGCTTGATATTTAAGGGTCATTTAAAAGGATCATTGTGTGGGAATGGGTTAAGTAGGAGCTACAACATTTTGGGCAACCACTTAAGTTTAATTTTATCAAGTTTGTGATAGGTCACTTATCATATGACAGGCCCCATGATTTTATGCCTCTCATAGACTAATGATGAAAATCGATTGGCCAGCCGTAACACTTCATTAATCTTCTTTATTACGTGAAATGAATCATAGACTTCTCTAGATTACAGGCCTACAAGACACAAGATAAAAAATATCGGAGCTCCAAATAGAAGGAGTGATTGCAATTCTAAATTGTAAAATATCTTTACCTATCTATCAAATCTTATGTTGTGAGTACTCACTGGAATCATCTTGGGTTTTGAGAATTTTACAAAATTATTATTCCCTTTTAATTAGAGCTCTTAATATCGTTTTGCGAAAGGTTTTAACCCATTATCACATGACAAAATTTTAGACAGGTCCAATTCGAAGGTAGTTGCAAACAACAATTTCAAGTTGATGAAATTTATAATTTCTTTGCCTATTAGGGTAGAAAACATAGTGGAAATTGAAGAAATTGTTTGTTGCAACAATTTCTTCATTGTATACAGTGTTTTCCATATTTTTATTTTTGTGGGTTGTACAAAAGCGGGATTGCACGGGAACAGGTTAATTGTGAGTGAAATAAAGACAAGAGCTTAGTTGATTGGTGCATGTACGCCCAAAGGGGCATGTCAGTAGAATATATATTTCTCAACAAAACTGTGGGGAACACTGCAGACAAAACAGTGTCAGTTTGGGCAGTTTCACTAAATTCTGATATGATCTGTAGGACAAGTTGTCAGTGCACAAACTCAAAAACTCGCACTACAACTGCAATTCTCTGCAGTTTATCTAAGTAAAGATCAGCTTAGGTAGAGTTGCCCATACACACACAAAAAAAAAATCCAATACAAATGCAAATCCCTGACGCCAGATTAATTCTAGGACCAATGGACATAATTGAAAATCTCATACACAAAAAGACAACATTTAGATTCACTTGTGGCTATTTAAATTAATTCTGATATAATCTGCAGGATGATTAATGTCTTCTTGAAAAAATACTAGTAGTGTAATTTTAAGCTATTTTGCTTAATCAAGGGCAGATCATTCCAAAACAGCTTGAAGGATCTAAATAATAATAGTCTCATGCACAACTAGACATCATAGAGACTCATTGTAGAAAGTTTCCATACATTCAAATTGAAACTGTAGTCCTGAGGAGTTTTGCGCACACAATAAAGTGGCTACCAGGCTCTCTTAGTCAAGGACGGGATTAATTCTATGACCAATGGACAAAGTAAAAAATCTCATTCTCAAAAAGACAACATTTAGAATCACTCTGGGCTATTTAAACTAATTTTGAAATTATCTGGAATGCCACTTAAGATTCTGTTACACAGTTGGGTTGACCCAGTCTTCCCTATGGGCCTCTACAAATATTTACAAAGTGAATAAATGTTATTACTCTACCAGAATAGAAAATAATGGACAGGTAAAAACAGAAAACAATTTTGAGTTGGTGAGAATAGGAAAGTAAAACATCTTAAAGGCCAAAAAACATTAAGATCTAAAACATTATTTGCCTCATTCATTTTCACAATTTCCCACTATGCTTCCAATTTTCATTCATGAGTGTCAGAAATGGCTGCTGATTGGTTGATTTTCTTTACTTCATGATTAAAAGCTTAAAATTCTGTAGTCAAAGAATTTGACAAATAAAATCTCTCTTTAAATGCATTTGAACAATTTTGGAAAGACATTGACCCTATCATTTTCTCTTCTCACAACAATGTTTAGTAATTATTTCCATAAAACTGGTTATTTTGATCTTTTTGGACATCTTTATTTCAGGCATGGTTAACAGAAATAAATGAATACGCTCAAGAGGATGTTGTAATCATGTTGCTAGGCAACAAAGCCGACATGACAGGGGAGCGGGTCATAAAATCCGAGGACGGAGAGAAATTAGCTAAAGTAAGCTATTGATTTGGTCACACATTGGTAATTAACCTTTACGCACTGTATGTATTTCACACAGTGGATAAATATTTTATTAGCCTTTTAGGTAAACACTCTGTAAACATTATCAGAGACAAACTTGCATGATACTCTAATTTCCTTGATTACATCAATTATTTGACAAAAAGGATTAACCCAATCCAATTAGAGACAAGTTACAGTTAGATTTTAAAATTTTGTTTCAATTGAAAAATGAGTTCAATATAAGTAAGAAACATTGTGAGAAAAGGAGAAACTACTTATTACAAGCAATATCTCCTTTTCCAAAAATGCTTTCCTACAGCATGAAATAAGGAGCTAAAAATCTAGTGTTGACCCTTGCCCATTTTTGGAAATTTTGGACCGGTCCAAATTAAAAGGTTTTACACATGACAGTTTAGAGTCGAATTTATTTAAAAAATAATCATAAAGGGTAGAAATATTGTGGAAAAGAAGAAATTGCTTGTTACAAGCAATTTCTTATTTTTGCCCAAATATTTTCTCAAATAAAGTTAAATGACAATTATATGTAGTCTCTCATAGAAATTGCCCTTAAATTTCATTAATCCAATCCCAAAAATACTTGTTTTTGAGGCTCTCAATGAAAAAGTTCTGGAAATTATTGTGAAAAATGCTTATGGCAAGCGATCTCTTCATTATCCACAACATTTTTTACCCTAAAGACAAAGATTTTGTAAATTCTTTCTATTCAACCAGTCTTAAACTGTGCTTTCTGGTAATGGCTTAACCCTTTCCTGTTCAATCCCTGGTTTTTACATCCCTGTTATTTAGTAATTTAGAAAATATTGTTGAAAAAGAAGAAATTGCTTGTCACAAGCTATTTCTTCTTTTGCCACAATATTTTCTACCCTACTGAATGGTTATTTTTATACCCCCCCCCCACACACACTACGAAGTTATGTGGGGGTATGCTGGAATCAGGTTGTCTGTCCATCCATCCGTGGACATAATTTTGTGTCCTCATCTCCTCCCACATTTCCAGACTAATTTTGCTGAAACTTTACCGAAATCTCCCTTGCAATGGGAACTTGAGCACCTACAATTTTCATTACGATTAATCAACTGTTTCAGGAGTTATGCCCCTTTGATTCATTTTCTTATAAACAATATATAGAGAATAAATCAAAACTCCTGAAAAGGTTGACAGATTAAAAAATAAAAGTGGTTCACATGTACGAAGTTATGGGGGGTATACTGGAATCAGGTTGTCCGACTGTCCATCCATCTGCCAATCCGTCTGTCTATCTGTCCGTCCATCCATGGACATAATTTTGGAAAAATTTGCTTAATCAGTACATTCATGACTGTGGAGTGATACAGGCGCTCAAGCACCTCTAGTTTTTGGAGGCTCTAGCCAGGCTGTCGTAAACGCCTCTGTGGGTAGTGTAGTCTGTAAACTTTGATATTACAGTCAAATATCTTTACCTCGAACGTCCCTTAGCCGAAGTTACCCCTACGTCGAAGTTATTCTAAAGTCCCGATCTTATTACTATTTGTTTCTATGTATTTGAACCTCCATATGTCGTTCTCTTTATCTCGTAAACTATCCCTACGTCGAATCAATTACAAAGTCCCGTCACTATTGTGTGCACGTATTCACATCTCTATAGGACGAACCTTAATCATAGAGGTAGAAATTTGCAATCAACTAAGTTTTTCACACATTTTTACTTGTCAACGCAGAAAAGAGATAAGTGCGTTACAGTATTGAATATCGATTGCTAACATGATTTTGTTTGATTGTTTGTCTGCGATGTGATAATTTGAAAGAGAGACACTATTACAATGGATTTTAACAATGACAAAACAGGAATATAACGCCCTTATCACGCAGGACTTGTTTGATGCCGGACCTGGAGTGACCTACGTGACGCGCTAAAGGAAGGACCCGGTAACCAATCCGGATGGATACTTGGGTTATTTCGACAGGAAAGAGAATAATTTCGAGCTACGACCCGAAGAATAATCAATAGTAGAAAAGAAAAAAAAACAAACAAATTCTTAACAAATCTGTAGCTTCGAGTGATAATAATAAGAATATTCATAAAAGAAATAACGATAAGTACATCGTCGTTATATCTTTCGGTCGATTAGATAATCATACTATTACAATCGTTTGTGGCCTTATTTACTAACGGTATTGCGCCTTTCATTTTTGGTCGTACATGGAAAATCTTCGACTATCTACACGTCGAACTATCTCTACGTCGAAGTTTTCTCGTAAGTCCCCTGAACTTCGAGGTATAGATATTCGACTGTATATACCTTTCTCTGGTATTAATGAGAGCAATCACTTGAAACTCAGAATATGTGTTGACTATCAAAAGAGTAATGTATACCAAAAGGGGTTAACTCTAAATGCATTTTTAACAATTTATGCCCGTTTCCAATTTTTACCCATTATCAAGCACTTGAAAAGCCAAGTGTTTGCATCTTCATGTGGTGCTCTTGTTTTAAATCTGATTCTTTGGAGGCTCAAAGCAATTAGAAGGTATCAGATTGTCATTATAGGATAGTATTCCCAATATGTTCCTCTATCTAAGGTAGTGAAGAATTTTAGTCATAATTAATAAAAGCATTAGCCAATCTGGTTGTCTTTTCACCTTTTTGTCTCTCAATTAAGCCATTCCCACATAACTTGAAATAGTTTGGTAAAAAATGTGGAAAATGAAAAAATATCTTAATACAAGTAGTTTCTTCATTACCCACAATATTTTCAACCTCAATACACAATGATTATAAAAATTCAAATAACTTGGTAATGGGTAAATAAGATTTTGTTTTAGTGCTCTAACAACAAACTGATTCATCTAGGTAAATGAAAGTAAATTAGTGTTGTCCTTGACTGAAAAGGTTTCTTTTTACAAGGGGATCATAGCTTGCTAATTAGATAAAGATATTTATGGCTTGTCTTTAATGATATTAATTGTAAACAACAGGATAGAGGTGTTTTTGACAATACAATTCATAGTTACAAAATTATGACAGGCTGAAATCGCAAGAAGTTGCAAATGACAACTCAATGTTTGGTGTATTAAAGTAAATGCCCTATAGGACAGAAACCATTATGAGAAAAGAAGAAATTGCTTATTATGAGCAGTTTCTCCTTTTTATGCCCCCACCACTTAATGTGGGGGAGGGGGGGGATATAGATTTGCCTTTGTCCATCCGTCCATCCTTCCGTCCTTATTTATTTTAAAGACTTACATTTTGTCTGGAGCATATCTCTGAAAGTATAATAGCTATCAACTTGAAACTTCACAGGTGGATAGACCTCATTGAGGAGAAAAGCAGTGCTTAAAAACCACAACTCTTGCTTGCATAATTTTGGAGTTATTGCCCTTTGTTATTTTAAAGACTTAATTTTGTCCGGAGCATATCTCTGAAAGTATAATAGCTATCAACTTGAAACATGATGTTTTGATAGACCTTATTGAGGAGTAGTGCAGTGCACAAGAACCACAACTCTGGCTTGCATAATTTTGGAGTTATTGCCCTTTTTTATTTAAAAGACTTACATTTTGTCCAGGGCATATCTCTGAAAGTATAATAGCTATCAACTTGAAACTTCATAGGTAGATAGACCCCATTGAGGGGAAGTGCAGTGCACAAGAACCTCAACTCTTGCTTGCATAATTTTGGAGTTATTGCCCTTTGTTATTTAAAGACTTACATTTTGTCTGGAGCATATCTCTGAAAGTATAATAGCTATCAACTTGAAACTTCACTGGTGGATAGACCTCATTGAGGAGAAGTGCAGTGCACAAGAACCACAACTCTTGCTTGCATACTTTTGGAGTTATTGCCCTTTGTTATTTAAAAGACTTACATTTTGTCCGGGGCATATCTCTGAAAGTATAATAGCTATCAACTTGAAACTTCATAGGTAGATAGACCTTATTGAGGAGAAATGCAGTTCACAAGAACCACAACTCTTGCTTGCATACTTTTGGAGTTATTGCCCTTTGTTATTATCAAAGCGTAGCTCTTGTTCTCATAATGTTTTTCTTAGCATAAGGTTTTCCATCATCAAAATGCAGATTTGTTTGGTAATGGATTTACGTTGCTTATTTAATACAAGAGATCAGATGGTTGAAAGGCAATCCAATTCCAGTTTGTCCAATTGCTAAAATCTATCACAGAATGGGTAGAATGCATTTTGGAAAAGGACAAAAGTGTGCTTTTATTCAATTGTTATTTCTCATAACCCATTCCCACTCAATGATGCTTTTAGACGCCCCCAAGAAAAAAAGTTTGAAAAATATTCTTGAAAATGAAGAAATTGCTTGTTACAAGCAATTTCTTTATTATCCACAATATTTTCCACACCAAAAGTAAAGAAATTCCAAATTTTCATAAACTTTTAATTGTCGTCTGCAACCTCTTTCAATTTGGACCAGTCTAAAATTTTCTCATGTGGTAATGGGTTAAAGTACAGTTTACTTGAACAAATTCCAAAACATCAAGTTTTACAAGCCCTGAAAAGGACAAAAATGAATTGAAGAGGATATCATTTTATTTATTTACATGTTTTTGACTTCTGCATAACCCATTCCAAAACAAAAACACTTTTTGATAGCCCCCTCCAACACACACACACACATACACACACACAAAAAAACTTTGGAAAACATTGTGGACAACGAACTTATCGCTTTTTACAAGGGATTTCTTCTTTTTCCATAATATATTCAACCAAAAAAGCAAAAGAAAAATAAGATTCCATCAGCTAAAGAATATGGTCTGGGAATAGGTTAAAGTATATTTATTTACATATGTTAATGTCACTCAGCATTTGCCAGAGTACATGAAGAATATACAAATTTATAATTCACCTTTTAAAGATATTGTACAAATGAAATTCAAGACAATTTTTTGTTGTCGAGTATACATATAGTGGAAAATATTTGCCAAAAATTTTGCAGTGGCCTAATTCAATCATTTTCACTTATATTGTGACACAAAATATAACAAGCAATTTCTTCTTTTCTTGCAATGTTTTCTACATAGAAAGGCAAGGATTTTTATATTTTCATTAATTTGAAATTTGTCACATCTTTCAGTTTGAACCAGACTTAGAATTTCTTGTCTGGTAATGGGTCAAAAGAGAAATCCATACCACTCAAGGGGAGAAATCTGACTGCATTTCTCTTACAATTATGCGATATCTCTTTGTGTCAATATTTTCTATATTTGATATATCACTTAAAAGAATCCAGTTATATGGTAATAAGTTTATATGATTTTTCAGGATCACAATGTAGCATTTATGGAGACGAGTGCAAAAACTGGTATGAATGTAGAACTAGCTTTTATGGCAATAGCAAGGTAGGCTTTCGTAATATTGAGTAGTCATGTGAAAATTGGAGTTTTGAAAACAAATATTAGAAAAAGTGAAGAATCAGGTAGGGGTCACCAGGGTTTGTATTTCAAAAATGAATAAGGACTTAACCCATTTATGCAACCCCACATGTTCCCACATTTTTAATATCCTCAATAAGAAAGCTTAAAAAAAAAATGTGGAAAATGAGGAAATTGTTTGTCACAAGCAATTTCTTCATTATCCATAATGTTTTCCACCCCATAAAGTAGATAAAACAAAGATTTGCATAGTTCCATCAACTAAGAATTATCGTCTGCAACTTCTTTCAATTTTCACCTGTCTAAAATTTTGTCATCATGTAATCAGTTAACCAATTACCACACAAGAAAAATTTAGACTGGTCCAAATTGAAAGGAGTTGCATATGACATTTTAGAGTTTATGAAATTTTAGATTTTTTTCAACTTTCTTGGTAGAAGACATTGTGTAAAATGAAGAAATTGCTTGTAACAAGCAATTTCTTCATTTTACAAAATGTTTTCTCTGTTGATTTTCTTGAGGGGAGTCCAAAAGCATCACTGTGTGGGAATGGGTTAAGTGGTTTATTCACTCTATTACCAGAGAAAAGTGAAAAGAATTAGCCAAGCCTGCACAGTGTGACCAGGGATAAAACTTTTTTGCTCTAATCAGATGATCCCTTTTGCATGGGATCACAAATTTCAATTAAAATTGCCACTTAGGGTGAAATCAAGAAATTGTGATATTAGCACAAACATGATTTAATGACTATTTCAATTTTCAAAATCATGCAATTAGTTTGAGAACAATATTTTCTTATAATAAAATGAAAAAAAACATACAAAAAACCAGAAGATTAACCAGTTAACAGTAATTCAGTTTTTTGTGATCTACTTTGTGTGCAAGCATGCAAAATAGTTCTGTACTTGAATTATTTTTCATAAAGGCAAGAATTTAAACCAATTCCAACACAATCACCCTTTTCTACTCAAGAAAAAAGCTTCAGAAAACAGTGAAAATGAAGAAATTTCTTGTCACAAGCAATTTCTTCATTATCCACAATTTCTTCTACTTTAAAAGAAAATAATTTTTTAAAGTTCAATCAACCAAAAATTGTTGTCAGCAGCTTTGGACCAGTCTAAAATTTTGTTGTGAGGTGATAGGTTGGAAAAAAATCTGTAATTGTTTTATCATTACTATGAATTTCAGAGATTTAAAGATGAAGAAAACGCGAGAGCCAAACGGTCCAAAGTTTAATGTTGCTGAATATGTGGACAGAGAGAAAAAGACATCAAATTGTTGTAGTTAGCGATAATTTATGTTAGATTGTTAACCCTTTCCTGTCCAATCCCTGGTTTTTACGTCCCTGTGTTTTTATACTTGAGAAAACATTGTGGAAAAGAAGAAATTGCTTGTAACAAGCAATTTCTTCTTTTTTCCACAATATTTTCTACCCAACTGAATGATTATATTTCAAACAAATTACTTTTAAAGAGTTGTCTGCAAAACCTTTGAATTTGGACAGGTCTAAACTTTTGCAATACAGTAAAGGGTTAAGCCGATATTTTGGAGTTGTATCATTATTGTAATGGTCAGTACACCTTTGAAGAAAACAGGGCATTAGTTACTTTTGCCTGACGCAAATTGAGTGGTCTGACAAATATTACCAATTTTATGCTTATCTGCTAGCCCACTACCAAATGACAAAATTGACAAAATGAAAGAAGTTGCAAATCACAAATTCCAGTTAATAGAATTTTATACATTTCATTTTATTATGGTAGAGTAAAATGAAGAGATGGTATCAAGTAATTTTATCATTATGCACTTAGTTTTCCGAAGATTTTCTTTTAGAGTTTGGGAATACATTACCAGTCTTTTTATATCTACGCAGTTTTGAAGAGGATAGAGGTGATATTATGTTACTTCCTTTCTCTTGTTCTGTGAAAACAGGTAGAATGAGTGTAAGAGGGTTGGGTTTTAGCTTTTATCAGATCAATCTAAAAAATTATTTTCAATCCATTACCAGAGAACAAAATTTTAGACTGGGCCATATTCTAAGATGTTGCAGACAACAAATTCAAGTTTGATTCTGCTTGACTGAGAATTTTTTTCGTTTAACCCATTCTAACTCAAGCCCTCCTTTTTACGCCCCACAAGAAAAAATCTTTGGAAAACATTGTGGACAATGAAGAAATTGCTTGTAACAAGCAATTTCTTCATTATCCACAATGTTTTAATCCCAAAAGACGAAAAAAATTAAAATTCCATCAACTTGAAATTGTTGTCTGCAGCTTTTTTCAATTTGGACCAGTCTAAAATTTTCTTGTGTGGGAATGGGTTAAAAGAATGTTGTCTCCCAGTACAGAAACTAGTTCAAGACAGCATTTTAGCTATGAAAATGTAAAAAAGAACAAGTTCCTTACAAGCGTACAGAACATTGAGAGAAGCACTTTCTCCTTCTCTGTCTGCTCCACTGCTGGAGGTCATGGAGTATATTGTCATGGCTTTGTGATGCATCCATCCGACCGGATTTTTTTTCTGTGAAAATCTTCTTGGTTTGATGATATTTCACAGTCATAGTCCATGGGTGACCCTTTATCAGATTCCTTCAAGAAATTTTGATTAGATAACAATCATGGCTTTTATTGGAGGGACAAATTTCCATATATATCAGGGTTGTCATAAGTCAAGTTTTGAAAGAAATATCAGTAATGTTGTGTCCAGGGTATTCTGTCTCCTTGGAAATGTGCCTCACAGGAATTGCCCTGGAATAAAATTATTGTAGTGGTATTGTCAATGTAGGTTTTTTGGGTTGACTTTGTACTTTTTCATGTGAAGTACATGTTTCTGATGCAATGAATTGCCTGCCTTGTTTAGCTCATTCCAACACTATCCCGGTTTTTTATGCCCCTCAGGAAAAAAGCTGGGGAAAGCATTGTGATAAAATGAAAGATTTCTAAAATTTATTTACTTGCTGTCTGCAGCTTCTTTGAATTTGGACCTATCTTTTACGCCCCTCAGGAAAAAAGCTCTGGAAAGCATTGTGGAAATTAAAAGCAATTTCTTCATTATCCACAATGTTTACTACCCAGAAAGGCAGAGATTTTTGAAATTTCATTAACTTGAAATTGTCATCTGCAGCTACTTTCAATTTCGACCAGTCTAATATTTTGTCATGTAAGAATGTGTTAAATAATTAATAAATTTAGGCTAGTGTGGTGAAACAGCCCTGGAGTGTCTCTATTTTGAATAAAATTCCTCTTTCTGACCTATGTTTGATTTGTAATAGGCGCCTGCAGCCCAACATGATATTGTTATTCAATGCACTAGTAAACTTTACATCTATCCATCTTGTAAATATTGTGTTCATAATTGTACAGATTTCTATGTATTTATTTAGTGCAATTGCTTAAGTGAGCCTAAGGAACAAATTCTAGTGTGTGAATATAATTAATGATATTACAAGTACATTTATGTTGTGTAACAGTGAATGATTAATTTTCTTGCTGACCAACAAAGTAAAGGTCACAGAAGGAACAAAACTATGTACCTTCAATTTTTGGATAAAACAATGCTTATGCCTAGTGATGTAATATAAAGAATATTCTAGACAAATTTATGTATTTTGTTTATAGGTCATGCCATTGGAAAACTTCAAATCATTGACATAGAAATAGGTTGGGGGGTGGCGGCATGGAGCAATGGAACAGTTTGAGGAGTCATGACCTCCAGCAATAGTTTGATAATTTCTCTGAAATTTCTTTTGCGAATTCCTTCAATTATGACTTGTCAAAGATTCGTGTTCTGGTAATGGTTATGGTCTGTGGTGAGATTTTCTTGTTTCTAATTAATCATTTATGTACCAGCTTTTGCAAATCCATGGGCTTTTCTGTCCAAATCTTAATCAATTTGGAAGTTTGTTGTTACCTGGTAACTATATTTTGTAAAAAAAACCCTCATATTTGTTATTTATGATCCTTCTTCTAAATCATTACAAGGTCAAGGTTATACTTACAATCCTATGCTATAATCGGAAATGTGTTTCACAAACATATTTTGGGTGTCCAATTGCATTCTACTGTATACATTAAAAAGATAATATTTAAAAAAAATTAATTTTGCAACAGAAGGAAATTTTCATTCCAATGTAAGGCTAGACAATAAAATATTAAAACGTGTTAGACTGGTCAATATTCAGAGATTTTGAAAGTGGCATGTCAAAGTTCAAAAAGTCTTCTACAGTTTATCTCAATGTTGTATGAAATTTACATAACAATTTAGAATACTGTATAATCATTTTGAGAATAAATTACTATAGACATGTAAATACTTGTTAGATTTTCAGTTACAAATGTGGAACATGTCAAGCAGAAAGGTACCAAATGCAGTCAACACATTACCAGATGATAAAATTTTAGACTGGTCCAATTTAAAAGGAGACACAGATCACAATTTTTATTTTACCAATTACCAGACAACAAAATTTCAGACTGATCCAATATTCAAAGATGTTGCAGATATCAAATTTTAGTTGATGAAATTTCAGATTTGTTTTTAATTTTATGGGTGAACTGTTGATATGGATATGCTCTTGAAATAAAATTCTTGCATTCACCATCTTGAGATCGTTTGCATTCTTCAAGTCATGTTCCAGTTATTTGTCCAATTATGCTTGGAAGCAAACTTAGCAAATCTGTTCGACCCATTCCCACACAATTCCTTTTTTTATGCCCCTCAAGAAAAAAGCTTTTGAAATCATTTTGGAAAATGAAGAAATTGCTTGTAACCAGTAATTTCTTAAATGTCACCAATGTTCCTGCCCTAAAATACAAAGATTTTTTTAATTTCACTAACTTGATATTGTTGTCTTACCATATCACTCAATTTGGACTAGTTTTAACCCATTACCAGACAATAAAATTTAAGACCAGTCAAAATTCAAAGAAGTTGCAGACAACAATTTTCAGTTGATGATTATTTTTTCAAATTTTGTCTTGAGGTAAAAAAACATTTGGGAAATGAAGAAATTGCTTGTAATAAGCAATTTCTTCATTTTCCACAATGTTTTCCACAGCTTTATATTGAGGGGCGTTTAAGTGTTGTGGCAATGGTTTAAACTTTGTCATGTGGAAATGGGTTCTTGTCTTATCAAAAGAAATTCCAACATTTATGCAACATAGTGCAGTCTTTATTCAATCTGGCAAAACAATAAGAAATTATTGAGAAATTACTTGCTACAAGCCACATCTTCAATGTTCACTATGTTTTTTCCCCAAACAGACAAGAGATTTTTTAAATTTCAACAAAAAATTGTCCACAATTTGGACCTGTTTTAAATTTTGTTGTCTGGTAATGGGTTAAAGGGCCATCCAGTTTTGGCTTTAGACACATGGTCATTGTGTGCACAGTACCTTCCGAATCCCTTCAATTTAGTTGCTTGGACCCTGGCAGAGATAGGTCTATGGTAACCATTTGTTTATATAGCTGGTTGTTCACCAACCAGCTGTGTCAGCTCCAGCCCAATAAGCAGGCTTCCACCAGGAATCGAATGTACGACCTCTGAGATTCCAAACTGCCCAGCCATGGAAGAAATGATCTACTTAATTGAATATGATAATGTTGAAATCTACATCTTCATATTAGATTAAAGCTGTTTAACAAATATTAGGGTTTGTCTCCCTAAGAGTGAATACAATGAATAATACTATGTTTAATACTTTGTATTTTCTGTGTTGAAAATGTTCATACAGTGTGATTACATTTTTTGCTTATAATTATCCCTTTCCTGTACAAACCGTGATTTTACGTCACCATAATTTTATACTTGAGAAAAAACATTGTGGAAAAAGAAGAAATTGCTTTTCTACCACATAGGATGGTTTAATTTCAAATTGCATCCAATTTTCATTGTCTGCTTTCAACCACTTTCAATTTGGATCAGTCTTAAATTTAAAAAAAAAACGGCAAAGGGTTAAATGAAAACAAAAATAGTCTCTTCATGTCATAATTGTTATTCTTGTCCCGATTTCAACATTGATTTTACAATCATGCTATACTTGCAGCTTCATACAGTGTGATAAGGCTGAACAGATGAATTTCAGAAAGAAATCCATAAAAACCTCACTGAAAATAAATCAAAGTTGAAGACTGCTTGTCATGTGCAATTTATCCTCCTTTGTCTATTATAATTTACTAATGTCTCAACTCAACTGTGGTTATGTCATAAAATTTTACAGAGGTCCTTAGTGGCTCTGTGGTTAGGGGTGGGCTTATAATCGAAGAGTAGAACATGTATACGGTTTTGGGTTTGAGTGCTGGCTGTATCAGTGTTCTTGGGCAAGTTGCTCAGAATTCCAGCCTAGCACTTGTGATATCAAGAAAGCACATGAACATCTGGACCCGAGATTATAAAATTTCTTTTGTACTCAAATGAGAATTTACTACAAATTTGATTAGAAATTAAAGATGCTTATTAACTTAAATTCTACAATAAGTGTGTGAAAATGAATCATTTTATTGGTGAATGATAATTTATAACACAAATTCTATAGTAAATTTGAAACTCAACATAAATTTAAGCTTGAAGTTTGAGTAAATTCTCAACTGAGTATGAAAAAAGTTTTATAATCTCAGGCACTGAACTTTGATTCATCCCATTCCCATATAATCCTGTCTTTTTTCACTCCCTAACTAAAATGCTTTAGAAAACATTGTGGTCAATGAAGAAATTGCTTGTAACAAAGTCCTCAATGTTTTCTTTCCTAAAAGGCAAGATTTTTTAAATTTCACCGACTCAAAATTATTGTCTGTGAATTTTTTTGAAATAGGAAAGTGTCAAATTTTGTTGTGAGGTAATTTGTAAACTGAAAGTTTGGTCAAGGCAGTGTGACACTCTATTCTAATGAAATTTTTATTAAAAGGAAAGCTAATAAGATTAAGTGCAGAAACCATTAAGTATTTCAGCCTTGATTTGACGTAGGGACAATGGACTGTCAATCAAATAATCAGGCCAATCAGATTGTACAATGTGAACCCTGCCTTTGGTTGATTTATGTAAAACTTGTTTTTGTTGGTTTAGCAATTAATATGTTGTATAATCTTGATGTTTAGGTCTCCAACCCACTATTTTATTCTATTAATATTGACTATAATTTTTGCAAAATAATGCTGTTTGCTTAGTCAATCTTTCTGTTGGAGTCATGGGCAGGCCAAGCTGTCAATTGGTAAGTCTTTTTAAAATATTGATTTACCAATCATTTTACACATTTAGAGAGGAAATGAATGATAGTCAAAATTTGCAATACATTTTTGTTGGTCTAGCAAATTAAATGCCTGTATCTACAGCTCATACAAGCAATAGTTACCATGGTTAGGTCCAACTACACTTTATACTACGTTCCCGACCATTTACCCATTCCCACACAAGCCCTCCTTTTTATGCCCCTTCATTTACCACAATGTTTTCTATCCACAAAGACGAAACAATTTAAAATTCCATCAACTTAGAATTGTCCTCTGCAGTTTCTTTCAATTTGGACAATTCTTAAATCTTTTTGTGTGGGAATGGGTTAATTATCCCATGACCACGACAAAATTTTAGACTGGTCCAAATTCAAAGAATTTGCATACGTCAAATTTCAGTTTATGAAATTTTAAACTTTTTCTCTTATCCTTATTTTTATCACAAGATTTTCCCATTCTGTTTTGATTAGGGGCTTTGGTATTAAATGACATCATTTTGTAAAAAATATGGTCAGTAACTTGTAACAGAGAAAGGAATGGTTGGTTGACGACCTAAACATTGTAACTACAGCTTTGGTTACAGGTAAAACATTTAAGCTACCAAACCAACAAAAATCCTGCTTATAAATGTTGGCTGATGTCATAGAGTTCAAAATTCACTTCTTGTTGAAAAGAATGGTTTGATTGCTTGAATGCTTGTTTGACAGTTGCGATCCATAAACTAAAAATAAATTGTACCTTATATGTAGAAAAGACTTTTGTTGATTGTTAAGTTATATATAGTTGAAAGTAATCTGGTGATGTATGGTATGGTTTACCGTTAGTTTACTGTACTGAATTGCAAGATCTATATATTGAACAATAAAAGACATTGATCTATGTTCCATTTGTTTTACATGAAAAACCAACAGGTTTTAGCTCCCCTTTTATCCCCAGCTAATAGGTGAGGGGTTGTCCTTTTGTCCGTCCTTCCAACCATGTCCAGAAAATAACTACTATATTTATACCATTCCCATGCAATGACTCTTTTTGACACCCTCAAAGAAAGAAGGCTTCTGAAAACATTGTGGAAATGAAGAAGGTTGAAAAACCTAAGGTTTTATCAACTTTATATTGTTGTTTAGAACTCTTTCAATTGGGACTAGTCTTAACCCATTCCAACTCAATCCCTCCTTTTTACGCCCCTCAAGAAAAAGCTTTAGAAAACATTGTGGAAAATGAAGAAATTGCTTGTATCAAGCAATTTCTTCATTATCCACAATGTTTTCTACCCAAAATGACAAAAAAAATAAAAATTCTATCAACTTGAAATTGTCGTCTGCAGCTTCTTTCAATTTGGACCAGTCTAAAATTGCACTGTGTTGGAATGGGTTAAGTTTTCTCATGTGGTTTTGGGTTAAGGATGGATTTCAGAATGACTTGACAAAGATGTTCCCTATGAGCTATATAGAATAATCGTTTTGTAGCTTCAAGGTCAGTGGTCTATTGTTAAAATTGAGCATATCTGGAGCATATCTCCTACATTTATGGATGGACTTAATATTAATTTGTCACAGATATTCATGTGTAGTTTTGCAATTTGGAATTTATTTTAGGTTTGCTTCAAGTTAGAGGTTGTATCTTAAAATCAAGATTAACCAGAGAATAGCTTGTACACCTATGGATGGATATCTAAATTTAGAACAGTACAGTGAAAGTAAATCTAAGTTTTGAAACAAATTTGATAAAGGTTCAAGGTCACAGTTCAACCCTTTCCTGTTTTTGAAAATTTTAAACCTGTCCAAATTTTGCAGATAACAATTCTAAGTAAATTTTATTTGAAAAATTATCATTCTGTTACAAGCAAATTCGTCTTTTTCCACAATTTTTTCTTAAGTATAAAAGCACAGGGTTAAATAGTATACTTCATGAACTTTAACCATTTTGCTTGGGGATACTAACTTGTCTTTTTAAACCACTGGGCAAATTTGGACCAAACTTTGAAGGAATGTTCTTTGTTTAACCCTTTACAAAACTTGTTCATGAAATTTTAACCCACTTGTCCAATGTGGATCAAACTTGATTGGAATTTTCTTTGTGTGACCCTTATCATAATTTTTTTGTGGAATTTTCATTCTCAAAAATATTTAGGGCATGGCATGTTTGGGTATATCATGTATTCTACTCTTTGCCCTTATCTGCAAGCTAGGAAAATATGTTGAATAGTGGATTAGGGTTCATAAGATTTAAGTATGGCTTATCCTATTCCCAAACAATAAAATTTTAGACTAGTCCAAATTCAAGTTAATGAAATCATTAAAATAGTGTCTTTTACGGTAGAAAACACAGAGGATAATGAAGAAATTGCCTGTTACAAGCAATTACTTCATTTTCCACAATGTTTTCCAAAGCTTTTATATAGAGGGGTGGGTGTCAATGGCTCCTAACCTATTCTCACAGAAGCTGGATTGAGATCTGATGATCTAAGTTCAGGAAAAATGTGTGTAATTTGAGAAAAGGAGTATATTGCTTGTAGCACTTTCTTCACTTCCACATTGTTTTCTACCTAGAGACAGATATATGAAATGTAATTAACTTAATTCTTTGTTTGGTTTGTCTTTTGATTTGGACTAGTCTAATATTTTGATGTCTTTGAATTGGTGAAAATAAGTCACATTACCTACATCAATGCCAAAAATGATGACAATATTTGTGCATTTAAGTTGAAAAGTGGAGAAAATGGGCAGCCGCATAATTCTTGTAACTAGAAGCACTTCTAAGCTCAATTTTTCTACAGACTAAAATTTATTGATAAATATGTACTTGTTCACAAACCATTTCAAAATTTTTGAATATACATTACAATGTAGTATCTTGGGGCAATAGTTTTTGTGGGATAACTTTGATACTAAATATGCAGTTTTTTACCTGCTAGTAGTCTAATTGGGGGCACTCTCTAATAGGTGTTTTGGGAATTCATGAATGCTGAAACTTCTTTTTCAACTAACATTTTAACCTAGGTACCCTTTCCATTTCAGACATGTTTATAAAATCGAGGATGGGGATGAGAGTTAGAAATAGTCCAAGTCCTTATATAAAGAAATTGTCAAACTCTGACAAGTCCAATTTCCATTTATCTACTGTCAAATCCCTCCATTACGACCAATAACAACTATTGAAACAGAGACTGGTTGTAGTAACATTGCGCCCCTGTATTTCAAGAGTGGTCTTAAGGAGGGTTTTTACTGCATTTTCATTGTAGAAAAAAGGAAATAATTTCATGTTAAGACTAACAAGAGCACCGCCTAAGGTTGCCTATGCTCGGCTGCTGGATAATGGACCAAATGCATCTAGAGTTACCCCCCTTGATAGTATAGGTTGCTCTTTTGATACTGAACAAGTGTGCAAAGTTTCAAGTGAATGCCTTAAGTAGAACCAGAGATATGACCAAATGTCAAAGTTTTCGCATGACAACAACAACAACAAGGAGGCTATTACAATACCTCGGGTTTTCTCTGAAAACAGCCAAGCTAAAAACCTGAAATCAGGCATATTACCAAAAACTTTCATCAATGTAAAGTGAAGACTGTACATTTCTAATCAGAAGAACAGTTTGTGTCCAGCCTGCAAATATTTGACCTTGAAGTGTAACCTTGATCATCAAATACAAATGTTTTAATGAAAAAAAAATTAATATTGAAATCAGTCCACAAATTTAGTTAGACCACCTGAGGGGTATAATTCAAATGACCGTTGACCTAAGTTACTCTCACATCCTCTTGGGACATGAATAATATTTATATTAATTTTCAAGGTCCTTGGTCAAATGGTCCACATTGGACAAGTGTTTTCAAATGAGAGATGGAGCACAGAAACAGTCTTAAATCAAATTTCAATAGTGACCTTTGACCAAAATGATAGGGCGATTCCTTGGATTGTCAGGAACAATTGTATGGAGTTAAATGGTTGTAGGTAATTTGGTTTTAAAGTAAGAGTACGGAAATTAAAAAGTCTATAGATAAAGAGACAGATGGACAGACACCAAACTCTCATTGTAAGAACTATGTCTTGCAAACCTCAAGCTCGCTCAACAAAAAATCAATTTCAGTTGAAAAGTCATGCTAAAAAAACAATTGAGTTTGAGCAACAAAAACATCTTTTTACAAGTTTTCCCTTGAATATTTATTTCATTTATGTATTTGTACAATTTTACAAATCTTACATGATCTCAAGCGCACATCTTCACTACAAGGAATAAAGATGGGCTCCATTTAAAAACACCTATTGCTGAAAAAATTGTGAAACTTTTTCAAGTTGTTGCTTACTTAAATGATTTAAATGATTATTGAAAGTACAAAAATCTTGGATGTCGAAAATCTGAGGCTAGGGCCTGTACTGAATGCATAGATATATAATTCTGTAACCAACATTGGTTTCCCACACATTTCTCAATTTTAAATTCTTTTAGACTGGTCCATAAGTGCCAACGACAATTTAAAGTTGGTACAATTTAAGCAAGTTGTGTTTCTGAAACACCACGCCCTTTTAACGGCCATTTTGGAAATGTGACTTCGGTAAGCGACCTTGACCTCATCTCATGACCTTGACCTTGGTATCGGCAGATGTTTATTAATGAGATCTATCATCATACCAAATATGGGCATTGTACCTTGAATAGGCTTCAAATTATTGTAATTGTTTTTTTTGTTAATTTTGGCAGAAGTTTAACCTTATCAATGATCTTGATCTCTTATCACATGACCTCAACCTTGGTATCTGCAAATGCATATTGATAAAGTCTATAATCATTCCAAATATGAGTATTGTATCTTGACTAGGCTTCATGTAAATGTTCAGTTTTTGGTTAAGTGTTTGCAGATGTTGGACCTTGACAAATGACCTTGATCTCATCACATTACCTTGACCTTGGTATCTACAGATACAACTAAATGTACAAAATAACTATTAACTGTTCTTTATGAGATTGTCATCAGTTCAGTAGAAATCATTCTCTAGTTCTTAGTCTCTACCTTGATTCTATGCAATTGATTGGTTCTTGTACATTTTGAAACATGTAGGTTCCTAAATAACAAAGGTACATAACAATCATTTGAGCACTAAAGGTATAAAACTCCACCAACAGTCCTTAACAAGATAACTATATATTTAATAGAAGTCATCCTCTTCTTCTTTATTTGTGTCTTTATTTTGATTCTGTATCTGTGACTGGTTTCTATACATTTCAGCAACCTACAATAGAAAGGATTTGATATTCTGTATCATCCAAATTGTTCAGTGTCAGTATCATCTATATAGATAGCAACTAGAAATGTTTCTATAGTTAATTCATTTCAATACAAAACTCTTTTTAACCCTCAAGAAAAAGAATTATAGAAAACAATGTGAAAAATGAAGCATTTGCTCAATACAAGCAATTTCTTCAGTTTCCACCTTGTTTTCAATCCAAAACGCACTAAGAGATTTTAAATTCTATTAATTTAAAACTGAAATCTATAAAATCGTTGAATTTGACCAGTCTATGTTTTTGTCACTTGTATTGTTAAATGCAAAGTCAATTTTCATAATATACCAATTTTGCCTATGACCATTTTATGTTTTATGAGACAACCCACATGAATACTTTAAGCAGAATGTGCCTCAAATTATCCTAAATCCATCCATAAAGAAGCTTTGCTTCTATGTCAATTTTCTCATTTGAACTTATAATTTGACCTTGACCTTTGGGCAATTGAAACATTCTTTTGTCATTAGTCCTCACCTAGGAGAAAAGTAAGGACCCAGCATTTCATCATGAAGCACAATATTTTCTACCCTTCAATACAAACATGGTGATATCTTTTTTCAATATATGATTTTTTCAAATCTATTTCAAACCATTCCAAGGTCTGCTATGGTATTAACTTGGGATTCCACACCCCTGATGACAAAAATTCAGACTGGGATGTACAAAGATAAGTTAAAAGAAATGGAAGTATTTTAAAGTTTCAAGAATAAAATATTAAAATTTGACCTTGGCCTTGATCCTTAACACATCACACAACTCATTGTAAAATTTGTTTGTTTGAATGGGGTTAAACATCACTTTTAACAGTATAACATACAGTATTTCAGTCATATCGCCGCGGCTGGAGCACCTAACCATTGATTCACTGTATTCATCACACCAGTACTACTACTTCATCCTTTCCAAGCCTCCAGCTGCTCATCCCAATTAGGTTAACCACCCATTCGTGGGAGACAAAACAATGTAAAATAGCAAATTGTCAAACCTGCTGTGCCCCTGTTGCTTCCTCAGGTTTTTTGTCATCTCGTATTCGTAGAAACCTTGGAAATCTCAGTGATATACCCTTCTCAGGATCCACCTGTAATAAAGAAAAGATTGGACTGATGCTCATGAATACCTCCCAACCTTGCAACTTGTTGGTAGAAGCAGCAAATGAATTCCCCCAAACTACAAATGTGTCACAGACACAGATGCTAATGTAATATCCCTGATACTTATGTTCTTGTCATACTGTACTTGAGAAAGCATCGTGGAAAAAGAAGAAATTATTTGGAACAAGCAAAATTTTTTTAAACAATATCTATTATATAAGATGATTACTTTTATAATTGTACTCACTTTATATACTAGGACGAAAAAGTAATGCCGGGATACATGAAATATGCAACATATATTTTATTGCTTGGCTTAGAATAATGTTGAATGATACACAACTTTAAAACTACACAATACCTTACCTTACCTCTTCGCACCAGCTGGTTCCATACAGATGACATTCCATACAAAAATGAATATAATAATCCAATAATATAATTCATCCTTTAAAGCAATCATTTTAGGTTACCTGGAGTGTCTTTTTCGTCCTAGTATAGTATTGTCATTATCCTTTGAATTTGGACAAGTCTAAAGTTTTGAAGAACTGTAAAGGGTTAAGTGCTTGTCACAGGACCTTCTTTTTTAAATTAAATGATGTAGATGATATGCTCTGGACAAATCACCCGCACCCATCTACACCCACATGCACTCCCACACAGACAGATGTAACTTTAAATGCCTGTTGCCATTACATACCAAGGGTATAAAAAGTTTCTCCTGCAATATCTAATTTCGCTATTAGTAATACTTGCATCAAGTTCTATTTTCACTTAAATGGCTTTCGAGTTAAAGAATAGACAATAAAACAGGTGCCCCAGACTTAGCTGTTTGGTGCTTAATAGTGCAAAATTTAAACTCTAACCCTTAGAGTTTGGGAGAGATTTTAATTTCTATCTCTCAGTGAAATTAAAGATCTTACAATATCTGGCTAATTTTGAAATAAGAAATCTATTTTGGGGTATTGCATTGAAAGTGAATAAGGCAATAATGCTAGAAAAGTTTTAAAGCTTTAGGCCTTACAGTTTTTGAGGGAGACCTTTTTTATTTTATCAATGTAAAATTCAGGATCCCTCACCTTAAGAGTTTATTTGCTTTTTGTTTGAAGGGAGTTTAAGGCTGCTTTCAACAGTATTTCAGTCATATCTGGAGCACCTAACCATGAATTCCTGACATTTCTCACACCAGCACCAAAACTTAACTCATTAGCAGATAACAAAATGAGGTTCAGATTTAATTATGCTGCAGACAACCAATTTTAATTACATTTTTTTCCCTTTTTTTTTTACATTTAGCGTAGAAATCAATGTGGATAATGAAGAAATTTTCCACAATGTTTTCTAAGGCTTTTTTTTTAGGGGGGGGGGGAAGATGAGGGGGGGAGGCAGAATCAAAAAGTGTCATAGTGTGGGAATGGGTTAAGAAGTCAAGATTGTTCTAGTACTTTTGGTTGGCTGCATTTAATTCCAAAGCCCTTCATAGATTTAAATTCTATTGACTATATATTGAGTGAATGACCTAAGAATAATTTCTGTGAAGTTTGATTAAAATCTGATAGTTTGTTTAGAAAGAGATGATATTTTGTGGGTGGAGACACTGATGGACAGACAGATGGTGGGCATTGACCAATTACAAAAGCTCAAACTTTCAACCAGATATCTTTAGTAATTCCAGATATCACAGTGTCAAAATTTTGCACTATAACATTAAGGCTTACTATGCCTAGACTATAGCAATTTCTCTACTCCTCTCAAGCAAGAGGGCCATGATAGACCTAGATCCCTCACCTTAGATACTGTATATTTTTTTTCCATATAGTTTTCTTTTTTGAACTCAACTTCCTTCTGGTTTCATTGATCGCTCTTTTAATTTCTAATTTTGCAACTTTATCAAAATTTCATAGATCTATGTCCACTGACTTTGATTCAGGGCAAGGAAACAAGGAAGTCTGAGAGGCATTCACAATCCAATAAACCCTTGTCACATCTCTCTTAGCCATTGATTAATCCATTACCTGATGACAACTAGAGGCACTTGAGCACCTGATTTGCTCCACCAGTCTGAATTCACTTATCATTCCTGAGAAATTTGGTTGAAACCATACTGCAGATTGTAATTTTTACTATTTACCATATATGAAAATAAGCCCAATCCATTAAAGCAATATTTACAACCAATCAATTCTTTTTTAGCAATCTAATAAGGACTCACCAAAGGATTATTCCAGTGAAATTTGGTTGAAATCTATCCAATTGTTTCCGAGAAGAAGATTTTCAAAGCATTCACCATATTTGGAAATTAGCCCAGCCCATTAAAGCAATGTTTTTCTGTCCTATCAAGATTCTTTGAAAGAATTTGATAAAGGACCACCAAAGGATCAATCCAGTGAAATTTGGTTGAAATCCATCCATTTGTTTCTGAGAAGATTTTCAAAGTTTTCACCATATATGGAAAAAAGCCCCGCCCATTAAAGCCATATTTTTCATCTGATCTCAATTCTTTGAAGAAATCTGATAAAGGGTCACCCAATGAGCATTCCTGTCAATTTGGTTGAAATCCATCAATTGGTTTCTTAGAGGAAGATTTTTAAAGATTTCACCACATAAGGAAATTAGCCCCACCAATTAAAGCCATGTTTTTCATCCACTCATAAATATTTGAAAGAATCTGATAAAGTATCACCCAAGGATCATTCCTCTTAACCCATTCCAACACAGCAAAATTTTAGACTGGTCCAAATTGAAACAAGCTGCAGACGACAATTTCAAGTTGATGGAATTTTGAATTTTTTCGTCTTTTGGGATAGAAAACATTGTGGATAATGAAGAAATTGCTTGTTACAAGCAATTTCTTCATTGTCCACAATGTTTTTGAAAGCTTTTTTCTTGTGGGGCGTAAAAAGGAGGGCTTGAGTTGGAATGGGTTAAATTTGGTTGAAATCTATTAATTGGTTTCTAAGAAGAAGCTTTTTTAAAGGTTTCAACATATATGGAAATTAGCCCAGCCCATTAAAGCCATATTTTAAAGAATCTGATAAAGGGTCACCAAAGGGTCATTTCTGTGAAATTTGGTTGAATTCTGTTCAGTACTTTCTGAGAAGATTTTTAAAGTGAAAGTTTACAGAGGGACGGACACACAACAGACACAACGCCACGTGAAGCTAAAATATTAGACAGGTCCAAATTCAAAGAAGTTCCAAACAACAATTTCATATTCTGGGTAGAAAGCATAGTGGAATAGAAGAAATTGCTAGCAAAAATAATCAACATTGTTTTCCAAAATGTTTCCCTTGGGTGTCTGTGTGTTTGTGAAGTAAAGGATTTAAAAGATTTTTTAATTTCTGAAATACTTACAATGCCTGCTGCAGCTTTATGTACTGGCGATATAGAGAGATCCGCAGCTTTAATCTCCCAAACTTGGACTGGCTCAAACCAATGGTCACATTCTACAGATTTATCCCATCTATAATAAGTCTTGGGTTTGTCTAATACATGCTCTTTGAAGAATGTTGTATGCTTATCAAGGTTTTCATCTGTAAACCCAGTTCCAATCTGAAAAACATAGAAGAATTCCTCAGAGCCTTCGCCATAGACAGATAGCAATGAACAGCATATCAATATTTGAGAAGAGGACCAATCTAAACTGTATCAGGAATGTGGGGTAGTCATCACCAATAAATGATATAAAGGATCTGTTACAGGGATTTTCTTTGAAACAAAATGATCTTGATCCCGTCTACAATAGAACCAGAGCACCACATCATGATGCCAATACTCAGATTTTCAAGTGCTTGATACTGGGTAATATTAATAAGTCAATATACGCCGCCACTTTGCTGTATTTCATGAACCATAAAATCCTTGATCCAAGTACATCTACAAATTACAGTGATGACATTGACCAAGTTTCATTTAAATCAAGACAAAAAGTTAGGAGGAGTTGCATTCACAAGGCTGCAATTTCAAGTCCCAGATACTAAGTTTAAAGGGGGCATAATTCAGGGAAAAATTAATGAACACTCAAAAACCCAGAGACTAAGTGTCAAGGGGCATAACTCTTGCAAAAATCAATGAACAATAAAGTCCTTGTTCCATGTACACCTAAAAATTATGGTGACATTGACCAAGTTTCATTTAAATCAAGACAAAAAGTTAGAAGGAGTTGCGTTCATAAGGCTGCAATTTCAATAAGCCCCAGATACTAAGTTTTAAGGGGGCAAAATTCAGTGAAATTAATGAACCATAAAAGCCTAGATTCATGTACATCTACAAATTATGGTGATGACATTGACCAAGTTTCATTTAAATCAACACAAAAAGTTAGGAGGATGTGCATTAACAAGGCTGCAATATCAATAAGCCCCAGATACTAAGTTTTAAGGGGGCATAATTCAGTGAAATTAATGAACCATAAAATCCTAGATCCATGTACATCTACAAATTATGGTGATGACATTGACCAAGTTACATTTAAATCAAGACAAAAAGTTAGGAGGAGTTGTGTTCACAAGGCTGCAATTTCAATAAGCCCCAGAGACTAAGTTTTAAGGGGGCATATACAAGGAAATTAATGAGCGGAAATTGAAAAGCTACAGACTGAAGGATGGACTGACAGATAGACAAACCCATCGACAAGCTGACTCCTATATACCCCCCAAATATAGTTTTTTTAGGTATAATACCATTCATATTTCCACATCGCTGTAATCAAAGGTACAGTATTATTATACCACATAGTACCATAAAGTGATTCTGAATGAAAATTTGAAGGCCGGCCTTATGGTATTGATAAAGATTTTTTTTTTTTAAAGATTTCCTTCTTTAACCCATTCCATCTCAATGGGAAAACATTGTGGAAAATGAAGAAATTGCTTGGGTCAAGCAATTTCTTCATTATCCACAATATTTTCTATCCAAAAAAGACGAAAAATTTAAAATTCCATCAACTTGAAATTGTCATCTGCAGCTCCTTTCAATTTGGACCGGTCTAAAATTCCACTGTGTTGGAATGGTTTAACTACTAGTAAAAGAATGTAAAATCCAGATTTCAAAAATATTGGTCAATTTTGGTGCAGAACAAGAATTTGAAGTAGTTTGGTTATGGGGCCATTAGGCAATGCTACATGCCAAATTTCAAAGCTCTTGGCCTTGTTGTTTGAGGGAAAATTTTTAAGTTTTTCTTTCATTTGGTTCATTTTATTCTCTGGTTTTTCATGGCAAACAGAAGTCTTAACTGATTCCAATTCTGTGAATTATTTCGTAAAAAGCCTGACCCGAGAATCATTTCTGTGAAGTTTGGTTGAAATGCCATAGTTAATTTTTGAGGAGAAGATTTTTTTAAAGACAGACAGACGACAGACTAATTACAATAGCTCACCTTGAGCACTTTGTGCTTATGCAAGCTTAAATCTTAATAATATTTCATTGCTCTGCTATTTCCTTGTAAAATATGCCAGGAAAACAGTACATGCAAACAGGCCGTAACACCAGTTGTGCTATGATTTCTGCAACCTTTAATCTTTTTTCCTATCACAGTTCATAAAACAAGAAGTCATTTAACCTATTTCCAGATGACAAAAATTGAGAATGATCCAAACCTAAAGGAGTTCCAGAAAAAAAAGTTTATGAAACTTCAGATTTTTTCACTTTCTTGGTGGAAAACATTGCAACAGGACTAAATGTTTTACCTTGGTATGTGCCCTTGAACTTATCACATGACCTTTACATGAGGAGATACGTATTATGGAGATCTATCATCATGCCAAATATGGGCATTGTATCTTGAATAGGCTGGTAGTAATTGGCAATGTTAAGTTTTTTGGTTAAGTTTTGCAAACAGACAGACAAACGGAAAGACTGAATGACTGAAAGACGGACAACGGTAAAGCAATATGCTCCCTGATCTTTCGATGCGGGGGTATAAAAATGAAGAAATAGCTTGTTGCAAGCAATTTTTTCGTTTTACACAATGTTTCCCCTTATTTTTTTCTTGAGGGGCACCACAAAGAGTCATTGTGTTGTAATGGGTTAATTTTTTTTCTAACTTGCACTGAAACAACACCAAGCTCTTAAACTAGAAATGTGTCAGACTTGGATGTCCCTGTTTAAATGCTAGTCATGAGACTTTTAGCTGTGACCTTGAACTTAATAGGGTCAAACAGAACTTTAGCATGACAATAGTACTCATCAAGGGGAACAACTGTGCCAAGTTATTTTGAAATCCATCTCTTAATGTAGACGATATACTCTCGACAAAAATAGACACTCACACTAACCCAGCCACCCTTCCATGCAACCATGGATAGAGGTAACTCCATAAACCCGTTACAAGGAGGGGGCATAAAAAGAGCATCTCAATCAGACGTTATGTTTGGGTGTAGTCGTCATAAAATAAACTTACCACTACCTATCTTAAAGGTATGTTGCTCTTTAAGTAGTTATAATTATAAGTTTTGACTCAGTATTACACCAACAGATGAATATTTACCACAACACAACATTTTTATTGCAACAACTAAAATGACTTTCAAATACACTTCCAGAAAAATAGACATCTATTTCATGTGATAATTATTAACCCTTGTCATGCTGATGATATATATAAAACCCTTCATCAGAATAGCTCATGGGTTCCACCCCGGGCGGCGGCACATATTCTTTCCAGCATTTGTCTCTCACCAATGGGTGGATAATCTTAAACCTAAGTGGGATAGCAGCTGGAGGCTAGGAAAGGATGTAGTGGTAGTACTGATGTGAGAAATACAAGGAATCCATTGTTAGGTGCTCCAGCTACCGCATTATGACTGAAAAACATTTAAAAGTGGCATTAAAACCCATTCAAACAATCAATGTTCAGAATAGTTTCAAAATCAAACAGCTTCAAGTCCTGAAAGACCCTAATTGTGACTCAATATTTTGATTTTTTTAAATTTTATATACAACTCTGGCTGAAAACTTGAACCAGGTGGTGAATACTAAGATTAGACTACACATATAGGTAGGCTAATCTTGGTCTTGACCTCTTCAAAACAAAAATATTCCAGGTGTAATGCTGAAAATCCTCTTACCTTACATATACACTGAAATTCTTCATTTTCCTCATCATAACAGCCTAACAAGAATCCTCCATATCTACCCGTCCTCTTCCCAGTACCGAGATATCCTCCCATCACAACAACATCTAGTGTGTCTCCCATACCCTCAAGGTAATCCTTCTTGACCTGTATGGACATAAATATATCAAGACTTACTACACTTTTCAAATACTGAGCCTAAAATAATAACATAGTAGCAATGCATGCAGATGCCTGGCGTTTGGTTGTTAGTGTTTGAGTTAATCCTGAAAATATAATACAATTCATCAATGTGGACCAATCAATACAGCAAAAGATAACAAACAAGATGTGTTTGTGAAACACTATGCCCCCGAAACGGGAACTCTTAAGAAACGGGTAAAGGGTTAAAATTTTGACCTTGACCTTGATGAAATGACCTTCCCCAGTTGCGCCTTGTTGAGACCTATCTACATACCAAATATTAGCATTGTAACTTAATCAGGGTTGAAGTTATAGGAAAATGTTTAGTTGGAGGTTAAGTTTTGCAGACAGACAGACAGACGGACAGACGGACACCCGTAAAACAATATGCCCCCGATCTTATCAATGCGGGGGCATAAAAATGTAGTAGTTCTTCAGAACAGGAATGTTTCCGAATCTTGCTCCGCTCAACTCAGTTTATGCTGGATCACTCTCTGTGGAAATGAAATAAAGTCACAGAGATGTCTGTTTGCATATAATTAGCCTACTTCAATTTTTATGACATCAAATGAAGAAAATATGTCTACAGTGAGAATTTCTATAGGACATGATCTTTCCCTGCTATAACTCTACTTTTGAAGTAAATGTCTGTTTTTCTTTACCAGGCTTTTTCCTCAATGAATCTGTCAGTAGACAGTGTTCATTTTCTTCACAGCTCATTCTCCTCAATTTTGTCTGCTTTCAAAATAGTAAAAAGCAATATCATTACGTAATCAATTGCAGTGTTTGCCAAAGGCTGACTGTGAAAATGCCATTACTTATTCAAATTTGGGATGTGTTGGAAAATTTCAGCTATCCTATCACAGAATGTTACGAACATAAAATCATTTTGACATTGATTTCCATTTTATAATCAGCAAAGCTTTTCATAGCAGGTTTGTCACCTTTTCTGAATTCATTGATAGAGGGGTCTGTACAGAATTTTAACAAAGATTTTACTATTCCTTTTGGTCAGAACATTTTGTCTGAAGAGCTGTAAACTCTATAAATGCTGTAACTACAGCTTATTAAAGCTGCAGTCTTCAACATTTGAGTAGCGAACCAAAAATTCTCATTTTTTTTCATGTCTTTGACCATGTGTTATGCAAACTTATGTCGCAAGATACTTTAGTTAAACCTCCATGGTGGATTTCAGTAGGCATTCTACAAATTTAGCAATTGAATTTGCAAATCAAAGTATTGACAACTTAAAAGTAGGTGGCACTTAGAATATTGTATCTTTGATTACCTTAAGCCAATTATGAGACCTCTTTGCTATTTCATATGTTGCATCAACATCTAGAGTTTTAACCATCAAGCCTTCACAATTACCTGTCAATGGAAAATTATTAACATTACAAAAACAAGAGGACCATGGTGGTCCTAAATGGCTCCCCTGAGTACGATGGTTCATGGCTTTATGATATATATATACAAGAGTGCCATAGTCACAATATACACCGCCACTTTGCTGCTGTTTCACGAAAATTATTGTAGACACTACTTATTTTGACAGAACCAAATTCAAAACATTAGCAGTTGCATTCACAAGGCTGCAATTTCAATAAGCCCCAGATACTAAGTTTTAAGGGGGCATAATTCAGGGAAAAATTAATGAGAACTAAAAAACCCAGAGACTAAATGTCAAGGGGCATAACTCTTGCAAAAATAAATGAACTATAAAATCCTTGATCCATGTACTCCTACAAATTATGGTGATGAAATTGACCAAGATTCATTTAAATCAACACAAAAAGTTAGGAGAATAAGCGTTAACAAGGCTGCAATTTCAATAAGCCCCAGATACTAAGCTTCAAGGGGGCATAATTCAGGGAAATTAATGTACCATAAAATCCTTTATCCATGTACACCTACAAATCATGGTGATGACATTGACCTAGTTACATTTAAATCAAGACAAAAAGTTTGGAGAATGTGCATTCATAAGGCTGCAATTTCAATAAGCTCCAGATACTAAATTTTAAGGGGGCATAATTCAGGGAAATTAATGTACCATAAAATCCTTGATCCATGTACATCTTCCAATTATGGTGATGACATTGACCAAGTTTCAATTTAAATCAAGACAAAAAGTTTGGAGGATGTGCATTCATAAGCCCCAGATACTAAGTTTTAATGGGGCATAATTTAGGGAAAAACTAGTGCTGTCGCCCTCAAGGGCTGACGAGAATACCCCCCACACCGCTAAAAAGGCTTTTCTTTGAAGGAGTGGAATTTAAAGCTGTTTAATCACATGCATGTCATTGTGGATGAACATTGCCAACCCTCCACCTCTTTCTGATTTTGTGTTTGTTGTTAGAGTTGACTGATTAGGAAAGGTTGGTCAATATGAGCCTATGTTAAAGAAAACTGTGTGAGGAGATGATGACACAAAATTATATCCACGAAAAGTCAATGTGAGCCTATGTTAAATTTTGACCCCTGGGGGGCGGGGTCAAATTTGACCTTAGGAAATAAACCTTTCGATATTTTGTAAAGGTCAACAAGATGATGTTACTTACCAAATTTGGTAACTCCCCTTATGGTTACTGAGTTTTGCAATTTTAAATTTTGACTTAACCCCCCCCCCCCCATTAATAAGTTCAAAATGGCATAACTCTGAAACTAAGGACTGGATCAAGATGAAAATTGCAGGTGCACAACTTCATATGATAGGAAACAACCTGATAAAATTTCAGCAAAATTGGTAAAAAAATGTGGGAGGAGAAGAGGATACAAAATTAAGTCCACGGACGGACAGATGGACGGACAGACGGACGGACAACCTGATTCCAGTATACCCCCCCATAACTTTGTTGTGGGGGTATAATTAATGAACAATAAAATCCTTACTTCATGCACATCTACCAATTTAGGTTATAAATTCCACCAAGTTTCATTAAGATCCAGCCAGAAACTTAGGAGAGGTTGCATTCACAAGGATGCAATTTCAATAAGCCCATGAGACTAAGTTTTAAGGGGGCATAACTGAGACAAAAGTCAATGAACCATAAAATCCTTACTTCATGCACATCTACCAATTAAGGTGATAACATTGACCAAGTTTCAAAAAGATCCAACCAGAAACTTAGGAGGATTTGCGTTCACAAGCCTACAATTTCAATAATCCCCAGATACTAAGTTTTAAGGGGGCATAACTGAGGCAAAAATCAATGAACCATAAAATCCTTACTTCATGCACATCTACCAATTAAGGTGATAACATTGACCAAGTTTCAAAAATATCCAACCAGAAACTTAGGAAGAAGTGTGCTCTCAAGAAAATTGGACTTATGTACGTATGGACGGACAGATGGATGGACGGACCGACAGAAGGAGAAGGTGACACCAATATACGACCGCCTCCGGCCATGTATAAAAAGCAAAGCCCTCTGTCAAATTATTTTGGAGATGATGTTAAAGGATTTTCTCTTTTAATCCTAGGTATATTGATGATCCCGCTGTATAGTGCTAATTTCCTGAATACCGTAATTCTTTGAAGTATTTCGTAAGAGGGTCAATAGACATCAATACATACATAATATCAAAACTCTAGGCCTAATGGTTAAGGAGAAGAAGGTTTTCAAAGATATCATTCTTTATTCCTATCTAATATTAGTGATCCCAAAGAAAATGGCTAATTTTCAGAAAACAGTAATTCTTTGAAGTATTTTGGTAGAGGGTCAATAGCTGATAATATAAACCAAATATCAAAGCTCTAGGCCTTATGATTTCAGACAAGATTTTCATGGATTTCCTTCTTTATTCCTTTGTAAAATCAGGAATCGTAAAGAAAAGGGCTACTTTTCAGAAAACAGTAATTCTTTGAAGTATTTTGGTAGAGGGTCAATAGCTGATAATATAAACCAAATATCAAAGCTCTAGGCCTTATGATTTCGGACAAGAAGATTTTCATGGATTTCCTTCTTTATTCCTAAGTAAAATCCTGGATCACAGAGAAAAGGGCTAATTTTCCGAATATGGTAATTCTTTGAGGTATTTTGGTAGAGGTTCAAAAGATGATGATATGTACGAAATATCAAAGCTCTAGGCCTTATGGTTTGGGAGAAGAAGATTTTCAAAGATTTCCTTCTTTAATCCTAATTAAATACGGGCTCACAGAGAAAAGGGCTAATTTTCCGGATACGGTAATTCTTTCAAAGATTTCCTTCTTTATTCCTTTGAAAAATCAGGGATCGCATAGAAAAGGGCTAATTTTTAGAATACAGCATTTCTTTGAAGTATTTTGGTAGAGGGTCAAAAGATGAATATGTACCAATAAACAAAGCTCTAGGCCTTATGGTTTAGGAGAAGATATCAAAGATTTCCTTCGTAAAATCAGGAATCGCACAGAAAAAGGGTACAGTAATTCTTTGAAGTATTTTGGTAGAGGGTCAATAGGAGATGATATGTACCAAATATAAAAGCTCTAGGCCTTATGGTTTAGGAGGAGAAGATTTTTTAATAATTGTTTACGGACGGACAGATGGACGCCGGACAATTACCGATCACAATAGCTCACCTTGAGCATATTATGCTCAGGTGAGCTAAAAAGACCAATAGCACAAGATATATTAATTTTTATATTCCTAAGCATTTCTTTGCCTTTACAGTATTGGTCAATCTTACTTGGTGTAAATGATTACATTATACATGATCCTTTTTGTTGTTACTATTACATGCTATTTTCAAGTTAGGCAATACAAAAAGGCTATCTTCCACTTCATGCCTAAGACTGAGGATTCAACTGTGCCAACCAGGTTTTTGTGTAATATAGATAATCAATGTTCTGGTGAGATAAGAATTTCCCCAGAGTGCCCCAATAAGAAATAGCTCATTCTTTTCAGTTACCAGATTTACTCTTGAAACCTTGATTTACATCACCATTTTTTTTTAAAACAAATAGGTTCCTTTAAAAAGTATCTTCAAAAGTTATTGGATAACCTTCACATCATTTTATTATGTGTTCACTTGCAATATTCATGTATTTATGTTTTCACGTATTCATTTGGGAGCAAATCAATTCACTTTCAATCGACTTTATATACCCAAAACAACCCTTAGATGTATTTACCTTTAATTGATTCATCCAGAAACTCTGCAATTTCTTCAGTATTTGATGAAATCATGGAACTGGCAAACATAAATTCTCCCTCTATTTCCTCAAAACTCGACCGCAACAGCTCTCTCCTCCTTCGGAAGGGTTCTTTAACAAGGGATTCCCCATTTAGGTAAAGCAGATCAAAAGCATAAACACACACCTGTACTTTAATTTCTGAGGCATCTGCATCCTGTTGGTCAAATAAAGAGAAAGCATGAAAAAGTTCATGGGTTTTAACACATTTTTCATTAACATGTTAACCCTTTCCTGTTCAATCCCTTGTTTTTATGTCCCTGTGGTTTTAAACTTGAGAAAACATTGTGGGAAAAGATGAAATTGCTTGTAGCAAGCAATTACTTCTTTTCCCACATTTTTTCTGACCTGTAGGTTGGTTACTTTTCAAATTGCATCCAATTTTAATTGTTGCCTGCAACTTCTTTTAAATTGGAGCAGTCTAAAATTTCGAGAAACGGGAAAGGGTTAAAATAACATAGAGTCTCCTTTTTACTCCTGACAAAAAAATCATCCATCAAACAAAGAAATATTTGATTCTAACTCACCAACTTTATCATTTTTTGTTCTTTAAATTTGAAGTACTTTCTAGTATCATTTTTATTGAATGTAGAATGCTATGGGTTCATATATCCATTTTGTAGTGATAAGTTTTTTTCGTTTCATACCGCAATGAAAAGATTTCTTTATTATTACAGATCAACAAGAGGACCATGATTCTTATATATTGCTCACCTAAGTCTACTTTACCTAGGGGATGAAAACATGGATGAATTTGTAAAGATGCTACATATCAAATATCAAATCTCTGCATCTTCTGGTATGAGAGAAGATTTCAGAAGACATCCTTCTTTTGTAACTATGAAAAATGGGGAAACCCACATAGAGCCCAAAATGACCCAAGGGTTATCAAATGAACAAATCTTGTTGAAAGAAAGTTATTGAATAGTTCCTTCTTTGTTTCTAAAATCTGGTCAGAAGGCCATTATGACCCTAGGTTAATATTATTTACTAAGTTTGTAGAGGTCTATTAGGAGTAATGACATACAATAATACCAAAGTCCAAGGCCTTTTAGTTTCAGAGAAGAAGATCTTTATAGGATTTACTTACATGTTTCTATTTTAAAATGAGGTGAGCTCATGCAGGACCAAAATAAGACCCCTAGTTAAGGGTTATAAGACCATACAAACCTTTCGTTTCCTAGTCGTAAGCACTTGGAAAGGTAATATCTGTTGTTTCTCTTTATCCCAAGCTACTGCCTCTGTGTCTAACACACACGATTTAACCGATTCCTTTAAACATTTTGGTAATCGAGAAATTATGTCGGGATATTTACTTGTGTTGTCTTCTGAGTTACGACTGTATATGTGTATCTTTCCATCATCTAGTAAATGTATCTGAAAATACAAATTTCTTATTTCATATTTCTATTCCAATCAAAAAGAGAATTCGTTATTTTGGAAAGGATAGTGCCAAACTAATGCAAATGTCTGAAAATATACAAATGTAAATCCTCTCTTTAACCCATTCCGACTCAATCCCTCAAGAAAGCTTTGGAAAACATTGTGGAAAATGAAGAAATTGCTTGTATCAAGCAATTTCTTCATTATCCACAATGTATTTCATCCCAAAAGATGAAAAAATTAAAAATTACATCAACATGAAATGGCCATCTGCAGCTTCTTTCAATTTGGACCAGTCTAAAATTTTGTTGTGTGGGAACAGGTTAAACCACTAACAATCATCTCCTCTGAGCTATCAAGTTGTTTTTTAAGTGCTTTTGCCAATTTCAACAATTATTTGATTATATTGAATTAAGTTGTATTCTTCTTGTGATTCCCAAGTTTGAAACAATACCATGAATATACTCTCAAATGCCTTCCAAAGGACACACTCATGTGACCAGTGGCTTTGGCATGGAACAATACTTAAGTCCTGAAGTAATAAGCACAATATACCACAATCCATGCAACAGAGCTGAATCTAGGTTTTCACAAAAGTGGGCAAACTCCCCTATCCCACATGAAAATGTGGGCCAAAATGTTTCAGGTTTGAGCCACAAGCAGACATTAACTTTTTATCATAAAACTTTAAAAGTTCTGACTACCCTGCAAACATAGTGAGAAAACGAGGAACTTTTGCATTCTATTTTTGCAAAGCTAATTCATTTGAAAGACATAGACTAAAGAATACCATTGTTTTCTCACCTGCTTCTTATTCAATTATTAGCTGATGATCATCATTATTAGGACCAATAGAAAGTGTTTATTTAAAACAATACTTTCCGAAGCTGGGCTCTACTGTGGTGTGTTGAAAATAAATGCGAAATTCACATCATCCGTACTGATTGAAGCATAACTTTTATATAAGAGCTGGGGATTCTATAAATAGGATAGGTTATTTGAAGGGTAGATATAAATAGCTTTACAAAAAAGGAATTGGGGTTTTCTCAGCGGTCTCTAAAAAGATTAACTATATACGCATCGCTGACATGAAAATACACCAACCTGTTGAAATATGTGTGACATGTGCTGCACTGTCTTCCGATTTTTGTGGCCTACAATATTTTAATATTGAATCCCGCACCCTGGATTCAGTTCTGATGCAAGATTCCAAAGTCTCAACATAAAACACTCTATAGCTGAACAGAAATATCCCATAAACAAGGTGCCAAATTGTCACAAGATACGCCCGTCACACTGCTTAACATTAACTGGGGGTTTGAATAGAACTGAGGTTATTTTGAATGAATATCTTTTGTCAAACAAAGTATGAAAAACAACAAAGGGCAATAACTCAAAATAAACGCTAGGTAGAGTTATGGTTCTTGTACTCTGCACTCCCACTTGGTAAGCTCTATCCATCCATGAAATTTCATGATTCTAGCTATTATACTTTTAGAGATATACTCCGTACAAGATTCAAGTATGATAAACCACAAAGGGCAATAACTCAAAAAATAGGCCAGGTAGAGTTATTGTTCTTGTGCACTGCACTCCCCCTTGGTGAGATCTATTCACCCATGAAGTTTCATGATCCTAGCTATAATACTTTTAGAGATATACTCCCAACAAGATTCAAGTATGAAAAACAATAAAGGGCAATAACTCAAAAAATAGGCCAGGTAGAGTTATGGTTCTTGTACACTGCACTCCTACTTGGTGAGCTCTATCCATACAATAAATTTCATGATTCTAGCTATTATACTTTTAGAGATATACTCCCGACAAGATTCAAGTATGAAAAAAAACAAAAGGCAATAACTAAAAATAAACACTAGGTAGAGTTATGGTTCTTGTACACTGCACTCCGACTTGGTGAGCTCTATCCATCCAATAAATTTCATGATTCTAGCTATAATACTTTTAGAGATATACTTCAGACAAGATTCAAGTATGAAAAACAACAAAGGGCAATAACTCAAAAAATAGGCCAGGTAGAGTTATGGTTCTTGTACACTGCACTCCCACTTGGTGAGCTCTATCCATCCATACAATTTCATGATTCTAGCTTTTATACTTTTTAGAGATATACTCCCGACAAGATTCAAGTATGAAAAACAACAAAGGGCAATAACTCAAAAAAATAGGCTAGGTAGAGTTATGGTTCTTGTACACTGCACTCCTACTTGGTGAGCTCTATCCATCCAATAAATTTCATGATTCTAGCTATTATATTTTAGAGATTTACTCCGGACAAGATTCAAGTTTGAAAAACAACAAAGGGCAATAACTCAAAAAATAGGCCAGGTAGAGTTATGGTTCTTGTGCAGTGCACTCCCCCTTGGTGAGATCTATACACCCATGAAGTTTCATAATCCTAGCTATTATACTTTTAGAGATATAATCCGGACAAGATTCAAGTATGAAAATCAACAAAGGGCAATAACTCAAAAAATAGGCCAGGTAGAGTTATTGCTCTTGTGCACTGCACTCCCCCTTGGTGAGAAGAATATAATTGCCAAGTTTTAAGTCAATCGGACTTACGGTGACAGAGTTATGCTATGGACAAAGAAGTGGACACCGCCGGACGCCCGGACAACCGGACGCCACGGGTGATCCCAGAATACGTCCCGTCTTAGATGGGCGTATAATAAGTACTTCTTTCATTCAAAATTCCTTTTGTTAGATTAATGATGATGATTACTTAACTGAGTGGGATTTTAAATGGTTTTGAACAATTTTTCAATTATCTTTTTCCCGTTCAAATATGGGATTTTACGTTCCTGTGATTTCATACTCAAGAAATCGTGGAAAAAGAAGAAATTGCTTGTAACAAGCAATTTCTCATTTTTCTACAATATTTTCTACCACATAGGTTGGTTTCAATTCAAATGGCATCCAGTTTTCATAGTCATCTGCAACCTCTTTCAATTGTGACTAGTCTAAAATTTCCAAAAACGGAAAGGGTTAAATCATGTCAAAGTTCACTTTTTCAAGAGCTTCCTGTGTTTTTGACTCAGCATGTCTTACTTTATGAAGATTGAACTACTCCTCTTACTTACCTGAGCCCTTTCACCATCATATTTGTATTCACAGGTAAATTCATTATCCTCAAATCTCTGTAAAACTTCGCTAATTCCTTTGGTTGGATGAGCAAGCATAGGCTTTAATGGAACACCTACAACATAATGCAATAAATAGATAACCCATTCCCACAAAATCCAACTTTTTTAGCCCCATAAGATAATGCTTTGAAAAACATTGTAAACAAACAAGAGATGGCTTGTAATAAGCAATTACTTCAATTTCCACAATGTTTTCTACCCTTAAAGACAAAGATTTTTAAACTTAACCAGCAATAGGTTAATATTCACAACTGGTGGCATACGAAAATAATTAATACAAGATAAGTACAGTAAAATCAGAGTGAGCAGCCAACCCTGAACAGCAGACAATCTGTGAACAAAGGCCAGTTCAGCTTCCCCCGTGCATTTTCTTTCTTTGAATATACTGTAAACAGCAGCCAACTCTGACTTGCAGCCAGAGGCCAGCCTCAATGGTAAAGTTTCTTCTTTGTATTACACCTGTATAGCAGCCACTTTAATTACTTCAGACTAATTTTCACACCTAACAATCAACAAGTTGTGAACTTGTTCCACACCCTTTATATTATCAATGTCCTGATTTCCCTTCATATATATAGAACTACTTATTAGTTTTCTTAATCCTTGTCATGCTGAACCCGG
Source organism: Fragum fragum (assembly GCA_946902895.1). Lineage (NCBI taxonomy): Eukaryota > Metazoa > Mollusca > Bivalvia > Cardiida > Cardiidae > Fragum > Fragum fragum. Next base: position 36,066,849 of record OX336365.1, read on the forward strand.
AATGTTCCTGTTTTGACAGGAGGTATAGACAAAGATCTGCCTGCTCATATGCGCAGTCTGATCTTAGTCTACGCCACCTGCTTGTCTCTTTTAAACAACAAAGGGCAATAACCCAAAAATTATGCAAGCAAGAGTTGTGGTTCCTGTGCACTGCACTTCTCCTCAACGAGATCTATCCACCAATGAAGTTTCAAGTTAATAGCTATTATACTTTCAGAGATATGCCCGGACAAAATCTTAGTCTTTAAAACTTGTGGTTCTTGCGCACTGCACTTCTCCTCAATGAGATTTATCTACCAATGAAGTTTCAAGTTGATAGCAATTACACTGTCAGAGATATGCTCCGGACAAGTTTAGTGACGGATTGGCGGAAGGACCGAAGGAAGGACGGAGACCATTACGGGGGATGATAAAACATCTCACACTTTGAAACAGTAGATGTGAATAGAATTACAACATCTTTCAGATTTATTACTGTGAATAGCAGCCAATCTGTGTACAGCAGCCAGTTTGGGCACCTCCCTTCAGTAGCTGCTGTACACAGATTCTACTGTATTTATCATCAAAACCCTTCATGAAGTCTTGCTTTCTAGATCTCTGAAACATTAAACACTATTCTCTGTTTTACTTTATGTTTTTGTTTAAGTTAAATACATAAATGTACATTCTATACAGAAATCTCAAATTTTAACACATACTTCTGGTAATCCTGGAGGTATTTTACTTCATAATCCCACAATATATACAATGCAGATAAAAAGTCTTTAAGAACTTTATGTGGGTGTCAATGCTTAACTGCAGGGGCTTGATAATTAAGCCATAGCATCAAAATTCAAAATTTGACCTCTGACATTGACCTTTGTCAGGTAAGACTACATCAAGCGCAGTGCACTTGCTTATATCAAAATGTATAAGATTGTTCAATATTTTGAGAATCAAACAATAGGATCAAGAAATATAGGCAAGACAAAATTTCCATATGGTGTAACCTTGACCTTCAGAGTAGGAGCTTTACTGAGCCAAGTATTCTTGCCTGTCATTCATTATGTAAAAGTGCAAAAACTTTGGCACATTAAGACCATAGAATCAAAAGACACTGGCAAGTTCAATATGTAACTTTTGACCTTCTGGTATAACCTTGAGAATAACAGCCTGAATATAGTGCACTTGCTCTAATCAAGATGTACATGTTGGTAAAATATGAGGACCAAGCATGCAGGAGATATAGGCAAGGTCAAAGTTTGACTTTCAAAATCAGCTAAGCCCTTGAAAGTAGGATTATGTATCCATAAGTATAGGTAAAGGTAAAAATTTGACACTTGACCTCCTGATGTGACCTTTACCTTTAGAGTAGGAGTGTGAATCAAGCTCAGAAAACTTACGCTCATCTAAATGTGCAAAAGTATGTGACATATGAGAATTAAGCAATTTCTTGAGAGAAACCACAAAATTTCAGTTTTAGAGCTTACTGCAAGACTATTGCAATACCTTTGGGTTTTCTAAAGCAAGACTAAAAGGGGAATCATTCAAACAAAAAGCATTTAGTTATACCCTTTATATAAAGTATATAATGCTCTTTTAATTGAGAATATATATATCAAGTTTCAAGTGGAAATCATATGCTTTTCTGCCCTAAACAGCTGTTTTATTCTGCCAAATTGTTTCTGTCCAATCTTTTCATTATCTTCATTTCTGCATACTCTATTATATCCTTACCTGGGGTCAGTTTACATCTTTTAGGTAATTCTTCCAAGCCATGCTCCAATAGAGTTGGTATTATAGAATCATAACTAGGACATTCACTGAAAGAAGACCAAGTGGTGTTAACTTTATGATTCCTAATCTTCTTGACCTACACATACTGAACAAAATTTAAACTCTTTCTAGACAATAAAAATTTACACTGGTCTACTTTGCAAATGAAAATTTCAAGTTGATAGAATTTTAAATATTTCCCTTTTTCTGGATAGAGAACATGCAGAAAAAGAAGAAATTGCTTGTAACAAGATGCAGATGACAATCAAGTTCATTAAAATTTTGCAACACTTCAGTCTGTCTGGGTAGAAAACTATGAAGAAAATGAAAAGATGATTTGTTACAAGCAATGTCTTCATTTTTCATATTATAATCTTGACTTCTTTCCTTGAGGGTTGTCAAGAAATAGTACTGTATGAGATTGTATTAATTTGATGTATCATATCATCAAAAGCTAGAATGAAAAATCTTGAGAAATGGAGAAACTGCTACTTTGGTATTCACATATGTGACCTAAACCTTCAGGAAAAAGAGAGATATGATATTGAAATCGGACATTGGAAAAAGTGAACAGAGTAAAAACTTTCAATTCTGGCAAACTATAAGAATTTTCAATAACTATTCTACTTTACTATAGGTGACCTGTCCAGCAAAAATGGTTTGATTCTATGGGATTTAAAGCTACTTCAAACAATCTTTGAGTTATATCACCAAGTTCACTTATTCATGTGCCTCCTGGATAACATTATTAACTGGCTGGGGCTCTCAAATGTCTTGCCCAAAGTCATGACCTCATGAAAAGTGGCCTGACTGGGATTTGAACCTGTAACCCTCAATTTCTCATACTTTACATGCCTGATTCTCAAACATTACAAGCCTGCCAAACTGACAAGAGCCATGCAGGACCCCTCACATAAATGGACTTCTTAAGAACTTTATGAAATTAAAATGTCAAGTCATTTAAATATGTGATTCATTAATTCTTTGAAGAACAAAAAGTTTTGACCCTTGTCAGTCTGAGAATTCTGTTCAGTTTGACTAGGGTCAATTCATTTTGCACTTTACGAGACCGTCACTTACCAGAGGCCTAAACTAACACCAATCCTCAGGCACAAATGTTTCATAGGGAGGACTAGCTGAACTCCTAAGCTTTGGGTTCTTTAGGCCTGTAATTTTTCTTAAACACAATCCATATTAATCTTCCCTTTTTGCTCTTACTCAGTCAGAAAAATAGATATTCTATAAGGGAAAACAGTATTGGAAAAGAAAACAAGATGTGTTTGTGAAACACACTGCCCCCGCCATACATGAGTTTTTTGGCATTTGACCTTGGTATGTGACCTTGACCTTATCACATGACCTTGACCATGGCATGAGGAGATGCGTATTATGGAGATTAATCATCATACCAAATATTAGCATTGTATCTTGAATAGGCTGGCAGTAATTGGCAATGTTAAGGTTTTTGGTTAAGTTTTGCAGACAGACAGACAGACGGACAATGGTAAAACGATTTGCCCCGATCTTTCAATGCGGTTGCATAAAAAAGCTTGTAATAAACAATTTCTTCTTTTCAAACACTGTTTTCCAACCAATATTTCACTTTCATACGCACTGTCCATGTTTTATTTCAGAATACAAGTACATTTGAACAGCAAAAAAATGAGCATTGATTTTGTGCACCTTAAATCACAGACAAAGACCTGTAAAATTTTGGACCAACCGTCCTTAAGGTCTATGGCAAAAATTCAGTTATTGTTGAACCTATCTTTAGTAACAGATAATTTACCAGTAAGTTGTTTTGATGATGAGAGAATATTCTTCCAGTCTCTGTTTTAATGTTTCTGCCTTCATTCCTTTCCCTGCATCAATGATTTCAGGTGGGAAGTCTGAAATTTAGAGTAGATTTGGAATTGGAACTTAAACCTTCATGCATTCCCCTACAATCTTACATCAACTTCATTAACCAATTTAGATGCAACAATAATTTAAACTGGTCCAATTTCAAAACAGTGAGTGTCAGAGAACAATTTTAAGTTGATAGAATTTTGAATATCTTCATCTTTGGTTGAAAACAATAGGGTAAATGGAGATTTTTTTGTAACAAGAAATTTCTTCATTTTCCATATTGTTTTCCTTAACCCTTTCCTTTACAAACCCGTGATTTTACATCACTGTGATTTTATACTTGAGAAAATATCATGGAAAGGGAAGAAATTGCTTGTAACAAGCGATTTCTCCCTTTTCTACAATATTTCTACCTCATAGGCTGGTACATTTCAAATAGCATCCAATTTTCATTGTCGTCTGCAATTTCTTTCAATTTCGACCAATTTTAAATTTCAGAAAACAGGAAAGAGTTAACTCTTTTCTGTGAGGTCATAAAATTGCAGGACTTTTTTTTGAATGGGTGATTAAAATTGAATAGTTTACAAAAAACTTCAAAAAAAGAGAAATTTGTTGAAAACAGCCAGCAAACATAAAACAACAAATATAACAAATTATTTCTTTTTGCAGTGTTCGACATTAACCTACGACCGACCGACTGTGTCTGCCTGATGCTCGGTCTGGTCAGGTTGAACCCGCCAGAAACAAGCCCGACTGGTCGTCCTAATTTCAAATCTACATTCGTCCTCTATAAATTCATTATTTTACGATTGCAAACTGACCTATTCACTTGTTGAAAGGATGATTGATTACTATTCTACCATATCCACTATGGACGCGCATGCATTACTAGCCGGGGAAATTCCACATGACTGGTTTCTGTTTTAACTGTAAGTCTTTACTGAAACCAAGAATCATTAATTCTGGGATCCCAACTTTTACTAAAATGTGGTTCTACAAAAGTCGGCCTAAAAACGCAAATTTCTTTTACAGAAAACATAAAGGTTCTGATGTCATGTGTAACAATTTTAATTAAAATAAAGCTATTCCGGCCGTCTTTCATAATTTAAAAACCGAAAAATATCCCAGGCTAGGTTTTACGAATTACAGGCCAGGAAAATGGTATCATTAGGGATAAAGTTTTTCGCAAATCTTCATTCTGCACATCAACCCATGAAATTGTTTAGGCTCGGAAGTGAAATTCTTGTAGGGTACCACTTTCAAATGTCAGTTTCTACAAGGAAATTGTTCCCTGATTAAAGCTTTGAATCACATGCATGGTATGCAGCAGTGATCTCTCACTCTGCAGAACCTAACATCAAGCAACTTGTTGTTGATTAAATGTTAAAACAGCATGACAAAAGGAGATCAAATTTTCTTAATGGACTACTTTAGGGTACAACCACCCGGAAGTAATTCCGGAGTGGAGTTGACCCCTACAAGCAAATTGGTCAGGACCAGTGAACATTTGGTCAGGGCCAGCAGTATCTGGCAGCAACAAGCCCGACTGTCTGGCAGCCAAAAAAATCAAAGTCAAACCCTGTTTTGCTTCCTGAACATTATAAACCAGACGGCAAAATTTTAGACCAGTCCAAATTGAAAGGAGTTGCAGATGACAATTCAGATGACAATTTAAAAGTCATGAAATTTGGAATTTCTTTTACCTTAGGAGAAGAAAACAGAGTGGATAATGAAGAATTGCTTTTAAGAAGTAACTTTTCATTTTACAAAATACTTTCCAAAGCTTTTATTTGCTTTGGGGCATCTAAAATTGTCATTGAGTGGGTTTCATTGATTGTTTGAATGCCGTTTAATGCCACTTTTAATAGTATTTCAGTCATATCGCACCTAACAATGTATTCCTGGTATTTTTCACACCAGTACTACCGCTACGTCCTATCCTAGCCTCTAGCTACTATCCCATTAAGGTTTACGATTATCCATCCATTGGTGAGAGACAAATGTCCAAAAGGAATAGTGCTGCTGCCGGGGGCATTGATTGGGAACAGATTAAAACCAATACTTACATTATATTGTATATCATAAGTACGATGTATTCTCATAATAATTAACCCATTCCTGAACAATGACACTTTTGGACGCCCCTGAAAAAACAGCTTTGGGAAACATTGTTGAAAATGAAGAAATTGCTTGATAAAGCAATTTCTTCACTATCCACAATGTTTTCAACCCAAAAAGATTTATTTCTAAATTTCATCAACTTAAAATTGTTGTCTGCAACTTCTTTCAATTTAGACCAGTTTAAAATGTTGTCATTGAAATGTGTTAAGTAGGATCTATGTGTTAGAGATGAGTGATCTTGGTGACTGATATAGTTTGAGAATCAGGAGGTTATAAAATGTTTCATATGTCCAATTGTCTAGATAATTATTGTCTCTTTGTTACATGTAAGTTGATATTATCTTCCAAGGAAGAGGACTATGATGGTCCTATATCGCTCCCTTGATTATGGTGACTCAAGGTTTTATGATATTAACAAAATATCAAAGCCCTACACCTAATTATTCTGGAGAAGATTATTTTAAAGATTTTCCATTTAATCTTAGGTTTATTGAAGATCCAACCATTCAGAGCTAATTTCCAGAGTACGGTAATTCTTTGAATTATTTTGGAAGAGGGTCAATAGATGATGATTTATACATAATATCAAAGCTCTAGGCCTAATGGTTAAGAAGGAGAAGATTTTCAAAGATATCCTTCTTTAGTTCTTTCTAAAATCTTCTAAAATTGGACAGAAAATGGCTTATTTTCAGAATATGGTAATTCTACCAAGAATTTTGGAAAAAGAGTCAATAGGTTTTAATACACACCAAATATTAAAGCTCTATGCCTTATGGGTTGGGAGAAAAATATTTTCAAAGATTTCCCTCTTTATTCATATGCAAAATCAGGGATAAAAAAGAAACAGGCTAATTTTCAAGTTCGGTAATTCTTTGAAGTACTTTGGTGAAGGGTCAATAGACATTGATACAGTCTGGTAATGGGTTCAATGAAAACTTTGACCTTTCATTTAAGTCTATTGTATTTACTTTTCCATGCTTTTTCAACACGTAACTAACCTTGTCCAGGTGGTGTGAGGTAGATAGCGTTTCCAAGAGCCGTTAGCACACTTTGTTCAGCCAAACCTATTCGAAGTTTACCACCAAGAGAACGGATCAAATATCTAGCTTCAGACTGTCTACATGCAACAAACATTCCTTTTATCTTGTCTATCTTTTTGGACATCACCTACAAATAGATTTTTTCTATTTCTGGAATCTTGTATAGGAAGGAAATGAACCCACGGATCTTTTTTGCATGTAACTTGAGTTACTTATCAACCATTGTATTAACTAAGTAAATGTGTTAAACCATTCCCACACATTCTGGACGCCCCTCAAAAGAAATGCTTTGGTAAACATTATGTCACAAGCAATTTCTTCATTATCCACAATCTTCTCAAACCCAATATACAAAGATTTCCAAAACTTCTTCACTTAAAAATTGTTGTACGCAACTCCTTTGAATTTGGACCAGTCTAAAAATGTGTCACCTGGTAATGGGTTAAGTAACTATTATTGAACCAAATGACTGGATACAAACATCAACACTTTCTTGTTTGAAATCATCTGACACAAAGTATATCAATTATCTGCCAAAGCTGTGTTTTTTGCACTATTTTCTCCCAAAAATCACAAATGTCCCAAGTTTTTAAGACAATTAGGACACTATCCCCTTGGCTCCTAAGCCCTGTTAGCTAGATTGTTAGTGTGATCCACGAATTTTGTCAAATGTTCCAAATTTTTTGAGACCAATGGGACATTGTCCCCTTGCTTGCAAAACCTTGGCAGACCATTGATTATCATTTTTCATAATTTTAGAAAATGAAAGATTCAAAGCATTATATCAAATAATAACATGACATATTAAGATCAATATTGTTTATGGGAAAACCTGTGTAAAACATCCACTTATATAAAGGGGCTGGGACTTATTGAAATTGGAAATGTCATGCACTATCTCATCTGCCTTCAGATTTGATAGTTTTCTCTCCCTACAAGTTTTTTATGAAAAATTCAAATGAAAAATAAATTTCTGTAATAATTCTACTCACTGCATTTCCTGTCATCATAGCTATTTCTTTCAATGTTTTGAATACAGACAAAACAGTCAGTTTGGGAGGAGCAAACATTGTTCTCTGAGTACTTCTACTATTCTGTAAATATAAACAAATTCGGTTCATCATAACAGGGTTTTCTTTAGTAACCGATTGCCAATCTTAAACATCGGTTGAAATAAACTCTTGATCGGTTGTTTTCGCCAGAATTTAGAAATGTCAGTCACGTTTTGTTTACAAAATAAAGCTTTAATGCCATAGAGGTTTTACCGCGACACCAGTGAGATTTTACCCCACCACAGGTTTATTTAACGCGAAACCCGTCTAATTTGCGTATCAATGTTACGAGGCCTATCATTGGATACTTTGAACCAGTCATCCAATCATATACAACGATACGAAATTGATTTCACATGTTGGTAAACATGGACGCCAAACTAAAACGAAAAAAGTCCTGACTGAAGACAATCATGGTTTCTTCGACTTTGCATTAAAAAAGACGATGATTTCGATAAGAATAATTTATCATATAATAATTTATGAGCTTTTAAGTGTATAGTTTTGCGTTTTAGTGTAATTTGGGTCAATTAATGCGTCTTATAGACGGTGACCAGTCATCTCGACCCATCGGAAAGTCGGCCAAACGTATATCTCAACCCCAATTTTATTTCGTGTAAAATCATTTTAATATTGATTATTTATTTAGTATAACTATTACAAATACAAAATTATTCAAAATTATTCATTTGTGAGGAAAAGTAAGTATGCATCAGCGGCAAGTTTAAAAATAAATTTAAATTTAACAGTCATTCAAATTGTACATATTCAAGCAATAATTTGATATAATAATGATAAAAACACAAAACAATGTATTTCGAAAAAAATATAGATAAACATGGTAAGGTTATACTGCCTCATTTGTACAAAACTAAAACATACTCTAAGAATTATGATATATAAGAAAATCTGCAATGTAAAACACTAAGGAGAGCTCTCCAAATGGATTGAGAAATACCTTAATTCTTTTTCGGCTGGAGGCTTCGGCTCCCCGGGCCCCCTACCAGGGCATTGCCCTGGACCTACAAGGGGGCCTCAGGCGGCCCCCTTGACCCCTGGCCAATCTGTTGGTTTCCAAATTATATCTGTTGTCCCAATACTTATTGAAAACCCTGCATAATCATAATAGTGGTTGTCCAGTGTAAAAATTGTAACTATTACCATCATTTACCTTTTGATACAAATAAGCTTTGTTAAAAGCAATTTCTTCATTACCCATAATGGTGTCTATCTAAAGAGAATTTTTTTTATAAATTCAGTCAACATAAAAAACGTTTGCAACTTCTTCCAATCTAGCTCAGTCTAAAATGTTACCTGGAAAATGGCTACAGCAGTAACCTAACAGCCAATCTAACAAGATGTGTTTGTGAAACACTATGCCCCTGAAACAGGAATTCTTTATAAACGGTGATTTTTATTGATTTTTTCTTTGTTTTAGGGAAAAGGGTTAAGATTTTGACCTTGACCTTGATGAAATGACCTTCCCCAGTTCCACCTTGTTTAGACCTATCTACATACCAAATATTAGCATTGTAACTTAATCAAGGTTGAAGTTATAGGAAAATGTTTAGTTAGCAGGTTAAGTTTTGCAGATAGACAGACAGATAGACGGACAGACAGACACTGGTATGACAATCTATCGATGTGGGGGCATAAAATTATGCCCCAGGTCAAATTAATACAATGGTTTAAAAATAGTTCAAATTGCAGTTTAAACTCACTATACCTAGCCAGTCACTCTATTTTTGTTTAAATTAACTGACCATGAATATTGCAAAAAACAACCCTTAACCCATTCCCACAGGATAAAATTTTAGACCAGTCAAAATTCAAAGAAGTTGCAGACGACAATTCAAAGTTGGTGAATTTTTTAAAATCTTTGTATTTTGGGGTAGAAAACATTGTGAATAATGAAGAAATTGCTTGTAACAAGCAATTTCTTCATTTTCCACAATGTTTTCCAAAGCTTTCTTATTGACGCGCATTTAAAAGTGTCATCGTGTTGGAGCTCAGTAGGCAGGGCCAGCAATCAGTGATTTGTATACAAAGTTCATAGAGTCACACATTTCTAAACCATCATGAATGTAAGTTGTGTTTGATTTATACCTCGGCAACAATTCCCAGATCCCCCTTTTCTTGTGCATCTGCCTTGATTTTGTCCATACTTCTACCTGGAAAACAAAAATATTTGTAGTGGTATGATATGCCTACTTGACTTTTTTTTTTGTGGGGGGGGGGAGTGTGTTTGACAGACAAATAGTTTTTTCTTAGACATTTGTTTGATGCAGTTTACCTATTACCTGATGACAATGGATGTGGTATTGGCAAAATTACTAGTGCAACGTCTGCTGTATAGGCCAATACAGCTGATCTGGAATGTGTAACTGAGCCAATACACAATCATTTGATTAACCCATTAGAAGACAAAAAAAATTGAAGAAGCTGCTGACAAAAATGATTAGTTGATAAAATGTGACAAGCAGTTTCTTCCTTATCAAAAATGATTTTCCAGCCTTTTATCTTGAGGGGTTATAAAAGAGGAATTGTATGGGAATGTTCAATTTTGAAACTCGGGTACGGAGGGGCATAAATGGCAAGTCTTTACAATTACTTATGTCGTAGTAGCATTAGAGAAATGATGCTTATTACAATGGCTTCTCCTCAATCTGAATTGGGATGACAACTCCTTTTTTGAATAACACAGATAGATCAACTAAGAAATTATCAACATCAGACCATTAACCCAATACCAGACAACAAAACTTTAGTAAGGTCCAAATTGCAGACAACATTTAAATGTGCTAAATTGGAAAACAAGTTCCAAATGAGGTAGAAAACATTGTAACAAAGAATGAATTAATTGTTACAAGCCATTTCTTTTTTAAAGACAAAGTTTTCCATGATCATATTTCTTCAGGAGGTCAGAAATCAGGATTATATGGTAATGGGTTAAAATTGTGAGCTGAAAAAGATTTATTTGTGAAACACTTCTCCTCTGCTTTGGACTATGCTGGTAGGCAGACACCATTAAGCTATTCCCACACAATGACACTTCTTGACTACACCCCCCCCCAAAAAAAAAATCACTTTGGAAACATTGTGTAAATAATGTGTAAAATGAAGAAATTGTTTGCAATAAGTAATTTCTTCATTTTTGACAAGTTGTCATCTGCAACTCCTTTCAATTTGGACCAGTCTAAAAATTCTCGGCCAAGAAATGGGTTAAGACTACATGATATGTACTTTCTTCCGTTTTAATTGATGTGAGGGGCAAAAAAATTAATATTTTACAAGAAAACAGAAAACAGTGTCTGCGGCTGAAGATGAAATTGTAAGTGGCAAAGTAATTTCTCCACGATGTTTTATCTAATATTTGATAAACATGAGACCAACCTGTGCTTTGAGCAATGGCTTTCATTAACACTGTCTCTCCTATTCCGAGTTCAACACCCTCGTATGCTGGGGCTAGTTTGTTCAAACACAAGTAAACACATGGGAGTAGCTCGTCAGGTGATAATACAACCACAGAACGGAAAAAGTTACACAAGATCTCTATAGTCTTTAATCTGGAAACAAAAAATACCAAGATTTATTTACCTATTTCAATATAATCATCCCTTGTGTTTTTATTAACACATTACCAGATGTAGCGCTTTTGAACACCCCTCATGGAAAAAGTTTGGAAACATGGTGGAAAGTGATGCTTGTAACAAGCAATTTCTTCATTCTCCATTAGCCAAAAGGACAGTGATTTTTACAATTTCGTCAACTTGAAAATGCCTTCTACAACACCAATGATTTTTGACATGTCTACCATAATGTTATTTGGCAATGGCTAAACACATTACCAGACATTAAAACTTTAGATTGGTCTAAAGTCAAAGAAGAAGCAAAACAACAATTATAGTTAATGACAGTTGTTTTCCCATGCTAATTTCTTGAGTGGTTCAAAGAGCAGGATTATTTAAAATGTGCTAACCCTTGTTAAGAGTTGCATTTTAACCAAAGAGCTTACAGCATTGAAAATCCTGAATTGTTTGTTACAAACACGTTTTTTCATTATCATCAATGTCTTCTACCTCAAATGACAATGATATAGAAAACTTTTCATCAACTAAACATTTTTGGTCTTCAACTTCTTCCTATTTGGACCAGTCTAAAATTTTGTCATCAGGAAATGGTTTAACTGACCTAAACTAATGTTTTATTCTGTTTCATAATGGAACTTTCATATTGGAATAAAAACAAACTTGTTACAATCTGGTCATTGACCATCATTAGATATAAATATTTTTTCCGTGATCAACCAAGTTTAATAATGTCTGGGTCGACATAACACCCTATTATTTTCTACAAATAGTCCCTTCCATAGCCAACTTGTTACTGTATAACTACAGGCAATAGAACAACTCTACCAATTACAGGAACCTAACAAGGTCTATAACTAGACTTTTCTTGTTCTATTTCTTTGAAAATCAATTCAAACAAACATAGACTGAAAATCCACCTCTAGAACAATGTGGGAGATAGTAATTTCTCCTTTTCTTACAGTTTTTCCCCCTATTTTGTAGTTATACTTCAATCTGTACCCACTATCCAAAACCGTATGCAAATTCTTTCAAATTGTACAAAACTAATACTTTGTCATCTAAAAATGGGTTAACCAATTACTAGATGACAAAACTTTAGACTGACTCAAAATCTAAGATGTTACAAACAACAAATTTCAGTTGGTGAAAGTTTGGATTTTTTGCCTTTTGGGGTTGAAGACATTGTTGAAAATGATGAAATACTTGTAACAAGCAGTTTCTTAATTTTTGACCATGTTTTCCAAAGCCTTTTTTCTTCAAGGAGTCAAAAAGCCTCAATGTGGGAATTGGTTAAACCTACTCACTGACACGATTATAACAAGATCCTAACTGTATGTGATTAATACCTCCCCCCCCTCCCGTTACAACAGCTCCATGTCATAGAGAAAACATCTTATCACGGAACAAGAGTCTTTTCTCAGATAGAACAGTCAGAGAAAAATTATGCACACTGTGAATATAACCCTGTCAAAAAAGTTTAAACAAGAGGACCATGATGGTCCTAAATCGCTCCCCTGAGTATGATGGTTCATGGCTATATGATATAAACAAAATAGCAAAGCCCTCTGGCTAATTATTTTGGAGAAGATATAAGGATTTCTCTTTTAATCCTAGGTATATTGATGATCCCACCATATAGCACTGGTTTCCTGAATATGGTAATGCTTTGAAGTATAGACATCAATACATACCAAGTATAAAAGCTCTAGGCCTAATGATTTAGGAGAAGAAGTTTTTCAATAATATCATCATTTATTCCTAACTAAAATTAAGGATTGCACAGAAAAGGGCTAATTTTTTAAAAATAATTTGGTAGAGGGTCAATGGCCGATGATATGTACCAAATATCAAAGCTCTAGGCTTTATGGTTCAGGAGAAGAAGATTTTCAAAGATTTCCTTCTTTATTCCTTTTTAAAATCAGGGATCTCACAGAAAAGGGCTAATTTTCAGAGTATGATAATTCTTTGAAGTATTTTGGTAGAGGGTCAATAGATGATGATATGTACCAAATATCAAAGCTCTAGGCCTTATGGTTTTGGAGAAGAAGATTTTTGAAGTTTTCCTTCTTTTATTTTATGTAAAATCAGGGATCGCCCAGAAAAGGGCTAATTTTCAGAATACGGTAATTCTTTGAAGTATTTTGGTAGGGGGTTGATAGCTGATGATTTGTACCAAATATCAAAGCTCTAGGCCTTATTATTTGGGAGAAGAAGATCTTTAAAGATTTCCTTATTTTATTCTTATGTAAAGCAGGAATTGCCCAGAAGAGGGCCAATTTTCAGAGTATGATAATTCTTTGAAGTATTTTGGTAGAGGGTCAATAGATGATGATGTATACCAAATACCAAAGCTCTAGGCCTTATGGTTTGGGAGAAGAAGATTTTATTTAAGATTTCCTTCTTTTATTCTGTGTAAAATCAGGGATCACAAAGAAAAGGGCTTATTTTCAGAATATGGTAATTCTTTGAAGTATTTTGGTAGAAGGTCAATAGATGATGATTTGTACCAAATATCAAAGCTCTAGGCCTTATTGTTTGGGAAGAGAAGATTTTTAACAAGGTGCCAAATTGTCACAAGATACGCCCGTCACACTGCTTAATATTAACTGGGGGTTTGAATGGAACTGAGGTTTGTTTTTTTAATGAATATTTTTTGTCAAACAAAGTATGAAAAACAACAAAGGACAATAACTCAAAATATACGCTAGGTAGAGTTATGGTTCTTGTACACTGCACTCCCACTTGGTGAGCTCTATCCATCCAAGAAGATTTTTAAAGATTTCCTTATTTTATTCTTTGTAAAATCAGGAATTGCCAAGAAGAGGGCTATTTTTCAGAATACTCAAAATATACGCTAGGTAGAGTTATGGTTCTTGTACACTGCACTCCCACTTGGTGAGCTCTATCCATCCAAGAAGATTTTTAAAGATTTCCTTATTTTATTCTTTGTAAAATCAGGAATTGCCAAGAAGAGGGCTATTTTTCAGAATACGGTAATTCTTTGAAGTATTTTGGTAGAGGGTCAATAGATGATGATTTGTACCAAATATCATAGCTCTAGGCCTTATGCTTTGGAAGAAGAAGATTTCTAAAGATTTCCTTCTTTATTTCTTTGTAAAATCAGGGATCACAAAGAAAAGGGCTAATTTTCAGAATACGGTAATTTGTTGACGTATTTTGGTAGAGGGTCAATAGATGATGATGTATACCAAATACCAAAGCTCTAGGCCTTATGGTTTGGGAGAAGAAGATTTTATTTAAGATTTCCTTCTTTTATTCTGTGTAAAATCAGGGATCATCCAGAAAAGGGCTAATTTTCAGAGTATGATAATTCTTTGAAGTATTTTGGTAGAGGGTCAATAGATGATGATTTGTACCAAATATCTAAGCTCTAGGCCTTACTGCTTGGGAGGAGAAGATTTTTTAAGTTTATCACTCCGTTGCCATGGCAACCAGAGTTCTTCGTGGATTTCAATTCTATGACGTATTTTGAAAGAGCATAACCTAAGGATCATTTCTGTAAAGTTTTATTGAAATTCTATGGTTAGTTTAGGAGGAGAAGATTCTTTCGTAATTGTGAAGGACAGACAGACAGACAGACGACGGACAATGACCGATCACAATAGCTCCCCCAGAGCACTTCTTGCTCAGTTGAGCTAAAAAAAGGAAAAGGGTTCTGAAGGACAGACAAAACATGACATACTTATTTCAAATGTTTGACCTTGAGCTGTTACCTTGATCTTGCAGCTATCTAAAAATTTGTTTAAAATGGCATGTGTAGTTATGATAGAAAATAATTGTGCAAATTCATTTCAAAATCTATCCATAATTGAAGGAGCTATGATTTGACCTAGAACTGTGACCTTGACCTTGGGTCTAAGTGAAAATTTGTTTCAACTGCCATATCTACCCATGATAGAAAACAATTGTGCAAAGTTATTTCAAAATCCATCCATAATTATAGAAACTATGCTCTGGACATGCTTAATAAAAATGTTTGACCTAGAGCTGTGACCTTGATCTTTGAGCTGAATATTTCTTTCATATGGTACATCTATTCATGGTTGAGAACAATTGTGGTATCTTAATTTGAAATCCATCCATAATTGAAGGACAGAGTTCCCACGCTCTGGCAGTTCCAAAATTCCCTGACATTTCCCTGACAAGAAAGTGATTTTTCCCTGACATTTTATCGACGTTTCAACCGATGTTTCCCTCTTCCTTAACAATTTTATCAAAGAATTACCATTGCTATTATGCATATAATAGTTATAGAACTGCTGCTTTTAACCTACTCATTTTGAACAAACAAACTAAAATTCATTATCTGCATTCCTTACAAAAAAAATGTAAATGGCATGTTTCTAAAGAGGTCAGAAGTTCATTGATATTCTAATAATGTTGAACACAATTCAGTGAACAACAAAACTGAAACTATCACAGAAACATCCATACTGCTCAGGAGGCAAGGGGCGCAAATCCCTTCAGTTTCAATTTTTTTTTTTTTTGAAATACAAAATTAGAAATCAGTACATTTAGCAATTTAAGCCCAAAACATAAGAAAATGCCTTAGCCTTGAAAACTACTCAAATGAAAAATTCCCTGACAGTCTGTTCAAAATTCCCTGATATTTCCCCGACTTTTGCCTTATTTTTCAAATTTCCCTGACACTCATCAAAATTCCCTGACATTTCCCTGACTTTTACAAAATTCCATTTTTCCCTGACTTTTCCCTGACACGTGGGAAGCATGAAGGAGCTATGCTCTGGAAAAATCTCATTTTTTTTTTATTAACCTTGAACTGTGACCTTGACCTTGGCCTATCCAAAGACTGGGAAAATTGTGTTGGCACAATATCATAAGGAATTCATAAATGAAGTTCAATCCAAAGGGTTGTGGAGAAATCGAGGCAGACTGACAGACAAAGCAGTGGCTATATGATTTCCCATTTGGGAGCATAACAAAGGGCCATAACTTCAAGGAAATTCAATGGATTGTTACAAAAATAAAATAGGTCTTCTGTTGATACTGAGTGCACATGTTAAATTTGAGTCAAATCCATACAGTTGTTGAAGAGAAAATGAGTGGACAAGATTTTTCATCAAAGGGCAATAACTGTATTAAAAGTAAATAGACCACTTCCAAATTTCAATATGCACATCACTACTTGATATGTGAAGTTTGAATTAAATACATGCAATATATGCTGAGAAATTTAGCAGACAATGAATAAGCTACAGATGAACTGACTAATCAACCAACCAATCTACTGACATAATGACCAACAAGCTGACTCCTATATATACCCCAAACAAAGTATTGGATGGTAGAAATTTTCTTAGTCAAAGAATTATCTGAAATAAGAAAAATGATGACATAATTCTGTAAGCACAAAATATGACCAGACATCTCTTGATTCTTAATTCTATTAATACCACTAATGGAGAGAGAATGGATACTAACCTCCCAGAAATGTTTTCTATGGCTTCAAATGTCTTAGCTAATGCCAGATACGGTACTCTGAAACAAACCACATTACAACATTAATATGACAAGAGTACACTGTAACCTATAATAAAAAGTATTTTTTCTGAAAACTTACGCTATGTTATCACTATCAAAATCAGAGTTGAAAAGATTATCAGACATAACTGATTCAACAATTCCCACACAATTACGCTTTTGGACGCCCCTTAAGAAAAGAGATTGTGAAAACATTGTGTGAAATGAAGAAATTGCTTGTTACTAGCAATTTCATCATTTTCCACAATATTTTCCAACCAGAAAGTTGGAAAATTCTAAAATCAACTTTAAATTGTCATCAGCAACTCCTTTCAATTTGGACCAGTCATCTGGTAAAGAGTTAACCCATTCCAACTCAACAAAATTTTAGACTGGTCCAAATTGAAAGAAGCTGCAGACAATATTTTCAAGTTGGTGGAATTTAAATTTTCTTTGTCTTTTTGGATAGAAAACATTGTGGATAATGAAGAAATTGCTTGATACAAGCAATTTCTTCATTTTCCACAATGTTTTCCAAAGCTTTTTTCTTGAGGGGTGTAAAAAGGAGGGCTTGAGTGGGAATGGGTTAATTGGTTCTAGTTTGTAATTTTTGCTTTATTGATTATGATCTTGAACAATCAATAAGAAATACCCTCTTTCTCTTCTGACATTTGGATTAAACAAGAGGGCCATTGGCGCTGAAGTGCTCACTTGAGTCAATGACTATAGAAGTAAAATAGCACAAGTGACCTTATTTTAGCCAAAAGTGACCCATTATGAATTCTTGCCCGAGAAATCACCAACAAACATTCTTATCAAGTTTCAAGGTATTTGTGCAAGAAAATTAGAAAGTAAAATGGAATGAAGATTTCTTTGTATTAGACCTTGTGACCTAGTATTTGACCCCATGTGACCTAATAAAAAACTTGACAAAGATTTTTATTAAGACAAACCTTTATACAAATACCCAGTCAATTGAGTAAAAAATATGGCAAGTTTTTTCTCAGAATTGACCTTATTTTTCCCAAATGACCAAAATTTGAAAATGGTTGAGATATTTTGAAAACAGATATTCTGACCAAATATCAAATCAATTAGGCCAAAAATGTGGCCCCTGGGGTGTAAAGGTATTCCTAAGATTTGGCCTTGTGACAAAGCTTTTGATCCTATGTCAACCAAAGTCTACATTGGCCAAGATATCAAAGATACAAACATTCTGGCCAAATATCAATTCAATTGAGCCAAAAATAGGATCTCCAGAGTAAAAACAAGATGTTTCTATGATTTGACCTAGTGACCTAGTTCTTGACCACATGTGACCAAAATCTGAACTTGACTAACATTCTCCCGGGTTCGATCCCCGACGGCGGCAATACTCTTTCCGACATTTGTCTACCACCAATGGGCAGATAATCGTAAGCCTATGTGGGATAGCAGCTGGAGGCTAGGAAAGGGTGTAGTGGTAGTACTGGTGCGAGAAATACCAGGAATCCATTGTTAGGTGCTCCAGCCGCCGCGATATAACTGAAAGATTGTTAAAAGCGGCGTTAAACCCCATTCAAACAAAACAAAACAAAATTGACTAACATTCTTACCAAATATCAATTCAGTTTGGCCAAAATTGGGACCTCTAGAGGGCACGAAAGTATTTCTAAGATTTGACCTGGTGACCTAGTTTTTGACTACATGAGACCCAAGTTTGAGCTTGACTTGAATATCATGGACAAAAACATTCTGAACAAATATTTCATTTGAGCCCAAAATCTGGCCTTTAAGTGCACAGAAGATAATTTCTAAGATATGCCCTAGTGACCAAGTTTTTGACCCCCCCATAACCCAATATCGACCTTTTCCTAGATATTTTACAGACAAATATTCTGACCAAAAATAAATTCAATTGAGCCAAAACTATGGCCTCTAGAGTGCAAACAAGGTATTTCTAATATCTAATTTAGAGACCTAGTTTTTTACCCAATGTGACCCACATTTGCACTTGGCTGAGATAGCATGTAAAAAACATTCTGACCAAATATCATTTGATTCAAGACTTAAATGCGACCAACAAAGTGCACACAAGATCTGGGATTTGATCTAGTGACCTGGTTTTAGTCTCAATATCAACTTGACCTAGATTATATGCAGACAAATATTCTGACCAAATATCAATTCATTTGAGCAAAAAATATGGCTTCTGGAGTGCACACAAGGTATTTCTTAGATTTGACCTAGTGACCTAGTTTTTGATCCCATGTGCCCAATTTTGAACTTGGCTGAGATAACATGGAAACAAACATTCTGACCAAATATCATTTGATTTGAGCCTAAAATGCCTCTAGAGTGCACACAATATCTTTTCTAGGATTTGACCTAGTGACCTAGTTTTTGATCCCATTTTTTGGAAAAGAGACCTTGACCTTGCCTCATGACCTCCAACTTGGTGTCTGTGAATGGGCAATGGTGAGATCTATTATCATACCAATTATGAACATTGTATCTTGAATACTTGAACAAATTGTAAATATTAAGTTTTTGCAGAAATTTGACCTTGACAAATGACCATGTCATATGACCTCTACCTAAGTATCTGCAGATGCACATCAATGAGATTTATGAGCATGCCACATAAGAATTTTATCTTGAATAGGCTAAACCCATTATCATATGAAATTATTTTAGACTAGGCCAAATTGAAAGAAGTTGCAGGTTGTACTAAAATTGGAAAAAAGTACCAAATAGGATAGAAAAAATTGTGAGAACAGAAGAAATTACTTATTACAAGTAATCTCATTTCCCACAAAGTTTTCAATGATTGAAGGCCTCTTTGTGTAGTAAAAGGTTCAAGTAATTGTAAATGTTTAAGCTTTTATTTAAATCCAACAGATAGAGGGACAATGGTAAAACAACATACCCCTGATCTTTCGATATGGGGGCATGATAATAAAGGTTGTAACTACAGCTTATTCAAACAACATTTAAGTCGCCAAATCAACAAAAATGCTTCACTTTAACCCATTTCCATTCAGTAACACTCTTAGACGCCCCCAGGAAAAAAAGCTTTGGAAAACATTGTGGAAAATGAAGAAATTGCTTGTTACAAGCAATTTCTTCATTTACCACATTTTTATCTACCCAGAATGTTGAAAAATCCAAAATTTCATAAATTTTAAATTGTCCTCTGCAACTTCTTTCAATTAAGGCCAGTCTAAAGTTTTGCCGTCTGGTAATGGGTTAATATTAGAGTTTGAAGTCTAAATAAAATCTTTGATTCTTTAACCCTTTCCTGTTTTTAATATTTTTAGAACCTGTCCAATTTCAAAGTTTTGCAGACGACAATTTACAGTGGATTTATTTTGAAAAATAACCATTCAGTAGGGTAGAAAATATTGTGGAAAAAGAAGAAATTGCTTGTTACAAGCATTTTCTTCTTTTCCCACAATGTTTTCTCAAGTATAAAATCACAAGGACGTAAAAACCAGTGATTGTAGAGTAAAGGGTTAATTGAGAGGCAAAATCGATCAATAGAAACAGACTTACAAGTATGCAAGCTTATTTGAGATTGATTGAATGGGGTTTAACTCCACTTTCAACAGTATTTCAGTTATATCGCGGCCGCTGGAGCACCTAACAATGGATTCCAGGTATTTCTAACACCAGTACTACCACTACAACCTTTCCTAGCCTCCAGCTGCTACCCCACTTAGGCTTAGTACTATCCACCCATTGGTGAGAGAAAAATGTCGGAAAGGATATGTGCCCCTGCCTGGAATCAAACCCATGACACCCCATGGTTGAAGATTAGGAGTCTTTCTCGCTACCCACTGCCCTATGACAGCGGCTCGTTTTTTGAGAACAACCTATAGATATTTCATATTTTGATCCTAGTAGCATTTATGTAAAATTGGGTTGAAATCTGTGCAAATACTTTCTGAGACGAAGGTTTCTTTACCCTTGTCATGCTAAATTCAATTCTCTATAGAATTGGATAAAAATAAAAGAGCTGAAAGCACTGGAGGCACTAATTGTGGGTTAATATTTTTGTTGGAACTGTGTTTCATAAACAACTTTGGAAATAAAAGGTACTAGCAGGTGGTGAAGACTAAGATCAGACTGCACATCTGTGCAGGCTGATCTTAGTCTTTACCACCTGTCAAAGCAGGAATATTCCGGGTTCATAATGACAAGGGTTAGGCGAAAGTTTACATAAACATAACAATAGCCTGCTAGCTTCAGCCAAGCCAATGGAGATAAAAAATTAGTTACCTCTTTCAGAGATTAGGATGTCCTAAAGTGAACAAATATTTGCAGGTACAAGAAAATATCTTAACCCATTACCCCACAGCGACTCTTTGGACCCCCCTCCCATCCGTAAAAGAATTAGGAAAACATAGTTCAAAATGAGGAAATTGCATTTAACAAGCAATCTCTGCGTTTTACAAAATGATTTCTATCCAAAAAGTTGAAAAAATCTAAAATTTGATAAAAAAAATTTATTGTCGTAGACAACAATTACGCAGATAAGAGCACAGATAACACCTGGACAAAAACAATAAAAAAAATGTCAAGCTGCCAGAACTGATTTTGTAAAAGATCCTACTCTAGATACCTACTTATCTTTGTGTTTCCAACAGGCATCATCTATCGGATGATATTTCTGTTTGTTTGGTGTATAGTCTTCCTTTTTTTCTTCTTTCTGTTTCCCCATCATGGCTGCAAATGGATTCACAGCACTGAAATTAATACAAAAGTTGATAGATTAATCTCCCATTCAATCAATTACCGACATGATCCTCAATAATTTCATTGATTATTTGACCACACATAGAAAATATTAATAAAGGTTGCAGACAACATGAACTAGAATTATTACAGAGGACTTACACACCCACACTCAAGTAGCACAATTGACCTCTGACCTGCATAAAACAAAAACAGCAGGACACCTCTGTGGATCTTGGATAACAATTGTTCAAAGTCCTGGGTCAAATGGCTTAATGCATTCTCACTCAATGACGCTTTTAGAGGCCCCCAAGAAAAGAAGCTTTGGAAAACATTGTGGAAAATGAAGAAATTGCTTGTTACAAGCAATTTCTTCATAATCCACATTGTTTTCTACTCAAAAAGTGAAAAAAATCTAAACTTTCATAACCTCTGAATTGTCGTCTGCAACACCTTTCGAATTGGACTGGTCTAAAATTTTACCATCTGGTAATGAATTAAGAGCTAGAGCATTGAAACGGCTTTCATTCAAAGTTCAATATTGACCTCGACTTTTGGCCTACTTGATCCCATAGCAATAAGACACTTTCTTGCATCATTGGCAACAATTGTATAAAGCTTCAAAGCTGTATCTTAATTTATTCTAGAGAAAGAGCATGGAGACGAAAACGTCTACAGATAGATGAACAGTGAAACCAATATACACAACATCTATGTGTGTATTTCCATTTATTTATTGTCGCTACCGTAGCACAAGCCCATATGAGCGACGCCCCCAGAAGATGGTTAATTGTTACATATGCAAGGATACAGGACGTAACTACTGAGAGCCCCGCCTGGTTCTTTAACGTGTACGATGGATAGCATCGTCACACGGGGCCTCGGTTTAATGTCTCATCCGAAAGACAATTAGTTAGTTAGTTGATATGGTCAGCCCAGGGCTCGAACCTTTGATCTTGAGGTTTGAAGTCAAGTGCTCTACCAACTGAGCTAATCTGGCTGACACAACATCTAATTTATAGGTGCATAATTATAACTCGTGGCTAAAACTGATCATTCTAAATTTTGTCTGGAAATCGGTCTAAAAACAGGGTTTTTGAACAAATGGGTTTAAGAATCTTCAGATTTATTTCTGTACATTACTTTTCTAATATTTTCCCTAACTTTAGGTGCTATAAATAAATTCAATAACAATTTAACACACACAATCACCATATTTAACAGTCCTCAAGACAACAAGAGGACCAGAATGGCCCTAAAATCGCTCACCTGACTAATGTAAGATGATTCGAAGTTTTGCCAACACTTTTGAAAAGGAATATCCATTAAAGTTTAGTTGAAATTGGCCCAATGGTTACTGAGGAGATGTTCAAAGTAAAAAAACTGCCCCGCCCTGCCACGCCCATATTTGGGCATAAATCAAAATTCTGCAAACACCTTTTGAATAAGGTCACCAAAGGAACATTCATGCCAAGTTTTGTTGAAATTGGTCCAATGATTACTGAGGAGAAGATATTTTTAGATTTCTAATTAAAAAACTGCCCCACCCTGCTTCGCCCATATTTGGGCGTCAATCAAATTTTAAAAACAACTTTTGAAAAAGGTTCACCCAAGGAACATTCATGCAAAGTTTGGATGAAATTGGCCCAATGCTTACTGAGGAGAAGATATTTAAACATTTCTTAATAAAGAAACAGCCACGACCATATTTGGGCATCAATAAAATTTCCTAAACACGATTTGAAAAAGGTCATCCAAGGAACATTCATGCCAAGTTTGGTTGAAATTGGCCCAAAGGTTACTGAGGATAGGATGTTTAAAGATTTCTAAGTCAAAAACTGCCATGCCCATATTTGGGCATAAATCAAAATTTCGCAAACAACTTTCAAAAGAGTCACCCAAAGAACATTCATACCAAATTTGGTTGAAATTGGCCCAATAGTTACTGAGGAGAAGATGTTTAAAGATTTCAAAGTCAAAAACTGCCACGCCCATATTTGGGCGTGAAACAAAATTCTGCAAACAACTTTTGAAAAGGGTCACCCAAGGAATATTCATACCAAATTTGGTTGAAATTGGCCCAAAGGTTACTGAGGAGAAGATGTTTGAAGATTTCAAAGTCAAAAACTGCCACACCCTGCCACGCCCATATTTGGGCATTAATCAAAATTCCACGAACAACTTTTGAAAAGGGTCATCCAAGGAACATTCATACCAAATTTGGTTGAAATTGGCCCAATGGTTACTGAGGAGAAGACTTTTAAAGATTTCAAAGACAAAAACTGCCACGCCCTGCCACGCCCATATTTATGGGTCAAACAAATTTCTGCAAACAAGTTTTGAAAAGAGTCACACAAGGAACATTCATGCAAAGTTTGGTTGAAATTGGCCCAATGGTTACTGAGGAGAAGATGTTTAAAGATTTCAAAGTCAAAAACTGCCACGCCCTGCCACGCCCATATTTGGGCATAAATCAAGATTCTGCAAACAACTTTTAATAAGAGTCACCCAAGGAACATTCATGCAAAATTTGGTTGAAATTGGTCCAATGGTTACTGAGGAGAAGACTTTTAAAGATTTCAAAGTCAAAAACTGCCACGCCCTACCACGCCCCGCCATGCCCATATTTGGGCATAAATCAAAATTCCATGAACAACTTTTGAAAAGGGTCACCCAAGGGACATTCATGCCAAGTTTGGTTGAAATTGGCCGAATGGTTACTGAGGAGAAGACTTTTAAAGATTTCTAAGTCAAAAATTTCCACGCGCTGCCACGCCAATATTTGGGCATAAATCAAAATTCCACGAACAACTTTTGAAAAGGGTCACCCAAGGAACATTCATGCCAAGTTTGGTTGAAATTGGCCCAATGGGTTCTGAGGAGAAGATGTTTAAATATTTCTTAGTCAAAAACTGCCACGCCCAATGGTTACTGAGGAGAAGATGTTTAAAGATTTCAAAGTCAAAAACTGCCACGCCCTGCCACGCCCATATTTGGGCATAAATCAAGATTCTGCAAACAACTTTTAATAAGAGTCACCCAAGGAACATTCATGCAAAATTTGGTTGAAATTGGCCCAATGGTTACTGAGGAGAAGACTTTTAAAGATTTCAAAGTCAAAAACTGCCACGCCCTACCACGCCCCGCCATGCCCATATTTGGGCATAAATCAAAATTCCATGAACAACTTTTGAAAAGGGTCACCCAAGGGACATTCATGCCAAGTTTGGTTGAAATTGGCCGAATGGTTACTGAGGAGAAGACTTTTAAAGATTTCTAAGTCAAAAATTTCCACGCGCTGCCACGCCAATATTTGGGCATAAATCAAAATTCCACGAACAACTTTTGAAAAGGGTCACCCAAGGAACATTCATGCCAAGTTTGGTTGAAATTGGCCCAATGGGTTCTGAGGAGAAGATGTTTAAATATTTCTTAGTCAAAAACTGCCACGCCCTGCCACGCCCATATTTGGGCATAAATCAAAATTTCGCGAACAACTTTTGAAAAGGGTCACCCAAGGAACATTCATACCAAATTTGGTTGAAATTGGCCCAATGGTTACTGAGGTGAAGATGTTTAAAGATTTCAAAGTAAAAAACTGCCACGCCCATATTTTGGGGTCAATCAAAAAATCCACGAACAACTTTTGAGAAGGGTCACCCAAGGAACATTCCTACCAAGTTTGGTTGAATTCCGCCTAGTGGTTACTGAGGAGAAGATGTTTAAAGAATTGTTGACGCCTTCCGATGCACGACGCACAACGCACGACGGACAAAAGGTGATACCAAAAGCTCACCTTGAGCACGTTGTGCTCAGGTGAGCTAAAAAGTTATGGAAAACATGATTGAAAATAAAATAATTGCTTTAATAACAGTAAAAATTATTGCCACCTAGCAAAGGTATAGAGTCAACCAATACACTCTAAATTTTACTCAACCCTTTCCCAAACAATAACAAGAGACAAAATCATCACAAAACCAGGTTTTCAATGGCTCCATCAAAATCTGTAAAAAATTCTTGAAAAGTTACATACAAGAATTTACAAGACAGTAAGTCTCTTTTTTGTATGATGCAGCATTAAATCACCAAAACGCTGATGACATGCAGTATGCCACATGGAGACATACATTTAGTGAAAATTTTATCAAAATTCATAGGAGTTGTTGTGCACACAAGGTAATGTTAATACCCGCCAAGTCAATTGCCTGCCAACACCCTTCTGACATACACTTGTAATATCAACACATTCCAACATGATCCTGCTTTTTTGCAACCCTCAAGAAAAGAGTTTGAGAAATCAATGTGGAAAATGAAGAAATTGCTTGTTACAAGCAATTTCTTCATTTTTCACATCGTTTTCTACCCCAAAAACCCCCAAAAGACAGATATAATTAAAATACCATCTACTTTAATTTGCTGTCTGCAACTTTTCAAATTGGACCAGTCTAAAATTTTGTTGTTTGGAAATGGCTTAACCAGCTTTTTTCCTTTCAAAAACTGGGTTATCAATATAATGAGTTGACAACACAGCTTAGACTGAAAAATACCACAAGTATTGTTATACAAATCTGTTTGGTAAATCATTTACTTGACTTTGAAAGTCAACATGCCTTGGTGCCTGAAAGAGTCACTTTAAAACAGAAGAACAATTCATTCTACCCCCATAATTCCATCAGACAATCATTAAGACAAATGTCACATTTTCCTCCTAATGATGCTAAAAACAAAGAAGTTTTCTTCGCAGCTCAATAAATTTTGACAGTTTAGATTCATTTGAGTGACATAAGATCCATAATTTGCCTGAGCCTTTTCAGAAACTCGTAAAATGAGTTCTTACTGACCATCAAAGTTTCATGCTGATGTCAGATGTCATACTGGCCTCAGGCAATGACTTTGAATATTTAGTGCTGGTCATCAAGTCTAGCAAGGTATGGACACCCCCCCCCCCCCCCGGGACAAAACCCCCTAGGACACCCCCCCCCCCCCTGGACAAAACCCCCATACCTTTATGAGAAAAGTCGACAAAACCCACATGGTTTTAATTTGGATGATAAAATAAATTTGCCGTCTGGTATGCATCTGGTATGCATCAACCAAGAATAAAAGAATTAGAGAAATGGAAAAATTGTTTGTAACAAGCAAATTTTCCTTTTCTCTAGGATTTTCTTTGATTTAAGGTATATTTTGTTTCAAATTGGACAACAAATAGGGAAGAAAATATGTAGGGAAATGGATAATAAGTTTGTTACAATTGACTTCTTTTTTCTGAATATCTTCTCTATTTGCCTGCCCTGTTTTCAAATTTACCTACTTTCAAAATTCATTTGCGATATGTTTGAATTACAACAAATCTGAATTTCGGTTGTATAATACTGGATTAATTGCTGATTTTCATTACTAAATATTTTCTAGATTCTCTTTAAAAACTGTTTCATATTATCTAAACGATCAAGTAAAAAGGTAAGCCAGATAGAAAAACATAAATATATAGGATATTCATAAGGAAGGTGGTTTTGTCCCATAGGGGTTTAGCCTGTGGGGGTTTTGTCCCATGGGGGTTTTGTCCTAGGGGGGGTTTGTCCTACACTCAAGCCTAGCAATGTACCCTCAATCCAACATGACATATAACCTGGCTTGGCCTAAATTATGTCTGACATGTCATCTTGATTCAGTTCTTTTACAGATGAGGCTAGGGACTTAATTGCCCCTCCAGGCCCCGCAAGCTCCTGCACTGTTTTCGCCAGGTTCATCAGAAATTCTTCACCTTTATTGAAAAAGGAGGTGACATCTCTCTCCCTCTGAGATCTAGGGGCCTCGTCAGTAGCTCCCGCGTGGTTAGGGGACGTGGACATTGGTCTGAAAAACAATACCCATCGATTTCAATCCCCAAAGCATTGGTGATAAAACTCCCCGCAAATGCCGTGAACAAAAATCCCGGTGAGACCCGGAACATTTTACCACTCAACATATGCATTTTAATTTCTAAAAGGTTCATGTTGTATAACAACAAGTAAGTTTCATAATAAGATTTAAGGAATAATAATAAAAAAATAAAAAATAAAAAATACGGAACCATAAATCAATGATTTTAAGGGACAAGAGTTAATCGTCGTGCGCGACGAATTTCTGTCTGGAAACCTAGACGACAGCGTCAGGAATTACACCTAGACGAAAAAGGGAAATTACTCCTCCGATTTAAAGGGCTGAACTACGGCGGTCGATCAATGTAAATACAATTGATCTAAGCAAGAACCTCGACGATGCGCCGAGAGTAAGACAGTGCGTCTGCAAAGCTGTGTATTTGCTGCTAGATCATGTTGCATGACTTGCGATGCGCACGCAGCCTAACCTCATCAACCCATGCAAGGTGCGATGCGCACCTAAATTGAGAATTTGGACTGTCCCATTTGTTGCATCAATGACCATAGTACCATAGTACGGGAAAAAGTCGTGCCCCATCAATGCTCATCGTGAAAAAGCGAGAGAATAAAGCAAAAAAGCAACAATCGAAATCATTTATTGAAGTTGTAAAAAACAAAAAAAAAAAAAAAAACAACAACACAAAACCTTCGTTTGGAAAGAGGGGCGTCGGCCATTTTCCCATAAGCCCGGGCTGCCGAAAAAAAAAAAAAATAGAAGCGTGGAATTCCTATAGCTATTCCACGGAACTCAAAAAGCAAGTCTAAGTAATAACGAATAGTAACGTCGTACAACACTCACCCGAAATAGTAACTGAATTCTCGAATCCTTAACAAGTAGATAAATAAAAAAGTGAAAGTTAAATTAACGTAGACTGATGGATTAGCCTGATGGCCTCGAACTGAATTGGATGCTGATGTGTCACGTGATCTCTGTGGGGTCCACCAAAGTGAGTCATTCAGTTGGTAAAACCTGGCTTGGCCTAAATTATGTCTGACATGTCATCTTGATTCAGGTCATTTGTCTCTCACCAATGGGGGAATGACAAGTAATTCTGCTTTACCTAACCTATTCCCAGACAATCTTTCTCAAGAAAAATCTTGATGTAAACAATGTTAAAATTAATAAAATGCTTGATATAAGCAATTTCTTCTTTTTCAACCTGGTTTTCTACCAATAAAGACGCTAAAAGATATTTAAAAATCTCTCCACTTGAAATTGTCTTCTACACCTTCTTTGAATTTGAACCTGTCTAAGTTTTGTCATATGGTAATGTGTCAAGCAGAATGAGTAGCTGGTGGAAGGGATAAAATATTACGGTTGAACAGGTGTGAGTTATAACAGAAAGTCATGTTTTTTTGCTTCTCAAAATCAAATCCTGTTCAAAGACGTGTTCAACCCTTACATACAATACATTATCAAGTTCAAACTTTTAAGATAAAATGATAATAATTTCAGAACAAGAGCACAGCCTACGCTCGGCTATTGGGTGCTGGATAGTAGATAAAAGCATTTGGAGTTATCCCCCTTGATAGTATAGGTCGCTCTATTGATAGTGAACAAGTGTTTCAAGTGAATGCCTTTAGTAGAACCAGAGATATCACAAAATGTCAAAGTTTTTGCACGACAACAACAACAACAACGACACCAAGGCTATAGCAATACCTCTGGTTTTCTCTTAAAACAGCCGAGCTAATAATATAGAAAAGTAAATACTTACTAAATAATGACAACAGCATTTTAGAAATGATGAGAAAAGGATATACTACTAATTATGATTCTTCTACATCAAAACATATATATTATTATAATTATTTAGAACAATCGAAGCTCAGGTCATATTCTTCATCAGGGCTAAATGTTTACAAACAAAAACTTTTAAATCACAACATTTGCAACAGTGTTTTTTTAACAAATTAGAATATGTTGGCCACTTATTAAGTGTTCTAAGTTTATAAGCTATAAAACTTTAACTTTAGCCTTCAATATGTGTAGGTGGACACAAATCAGTCTCCATCAGGTGACACAATATTGCCGTCAGATTATTGCGTTTATATCGATTAACCCTTTCCTGTTTTTCATAAATTTTGACTTGTCGAAATTCAAAGAAGTTGCAGACGACAATTAAAAGTGAGTGCAATTTGAAAAGTAACCTACCTACAGGGTAGAAAATATTGTGGGAATAGAAGAAATTGCTTGTTACAAGCAATTTCTTCTTTTCCCACAATATTTTCTCAAGTTTAAAAATTCAGGGATGTAAAATCCAGGGATTAACCAGGAAAGGGCTACATTGGTAAACATAAAATACTGCTTATCGATATAGTTATAGTTCCCCAATTAAAAAAAAATCAAAGTTTCAGTTTAGTTTCCTTCACTAATACTTTTCTGTAAAGGGAAACTAGAAATGCAACACAGAAACAGATGCCACATATAATTGCTTGTAACATGACCTTCAGTTCTGACCTTGAACTTGGAAGTATCCAAGAAAACTTTACACATGACATTAGTTCTCTTCAAAAGGAACAACTTAATTATATCCATTAACCAATTCCAACACAGCAAAATTTTAGACTGATCCAAATTGAAAGAAGCTGCAGATGACAATTTCAAGTTGATGGAATTTTGAATTTTTTCGTCTTTTTGGATAGAAAACATTGTGGATAATGAAGAAATTGCTTGATACAAGCAATTTCTTCATTATCCACAATGTTTTCCAAAGTTTTTTTCTTGAGGGGGTAAAAAGGAGGGATTGAGTTGGAATGGGTTAAGTTAATTAATGACTATAGGAGATATGCTCTGGATAAGAACTGGACACATACACTAATACAAACACACCCACCATTACACACAAGCACATTCACAGAGGTAAATGCCTGTCGCCTTTAAATGGCCGGGGTACAAAAGAGTTCTATATATTTAGATTCATGATACTTATCTAGGAAATTAAGAAGGCACATTTGTATTCTGTATATTCTTCCTCTGGACAAAAGTAATCAATCCCTTCTGATATAATCCCATTTACCAAACAACAGAAATTTTGACTGGCCAAAATTGAAAAATTTAGCAGCCAAGAATTTTGATGGAATTTTCACCCTTGTCATGCTGAATAAAATCTTTTCTGAAAATGCATTAGAATCAAAGGGCTGACAGCACTGGTAGCATTTGTTGTGGGTCAAACATTTCTTTGAAAATTAATGATATAAACAGTGCTTGTTTGAGACAAACAGGTGATGCAAACTAAGATCAGACTGCACATACATGCAGGCTTATCTTTGTCCATACCTCCTGCTAAAACATGATTATTCTGGGATCAGCATGACAAGGCTTTAAGATCTTTTTCATAAGGATAGTAAACCTTGAGGAAAATGAAGAAATTGCTTGTAGATCTGTTATTGTTTTAGGGAAATTAATTTTAATTAACATTACCCTTGTCAGATAAGAGACCTCGTGAAATTGGATGCTGTATGTGCTCACTAAGATACAAGACAAAAGAGCTTCATCAAGAAAATGGTCTTCTACAAGTCTTTGAAATAATTCTATCTGTTAACCCATTAAAGAATTAAAAGAAGTTG
This sequence comes from Fragum fragum, assembly GCA_946902895.1. Classification (NCBI taxonomy): domain Eukaryota; kingdom Metazoa; phylum Mollusca; class Bivalvia; order Cardiida; family Cardiidae; genus Fragum; species Fragum fragum. The sequence continues at coordinate 36,097,964 of OX336365.1, forward strand.
CATACAAAAAATTAAAGTTTATTAAAATATTTAGTTTTTTTTTTCAATTTTCTTGGTAGAAAGGGTTAACCACTTCCCACATGATGACATTTTTGATGCCCCCAAGGAACAACTTTGGAAAACATTGTGGAAAATAAAAACATTGTGGAAAATGAAGAAAGTGAAGATTTTTAAAATTCCACCTACTAAAATTGTCATCTGCATCTTCTTTCAAATTTGACCAGCCAATAATTTTGTTGTCTGGTAATGGGTAAAACTTTTCAAATAATAAGTCAGAATAAAACATTTTATAGAATGCTAGTACATCTACATTATGATGAAAGCTCTATATTGCATTTGTATTCTGCCCCAAGTTTTCCCATGACAGAACTTATAAACTTGCTATTGGTAGAGTCTTTAATTGGATCATTTTCAATTAATATGTTTATCATACAAGTTTTTCTTGTCTTGACCTATTACCAGAACTTTCAAAAATACTTTTCTTTTGTGATAGAGCGCATTGTGGGAAATAAACTGGGATAGTGTTGGAATTGGTTAACCCATTCCAACTCAATCCCTCCTTTTTACGCCCCTTAAGAAAATAGCTTTTGAAAACATTGTGGAAAATGAAGAAATTGCTTGTGTCAAGCAATTTCTTCATTATCCAGAATATTTTCTATCCAAAACGACGAAAAAGTTCAAAATTCCATCAACTTGAAACTGTCGTCTGCAGTTTCTTTCAGTTTGGACCGGTCTAAAATTTGCTGTTGGAATGAGTTAAACTGTTGAAAAGGCTATGTATTAACCCTTGTCATGCTGAATTAAAATCCTATACAGAGTTGCTTTAGAATCAAAGGACTGAGAGCACTGGAAAGTCTTATTAGGAGTTAATATTTCTTTTGAAAAATGATTATTTAAACATTTTTGGCTTAATGGGGACAAACAGGAGGTGTAGACCAAGACCAGACTGCACTTGGGACAGGAGTATACCAGGTCCAGCATGACAAGGGTTAAATACAATCACTTTTCACAAGCTGAGCAACAGAAGTTTTAACCCTTTCCTGTTTTTCAAAATTTTTGACATGTCCAAATTCAAAGCTTTTGCAGATGACAATTCAAGTTGATTTTATCTGAAAATAATCATTCTGTAGAGTAGAAAAAATTGAAGAAAAAGAAGAAATTGCTTATTACAATCGATTTCTTCTTTTTCCACAATATTTTCTCAAGTATACAATGACAGGGTGTAAAAATCAGGGATTGCAAAGGAAAGGTTTAATCAAATGGACAGGTACACAAAGTAAGGGCAGGTGGTTGATCTATGCCATACCTTCATATAAAGCCAATTAAAACATAATGTTCTCACAACCATAAATTCACAGTGATCCAACCTTAGCCAATGTTTCCCAATTGTTTTTCTTGAGTAGCATCAAAAAGCATCATTGTGTGGAAATGAGTGAATTCACTTTTATACTAAATTTGAAAATTGTGGCCTCATATTTTGGGAGATTTTTTTTAAAGATTTCATTCTTTATCTCTATTTAAAAATCCATAAACCCCCAACGTAAGGCTTACATTGATGTCAGAGCAATAATTTAAGGTATTTTATTAAAGTATTATAAGGCAATGTTACATGCAAAATTTGGAAGCCTTAGGCCTTTTGCTTTAGTTATCTTGATCTCAGAGAAGTAAACTAACCCTTTCCCCTTTTTTGAAATTTAAGACTGGTCCAAATTGAAACAGGTTTCAGAAAACGATAAAAATTGTGCAATATGAAATGAAACTATCCCATGGGGTAGAAAATATTGTGGTTAAAGGAGAAATTGCTTGTTACAAGCAATTTCTTCCTTTTCCACAATGTTTTCTCAAGTATAAAATGAAAATGGCATAAAGTCCCCCGTTTGTACCGGATAGGGTTGAAGTATTTTGGTAGAGCATCAGAAAAAGATATAACATACATATTTCAAAAAGCTCTAAGCCTTACTGTTTTGGAGTAGATGATTTTTAAAGATTTCCTTCTTTATCTCTATGTAATATCCAGAAACTCACAACATAGGGCTAAAATTGATCTCAGAGTACTAATTTGAAGCCCATGATGGATTATCATAAGGCATGCAAAATTTGCTAGGCCTTAATAGTTTGGAAGGAGAAGATTCTCAAATATTTCCTTCTTTATCTCTATGTAAAATCTGCAAACCCACATCATAGGACTTACATTGATACCAGAGTAATAATTTGGAAAATTTTGGTATTGTATCATTAAGCAGTGTTACATGTAAAATTTGAAAGCTCTAGGCCTCGTAGTTTGAAAGGAGAAGATTTTTCTTCAATATTTCTATTAAAAATCTGGAAACCCACAACATAGGGTTACATTAATCTCAGAGTTTCATCTCAAAATATTTGATAGAATTTGTTTCGTGATGTTGCATGAAAAATTTCAGAGCTATAGGACCTCATAGTTTACAAGGAGATTTTTAAAGTTTTTTTCTTATGGTTGTCATGGCAATCCGAGTTCTTTATTGAATTCAATTCTTTGAATTATTTTTAAAGAGCATGAGATAAGTTTAGTTGAAATCTGATTGTAAGTTCAAGAGAAGATTTTCTGTAATTGTCAATTGACAGACTGACAGACAATGGACATAGATCTATCCCATAGCTCAACTTGAGCACTTTGTGCTCAGGTGAGCTAAAAAATTGAGGAAAAGCTCTTTCGCTTATCATTATGTGGGCCAACCTAATTAGGTGGAAGAAATAAATGACCAATCTGACCCAAAAAACAGAAAACAATTTGGTCTGAGTTCAGATAAACTAGATGCTATCAATGACAGTTAATAATAGCCCTAAAACTGCTCTTTCTCACAGAAAAATCATTTTGTTGCCTCTTTTTTTCCTTCTGAATTTTCAAAAAAAAAGGGCCATGACATAGAGAATTTAATGATCATCCATTTTTCTCTTTGTCGTGGCCCTGTGTCAAAAAATCTAAACAGAAGGGCCAGAATGGCCCTAAAACTGCTCATCTGACTAATTAATGGTTTAGGAGAAGATTTACAAAGATTTCCTTCTTTATTTCTGTGTAAATTCAGGGATTGTACAGAAAAGGGCTAAATTTCAGAGTATGGTAATTCTTTGAAGTATTTAGTAGAGGGTCAATAGATAATGATTTATACCAAATATCAAAGCTCTAGGCCTTATCGTTTTGGAGAAGATTTTCAAAGATTTCCTTCTTAATTTCTATGTAAAATCAGGGATTGCACAGAAAAAGGCAAATTTTCAAGATATGGTAGTTCTTTGTCTTTGTCTCCTTTGAAGTGGAGGAAAAAATGAGTACACAATCTTTCGAGGTCCATAAATCTGAGAAAATTGAATAGAATGTAACCAAAATATGTTCAAAATCTTTGCTTAACCCTAGTAATGCTGAACCCGGAATATTCCTGATTTGGCAGGAGGTAAAGATAAAGGTAAAGTTCATCTTGGACATATTTCCAGGCTGATCCTAATCTACACCACCTGCTTGTCCCTTTAAACCACAATTGTTTTTAAGATAATTTTCAAAAGAAATATTAACCTACTATTGGTGCTTCCAGTGCTTTCAGCCCTTTAACCTTAATGAAATTCTATAGAGGATGTATTTTTCAGAATGACATGGGTTAATATTAAGTGCATGTGTGAATTATGAATTAAATCTATCAAGAAGCAAGAGAAAGATGGCCAGATTGTCTCAATAGTCAGATGTACTTATCATACAGGTAATTAAGTTTTCTTAATCACAGGAGGTAACTCATTTTGCAAAAAAGTAGCTTCTTTTTTTCTTTTTTTTTGTTTCATTTTACTTAAAGGGAGGCAACTTTCTTTTATACAACAATAATTCTTAGTTGAGCAACAATTATCTCCCTTGCATTTACATTGTGATCCGTGAAAACTGCCAATCCTCCAAAGCAATAATATCAAACCTATTAACCCATGTCATAATGTATAAAATCCATTTTGGAATTGCATTAAAATCAAAGGGCTGAAAGCACTTGTAGTACTTGTTGTTCAATAATCAAATTTCTTTTGAATTGAATTTCATAAACAACTCTGACAGGAAGAGTTCAAACAGGGGTGTAGTCTAAGATCAGACTGCACTTATGTGCAGGCTGATCTTTGTCAAAACCTCCTGCCAAAACCAGAATATTCCAGGTTCAGCATAACAAGGGTTAACATTTCAAGGAAATCTGAATCGTCAAAAGATCATTCTTGTAAAATTTTGTTTACATAAAAGGAATTTAGCCCAAACCAATAAAGCCATTTTTTTAAGCGAACAGAATTCTGTAAAGGACTCAGATAAAGAGTCTCTGAAGGATCATTGCTGTGAAATTTGGTTGAAATCCATTACCTGGTTGCTAATTAAGGTTTTCAAAGTTTGCAGTATACATCATATATGGAATTTAGCCCACCAATTAATTTTAGCAATGTTTTTCATCAAATCAAACGCTTTAACAGGCACATGATGAAGAACCATGAAACGATGACTCCGGTAAAATTTCTTTGAATACATCAAATGGTTTCTGAGATAAAAGATTGTCTAAGATATAATTTTCAACCATATATTGAAATTAGACCCACTCATAGGAGCAATGTTTTTTTAACCAAGCAAAATTCTTTTAAGGAATCTGCTAAAAGGTCACCTAAGGATCATTCCAGTGAAATTTTGTTGAAATATGTGTAATTCTTTCAGAGAAGGATGTTTTCAAAGTAAAGGCTAATGGATGCACGCACACACACATTCAGTCAAATGCTTGACAGACAAAATGCCATGACAATAGCCCCCTGGCTTTCAGCCAGTGGATTAAAAGTGAATTTGGAAAGGCGTTAAAAGACAAAATTTATAGTTAAATTTTGAAAATGTTTGCATGGTTTTTATGTGGTTTCACCGAAACCCATTCCGAAACAATCCCTATTTTTTATGCCCCTAAATTAAAAAGCTAAGGAAAACATTGTTGACTAGAGATGCTTGAGTGCCTGTATAACTCTACAGGCCTGATTGTATTAAGTAAGCAAACTGTGTTTTCAGGAATCATATTCACCATGTGTGACAAATTAATTTGTCAATGAAATCTTTTAATATTTACACCTTTTCAATGATTTACAAAGGTCAATCTATTTAACAAGTCAGATGAAAAAAGGTATTCACAATTTTTTTTTTAAATTCACTGGATACCATGTATGGACCTTAAGCCAAATTAATTGATGGAATCTGAAAAGAGTCACCAGAGGATCATTCCAGTGAAAATTGGCTGAAATCCATCAAGCAGTTTCAAGAGAAAGATTTTCAGTTTCACCTTATATGGAAATGAGCCCCGCCCATCATAGCCGGTTTTCTCATCAAACCAAAATTCAATATAGAAATCCGATAAAGGGTCATCCAAAGATCATTTTTGTGATATTTGGTTGAAATCCATCACCTGATATCCAAGAAAAAGATTTTTTAAGCTTTCAAGATATATGGAAATAAGCAATTTTTATCATCCGATCAAAATTTGTTGAGAGAATCTGATAAAGGGTCACCAAATGATTATTCCTATAAAAATAAGTTGAAATCCATTTATTGGTTTCTTAGAAGAAGATTTTGAAAGCTTTCACCATATCTGGAAATTAGCCCCTTCCATTAAAGCCATGTTTTTTATCCAATTAAAATTCTTTGAAGGAATCTGATAAAAGGTCACCCAAGGATCATATCTGTAAAATTTGGTTGAATTCAGTTCAGTACATGTACTTTCTGAGGAGAAGATTTTTAGAGTAAAAAATTACAGACAGAAGGAATGCACACAGGCAAGCATGCACAGACAAATGCAAGACGGACAATAGCTTGCTGGCTTTCAAAAACTCCATTTCTACTGGCAGTTTGAGTTGACAATTTAGCTGTATAGTGTCTTTTTGATACATCTTTATAAATCATTTGTTCAACAAGAAATAGCTGTGTTGAGGCACTTTTCAACAGATCTTAATTCTTTGAAGGAATCTTATAAAGGGTCACCCAAAGATCAATTCTGTGAAATTTGGTAGAATTCTTTTCAGCACTCTCTGAGGAGAAGATTTTTTAAGTAAAAGTTTACGGACGAATGGACGCACAGATGGACACACAATGGACACAATGTCATGACAATAGCTCGCTGGCTAACAGCCAGTGGAACTAAAAATGAAGAAATTGATTGTAACAAGCAATTTATTTATTATCCAGAATGCTTTCTACCCCTAAAGGCAATGATTTTTAAAATCCCACCAACTTAGAACCATTGTATGCACTTTCTTTGAGTAAGACCAGTCTCAATTTTTTGTTTTGTGGGTATGGGCTAAATAATATTATGCAACACAATTTTGAAGTTACTTGGTAACTGTCAACATTTTATGCTTTATAGAGAATCAACCTTACATAATACTATACACAGAAAAGGACTGATAAATCTTACATTAGAAGGAAATGCAACAAAAAGAACAAATTGGTTATCACCTAAAAAACCAATCATATTGTTCCAGTTGCCTCGAGTTACGACCATCGAAGCAGTTACCAGGACTCCTTAGAGTGATTATTGGTTGAAACGTAGTCGCTAATTGGGAGGGATGTGAATATGAAACTTGAGAATTTGTTTGTTACCCAACGACTAACAAATAACACTGCCAATGGCAGATAGTTCAAGGAGAAAGGATGGAATCAAATTATCACCTTAAAAGACTTTTGGATTTCAAAGAGATAAGTCAGTTTTGAAGGTAAGTGTCTCTTCATTATCCTTTAATGAAATATATCAAAATTTAATTTTACAGTTTGAAAATATAGTACGAAAATAAGATTGCTATAGCTGATTGTATTAGTAACTTCTCTAACAATACCTTCACACCATTCTGTTATAAACCTATTTGTATTTTGGGGTAGAAAACTTTGTGAATAATGAAGAAATTAGTTGTAAAAAGCAATTTCTTCATTCTCCACACTATTTTCCAAAGCTTTTCTTCTTGAGGGGCGTAAAAAGGCAAATGTGGGAATGGGTTTAATTCTATTGTTGCAAGAAGTCTGTCTGCTACCAAACTATACAAATTTAGACTGGTCAAAATTAAAAGAGATTGCAGACAAAAATTTTTGGTTGACCAAATTTCAAAGATCTTTGTCTGATTGGGTAGAAAACATCGTGGGAAATAAAGAAATTGCTTGTAACAAGCTATCTCTTCTACTTCCGAAATGTTTACTTAGTTTTTTCTTCTGGGGCCAAAAAAGTTGGGATTGATTGATAATGGGTTATTTTGTTGTCTGCAAAGAGTTGCATTGAATTTTTCACAAATCCATATTTTTTTCAAGTTGTTTGAGACTTATGGGCTTATTGGAGACATGCATTTCTATTTCCAAGCTTTTCCACAAAGTTTACCTTAACCCATTACCAGACAACAAAATTTCAGACTGGTCTAAATTGAAAGAAGCTGCAGATGGCAAATATCCATTTGATTAAATTTTAAATTTCTTTATCTTATGGAGTAAAAACATTGTGGAAAATGAAGAAATTGCTTGTGACAAGCAATTTTTTAATTTTTCACAATGCATTCTAAAGCTCTATGGCCACAGGGCTTCCAAAAGCATCATTTTGTTTGAATGTGTTAACAATAAATTTTGTTGTCAAAGGAGTTGATAGCAAATTTAGAAGATGCTGAACCCTAAATAATTCAACCCTTCTTCAGGTAAAAGCCATTTAAACTTCTCTGAGTAAATAAGAAATGTGAACTTTAGTAGCAAGTGATGTGAATGAAATTTGGTAACTTAGGTGCTGCAGCATTTTGTCTTAACCCTTTCCTGTTCATCCCTGGTTTAATGCCCCTGAGATAATTAACACAATAATGCAGAAAGAGAAGAAATTGCTTGTAACAAACAATTTCTTCTTTTTCTAAAATATTTTCTACTTTACTGGCTGGTACAAAAATGAGCAAAGCAATATACCTCAAATTTGTTGAAGGTGGGCATTATTAATTAAACCTTTTCTATATAAACGCAGGACTTATGTCACAATGATTCGTTACTTGAGAAAACATTGTGAAACAAGAGGGCCAGTGGCCTTGGCGCTCACCTGAGATAAGGCTCTTTTTTTCTTCAAGGCCTAACACTAACTGGGTCAAGAGAAGACCTCCTTCAAAAATTTAACTTAACCCATTCCCACACCATGAGATTTTAGACCAGTCCTAATTCTAAGAAGTTGCAGACTACAATTTTAAGTTGATGGAATGTTTAGAATCTTTGTCTTTTGGCGTAGAAAACATTGTGGATAAAAAGAAATTGTTATTGACATGCAATTTCTTCATTTTCCACAATGTTTTCCGAAGCTTTTATATTGCAGGGCGTTTAAAAGCGTCATTGTGTGGGGATGGGTTAAATAAACTTATGTTGCTATGCCAACCAATGCTTTCAACAGATTTCAAATCTTTTAGTAATTATTAAAAGGGGACAAACTAACAGAAATTTCTACCAAATTTGGTATAAATTGGCCAAATAGTAATGTACTGATGCTTCAAGCAAAATTCCAGATTGTTCGACTTCTGGGTCAGGAGAAGAATTTTTTTTTTAAGTTCTTTTTATCAATTTTACTCTTGTTGTCACAACAACCAGAGTTTTCAATTGATTTGAATGCTTTGGTTGAAATAGTCCCAGTGGTTTGGAGAACATGTAGTTTTAAAAATCCTTCTTTATTTCCATAAAGCCCCTTCCTTCCTGGGGGACCCTAGGGTGATGATTTTACCAATATTGAAAGAGGTCAATGTGCTGTGCTTGTTGCAAAATATCAAGACTCTAGGCCATCTGGGTAGGAGAAAATAATTTTTAAGGATTTATTTAAATTTCAATTTTGTTACCAAGGCAACCAGACTTTTTAAGATTAAAATTCTTTTAGCATTTTTAAAGGGCATCAACCTAGGAATATTTCTGCCAAATTTGGTTGAAATCCGCCCAGTGGTTTGGGAGGAGAAGTCACTTTAAAAATCCTTCTTTATTTCCATATAAGCCCCCTCCCCAAAGGGCTCCGCCCCTGGGGACCCGAGGGTGATGATTTTACAATTCTGAAAGAGGTCAATGTACTGATGCTTCATGCCAAATATCAAGGCTCTAGGCCCCAGCCCCCTCCCCCTTAGCTCTGCCCCTGGAGACCTGAGGGTAATGAGTTTAGCAATTCTGGAAGAGGTAAATGTACTGATGCTTCATGCCAAATATCAAGGCTCTAGGCCTTCTGGGTCAGGAGGAGATAGTTTTTAAAGATTTTATTGAAATTTCAGTTTTGTTGCCATGGCAACCAGAGTTTTTAATGTATTTCAATTCTTTTAGTAATTTTAAAGGGCACCACCAAAGGATAATTTCTGCCAAATTTGGTTGAAATCCATGCAGAGGCTTGGGAGAAGATGTCGTTTTAAAATTGTTGACACACAACGCACGCCGGACAGAGAATGATCAAAATACCTCACCATGAGCACTTCCTGCTCAGGTGGGCTTAAAAGAAGAAATTGCTTGTAACAGACTTTTTCAATTACTCTGTAGGTTGGTTACATTTCAAATTGCACTCACTTTTCATTGTCGTCTGCAACTTTGAACATGGAATAGTCAAAAATCATGGAAAACAAGAAAGAGTTAAAATAAAGCCCCTGTTACAGGTCCTTGGTCAGCTGTTTTGAACCTTGGCCTTTAGCTCGAACCTGTAACCAATATAAAATTGCTTGACTGTTAACATTATAATACAGGGTCCAAAGAATTCCAAAAATGGCACTAATCCAGCAGGGCAGGTAACATGAAAAAGTCACTTGTCCTTCATTGAATATCACTCATCCTATAATAAGTCTATGGATCGTTAAAAAACAACAATACTTTTTTGTAATAATATTTTGGTATTCAGAACTTAAAAAAAATTCTTATCTCTACTACGACATTTCTTAGTGCAGACGAGACAAAAACACAAAATTTAGAACGTCAGAATAAGTTTTAATTCGGGGCCCTGAATACCGGTAAAATGAGCGGTCAAGTGAAACAATATATTGGTTTACAAACAATATCGCGGCATTTTCCTGTATAATTCAAAGAACACGACTTTATAGGATAAAATTCGCAAAAAATATACACAAAATGCAAGAAATGTGTTGCTATATATCCACGACAATATTCTTAAATATATGATCGATTAATTTTATGGTGTTCAGCTGCCGGGTCATATCATGCGAAAACCAGAAACTGTCAAAAATTAAAGTACATCATTGTTTCTTACATATTGTTGTGAACTTTTATCTCCAAATTTACACAAATGCTGTTTATAGGTTATTTCTATCTGTATTGATCCTGAAATTGATTTTTCAATATGCTATTTTTCACTCATCCCAGCGGACGACCAAATTTTTAATTTCGGGTTTTCCTGCTCGTAAATACGAGCGGACGAGTGGATTCTTTGTACCCTGTAATTCTATATCGTATGTATGCTTTGAGATAAGGAGGTTAACCCCTTTCAACACAATCTTGCTTTTTGCAACCCTGAAAAAAAAGCTTTTGAAACTTTGTGAAAATGAATAAATTACTTCTGACATGCAATTTTTCACATTATTTTCATCCCAGAAAGATAACTATTTTCAAACCTCATGAACTTGAAGTTGTCTTCTGCAACTTCGGTTCTTTCATTTTGGACCAGTCAATTTTTTTTTCATCTGGTAATGGGTTAATTAACAATCAACAATCTCCATTATTGTGTTCTTTTCATTGACCATACCATCAGCTTGAGTACAGATGATTTCTCAAAGAAGAAGAATTCAGAGGGATTAATCTAAGACTTTAAAGCATTTTTCAGAATAATTGCTGGTTGCTAAAAAAATCCTGCATTTCCCATGCCCTAAAGTAATATGAATTTGGAAAACTTTGTGATAAAAGTGGAAATTTCTCCTCTTTTAACAATATTTTCTGTCTTCCTTGGCATTTAATTAATTGCTTTCCATTTTTTCCTGACTTCGGCTTCAACTTTAGTCAATTTGGGCCAGGCTAAAATTTTATAACCTGGTAATGGGTTGAACAAAACTAAAAGGGTAAATATAAAAGCATGCATTACAGACAAAATGTTACTTTCCATACAAATACAGTAAGTAAGCACCTAATGTGAAAACCCATATAATGCACTGCAGTATGTTTTAATTTATCTGTCTTGCTGCTGTCAAAAACTGCATGTTCAAAACAAAATGTGACAGAAATTCATAATTCTACAATATTGATTTATATATATCTTCTAGAGTCCCCAAATCCATGAAATATCTCTGAATTTTCTTCAAACCTCTATCCAGTCTACCAATGTTTTAACCAACTTCCACACAATCCAGCTTTTTCAAGCTCCTCAGGAGAAAAGCTTTGGAAAACAAAATATAAAATGAAATGCTTGTTAAACCAATTTCTTCACTGTCCACAATGTATCCTACCAAATGGTATTTTTTCTTTTTTTTTTCAGAATTTGTCACAAAGATTGTTATATGCATTTCTTTGATTTGAACCAGTCTAAAATGTTGTTAGCCTAGTAATGGTTTAACGCATTCCCACACAGCAATATCTTAGACTGGTCCAAATTGAGAGAAGCTGCAGGAGACAATTTCAAATTGGTAGAATTCCATACTCTTTCATTTTTGGGGGCTAGAAAACTTTGTGGACAATGAAGAAATTGCTTGATACATGCAATTTCTTCATTTTCCAAAATGTTTTCAAAATCCTTGAGGGGCGTAAAAAGGAGGGATTGTGAGGGAATAAGTTAAGGGAGTTCACACTGATCAATTGGTAGAGTTGCTAGATACAGAATATCAATGTGCTGCACCGTTTTGGTTCAGAGAGTCCTGTTAGAGACCTATAGGTGACGTTGCATACAAACTAGGAATGTTTCACAGACACGAATGCCCCACATAATTGCTTATCACATGACCTTCAGTTGTGACCTTGAACTTGGGAGTATCCAAGAAAACCTTAGGTGTGAAAGTAAAATGCTTTGAGGGGAATAACTGTGCATTGTTATTTTGAAATTCATCATTTAATGTAGAAGATGTGCTCTAGCCAAGAACTGGACACCCACCTTCACACACACATGCACCCTCAATGATAACTCTGTATGCCTGTCAGCATTACATGGCAAGTGTATAATATCATAGCTGTAGACCTTTTCGTTACAGAAGAAGATTGCCTCCTTTGTTTCTATGTAAATCTTGTACATCTGGGTGGAGCCCAAATATAACCCCAGGGTTAACAAATGAACAAATCGGGTAGAGTTCAACTGGGCAATGTTATATTGATGGGTCAGCACGAAAAATTTGTAACTGTCTATGTATGTTTATAGGCAGTTTCAACTGATTCCCACTAAACCACCAAATATTGCGCCAAATAACAAAACTCAAGAGGGTTTTTTTGTTTTGTTTTAGAGTAGAAGATTTTAAAGTTATTATTATTTCTGCCTTTTTGTTGCTTTGGCTCCAAGAGTAACAGGTGCACCTAGAACTTCTCTAAAAAGGTGACATAATCCATTCTCAGACAGTAACGCTTTTGGACGCCCCTCAAGAAAACATTGTGTACAAGAGGACCATGATGGTCTTAAATCGCTCCCCTGAGAATGATGGTTCAGTGCTTTATGCTATATATACAAAATAGCCCTCTGTCTTTCTATGTAAAATCAGGGATCCAGAGAAAAGGGCTAATTTTCACTGTACGGTAATTCTCTACACTATTTTGGTAAACTGTCAATAGATGATGATTTATACCAAATGTCAAAGCTCTAAGCCTTATTGTTTGGAATGGGAAGGTTTTCAAAGATTTCCTTCTTATTTCTTTTGTAAAATCAGGGATTGTACAGAAAAGGGCTAATTTTAAGAGTACAGTAATTCTTTAAGGTGTTTTTTTAGAGGTCAATACATGATGATTTATACCAAATGTGAAATTTGTTTGTTTGTTTGAATGGAGTTTTACGCCGCTTTCAACAATCTTTCAGTTATATCGCGGCTGCTGGAGCACCTAATAATGGATTCCTGGTATTTCTCACACCAGTACCACCATCACATCCTTTCCTAGCCTCCAGCTGCTATCCCACATAGGTCTACGATTATCGAACCATTGGTGGGAGACAAATAGTCGGAAAGGATGAGCGCCGCCATCGGGGATCGAACCCTGGACCTCTAGATTGACAGTCTGACGCGCTACCAACTGCGCTATGACGGCGGCCCAAATGTGAAAGCTCAAGGCCTTATGGTTTGGTAGAAGATTTCCTTCTATATTTCTATGTAAAATCAGGAATCGCACAGAAAAGGGCTAATTTTCAGAGTATGGTAATTCTTTAAAGCATTTTGGTAAGGGTCAATAGATGATGATTTATACGAAATATGAAAGTTCTAGGCCTTATGGTTTGGGAGAATTTTTTTTCTTTCATAGGCCTTATGGTTTGGGAGAATTTTTTTTAATTTTGTCACTCAGTTTCCATGGCAATCAAAGTTCTTCATCAATTTCAATTCTCTGAAGTATATTGATAGAGCATGACTTAAGTATTTCTGCAAAGTTTTGTTGAAATTCTATGGTTAGTTCAGTTCAGGAGGAGAAGATTTTTTATGTAATTGTGAATGGACAGACGGACGACTTTACCGACGCCGAACAATGACCGATCACAATAGCTCACCCAGAGCACTTTGTGCTCATGTGCACTAAAAAATTTTAGAGTGATCTGCCAAGGCTGCGTTCATGCACCGTTGTCCCAAAAAAATCATCAATGTCTCCTTGATTCAAAAGTCCAAGTAGCCAGATTGTTTGTGTGATCCATTTTAGTAAAATTTTCCCACTTTTTTTTAGACCATGGATACAACAACCATGGGAACGTTGTCCCCTTACTTCCAAAACCTCAGCAGATCACTGCTTTACCATGTGACCCTTGTTTGATATATTATTGATGCAAGCTACCTAAATTCCAAATATGAGCATGTTAGGAGAAAAACTGAAGTTAACATGGAAAGTTTAAATCACAGAGTAAGTTTTTGGCCAGACTGACAGGGACATCATTAAAACATTTGAGTTTATTTGAATTCATTTATAACATCTTTTAGACCATTCAAGCTAACATGGAAATGCATTCTGCAGATTCAAACAATTATGCAGAAAAAATGGCACATTTATATGCAATTAACAGATTCCCAGCCGTCAAACTCTACTTTCTTATTCGTCAAGCAGTTGGAATAAATATAATTATGGAGACAAACTATTGTCAGGTTGAAATGAATTAAATCTTTTCTAGACAATGTATTTCCTATGCTTTCTTCCATGAAAGATTTGGACTTGAAAGCATGTTATAAACACATTCTTTATATGTAAGTTGTAAAAGTCTATACCAGGGAAAAAGACTAGCAGGGGCCCAGTCGCCCATGGCCCCTAGATTTTGGGCTTGGCCCCTAGACCTTTTGAGAAAATGCCTATACCTCTAATATTAAATATTGAATTTTGGCAGGCTGGGCCCCTAGGTTGAAATTAATAGTCTTTTTCCCTGTAAACAATATAACCTTTTGGAAAGGAACATCAATTTATTCCCTCCACTGGCCTGAATTTACTTGTCATTCCTGAGAAATTTGGTTGGAAACCATCCTGCAGTTTTAAAACTTTCACTATATACCATTTTTGGAGACAAGCCCCTCATAAAAGCCATAATTTCCATCTGAGCCATATTTAATGAAAGAATCTGACAAAGAGTCACAAAAGGATCATTTTGTGATTTTTTTCTTTAAACTTATAATCATTTTTAATCTGAGAAGATTGTAGGTTTTTGCTGTTTACTATAAATGGAAATTAGCCCAATCCATTAAAGCAATAATTAACAATCTAATAAAAGGTCACTAAAGGGTTATTCCAGTGGAATTTGGTTGAAATCCATCAAATGGTTTCTGAGAAGAAGATTTTCAAAGCTTTCACCATATATGGAAATTAGCCCTGCCCATTAAAGCCATGTTTTCATTCTATCAAAATTCTTTGAAGGAATCTGATAAAGGGTCACCCAATGATCATTCCTGTAGAATTTGGTAGAAATCCATCAAAAGGTTACTGAGAAGATTTTTGAAGATTTCATCATATATGGAAATCAGCCCCACCCTTTAAAGCCATGTCTTCATCCAATCAAATTTTTTTGAAGGAATCTGATAAAGGGACACCCAAGGATCATTTTTGTGAAATTTGGATGAATTCTGTTCTGCACTTTCTGAGGAGAAGATTTATAAAGTAAATGTTTACAAACGGATGCACACACATACGCATGCACGCCTGACACTACGCCATAACAATAGCTTGCTGATTTTCGGCCAGTGGAGCAAAAAACTGATTTTTACATTCAGTCCACTTTTTCGGTGATGCAGCCTCAGGGGTGTGGAATTCCCATGCCCCACTTGTTCAACACAGGCTTTTCTACCTGTGGGCAAGTACATTTTTCGAGGCTACTTGTCCGTGGACAAGTAAATATCAGGGCAAATCTTGAATTGGTACTAAATAGATAGCAGAGATTTATGAGTGTAATGTTTGTATCTAAGGCTAGAAAATATTGTTTTTAATGAAGGAAATGCTGAGTTCCAGCATTTTCTTCTTTAAAAATAATGTTTTCTTAAAATCTATCTGTTCTTCATCTTTTCACATGCAAGTCCATTTGATCCTGGACAAGTAGAAAACACATTTTACTTGTTCATGGACAAGTAGAGAAAATCTGTATTTCCACATCCCTGAGACTTAAATTGACAAATGGGAAAAACAGTATTTGGCAAATATTCCAAAGAGTTAGA
Source organism: Fragum fragum (assembly GCA_946902895.1). Classification (NCBI taxonomy): domain Eukaryota; kingdom Metazoa; phylum Mollusca; class Bivalvia; order Cardiida; family Cardiidae; genus Fragum; species Fragum fragum. Next base: position 36,113,738 of record OX336365.1, read on the forward strand.
TACAAAGGTTCTTCTTATTTGGTCTAAGAGTTGTGGAGAAATGGCTTTGGGCAAAAGGTTCGTTGGTCTGAAGCACAGTGTGGCACTTATATCACCTCAGCTGATTTTATTTTTAGGAGCATGATAATTTGAAGCATTATGGAAGAAAGGCCATTAGTTGATGATCCATGCCTATTATCCTTTCAATTTTTGGACAAGTAGATATTTTAAGATTTCCCATTTATTTGTAGGTAAATTCCGAATGCCCTAATAAAGGGCTAATTTTCAAGTTAAAGCACACACTTTAAGTATTATGGTAGTGGGCTATTTGGTGATGTCACATGCAAAATTTAAAAGCTCTTGGCTGTTAAGTTTTGGAGAGGGTTTTCAAGATTTGCTTCTTTATTTCTATGTAAAATCAAGGCTAATTTTCAAGCAGGAGCAATAATTTGAAGTATTTTGGTAGAGTACATGCTCAATTCTTTCAGTTTATTTCTATGTAAAATCAGGGATTGCACAATATAGAGAGTAATTTCAATTCTGAGTAATCATTCAAAGTATTTGGTAGAGGGATATTAGATTAGAGCTGTAACGATACACTCGAATATTCGGCAAATCGAATATTTTTTTACCGGCGAGTACGTATCGTATTTGTCTATCAGATTCTGAGAACCGAATATTGGCGAATACAAAATGTGAAATATTTTTCGGGTTGCAAAGTGCAAAAAAATATCCAAGAGGTCATAGATATCCAACATGCACAAACTATAACGACGGTTTCATCAAATTTATGAAGAAAGACGTAAATCCTTAAAGCCTAGGCGGCTCCCGCAGTCGATTGACAGAGGGCGCCTCTGATGCAACTGAATACATATTCTAGACACTAAATCAAAGAATTTCTACTTCACTGGTGACAGCTATTTATTTGTTGTCTACAAGTGGCATTTTGGGTAGTGAATGATAGATTAACTGGACAATCGACGCACGACTTTGACCGTCAACGGTCAGACCTTTGTTAATACTAACAATCAAAAATCATCTTTTTTAAGTCAGTCTTAGTTCTACTAAACCTTTTAAATCAAGATTTTCAATTCAAATTCTAGTATGTATGGCCTAATTTTTCTATCTTATTGACCATTAAGTGCAGATTCTGAAGAAATTAAATGACATAATCTTTCCGAGCAAAGACCATTGTCTTCAATTATGCAACGTATAAATTACCTCCCTTTAAAAAAATAAAAGGTAAGCTATGGCTGCATGTCCATTATACCTTGAATGTTGGCTAAAATTTAAATATTTCGTCTTTTCATTATAAGTAATCAATTCTGGTGACAAAAATTTTCATATTAATTGGTAAGTTTGTAACAGATAGAAGTTTACAACATAATTCAAAATATACAAATTTAAAAGTACAAATACGTGAAATTCACATTATGAAATTAAGTAATTTGAAATGATCCAGCTTCAAACAATGACGGATCTTGACTTCACCCTTTGTTAGGCTTAAATTTGCCATACACCTTTGATTGCTGTTGCAGAAATAATAAAATAGTTAACTTAAAACAGCTGTCTGTATCACAGATAGACATAAGTTTGTTTCATTCTTTACTCAAAGAAGTATATAGATAAATATGCCTGTTCCTGGAATAAGTTGTATTCATGAATAAATATTCATATGCATGACCCTGTATTGTGATCTGTATTCGTATTCGTCACTTATTGTATCGTTACAGCCCTATATTAGATAATCTCACATGTCAAATATTGAAACTATAGGCAAAAACGCTGCTGTGGATCATCAGATCATGGAAAACACCATCTTACTCAAGTTTAAATTCTGTTGTCTGCACAAGAGGGAGGACCTATACCGAAACTAATGATCCGCATGTCACATTTTTCCCTATAATTTGGTAAATCATGTGGAGTGATTCCCTTGCCACAGGATACAACTTTTAAAAGAATTAAATTAACTTTTCCTGGAAATTTCAGACTGCTTTACTCTACCAAACAATATTATGACATTGACAGCACTTAATTGGAAATGGCCACTGATAACAGAATATGGCTGGCAAAAGTATACTAATTGACTAGTCCAAATTAGAACATGACAAAAAAAATTTTGGTATAAGAAAGGATGCTTTTGTTGGAAAATCAGAAAAAGGAAGTTACCAATATTTTCTGATTTCTTGTGACATTTCTGGTGTCCCCTCACAGTTTTTCAAAAGGGCCAAGATGGCCCTACTAGATCACTTAATTGGTCCTAAATACCTCACCTAATTAACGACTTTAAACATTGACATTGTGACTTAAATCATTTTAATTATGCCTGGGAGGAGCAAAGATGGTTCCTCATGACCATGATTTTAACAAATTTTCTAGATTGCAATGCCATATGCCTAATAGTAAACCTGTAGCCCAATTCTTTGTTTAGAAAAGGTTTTAAATGATTTCTTTTCTTGTTTATATGTAAAACAAGGGGTGTAAGGGCAAAGCGCATTTGCAGATGGCCATCATATCATGCCAAATGCAAAATATGAACCTTCTAAGGGCTATTATTGGTCATTAGATTTTTGAGGATTTCATTCTTTTTTTTTGTATGTGAAATAGTATGTGCTTTGGTAGAGCCAAAGCGGCAATATCTTAACATCTTTTATAGAGAGGGCTTACATGTTTTATCAAATGAAAGAAGCAAATATGACACCTCTGCTTTTTTATTGCCACCTTTTTGGGGGGAAAAAATTTCCCAAATATGTTTGCTCAACCTTTCGCCTTTATTTTAGACAATGTTTTTGGGGTTTGTTTCATGAATTTAGAAGGTCATGCCACGAGCCAAATGAAGACCCTTTAGTCCAAAAATTTGTCTAGAAAGGGAAGTCACAGACTCCATTTCTTGTTTTTAAGTAAAATAGGTTGTGCCTTGGCAAAGCCCAAATTGGAACTCCAGGACATTCTTACACATCTTAAGTAAAGAACCATCAGATTATTTGTTTAAATGGGGTTTAAAGCCACTTTTAGTTGTATTTCCGTAATACTCGATGGAACACCGAACCATGGATTTTTATAGTATTTCTCACACAAGTACTACCACTACATCCTTTAATTCTCCAGCTGCTTATCCCACTTAGTTTACAATTATCCATCCACTGGTGGGAGACAAATGTTGGAAAGGATATTGGCCACAACCGAGGACCAAACCCTGAACCTCCTGATTGAGAGTCTGATGCACTATCAACTGCACTATGGCTGCAGTCAACCACACGATAAAGTTACATGTAAAATATGAAACCTCTACGCCCTTTCCTTGCCTAGGAGAATTTTCTTCTTCCTAGTAATACCTTAGCAGAGCCCAAATGGGACTCCAAGGGTGTCATTTAAATATCTTTTATAGAGGGTCTACAGGTGATGCTAAATGCAGGATGCAAAATATCAAACCTCTATGCTTGTTCATTGCTACTGTTTAGGATAGAAAGAATTGTGGACAGTGAAGACTGCAATAGGATTGACAGGGAATGGGTTTAACTGGCTTATGGCCCCATTCAGTCTACTTAATAACCCTCCATACAGTATCAACTGCAACATATTTGTTGATCAAACACTCAAGAATTTGAATGAATTTTTGAATAATTGGTCAAATGCAATGCTATTAAATTGTGAAAACATTCCCCTGCAAACAAAGAAATTCCTCCTGTGACAATACCAAATTGAATGTCCCTTTGTAATTGGCCCCTAATATCACTGACATGTAATCCCAATATCATTATAGCTAATATTTATAAATTAGGCTGGGATCTCATCACATGATTTATGATAGAAACAACAGACTGCCATCTTGAGTTTGTTTGCTAAAGGAAATTGGCAAAAACAATCGTCCCAGCAACATTAATCAAGCAATCATTTCTTTTCCTCCATCAAAATTAAGATGCTTTTGTGTAGTGTGCTAAATCTAACCCAATACTAGTCAAAAAAAATTTAGTCTGGTCCAAATTCGAAGATTAAGATGCAGACAACAATTTCTACTTTGTAGAATTTAGAAAATCTTTGCCATCATTGTGGACATTGAAGACACTGCTTGTGACATGAAATTTCTTCACTATCCATGTTTTCTAAGGCTTTTTTCATGAGCGACATCAAAAAGCAGGGTTGTGTTGGATTGGGTTAACCCATTTCCAAACAATCCTGCTTTTAAAGGCCATAAAAAGAGTTCAGGAAAACAATGTGTAAAATTAAGAAACAAGCAATTTCTTTTTTAATTTTCAACACCATTTTCTAACCAGAAAGACTGCGATATTAAAAATTCTATTTGAAATAGTAATCCAATTTTTTTTTTAAATTTGGATCATTCCAAAATTTCATTATTTGGAAATGCATTTAACATTATTAAAAAAATCAAGATTTTCTATCTTTTCTTGTCATATTCTTCCTATATCTAAACATTTTTTGAAACCAGCTTGGAAATCAGTACTTCTTTCCTTTACCCATTTCAGCACAATTATGCTTTTTGACATGTGTGAATGAGTCAAACAGAAATGGCACACGGAGCATAAATTCAACAGCTGTTTGTTTATCAACACAGTCATAAGCATGTGACATAGATTATCTAACCCCCGTCATATTTAAGTCGTAATATTCCTGTTTTGGCAGTAGGTCTAGACAAAGATCAGGCTGCACAAATGTGCAGTTTGATCTTTGTCCAAACCTCGTGATTAGCCCTTTAAAGCCAGCATCGTTATACCATTGATTTTCTTAATTATCACCCATGCAAAAATAAGTGCTTTCCGTGCTATTAGTCCTTTGATTTTAACCCTTGTCATGCTGTATCAATAACTTTACTGAATTACCGTAAAATCAAAGGGTCAAATGCACTGAAAGAACTTGCTGTTCAAAATCAATATTCATTTTTGATATCAATTTCATAAACAGCTCTTGCAAGAAAAGCTACAAGCAGGAGGTGTAGAAAAAGATCAGACTGCACTTATGTGCAGGCTGATCTTTGTCTACACCTCCTGCCAAATCAAGAATATTCCGGGTTCAGCATGACAAGGGTTAACACAATTTTATAGAAGATTTTATTGAGCATGAAAAGGGTTAAGATTAGACACATCTTGCAATTAGTACATCATAATGTTAGACTTAGATTTTTGAAATCATTTCAAGATAAAACTGAATGTATAGATTTAAGAGTGTATATATTGTACAGTCAGCAAGCAGTTAAATCATTCCTAAACGATACCTTTTTTTCTTTTTTTGAGCCTCAAGGAAAATATCAACAAGAGGACCATGATGGTCCTAAATCGCTCACCTGAGGCATCCACAAATTACAGTCCCTTTTTGTATAATAATTGAGCAAAATAAATAAAACACATATAAGATTTTGGGCTTTGTACAAAACAATCCAGTAATGCTTTCCAAAAAAAATCAATGCCTTTTGCTTTATTGTTTAATCCATTACAAAACTATCCCACAATTTGTCACCCTCAGGAAAAAAAGGTTTAAAAAAGCATTGTGAGAAAGGGAGTGACAATCTATTTCTCCATTTCTATTTAAGAAGTCTTTTGTTTGTTTGAATGGGGTTTTACGCCGCTTTCAACAATCTTTCAGTTATATCGCGGCGGCTGGAGCACCTAACAATGGAATCCTGGTATTTCTCACACCAGTACTACCATTACATCCTTTCCTAGCCTCCAGCTGCTATCCCACATAGGTCTACGATTATCGACCCATTGGTGAGAGACAAATAGTCGGAAAGGATGAGTGCCGTCGTCGGGAATCGAACCCGGGACCTCGAGATTGAAAGTCCGACGCGCTACCAACTGCGCTATGACGGCGGCTTCTTAAGAAGTCTTTCAATGCGATTTACGCAATTTTTGACCCCAGGAGCAGAGACGTTTTTTTATCCTAAGAGCATTTTTTCCTATAACATAGTACAAAATTATTGAGTCATGCTACATACCAAATATGAATGCCCTTCACCATATATTTCAGAAGAAGAAGTCTTTCAAAGTTGCTCTAATTGGATGTTTTCCAAACTTTTGGACCTATAGGGCAGTGCCATGTTTTATCCCAGGGCTAAGATTTTAGCTAACATGGTAAAGAACCATCTGTACATGCTATATACCAAATATGAATGCCTAAGACTTTGTAGATTGGGAGGAGAAGACTGTTGAACATGGTCTAATTGAGCATTTTTACAAACTTTGGACACCCAGGGCAAGGGTAACCTACAGGCATAATTTTAATCAAAATTGATAGATAACAGCCAGGCTATGCGACACTCAAAATATAAATGCCCTCCGCCTTAAAATGAAGATTTTTTTAACATACTCAAATTTTACTTTTTCCCAATTTTTGGACCTCTAGTGCAGGGCCGTTTTTGACCCTGGGAGGACAACTTTAAGTGATATAGTACAAAACTATCTAGTTATGCTACATATCCAATATGAATATCCTAGACTTTATAGTTTAAGAGGAGAAGTCTTTTGAAATTGCTCTAATTAAGCATTTTTCCAAACTTCGGACTTCAGGGGCGGGGTCATTTTTGACCCAAGAGATTATATATTTTAAAACTTGGTAGAGAACCATATGATTAAGCTCTATACAAAATATAGAGGTCTTTGGCCTTGAGGTCTATGAAAAAAAACAACAACAAAGATTTACTAAAATTTCCCATTTTCATATGCCGCGGTTACAACATTTTTTCACGGAATGAAATTCTTTTATCAACTTTTGAAGAGCTTCATCCAAGGAACATCCCTGCAAAGTTTCAGCTTGATTGGCCTACTGGTTTAGGAGGAGAAGATTTTTAAAGATATTTAAAGAATTACTAAAGATTCCCATTTTCAAATGCCGAGGCAACCAGAGTTTTTGATGGAATGAAATTCTTTTAACAACTTTTGAAGAGCTTCACCAAAGGAACATCCCTGCAAAGTTTCAGCTTGATTGGCCTACTGGTTTAGGAGTAGAAGGTTTTTAAAGATATATAAAGAATTACTAAAGATTCCCGTTTTCAAATGCTGCAGTAACAACATTTTTTCACGGAATGAAATTCTTTTAACAACTTTTGAAGAGCTTCATCCAAGGAACATCCCTGCAAAGTTTCAGCTTGATTGACCTACTGGTTTAGGAGGAGAAGATTTTTAAAGATATTTAAAGAATTACTAAAGATTCCCATTTTCAAATGCCGAGGCAACCAGAGTTTTTGATGGAATGAAATTCTTTTAACAACTTTTGAAGAGCTTCACCCAAGGAACATCCCTGCAAAGTTTCAGCTTGATTGGCCCACTGGTTTAGGAGTAGAAGATTTTTAATGATATTTAAAGAATTACTAAAGATTCCCATTTTCAAATGCCGCGGTTACAACAGTTTTTCACAGAATGAAATTCTTTTAACAACTTTTGAAGAGCTTCATCCAAGGAACATCCCTGCAAAGTTTCAGCTTGATTGGCCTACTGGTTTAGGTGGAGAAGATTTTTAAAGATATTTAAAGAATTACTAAAGATTCCCTTTTTCAAATGCCGCAGCAACCAGTGTTTTTGACGGAATTAAATTCATTTAACAACTTTTGAAGAACTTCACCCAAGGAACATCCCTGCAAAGTTTCAGCTTGATTGGCCCACTGGTTTAGGAGGAGAAGATTTTTAAAGACATTGTGGACTGATGGACAGACTGACAGACGGACAGACAGACGGACGGACAGACGACGGACAACGACCGGTCACAATAGCTCACCTCGCACTTTGTGCTCAGGTGAGCTAATAAATTAAAACAAGGATTTTCTTTATTTCTACCCTAGATGACAAAGACTTCTTTACATAAAGGTCCTTTTCAGTTCATATTAGATGGAATGTGACTACTTGCATAACAATAAAAACATTTTGAAAAAGAATGTGCAAAAATTCTTACCTCTAGAGTGGTAACAAGGAAATTGTCAATAAGGCCCTTTACCCTAGATATGAATAAGAATGTTACCATATTCAATGGCATTTTCCGTCATGACTATAGATATTCTTAGAAAGTTTGAGTAAGATAGAGCTGAAATTTTGACCACAAGAGTGGTAACTAGGAAATTGTACATTAAGTCCATTTTCCCAAAAGTCAAAATGACACCATATTTAACAGGGATCTTCCTTATGGCCAGTCAAACAATTTCAGCTAGTTTCAGAAAGATTGAACCTAATTTTGAGCTCTTGGGTGGGGGCAAGGAAACTGTCAATAAGGCCCATTTCACCTTGATATTGGTGAGAATGTCATCATTTTTTGTTTTGTTTGAATGGGGTTTTACGCCACTTTCAACAATCTTTCAGTTATATCAGGGCGGCTGGAGCACCTAACAATGGAATCCTGGTATTTCTCACACCAGTTCTACCATTACATCCTTTCCTAGCCTCCAGCTACTATCCCACATAGGTCTACGAATATCGACCCATTGGTGAGAGACAATTAGTCGGAAAGGATGAGTGCCGCCGTTGGGGATCGAACCCGTGACCTCTAGATTGACAGTCTGACGCCCTACCAACTGCGCTATGAAGGTGGCTGAGAATGTCATCATAACCATAAAGACATTTTCAGCAAGTTTTAGAAAGATTGAGTCAAAATTGTGATCACAAAGTGGTTACCCTGGTAATTCAAATTGTCAATAAGGCCCTTTCCTGTGATATTGGTTGAAAGTTCTCAATATTTAAAAGGGTTTTCTCCATAACCATACAAACATATTCAGCAAGTTTTAGAAAGATTGAGCGAAATTGGGCCCTTGTTTCCTTTGTCATTGGTCAGAATGTCACAATATTTAAAAGGTTACTTCCTCATAGCCATACAAACATTTTCATGTAGATTGAGAAAGAATAGGCAAAAATTGTGAACTCAAGAGTGGTAACAAGCAAATTGTCAATCAGGCCCCTTTCCACCTAATATTGGTAATGACCATACAAATATTCTAAACTAGAAAGATAGAGCCAAAACTATGCGTCCCCAAATGTAGTAACAAGGAAAGTGTCAATAAGCCCCTCTTTCCATTAATATTGGTAGGAATGTTGTCCTATCAAAATAGGCATGTCAGCAAATTTAAGAAAGATTAGGGCATATTATGACAACAGATGACAGACATTCAAGAATTAAATAAGATCACCATAAGCGTGTTGTGCTCAGGTGAGCTAAAAAGGTTCCCTTTCTAAACAAAGACTGATGGTTATGACATTCTAAAGATTATATTTAATACAATTTTGGAGTTCTAATTGGCTTTTAATTCAATATTTGCACTCCCTGGTCTTCCCAATCAACATTCCAGACTCATGTTTCATCCAATCAATTGGAATTAGGATGAATTCAAAATTTCAGTATTGGGCAACTGAGATATATTTGTCAACTAATTTAGAATTATAAAAAATAACATGAGCAATCCCAACCAAAATGAACATTTACAAGACCCTATAAAGGAAAAAACACCCAAAGGGGCATTTTTGTTTGAGTTATTGAATTAAAAGTTTCAGTTTTCGGTACAACATCCATTCAGGAGTTCAAAAAATTCAATTATACTTCTGCAAGTTTTGAAAGGCTGAGCCAAGATTGTGACCTCTGGAGTGGTAATACTGAATTTTTGTATACAGACTTTCAAGTATCACATGTTGTGCTCAGGTGAGCTAATAAAGACTAAATAAAATCCGCAATATTTTTTTAAGTGATATATCAATCTCACTACTCTAGACATATTGGATAGAAGACAACCTAAATCTGATTTATCATTTTTAAGTAGTACAGTATCATTTTTAATTAGTATAGTATAATTTTTAATTAGACAGGAAGTCATTGTTAGGTCACCAGCCACAACAACATACCTGAAAGTGGCATTAACCCATTATCAGGCAACAGAATTGTAGACTGGTTCAAATTGAAGGAAGATGTAAACAACAATTTTAGTTGATAAAATTTTAAAATCTTTGTCTTTTTGGGTAGAAGACTTTGTGGATAATGAAGAAATTGCTTTTAACAAGCAATTTCTTTATTTCTTTATTTTCCACAATGTTTTCAAAAGCCATTTTTCTTAAGGGGAGTCCAAAAGGGTCATTTTGTGGGGATGGGTTAAACCCAATACAATCAATCAAACCCCATGATGTGAGATGTGAGTACTTATTGGAATTGTCTTCCCTAGACTATTCCATTGAGTATTCACAATATAGGGTTTGGATAAAAAATATTTAATTAACCTCTTACTGGCTGAAAATTTTCAGACTGGTTCAAATGGAGGGTTGGGAACTCCAAAAGTGCGGCTTAAATTTTTTAACAATTTTATATCCTGCACAATGAGAATATGAACCTACATTAATTTCTGTATTAAAATCTTTCAAACTCATCCTGCATATAAAGACAAAGAAGAACAAAAATGTGCAGTGGATGTGGACAAGTAGAAATTTTCAAGCCCTGTAAAGAGGGATAAATTTGGAATGGGTTAAGATTATCTTCATTCTGCCTTAGCTGGAGATCTGGAATGTGCAATATTTCCCTCATGTGAAATGGTCATCTATACTGCACTACCAGATGACAAGACCATCTGCTGTCTAGAACAAGACGAAGGCACATCATTAATCTCCATCCAATTTAGAACCTGACTTTTTTAATGTTATTTTCATCTTGACAGAGATCAAATGACTTTTTAACATGCACAAAATTCATTGTATTCAAACATTTCTCCTGCTATAAAAAAAATGGGGAAGTTAAGTTAAATTCTGATGATTCTTGATCGGAATCAGCAAAAGTGAAAAACAATATTGTTCATGTACAGACCGAAAATACACCTAATGTTTAACTAAATTTTCTTTTCTTCAAAGTCTAAACAAGAGCTTTCACAACAGGACACAGATGCTCCCACCGGTAGCTTTGATAATAACAAAAGGCAATAACTCCGAAATTATGCAAGCAAGAGTTGTGGTTCTTGTGCACTGCACTTCTCCTCAATGAGGTCTATCCACCTGTGAAGTTTCAAGTTGATAGCTACTATACTTTCAGAGATATGCCCCAGACAAAATGTAAGTCTTTAAAATAACAAAGGGCAATAACTCAAAAATTAGGTAAGCAAGAGTTGGAGTTCTTGTGCACTACCCTTCTCCTCAACAAGGTTTATCCACCTATGATGTTTAAAGTTGATAGCTATTATACTTTCAGAGATATGCCCCAGACAAAATGTAAGTTTTTAAAATATGTAAGTTTTTAAAATAACAAAGGCCAATAACTCCAAAATTATGCAAGCAAGAGTTGTGGTTCTTGTGCACTGCACTTCTCCTCAATGAGGTCTATCCACCTGTGAAGTTTCAAGTTGATAGCTATTATACTTTCAGAGATAGGCCCCGGACAAAATGTAAGTCTTTAAAATAACAAAGGGCAATAACTCCAAAATTATGCAAGCAAAAGTTGTGGTTCTTGTGCATTGCACTTCTCCTCAATGAGGTCTATCCACCTGTGAAGTTTCAAGTTGATAGCTATTATTTCAGAGATATGCCCTGGACAAAATGCAAGTCTTTAAAATAACAAAGGGCAATAACTCCAAAATTATGCAAGCAAGAGTTGTGGTTCTTGTGCACTGCACTTCTCCTCAATGAGGTCTATCCGTCTATGAAGTTTCAAGTTGATAGCTATTATACTTTCAGAGATATGCCCCGGACAATTTCGGGACGGACGGAAGGAAGGACGGAAGGACCAAGGCAAATCTATATTCCCCCCCCCCCCCACATTAAGTGGTGGGGGCATAAAAACCTCAAAATTTGAGCATCATATCTTCATTAAGGCTGAAAGTAATTGTAAAGGTTACGTTTTTTGTTGTCAAATAGACAGACAAATAGAAAGAATGACAGATGAAAAGGCAATGGAAATGATCTTATCTTAGCACTGGAGTACCTTTCATACCATATCTAATTTCATCAACTAAGGAGCTATACAAAACAGCTGAGAACTTTTATCTTAATCCATAACCAGATGACAAAATCATAGTCTAGTTCAAATTGAAAGAAGTTGGAGAAGTCATTCTAAAGTGTTAAAATTGGAAAATAAAAGCCAAATAAGTGAGAAAAATTGTGAGAAAAGGAGAAATTTCAGGGTACAAACAATTTCTCTTTTATCTCACAATGATTTCCATTACTGAATTACTTAAATGGTGCCCAAAAAGCAGGAGTGTCAACACATAACCAGATGACAACATCCAAGACTGGCTCAAATTGAAAGTAGTTGTAGAAGATGGTTTAAATCAGGTGGAATTTGAAAATATGAAGCATTTAGGGTGGCCAACATTATTGAAAATGGAGATATTGATTGTAGCAATTAATGTTTTCCAACCCTACCTGTCTTGAGGGTTTTTGTTTGTATGTTTGAATGGAGTTTGCCATTTTTAATAGTATATGTATTTCAGTCATATTGTGCATTTTGAGCCTCGAGATGCTCATCACATTTAGGTTTAATATTATCCATAACTCTTTTCTTGAAATCCTTAACCCTTGTCATGCTGAATAAAATCTTTGTTCAGAATTGTATCAAACTGGTCCATATTCAAACAAGCTGCAGACAACAATTTTTAGTTCATAAAATTTTTAAAAAATCTTAAGGGGTAGAAAGCATTGTCGGTAAAGAAGAAATTGCTTGTAACAAGCAATTTCTTCATTATCGACGATTCTTTCAAAAGCTTTCATATTGAAGGCCTTCAAAAAGAGGGATTACAGGATTAAGTGGGTATTGGTTAGGAGAATCAGGGTAGAACAAAGAAATTCAGAGACTACAGAGGGCCAAAGTCTGAAGTATGACTGTGATTAGTCTCCATCTAACAATTAACCAGACAAATCTGTTTACATGTTATCTCCTCTCAGAAACTATTTCTGAACTATCTGTCAATTAATTAATAACTTAATAATTTAATGTCATAAAGGGGATAGGCAGAGACATTTTATTGGAATTGATGACAAATTCAGACAAGAGTTTTATTTGGACAGCGGCACCAGACCTGTGATTTCAGAAATGTTGGGATATCGGTGGAAAATCAACAAAGTTGAAAAATGTTTGGTATTTCACGGTCTTTGTAGAAACAAATCCTCCCCATCAATTATTAAAATATGGGGGATCTTTGAAATATGTGAGGGACCCCCCCGTTCCCCTGAACACTGCTCAACTATTCCAACGGCTGGAAAGTAACAGCAATTGAATGGGACAGAATTCCACTGAATGGATGTCAGTTATAAATATTGGCATAGAAAAATTAATTTACCAGTCAAGTCAAATGTACAAAGTTTCGAAAGTATGAAATATTATCTTGTACTTAAAACTTTACATAGAAATTGAAAAGATAGTAAAAAATTCTACTATAAGAAAGTAAAAGTTCAACTAAAACGAATGCTACAATAATTTATTCTGTGGCACTTGTGCTATCATGATTTCCCGTATGTGTGAGTGTATTTGTGTATGGGTGTATGAATATTACAATTATGCTTCTTGACACCCCTTTGGAAAACATTGTGGAAAATGAAATTAATTGTAACAAGCAATTTCTTCATTATCCACAATGTTTTCTTTCCGAAAATACAAACTTTTTAAAATTTCAACTTGAAATTGTCGTCTGTTATAATTTTGACCATTCTAATGTGGTAATCGGTTAAAGTAATTTTTCAGACCAAATGTTCATGATAATTTCTTCATCTACTTTAATGATACAAAACATTGAATGTGCAAGTACCTTTGAAAATCTAGTTTTTGATAAATTCTTCTGAACTAGTTTGAAATTCAAATACATTTCCTTTTAGCTTACTGGGTTATATGCATATATTTCCAGGAAACAGAAGCCATGAAATTTCATCCGATATCCGTCCTTGTGTGTTTCATTATACTGCTGGTCCCCGGTTTAGGCTCTATGTACAGGTTGAAAGGGGAGCAATGTACAAACTGCTGCGCTGGTCCGCCAGGAGCCCCAGGGACACATGGTAGTCATGGGCAACCAGGTTCTACTGGTATCCCAGGATCAAAAGGAGAAAGAGGAGAGAAAGGCTACATGGGTGACAGAGGTAAGTTTTATAGACATCCTGTGTTTTTTCTAGCCAAAAAGGTCAGAGTATATTGGCCCCATTCCCCTTCCTTGAATATATTTTCCCCCTCTTCGGTAGAAAATATCCCTTCACAGATGAAATTTACTAAAGTAACCAAAAACTGGTCAAATTCAACAAAAATGTTTTAGTTTTTTAAGAAATGTATTATCTGACATATTTGTTCTATTTTTTACAGTCAAATACAAGAAATATCACTTAATGTGAAAATCAATTATCACATTATTGAAATTTTCTTAGTTATTCCCCCTGTAAGGGGCACAGACCCCCCAAATCAAGAAAAAACGCTTGACATCCGTATTAAACCAGCACTTCTTAACATTATATGAAACAAAAAGAGCAACCAATAGACTTCCAAGTGCTGAATAACTAAAGGATTGCTGCTGTAAATCAAAGAGAGGGCCAAAATGGTCCTAAATTGCTCACCTGAGTAAGCTGTCTAGACAAACATTCTGACCAATTTTAAGGTCAATTGAGTAGAGTAAGTGGCTACTACAGTTTCCACAAAAATTTTTCTTTGATCTTGTGGCCTTTTGACCCCAGAGAGTTACCTTGTATTTGATTTTGTGAACTAGTTGACCAAATTTTGTCCTTATTCATGATTATTAAGCAAAAATTGTAGCCTCTTTAGAGTGTTAACAAGGTACATGTTGAGCGTCGGACAACATACAACAGACATAACGCAACCACAAAAGAACACCTTGAACATGTTCAGCTCAGATAAGCAAAAATGGATCAACCAATCCATTTGTTTGATGATTTGTTTGTTTGATTGGAGTTTAACACGACTTTTAACAATTTTTCAGTCATATCTCGGCGGCTGGAGCACCTAACAATGGATTCCTGGTATATCTCCCACCAGTACTACCATTACGTCCATTCCTAGCCTCCAGCTGCTATCCCACTTAGGTTTACGATAATCCACTTGTTGGTGAGAGACAAATGTCAAATAGGATATGTGCCTCTGCCGGGGGGATAGAAACCCATGGCACTCTATGACTGAAAATTGGGAGTCTGATAATGCACTTCCAACTGCGCTATTAAGGCGGCTCAAATGGACCTTGTTCATTAATCTGTTCATTAATACCTGTCAAGCATTTTTGTTAGTTTAGCTGCTTAACCCATTCCCACAAGACAAAATTTTAGTCTGGTCCAAATTGAAAGGAGTTGCACATGACAATTTCAAGTTTTTGAAATTTTAGTTTTTTCTAATCTCTGGATGGAAACATTGTGTAAATGAAGAGATTTCTTGTTACAAGCAGTTTCTTTATTTTACACAATGTTATCCCAATTGCTTTTCTTGAGGGTTGTCAAAAAGCGTCACTGTGTTGGAATGGATTAAATAATGTAAATACTGCACATTCACACTGAAGTTGAGTTGTTATGGATCCCAAACAACAATTTTGGTTTTATGCTCCTGACTATAAATTGAGCCTATGCGTGACATTTCCAACCATTTCGCATGTGCGTGAATCGCACACATTAAGACCCCTGGACAGCCATTCGGGACAACTAGAATATTCGCTGATTTTTTTAAAAAAAGCTTTGGGTCAGTATCTATCTACAGAGCGCAGAGTGAAGACCCTGATCAGACTCTGCGGATGCACAGGCTGATCTGAGTCTTTACTTGGCGCACATGTGTAATGGTTGGAAATGTCACGCATGCGCTCAATTATGTAAACTAACATTGTCTGATATCAAAGTCAAATTGACTTATCAAAGGTTGGTGGGCATGGCCAGCCCCCCATTAGCTTTCGTAAGTTTTAGAAGATAATGGAAAATAGAGAAGAGGAGGAGTAGCAAAAGAGATCAGTTTTACTAAGATGGTTCAAAAGGAATTATACAGATGCTTATTATATTGACTCATTACTTATCCTGCTGAAAATCAGCTACCATCCTTATCCCTTGTCTGTACCCAGAATATTCTGGTCTTGGCAGGGGGTAAACACAAAGATTAGCCTGCACAAAAGTGCAGTCTGATCTTGGTCTTTACCTTCAGTTTGTACTTATCTTTCCCAAGTAGTTTATGAAATAGATATTGATTATTGAATAAGTTCTATCAGTGCTATCATCTCTTTGATTTAACCTGTTCCCACTGAGTGATGCTTTAAGACGCCCCCAAGAACTAAAAGCTTTGCAAAACATTATGGAAAATGAAGAAAAGTAATTTCTTCATTTTCTATGATGTTTTGTTCCCAGAAAGTTGAAAAAATCCAAAATGTCATAAACTTTATATTTTCGTCTGCAACTCCTTTCAATTTGGACCAGTCTAAAATTTTGCCGGCTGGTAATGGGTTCATGCAATTCAGTAAGGGATTTTATACATCAAGATCAGGTTTAAGTTTGTAATATTTCTTCGAATCTTAATTAGACAAGAAAATTTCAATCTGGTCCAAATTGAAATGAGTTGCCAACAACAATTTCAAGTAAATGAATTTTAAAATCTTTGTCTTTCTAGGTAGAAAACACTGTGGAGAGTGAAGAAATTACTTGTAACAAGCCATTTCTTCATTTTCCACATTTTTTTCTAAAGCATATTTCTTGAGTTCCCAAAGAAAAGTAAGTTGTTTTGGACTTTACAAACCTTGTTTGTTTGTTTAACCGATTCCCACACAATGGCGCTGTTTGTTACCCTAAAGTAAAAAAGCTTTTGAAAACATTTTGGAAAAAGAAGAAATTTCTTTTACAAACAAGTTCTTCATTTTCAAGAATGTTTTCTACCCAAAATGACAAAGACTTTTAAAATGCCATCAGCTAAAAATTGCCATCTGCAACTTCTTTCAATTTGGACTAGTCTAAAATGTTGTCGTCTGGGAATGGGTTAAAGAAATATATTTAAAATAGGAAAAAAATTTTGAAATTCTACAAGTTCCTTTACTTACTTCAATTAACCCATTCACACACAGTGAAATTTTACATCAGTCCTAATTGAAAGCAGTTGCAGAAGACAATTTCAAATTGTTGAAATTTAAAAATTCTTTGTCTCTCTGGGTAGAAAACAATTTGGAAAATGCAGAAATTGCTTGCTAAATGTAATTTCTTCTCATTCCACATTGTTTTCAAGAACTATTTTCTTAATGGGCATAAAAAGGAGAGATTGTTCAGGAATGGGCTAAGGGTATGTTACTTTTGTGAGTAATATGTTATTTCATACATATTTATTTCACTTTTTACCTAGGGTTACTGGGGCCAAAAGGTGAGCTTGGCTACAAAGGAGAAAAGGGGAAGAGGGGCCAAAAAGGAAAATGTGGTGCTGCTGGTAAAGATGGAGCCAAGGGGCAAAGGGGTCCAATGGGACCTATGGGGCCAAAGGGGGAAAGAGGCTTTAAAGGTAAGCTATGCAAAAAGATAATTTTTTGCCCTGATAAAAGAAGAAGCTATGCAAAACTGAGATGGCCCAGTTTAAATTTTGTGTCCACTTCCCTATACAAAAGTTCTTTCGGGTTTTGTACTTCATGCATGTAACCAATTACAAAACAATACAATTCAAAACTAGTCAAATTGAAAGAAGTTATGATTGACAATTTAAAATCGGTAAAGTTTTCAAAATCTTCGTCTTTACAGATAGAAATATTGAGAGATGAGGAAATTTCTTGTTACAAGTATTTTCTTCATTTTCCTCATTTTCCAAAGCGTTTTTCACAAGAGGCGTAATGAACGGAATTGTTTGAGAATAGATTTAATGATAAATGTCAGTTGATATTTTCATCCAATTTTTCAAATAAGAGCTTTCTAGTATGCTGAAATAACTAGAAGTTCAAAAGCTCTTGATTTGGTCTACTGACCTGAACTTGCTGTTTTTAAGTTTGATAGGGTTAACAATTTTACATCCCTTGGAAATAAGTAAAATTTACTTAACAAAGAAAGATACTCAAAGTAATTTTATATTTCTAACAGAGATTAGTACAACCTTCAAGACTATGTTTTCTCACCTTCTATTTGACCCTTTTAATCCAGGGATGTTTACAAAATAAGTTTTCAAAAGAATTATCAACCCACAATGTTTGCATCTGGTACTGTCAGCCTATTTGATTTAATACACTTCTGTAGAGGATTTTATTCAGCTCGACAAGGGTTAACCCATTTCCACTTAATCCCTCCTTTTTACGCCCCTCAAGAAAAAAGCTTTGGAAAACATTGTGGAAAATGAAGAAATTGCTTGTATCAAGCAATTTCTTCATTATCCACAATGTTTTCTATCCAAAAAGGTGAAAAAATTTAAAATTCCATCAACTTGAAATTGCTGTCTGCATCTTCTTTCAATTTGAACCAGTCTAAAATTTTGTCAAGTGGGAATAGGTTAACACATATCATGCTGTAATCTATTTTTTTTTTTTTTTTTAAGAACTGCATTAAAATCAAAGGGCTTAAATCACTGGATGTGCTAGACATGGGTCAATGTTTCAAAGGGCCCCTATCCTGTGTTTCCCATATTTCTTGAGCAATAGAGCAATATGTTCATCAGTATGACCTGACAAACTATCTTATAATTATTCAATTAAAAAGAAATGTGGCCCCTAGAGTGTAATAATGTGTAATTAATGACCCTTTTTCTATATTTTCCCATTGCATATTCATATTGTCAATAAGTGTCTTTTTCCAAATCTGACAAATATTCAGAAAAATTTACGCCCTAGTCTTTACACACTAACATCGTTGATTCCTCACAATGGACTTGAGGCAACAGACACTAAAAGATGGCAAATGCCATAAGCATATTGTTCTCAAGTGAGTTTACCAAAGGCAAAAGAATAAACCTATTCCCACACAACAACATTTTAGACTGGTCCGAATTTAAAGAAGCTGCAGACGACTATTTCCAGTTGATGGGATTTTAAATTTGTTCGACTTTTTGGATAGAAAACATTGGGGATAATGAAGAAATTGCTTGATACAAGCAATTTCTTCATTTTCCACAATGTTTTCCAAGACTTTTTTCTTAAGGGGCTTAAAAAGGGGGGCTTGAGTGGAAATGGGTTAAAGTTATGCAGAAGCTTGGGCCACAAGATTTTGTGAAGGATTACATCTGAAGCAAGAGAAAGCGGAAAGATACCAGACACAAAACCATGAAATAAAATCTGTCTGTTGTCGTAGACTTTCATCACCCTTACAAGAATGACAATTAATTCAATCAAGATTGAACATAGCAATGTCTGGTATCTACTTAGCTAATTCCCACACAACAGAAATCTAGACTAGTCCAAATTGAAAGGAGTTTAAGACGACAGTTTAATTAAAGTTTATAAAATTTCAGATTTTTACAACTTTCTGGGTGGAAAACATCGTGTTAAATGAAGAAATTGCTTGTTTCTTCTGTTGCAATGGTTTTCTTTTCATTCCTATATGCTTTCTTTAAACTTTGCAATGTCTTTAAACTGCAATTTCTTTGAAATTGGACCAGTCTGATTTTCTGTAACTGGTGAAGACTAAAAAGGAAAATGCTGGTATAAGTATATTCTAAGACAAAATTACCACATAAAAAGCTTCATCAAATAAAAATTGTTTTCGGCAACTTCTTTCAAGTTGGACCAGTCTAAATTTTTGTTTTCTGGGCATGACAGATTCTCAAAATTTCATCAAATAAAAATTGTCCTCTGCAACTTCTTTAAGTTGGACCAGTCTAAATTTTTGTTGTCTGGTAAATGGTAAAACAGCCTTTAAGCATTATATGGAAACTGGTGAGAAAATAAGAATTTTCACTTTACAAGCAATTTGTTTTATTTTCTTTCCTATATTCTTTCTTTAAACTGTTTGCAATCTCTTTGAATTTGGACCAGTCTTAATTTTTGTAAATGACTAAGTCTAAAAAGGAAAATGCTGGTATTAGTATATTCTCAGACAAAATTATCAAACATAAACAAGAAGGCCATTGGCTTTTGGGCACTGACCCGAGATAAGGGCACTTTTTCTTTCAACAGTCTAATTATATGTTAAGGTTAGGATTATGGTACAAGTGGGCCATACTTACATATATAGACTATGTATCTGGGGATCCAAAAGTCTAAATTACAAATTCCAAGGCTTTAGGGCAAATTTAAAAGAAGGAATTAACTTGTTTCTCCCTCTGAATCAATGGAATATAATTCCAGAAATAAGAAAGAAGTCTGTGATTTGACGCTTCATGCCTATAACCCCCCACCTAGGTCTCCGCCCCTGGGGACCCGAGGTTCACGATTTTAGCCATTTTGAAAGAGGTCAATATACTTATGCTTCATGCAAAATATCAAGGCTCAATGCCTTCTGGGTCAGGAGAAGAAGACTTTTTAAGATAATTTTAAAATTTCACTTTTATTGCCATGGCAACCAGAGAGTTTAACCGATTTCAATTCTCTTAGCTACTTTTAAAGGGGACCACCTAAGGAACATTTCTGCCAAATTTGGTTCAAATTGTCGCAGTGGTTTGGGAGGAGATATCATTTAAAAAAAATTCTTTATTTCTATATAAAACCCAGCCCCCTGGGGCTTCGCCCCTTGGGATCCCAGGATCATGATTTTAGCTATTTTGAAAGAGGTCAATATACTGATGCTTTGTGCATAATATCAAGGCTCTACGCATTCTGGGTCAGGAGGAGAAGATTTTTAAAGATTAAATTTCATCTTGATGCCATGGCAACCAGAGTTTTTAATGGATTTCAATTTTTTAGCTATTTTTAAAGGGGACCACCTAAGGAACATTTCTGCCAAATTTGGTTCAATTTGGCCCAGTAGTTTGTGAGGAGATGTTGTTTAAAGAACTTGTTGACGCACGACGACTGACACCGAACAAAAGGTGATCACAATACCTCACTTGAGCACTTCTTGCTCAGGTGAGCTAAAAAGCTTATAAATATCAAATTTGTTAACATTTTCCTTAAGAATGACTGGTTTTGTGATTCTGAAAACATTTTATTTAGGCAACTGTAATAAGAAATAAGAAATTTACTTCTTTTACATCAAAATTTTGTTGTTTTATGATTATCAATAGTTTAGACAGTCATACACTTCTTCTTCAAATTAGAAATTTCAGAAATTTGTTTTTTCTGGTAAAGCACTCTAGTATGATTAATAATTCTGCATTTTTCTATATACAGGTGACAGGCCAATCAAAACACCAAAGATCTCTTTTTTTGTGACTAGAACATCCAAATTTGGACCAGTCCAGCAGGATACAACTATTGAATTTGACAAAGTCTTCACAAATGACGGGAATGCGTTTGACAAACTCACATCACATTTTGTGTGTAACGTCAACGGGACTTATCTATTCAACGCCCACATCTTGAGCCAGGAAGAACGGGATGCCTTTGTCATGATAATGTTGAACGAGCAGCCCCAACTTCCCCTACATGGGGACCACAGGTCAGGTTTTGGTGTTGCCAGCAATGTGGCCATTTTCCACCTACTAGAAGGGGATCATGTTTGGTTGCGACTCAAAAACAATTCCGCAATATCAAATGATGCTTCTACCTTTTCTGGTTATCTCATTTACACAGATGATTAATCAAAGTGTGCTTTGAAAACTTTAGGGTGACCTGATTTAACCCATTACTACACAATAATACTTGATGATGCCCCTTAAGAAAAACTATTGTGAAAACATTGTGTTATTTCTTTATTTTACACAATGTTTTCTACCCATACAGTTGAAAATATCTTATATTTCAGAATGTTGCACTGTCGTCTGTAACTCTTTTCGATTTGGACAGATCTAAAATTTTGCCATTCAGTAATGGGTTAACTGCATTACAGGACATTAGACATCATACTTCCATGAGTATAAAACAAGTCCATAACATTTTTAAGCCATTAACACACAATGACACTTTCTAACGCCCTTAAAAAAATATGATCATTGATACTTCATGGGAACTTCTTTTCTCGCAAGTTTTCTGCCATATTTGGCAATTATTTTCTAAGTTTAGCGCAATTCAAAATGTGGTCTGTAACATCTTTCAACTTTGACCAATCTGAATTTTTGTTGTTTGGCAAAGAGTTAACTCAGTATTATTATTACTTGATGCAAGAAAATAAAAGTAATTTTGTATGAAAAAATGTGACTCATAGATGAAAACCTTAGAATTCTGTCATTTTGAAAAGAGAACAGATTCAAAAGAGGTCTAATTCAGTTGGTATTGAAAGAATGAATATGAAGGGCTCTTGTTTGTCTCGTAAAGCAGGGGTTTAACCCTCAAAAATCTGAAAACATCCTGTTTTAACCCTTAGAAATTTCTCCCAAGGGGGTCACTTTGCAGTTTTCTAAAGGTCAAAATAGGTTCTTAAACACTGAAGGCAACTCGTTTTAGAAAAAATGACTTTTTTTATATTTATTAGGAGGCAACTTTCTTTTATGCAACAAATATTCTTAGTATAGCAGTCTCAATTATTTCTTGTGCAACACTTTTTGATGTCTGCCTGAAATGAGCCCAACCCTCCCAAGCAATATCAAACAACATAATACAGTAAAAGATAACCAATGGATCATTCATTCTAATGAAATTTGATTGAAATCCATCCTCCAGTTTTCAAGAAAAACATTTTCAGTATTTTCATATATAAAGAAAAGCTTTGCTCAGAAACACAAAAGCAATGTTTTATACCGATCGAAGGTTATGTGAAGGAATCTGATAAAAGGTTGCAAAAGGATCATTCCTGTGAAAATTTGTTGAAATCTATCAACTGTTTAAGAAGATTTTCATAGTTTTCACTATATTGTTTATGAAAATTAGCCTGACCCATGTAAATAATGTTTTTATAATGAGATCAAGTTCTGCAGGAATATCATAGAGGGTCACAAATGGATCATTCCAATGATATCTGGTTAAATCTACTGGTTTCTGAGATTTTCAGTTTTCACTTCATACCATATTATAGCCCTGCCATTAAAGGCTATGCATTTTTTTATCCGATCAAACTTTTTCACCAAATCTGATCGTCAAAGGATCATTCCAATGAAATCTGGTTGAAATTCATGAACTGGTTTCTGACATGATTTCAAAGTTTTCACTTTACATCATAAATGAAAATCAGCTTACATATAACAGCCATATTTTTATCCAATCAAAATTCTGTGAAGGTCTGATAAAGGGTCACCAAAGGATCATTTCTGCAAAATTTGGTTGAAATCTGTCCAGTACTATCTGATGACAAGATTTTAAAGTAAAAGACAGATACATGCACCCACACATAGAATGATGCATTGCCATGTCAATAGCTTTCAGCTTGTTGAGCTATAAATAAGAACACAATTCCTGGCTACACCTTCAAATCTTATTTGTGTGCTTTGAAGCTCCTCTACCTGTATGTAATTGTTAATATAACGACATTTTCAATTCTTTATTTGATAAATAGCATATCTCTACAATATTAATGGTTCACACACAGGGTTAGCTCTGGCTTGAAAAAAGTTGTTGCCATCACTTTTGCCAAATTAAAAAAGTTGAGGCCAAATGGAGGAAAGTTGGGGCCGATTTGAGAAAGTTGAACATTTATTAACTACACTGTTATTTTCTAAACATACATTTTGTAAAATAAACAATATACATGTTAAACAGGTTGTAAACATGGCCATTCATTTGTAGTTTTGTCTTGAATGAATGTAGCTAAGTCATACACCTACATTGATTTGTCTAATCTTTAACCCATTCCCAGACGGCAAAATTTTAGACTGGTCCAAATTGAAAGGAACTGCAAACGACAATCTAAAGTTGATTAAATTTAAGATTTTTCACCTTTCTGGATAGAAATCATTGTGGAGAATGTTGAAATGTTTGAACATTTTCCACAATATTTTCCAAAAAGCTTTTCTCTTGGGGAAGTCTGAAAGCGTCACTATGTGGGAATGGGTTAATCAGTGCTTTCAATACTTTGATCAGAAAATCGAAACTGATAAGAAAAATGGAGAGAGGGCAATAGTAATAAACCTTTAAAATATGCTTGAATTAATATCAAAATAACGTAGATATATGTATTTAAAAAAATCGGTTTAAGGTGGAACATTCTTGGGTACGAATGAACAAACAAGAGGACCATGATGGTCCTAAATCGCTCCCCTGAGTATGATGGTTCATGGCTTAATGATATAAACAAAATGGCAAAGCCCTCTGTCTAATTATATTGGAGAAGATGTTTACAGATTTCTCTTTTAATCCTAGGTATATTGATGATCCCACCATGTAGCACTAATTTCCTGAATATGGTAATGCTTTGAAGTATAGACATTCATACATACCAAGTATAAAAGCTGTAAGCCTAATGGTTAAGGAGAAGAAGGTTTTCAAAGATATCATTATTTATTCCTAACTAAAATTAGGGATTGCACAGAAAAGGGCTAATTTTTTAAGTAATTTGGTAGAGGGTCAATTGCTGATGAATTGTACCAAATATCAAAGCTCTAGGCTTTATGATTTGGGAGTAGAAGATTTTCAAAGATTTCCTCTTTTATTCCTTTGTAAAATCAGGAATCACACAGAAAAGGGCTAATTTTCAGAGTATGATAATTCTTTGAAGTATTTTGGTAGACGGTCAATATCTTATGATATGTACAAAATACCAAAGCTCTAGGCCTTATGGTTTGGGAGAAGAAGATTTTTAAAGATTTCCTTCTTTATTTCTATGTAAAATCAGGGATCACCCAGAAGAGGGCTAATTTCCAGAATACTGTAATTCTTTGAAGTATTTTGGTAGAGGGTCAATAGATGATAAATTGTACCAAATATCAAAGCTCTAGGCCTTATGGTTTGGGAGAAGAAGATTTTAAAAGATTTCCTTCTTTATTTCTATGTAAAATCAGGGATCATTAAGGGCTAATTTTCAGAATACTGTAATTCTTTGAAGTATTTTGGTAAAGGGTCAATAGATGATGATATATACCAAATATCAAAGCTCTAGGCCTTATGGTTTGGGAGAAGAAGATTTTTTAAAGATTACCTTCTTTATTTCTATGTAAAATCAGGGATCACAAAGAAAAGGGCTAAGATTCAGAATTTGGTAATTTTTGAAGTATTTTGGTAGAGGGTCAATAGATGATGATTTGTACCAAATATCAAAGCTCTAGGCCTTATGGTTTGGGAGAAGAAGATTTTAAAAGATTTCCTTCTTTATTTCTATGTAAAATCAGGGATCATTAAGAAAAGGGCTAATTTTCAGAATATGGTAATTCTTTGAAGTAGTTTGGTAGAGGGTCAATAGATGATGATATATACCAAATATCAAAGCCATAGGCCTTATGGTTTGGGAGAAGAAGATTTCTAAAGATTTCCTTCTTTATTTCTATGTAAAATCAGGGATCGCCCAGAAAAGGGCTTATTTTCAAAATACGGTAATTCTTTGAAGTATTTTGGTAGAGGGTCAATAGATGATGATATATACCAAATATCAAAGCTCTAGGCCTTACCGTTTGGGAGGAGAAGATTTTTTAAGGTTTTTCACTCCGTTGCCATGGCAACCAGAGTTCTTCATGGATTTCAATTCTTTGAAGTATTTTGAAAGAGCATGACCTAAGGATCATTTCTGTAAAGTTGTATTGAAATTCCATGGTTAGTTTAGGAGGAGAAGATTTTTTTGTAATTGTGAACGGACGGACGGACGGACGACGGACGATGACCGATCACAATAGCTCCTCCAGAGCACTTCGTGCTCAGGGCAGCTAAAAAAGAAATGGTTCTTCTGCTTTTAAGACAGTAGAAATTTCTGTCAAATTTTGACAAACTACCGCTGATTCTATCAACAGTTCCTCAGAATATTCTTCTTATTTACCATAAATGCTGATTCAGTGTTTTAGCAAGGAATCGCCGTAGCGGTGCCCAAGATTAGATACTGACTGATACTGTCAGCAGAAATATACGAAAATTTGCCCGAATTCGGCAATTGTATTCATCAGGAAAAGGCAAAGGTTTAATTACACTTTTCTTAAACAGAGCAAATTTATGCGTGATAAATGAGGTCTACTGATCTGTTAACAAATAGCCATCATCTAAGAAGTTTCATCCGGTCATCCATAATACCAAGTCACTAAGTTACAAGCAATTTCTTCATTTTACACAATGTTTCCCAAATTTTTTTCATATGGGTCGTCAAAAAGTGTCATTGTGTGGAAATGGATTAAAACATTTATTGAGAACAATAACTGTTTTAACAATTTGTTTTTGCGGAAAACTACATTATGCTGATTAATACAATGTACTAATTTGGATTGATTGGATGGGATTTTAACAGCACTTTTAGCAGTATTTTAGTGATATTGTGGCGGCCAGAACACCTAACCAAGGATTCCTTGTATTTCTCACACCAGTACTACCACAACTTCCTCCAGCTCTTCATCCCTATAGGTGTGTGATTATGCAATCATTGGTGGGAGACAGAATTGAGAATGAATATTCTCTGCAGCCAGGGATCAATACCAAGACCCATGATTAAGAGATTTACACACTACCAACTGAGCAATGGCCTGATTTATACTAAAAGAGCCAGTTTTATACTGAGGTCTGTAAAATTCTCTCTTTTGTTATACAACTAGGATCAATGAAATTATGATATAACAAATATTGTCAAGGGACAACAATGCTTGACTAAATTAACCAGTTCCCACACTACAGAATTTTAGAACAGTCCAAACTGAAAGAAGTTACAGACAACAATTTAAAATTGATGAAATTTAAACAAGAGGACTATGATGGTCCTACATTGCTCACCTGAATAATCTGCCGTTAAACAAAAATGCAACTGGAGCCAACAAATTTAACCAGTTTCATGAAAATTAATCCATAACTTTGGCCTCTAGAGTGTAAACAAAGGCATTGTCACAAAGGCCTCTTTTCCTGTGTTTACCACTAGAACCTTCCCATAATCAACAAGGTTCATACCTATGCCCTATCAATTATACTGGCCAAGTTTCAAGAATATTGAGCCAAAATTGTCATCCCTAGAGTGTAAACAAAGAAATTGTCATTAAGGCCCCTTGTCCAGGACCATTCCATAATAAATAGGATTCATTCTTATGACCTAACAATTATTCTTGCCAAGTTTCATAAAGACTGGGCCAAATTTGTGGCCTCTAAAGTATAAACAAAGAAATTGTCAATAAGGCCCCTTTTCCTATGTTATCCAATAGAACCCTCCCATTATCAAAAGGGGTTAATCCTTATGACCTTACAATTATTCTGGCCAATTTTCATGAAGATTGAGCCCAAACTGTGGCCACTAAAGTGTAAACAAAGAAACTGTCATTAAATCCCTTTTTCTTTTGTTTTCCAATAGAACCTTCCTATAATCAATAGGGTTCATTCTTATGACCTAACAATTATTATGGCCATGTTTCATGAAGAATGAGCTAAAATTGTGGCCCCTAGAATGTAGACAAAGAAATTGTCTTTAAGGCAATTTTTCCTGTTTTTTCCGATGGAACCATCCCGTAATCAATAGGGTTCATCCTTATGACCTAACAATTATTATGACCAAGTTTCATGACGGTTGAGCCAATATTATGGCCTCTAGAGTGTCAACAATGAAATTGTCATTATGGCCTCTTTTCCTGTGTTTTCCAATAGAACCTTCCCATAATCAATAGGGTTCTTCCTTATGACCTAACAATATTCTTGCCAATTTTCATGAAGCTTTGGTCAAAACTCTGGCCTGTAGAGTGTAAACACATCAATTGTTGGCACCAAATGATGTGAGCTAAAAAAATTGTCTTTTAGGATTGAAAACTTTGTGGAAATTGAAGAAACTGCTTGTCACAAGCAATTTCTTCATTGTCCAGTGTTTTCTAAAGCCATTTACTTGAGATGTGTAAAAAAGAGGAATAGTGTTTGAATTAGTTAAATGCTTGGTAATGACAGCGGTTCAATGTTGACATGACATTATTCTACTGAATGAATGTCACAATAATGAACATTTGCTTAGAACTACATTATGACGTTTACTCATTCCCACTCTCAAGAGTAACATTTGAACACTTTGCCAAACATTGTGGACAGTAAAGAATTAATTTGTTACAAGCAACTTCATTGTCAACAATGTTGGCTTCCCTTAAAGAAAGATTTCACCAACTTAAAAATCAAAGTAATGAAAGTACTGTAAGGTAGCAAAGCATAGTTTTGTTAAGTAATAGTCTTTGCTAAAGGTTATCATGATAAACAAATAGGGTTAGAGTAACCCAGGAGTTAACCTGTAACAACACGACAAAACTTAGATCCGTTTCAAATTGAAAGAAGTTGCAGATGACAATTTGAAGTTGGTTGAAATTCCCTTGTTGGGAAGAGAACATTGTGGACAATGAAGAATTTGCTTGTAACAAGCAATTTCTTCAATGTCCACAATGTTTTCCAAAGCTGTTTTCTTGAGATTATTAAAAAGCGGAATTGAGTGGGAATGGGCTAAACAGCAAGCTTTTAAAAGAGTTCTCTACAGTTTGAATAGAGTTTGTAATATTCCTTAAATACATAAGAACTATACTTTTTATGACGAAGTCATTCAATAGATTTAGTGGATAAGCCTCCAGTGGTAGTTTGCACTTGTTGAACTCTGAGAAGACCTCAAAATTTTGTCTATTAACATAAGTTATCTAAGCTGACGCTTTGCTACCTAATAATGTACCATATTTTGTAAAATATCTATGTTGTATTGGTAGTTTGGTGTTGTTCAATATGTGCAAAGAAAAAATAGGATTCTTTGGCCATTTAATAAATATCTACAACATAACCTATTACCACATAATCCTTCTTTTTATGCCCCTTAAGAAAAGGCTTTGGAAAACATTGTGGTAAATGAAGAAATTGATTGTTACAAGCAATTTATTCATTATCCACATTGTTTTCTACCCACAAAGACATTTTTTTCTTAACATTTCAATAAACATTTTGTTTTCTTCTGCAATGTCTTTTCATTTAGAACAGTCTAAAATTCAGTTGTTTGGTAATGGACTGAGGATATTTCAGTTCATGAGACCATCTAGTCCAAGAAAATATTGAGAAGAAGGTGTGATGTAAACTGTAAAAGTTAGAATATCATGTATTGAATTAAACAAGTGATGAACATTTCTTCTCAAAGAATTGTAGGAATATGTTGGATAGTGACTAGAATCATTCTTTCATTAACCCTTGTCATGCTGAGTAAAATCCTTTTTCAGAGTTGTATCCAGATCAAAGAACTGAGTGCCCCAAAAGGCCTTAAATTATTTTTTACAAACAACACTGGCTTATAAATGACAACCAGGAGGTGAAGACTATGATCAGACAGATTATGTGCAGGCTGATCTTTGTCTATAGCTCTTGCAAAAACAGGAATATTCCATGATCGGCATGACAAGGGGTAATACTTGTGAATTTTAACACAATAAACGGAACCTAATCTTTAAATTATAGCTGCTTTCAGTATCATTTTCTTTCAATCTATTTCCATATCAGTCTATATGTAGAAAGTCTAACCGATTCACTCTTAATGACACTTTTAGATGCCCCTGAAGAAAGTAACTAAGGAAAAAATGTGTTCAATGAAGAAATTGCTTGTTTCACATAATTTCTGCATTTCACACAATTTTCAAACAAGAGGACCATGATGGTCCTAGATTGCTCATCTGAATTGTCTGCTGTTAAAAAATGCAATGAGAGACAAATAACTATAATCAGTTTCATGAAGATAGAGGCAAAACTGTGACTTCTATATTGTAAACAAAGAAATTGTCATTATGGTCCCTTTTCCTATGTTATCCTATAGAACCTTCCCATAATCTATAAGGTTCATCTTTATGACCTTACAAGTATCCTGACCAAGTAACATGACAATTGAGCTAAAATGATGACCTCTAGAGAATTAACAAAGAAACTGTCATTAAGGCCCCTTTTCCTGTGTTTTCCAAAAGTACCTTCCTATAATCAATAGGATTCGTCCTTGTGACTAAACAATTATTCTTGCCAATTTTCATGAAAATCTTTTGGGATAGAAAACATTGTGGATAATGAAGAAATTGCTTGATACAAGCAATTTCTTCATTTTCCACAATGTTTTCCAAAGCTTTATTCTCGAGGGGCGTAAAAAGGAGGGACTGAGTTGGAATGGGTTAATTGTGGAGTTTGGGCAAAACCATCAGAAGCATCTTTAATTTTATTGGCAACAGTTCTGCCCTGACTCCTAGAAATGTACTCATACATGGCAATTCTCTGTTCTTTTGAAAATAATTTGTGAAAACTTGGTAACAATAAAATAAGGAAACAAAATAAGTTAACAACCATTGATCTTTCTTATCCCATTCCAAAACAAATGAGCTCAAGGGGCTTTCTTGAAAGTGTGAAAAGTTTCGACCCTGGTAAGATTGTTCAGTCTGTTAGCACTGACCAGCATGCAAACTTTTCACTACATGTGGATTTTCTGAATCTAAAATTGTTATTCTACTATAGTTTAATTGTAAGTTTCGTCTATCAAACACGAGCAATCTGATTGGTCGAAAAATTTAATTCATACCTCCATGAACAAAATTTTGAGCACGCAGCCATTTTATATGCTTCTGCACAAAATAGTTCCATTCAAAAAGGTATCAAAATTTGTTAAGTTGTTGCATTTTTGCTCTATGCTATTAAATTATAAGAAATGGAGAGAATATTTTTGTTTACATGGAGGTATGAACCGAAAAACCTAATCACACACTGTATGAATCCGCTTCGCGTATTCATACAGTGTGATTAGGTTTTTCGGGTCATACCTCCATGAAAACAAAAAATATTCTCTTCATCTCTTAATTATTATGAGTCTGTTTTTAAAATGCTATTCCTGTCTTACCTTTACTGGAACCTATCTATTTTACAAATATTTGTTTTATGCAATTTCTTTTCACCTGAATGATCTCATATAGCTTACGATATAACAATCATATGTTTAACCTGATTGGTCAACCAACTAAATGACATAAAAAGACTTAAGGGGTAATATTTTTTGAATACAAAATGTTCGAAAGACCTCAAACCCATTCAAAGAAATGAATCGTTACGATATATAGAGTGCCTAATTGTTTAAGAAAGAATGACAAACATGTTTAGCTCATACCTTTTAGGCTTGTCCTTAGCACCGTTTTCGTCTTTTTCTTGTTTGACTTCTTTGACTTCTGTCTTAATCTCAGAAGTTTCCACTTTCACTTTTTTATCTGAATCATCTTTCAATTTTTTTTCTTCTTCATCACTTAACTTTTCTTCTTTCACTTTTCCATCCTGTTTAGAATTTTTAGTTTCTTTTTTCTGTTTCTTTCCACTTTTTGGAGTATCTGTTTTACTTCCCTTACCCTTCTTTCCCTTAGGTGTTGTCTTTTTTTTCTCTGTCTCTTTGTCTTTATCATCAGCTTCAGTCTTATCTTCAGAGATATCAGCCTTTCCTTTTCCAGAATTTTCTGCACTCACTTTATCCTCTGTTGCCTTCTTTTTCTTAGTCTCTTTAACTATATCATCAGCATCACTCTTATCTTCAGATAAATCAGCTTTTCCTTTTTCTGAATCAGAACTTTTCTGGCTTGCTTTTTCCCCTGTTTCTGTATTTTTTTCTTCTTTCAGCTCTTTCTCTTCTTGTTTCTTTTCTGTTTGTTCTACAGACTTTTCAGTAATATCTTCATTTGATTCTGTCTTCATTTCATCATCTTCAGTTTTATCCTTAATAAATAGAATAAGATCAATATCACAATTCTGATGAGTTGAATGATTCTTTTGTTTAGTATTTGACAGAGTCCAGATAGAAAGAATGACATTGATCTCAAATAGAAAAACTTCACAGTTTGTCCATTGAATGCAAGATGATTTAGACTTCTACCACACAACAAAATTTTAGACTGGCCAAAATTCAAAGAAGTTGCAGATCACAATTTCAAGTTGATGAAATCTTTGTCTTTGGGGTAGAAAACATTGTGGATATGAAGGAATTGCTTGTGTCCTGTTAATCACAGCACAAATATGTCAACATTTTTGTTGCAATTTATCCACTCTCACACCACCCTGCTTTTTTATGACTTTCAAGCCAAAAGTTTTGAAAAGCTGTATTGAAAAAGATGAAATTTCTTATACAAGCAATTTCTACATTAACCAAACTGTTTTCTTCTCTTAAAGACAAAGATTTTTTGAATTTCATCAACATAAAATTATCGTATGCAAACTTCTATGAAATTGGATGAGTGAAATGTTGCCATCTGATAATAGGTTAACCCTTTCCTGTTTTGCAAAATTTTAGACCAGTCCAAATTCAATGGTTTTGCAGATAAAAATTTAAAGGGGATTTAATTTGAAAAACAAGAGGACCATGATGGTCCTAAATTGCTCACCTGAGGCATCTGCAAAATACAGTACTTTTTAGTATAAAAAAGACACAACTTGAGCAAAATAAATAAAACAAATATAAGATTTCAGTCTTTGTACAAAACAATCCAGTAATGCTTTACAATAAGAATGAATTCCTTTGGCTTTATAGTTTAATTCATTACCAAACTATCCAAGATTTTGTCACCCTCAGGGAAAATAGGTTTGAAAAAACATAGTGAGAAAGGAAGTGACAAACAATTTATCCATTTCTCACAGTGTTTTCTACCTGAAATTCTTTGTATTTAGATTTCAAACAAACTCTAATTACTGTCTGCAACTTCAATGGGTGTAATTTTAGCAACCTTGGTAAAGAACAATCTGGTTGTACCATAAATCAAAATATGAATGCATTACAACTTATACATGAGGAGTGGAAGATATTTGAACATGCTCTTATTGAGCGTTTTTCATATCTTTGGATGCCTTGGGAAGGGCCATGTTTGTCCAAAGGATATAAACATGGTAGATAACAATAATGCTATACTATGTTTTTAATGTAAATACTCCAGAACATATATTTAAGAAGAAGAATTCTTTCAATGCGATTTACGCAATTTTCGACTCCAGGAGTAGAGACATTTTTCTATCCTAAGAGCATATTTTCCTGTTACATAGTACAAGATTATTTAGTCATGATACATACCAATTATGTATGCCCATCATCTTATATTTCAGAAGGAGAAGACTTTTGATGTTGCTCTAATTGGGTGTTTTCCAAAATTTTTTACCTCTGGGGCAGTGCCATGTTTTATCCAAGGGCTAAGATTTTAGCTAACATGGTAGAGAACCATCTGGTTATGCTATATACAAAATATGAGTTCCTTAGACTTTGTAGATTGGGAGGAAAAGACTATTGAACATGGTCTAAATGAGCATTTTTACAAACTTTGGACACCCAGAGAAGGTGGTTTATTAACCTACAGGCATAATTTAATCAAAACTGATAGATAACAGCCAGGCTATGCTACACTCAAAATATAAATGCCCTCCTCCTTAAAATGAAGAATTTTTTTTTTTAGCATACTCAAATTTTGCGTTTTTCCCAATTTTGGACCCCTAGTGCAGGGCAGTTTTTGACCTGAGGAAGACAACTTTTAGCGATATAGTACAAAACCATCTAGTTATGCTTCATACCAAATAAGAATATCCTAGACCTTATAGTTTAAGAGTAGAAGTCTTTTGAAATTGCTCTTATGAAGCATTTTTCCAAACTTCTGACCTCATGGGCGGGGCCATTTTTGACCCCAGATATTAAATATTTAAAAACTTGGTAGAGAACCATATGATTAAGCTCTATATAAAATATAAATGCCTCTGGCCTTGTAGTCTGTGGAAAAAAAGACAACAAAGATTTTCTAAAATTTCCCATTTTCATATGCCGTAGTTAAAAGAGTTTTTCACAGAATTAAATTCTTTTAACAACTTTTGAAGAGCTTCACCCAAGGAACATCCCTGCAAAGTTTCAGCTTGATTGGCCTACTGGTTTAGGAGGAGAAGATTTTTAAAGATTTTTAAAGATTTACTAAAGATTCCAATTTTCAAATGCCGCGGCAACCACAGTTTTTGACCAATTTAATTCTTTCAACAACTTTTGTAAAACTTCACCCAAGGAACATCCCTGCAAAGTTTCAGCTTGATTGGCCTACTGGTTTAGGAGGAGAAGATTTTTAAAGATTTTCTTAATATTCCCATTTTCAAATGCCGCGGCAACCAGAGTTTTTGACCAAATTAAATTCTTTTAACAATTTTTGTAGAACTTCACCCAAGGAACATCCCTGCAAAGTTCGGCTTGATTGGCCTACTGGTTTAGGAGAAGATTTTTAAAGAAATTGTGGACGGACGGACAGACGGACGGACGGACAGACGGACGGACGACGGACAACGACCGATCACGATAGCTCACCTCGCACTTTGTGCTCAGGTGAGCTAATAACCATTCAGTGGAGTAGAAAATATTGTAGAAAAAGAAGAGATTGCTTGTTTCAAGCAATTTCTTCTTTTTCTACAATGCTTTCTCAAGTATAAAAGCATAGGGACGTAAAAACAAGGAATTTAACACCAAAGGGTTAACCAGAAGTTGCTACTGAAAGGAGATGTAAGTTCTTTAAAGTTTATGTATGTGTGAATTAAGTCAGTTGCAGTTAAGCAGTAAATTGCTTTTATAAGTCTTGTAATCAAGGATTCCACAGTACATGTATACCTCAAGTGGTTTTGTTTCCTGTTCATCTGTTTCTTCCTCCATCTTTTCTTCTATCCGCTGGAATGGAATTTTCTTGGCACTACTTCCAAAGCTTTTCCGAGCTAGCAAACAGTAAGACAAAAATAAAACATTCGTGAAGTAAAACCAATCTGATTCAAAATCCTTTCAAAAACCATGACCGCACAATTCTGCATTAACCCATTCCCACACAACAAAAGTTTAGACTGGACCAAGTTACAGTAAACAATATTTTGTTGTTGAAAGTTCACATTCTGTGTGTCTCTTTTGAGGTAAAAATCATTGAGTATAATGAAGTAATTGCTTGTTTCTTGTAGCAAGCAATTTCTTCATTTTTACTTTTTTTTTGGGGGGGGGGGTCAAAAAGCATCATTTAATGGGAACTGCTTAAAGCAAAATATTTACTTTAATTTCTTCTTGATTTCATTTAAGATTCATTTGCAATGGTTTTCTGGAACACAAAACACATATCCCAAGACATATCTGAGATTAAGGCCCTTTGTTTGTAGACTTCACTTAGAAAACTATAGTCATGGTCTACTGCGTTTATGGAGAGCTTAGGTAGTGTTGAATAACCGTTTAAAATACCACTCTACCTTGTGGGTTTCAACTTGAGTTCCTGTTTCTTTGATTTTAACCCTTGAACATACTTGCTTTGGCAGGAGGCATAGACAAAGATCAGCCTGCACATATGTCCTTTTTAAAGTCAGAATTGTCCATAAGAGCATTTTCTAAACCAGACCAACAGCGCCATCAGCTCTTTGATTTTAATAAATCTTTGAACAAGGATTTTATTCAGCATGACAAGGGTTAAATTAAACTCAAACTTTGAAACACAAAATGTGTAAGAGCTGGTGTGTCAAATGAGTTTCCTACCTCTGTAGAGTTTCTACTCTTTTACCAATAAAAAAAGTTGTATACGTATTGTTGGGAAACATTCTACACATTTTGAGTAAACTGTGTTTGAACTTCCTTCCTTTTGGAGCCAAGAAAAATCATTGTACCAGCTCTCCTGGAGGACTTGTCTCCGTATTACATCTTGATCTTTATCCCTCTTGGCATTTGGTTTGTGTTTATCTATATTTTTGGGTGGTTTGGGCAGTTTAGAAGCCCCTGAATGAGTAACGAATTTTGTCCATTTCATGTATATAAACTAAGCGTAAAGCCAACCTGTTTTCTTAAACAACAACAGGTTGCCAAGTGATACAGCCAATCAGCAAACATATTAAACCTATTTTATTCTTCGTAAATCTAAATGATAGCAACAGCATAATGATGGACCCTGCTAGGGTCAATTCACAGAACAAAATACAATAAATTTAAGCGTATATTGACTTTGATTTCTGTGAGAAGACTCCCAATATTCAATCATGGGATGTCATGGGTTCGATTCCCGCCGGCGGCACATATCCTTTATGACATTTGTCTCTCACCAATGGGTGGTTATTGTTAACCTAAGTGGGATAGCGGCTAGAGGCTAGGAAAGGATGTAGTGGTAGTACAGGTGTGAGAAAAACCAGGAATCCATTGTTAGGTGCTCCAGTCGCCGCAATGACTGAAATACTGTTAAAAGTGGCATTAAACCCCATTCAATCAATCAATCAATTCAAATACCCCTCAATACAAAAGCATTTGAAAAAATTGTGCAAAATGAGGAAATTGTTTGTTACAATCAATTTTTTCATAATCCACAATGTTTTCAACCCCAAAGGACAAATATTTTGAAGATTCCATCAACTTAGAATTGTCATCTGCAACTTCTTTGAATTTGGACTGGTCTAAGAGGGTTAAGAGGTGGATCATGCCTGGACTTGAGAAGACAACACCTCTCACCTGTTTTGCGTACAGGATATGGAGACTTCACAGGAGTAGTGAACGCTGAATCTTTATCGGAGTTGACAGATATTCCTGAATCTTGGCTATTTTTATCCTCCTGTCAAATAAAGAAATAAATAAATGTGATCTGTCATTTGAAAATTACTATCTCAGAAATCCTTTACTGATTCCCACTCAGTGACGCTTTTAGACGCCCCAAAGGAAAAAAAGCTTTGGAAAACATTGTGGAAAATACAGAAATTGCTTGTTTAAAGCAATTTCTTCATTTTCCAAAATGTTTTCTACCAAGAAAGTTGAAAAAATCCAAAATTTCATAAACTTTAAATTGTTGTCTGCATCTTCTTTCAATTAGGGCCAGTCTAAAATTTTGCTGTCTGGTAATTGGTTAAAACATATACATGCTATTTGAATAGTCATCAAGGGAAAACAAGTTGAGCCTGCCAAATATTTGACCTAGAGCTGCGACCGTGACTTTGGAACAGACGGAAATAGCACAAGTTATTTTGAAATCTATGCACAAATGTAGAAGATATGCTCTGAAAAAGCTCAATTTGAATATTTGACATTGAGCTGTGAGCCAACTTATCTGATAATTTGTTTCAAATAGTACATCTACTTGTGATGAAGAAGAGTTGTGCAAAGTTATTTGAAATCCATCCATTTAGATAGGCTCTGAACATATTCAGATGGACTGGGGCACAAATCCACATACACCAACTTGTGATAGTGATATGTCTCACTGCAAGTGGGCTCGAAAAAAGAGGTTGGATCTAGCACATGTCAAAGTTAATACTTCAGAATCAACAATAATTCAACATTCAGAAATTTAAAACAATGCAAATTTTTTTACCCTGGTTATCATCCTAAGTACATAAAGTCTGATCAGGGTCAGAATTTTTCGAGATGGTCTGTTTTCAAGTGATAGTTACAGAACCCCAGATTAGACAGGCTGACGTCATTCCATAGCCTTTATTCATGCATTGACTATGTTGTTGGTAGTGACTTGAAACATCTTAACAAGATGGCCCAGCAGCTACAAGTTTTGTTTGTTTGAGACATGCACAATACATTTTCATCTTTTAAATTATGTTTTTGAAACACAACTGTCTTCATCAAAAAGCCAAAGTGATACAATTATCAAGAAAATGGCCAATCAATCTACTTTCTTTTAATAATAAAGTAACAGTCTTAGATAGACCTTATTTTTAAAGTTTGGAAGAAAAGGTTGCTAAATCTTTAAATTGGGTAACAATTTCAAGTGGAAGATTTTTTTAACCCTTTCCTGTTTTTCAAAATTTAAGACCTATCCAAATTCAAAGGTTTTGCAGTCGAAATTTTAAAATTGGATTTATTTTGAAAAATAACCATCCAGTAGGGTAGAAAATATTATTGAAAAAGAAGAAATTGCTTGTTACAAGTAATTTTTTCTTTTCAACAATGTTTTCTCAATTATAAAATCACAGGGGCGTTAAAACACGGGATTAAACAGGAAAGGGTTTTAAAGTACCAGCATTTCAACAAAACCTGTATTCCCTTCTGTTGACACATTCTTCATCAAATTTTCCATAATTGAATGAAAATGCAAATGATAATTTTCAGTCAATATATTTTTAAAAATCTCTGCCTATTTGGGTAAATTTTCTGTGGGAAATGAAGAAATTGTTTACAACAAGCAATTTTTTCATCATCCACAATGTATTCCAAACTGTTTTCTTGAGAGGCATAAAAAAGCTGGATTGTGTGGGAAAGGATTAAAACATGTTTTTTTTTTAAAATATGAAGGAAATATTAAGGCATTGAATTTTTTACAGCAGAATGATTTCTTGCAAAGGGTAAAAAATTAAAAATTTTAGAATGGAAAGGAGCCAACTTTCAGAATTGATATTTGTGATAGTATGACTTTTATCAGCTGTAAGTTGGAAAAATATTACCAAAATGAATGCCAAAAACTCACCTACAACTTTACTTCTTTTAATGAGATGATTACCAAAGCCATTTTAAGTAAAGCAAAAACATATACAGTAAAACCCCTACTTACGACCACTCCGGAAATATGGGCACCCCGCTATTACGACCAAATTTTTACAGAACAGAATTTTTTGTCCTTTATTTCAATGGTCGTGAACCCCTCTAAGACGGGCATCCCGCTACCCAAATTAGGACCACTACATTCAGTACCAACTATAGCTGATACACTATTTTGAACCCCACTAAAACGACCAGTCACTTCACACATTGAGACTGACCTACCGAATTTCACACTTGATAAGAGCGACACTAATTGGGTACGAATACATTGTAAATTCATTAATGGATTTTTGATAATGTGAAATCAAACCCTAATCATAATAGGCGTTGTGATTAAACTGGCCAATCACTTTTAGAAACTATAGCTTGTATAATTTTAATTGTTATTTGAATGTGTCACAGGTTTTGACTTGAGTAATGAATTTGAAAGTGAAAACGTATCCTTAAAGTTACAATTAGTTTGTTTACTGCTTTCCAAACAGTTAACAAGGTGCCAAATTGTCACAAGATACTGATACGCCCGTCAAACTGCTTAATATTAACTGGGGGTTTGAATAGAACTGAGGTTATTTTGAACGAATATTTTTTGTAAAACAAAGAATGAAAAACAACAAAGGACAATAACTAAAATATACACTAGGTAGAGTTATGGTTCTTGTACACTGCACTCCCACTTGGTAAGCTCTATCCATCCATGAAATATCATGTTCTAGCAATTATACTTTTAGAGATATACTCCAGACAAGATTCAAGTATGAAAAACAACAAAGGGCAATAACTCAAAAAATAGCCTAGGTAGAGTTGTGGTTCTTGTACACTGCACTCCCACTTGATGAGCTCTATCCATCCATGAAATTTCATGATTCTAACTATTATAATTTTAGGGATATACTCCGGACAAGATACAAGTATGAAAAACAACAAAGGGCAATAACTCAAAGAATACACCAGGTA
Organism: Fragum fragum; assembly: GCA_946902895.1. Lineage (NCBI taxonomy): Eukaryota > Metazoa > Mollusca > Bivalvia > Cardiida > Cardiidae > Fragum > Fragum fragum. The sequence goes on from OX336365.1 coordinate 36,153,121, forward strand.
AAGTTATGGTTCTTGTGCACTGCACTCCCCCTTGGTGAGATCTATACACCCATGAAGTTTCATGGTCCTAGCTATAATACTTTTAGAGATATACTCCGGACAAGAATCAAGTATGAAAAACAACAAAAGACAATAACTCAAAAAATAGGCCAGGTAGAGTTATGGTTCTTGTACACTGCACTCCCACTTGGTGAGCTCTATCCATCCATGAAATTTCATGATACTAGCTATTATACTTTTAGAGATATACTCCGGACAAGATTCAAGTATGAATAACAACAAAGGGCAATAACTAAAAAAAAGGCCAGGCAGAGTTATGGTTCTTGTGCACTGCACTCCCCCTCGGTGAGATCTATACACCCATGAAGTTTCATGATCCTAGCTATTATACTTTTAGAGATATACTCCGGAAAAGATTCAAGTATGAAAAACAACAAAGGGCAATAACTCAAAATATACACTAGGTAGAGTTATGGTTCTTATACACTGCAATCCCACTTGGTGAGCTCTATCCATCCATGAATTTTCATGATTCTAGCTACTATACTTTTAGAGATATACTCCGGATAAGATTCAAGTATGAATAACAACAAAGGGCAATAACTCAAAAAATAGGCTAGGTAGAGTTATGGTTCTTGTACACTGCACTCCCACTTGGTGAGCTGTATCCATCCATGAAGTTTTATGATTACAGCTATTATACTTTTAGAGATATACTCCGGACAAGATTCAAGTATGAAAACAACATAGGGCAATAACTCAAAAAATAGGCCAGGTATAGTTATGGTTCTTGTGCACTGCACTCCCCCTTGGTGAGATCTATTCACCCATGAAATTTCATGATCCTAGCTATAATACTTTAAGAGATATACTCCAGACAAGATTCAAGTATGAAAAACAGCAAAGGGCAATAACTCAAAAAGTAGGCCAGGTAGAGTTATGGTTATTGAACACTGCACTCCCCTTGATGAGAAGAATATAACTGCCAAGTTTAAAGTCAATCGGACTTAAGGTGACAGAGTTATGCTCCGGGCAAAGAAGTGGACACTGCCGGACAACTGGACGCCCGGACACCCGGACACCACGGGTGATCCCATAATACGTCCCGTCTTCGACGGGCGTATAATTAGCAATTAAATTTTGATTTCAACCTAATTGATTCTTTATATTTGCATTATAGAAGATATGATATCGACAGTTTGACACTTTGAACCTGTACTTACGAATAAATAATCCGAGGTTGGTCTTCTGAATCAGATCCAAATGGAGAATAGAGAAAATAGAACTTATCAAAGATCATAAATTTGATTTTGTTTCAATGGGGTTTTATGCCGCTTTCAACAATCTTTCAGTTATATCGATGGATTCCTGGTATTTCTCACACCAGTACCGCTATCACATCCCTTGCTAGCCTCCAGCTGCTATCCCACATAGATCTACGCTTATCGACCCATTGGTGGGAGACAAATAGTCGGAAAGGATGAGTGCCGCCGTCGGGGATTGAACCCGGGACCTCTAGATTGACAGTCCGACGTGCTACCAACTGCACTATGACAGTGGCTTGTAAATTTGAAAATGACATAAGATTAAGCTGTAATACATGTTCTTATAGTTTCATTTTTGTATGTATAGTATTAATATATTCAAATAATGAAAATAGAATAAACATGAATTACTTGACCACAAACGACCAAACCTCAGTATTATGACCACCCCGCTATTACAACCACTTTCAGAAAGTACCGCATGTGGTTGTATTAGAGGGGTTAACTGTATATATACATGTATATATTTTTTTTATCACATATTACAGACACATTATGAAATTTAGAACAATCTGGTGTGAAGGTATGAAAACTGAGACTACCCATAAGGCGGAGGCTGGTGAGGGTTGACTAAGATAAGCTAGATTGCATATACTCAGTGTTGTGCCAAGGACACAGGAATGTGGAATTCCCGCAGTTTTTCTTCCAATGTCCCTTAAAACCTGCACCAATGCGAGATATCAGCCGCGCTAACAAAAATCTACTAGTTCGAGTTTATTTGGTGTCTCAAAAACCCAAACTTCTAATATTGCTCCTATATATAACATTATCAAAGGCAGTATATCCCAAAGTTCCTCACATGACATTTACGTTCGGAATATTTAGGTATTGAATTTTTTCACAGCAGAATGATTTCTTGAAAAGGGTAAAAAGTTTATGATTTTAGTCGGAAAAGTAGGTCATGTGAATTATGCACCCCTCTCAAGACATTTTCTATATCCTACCTTCACATTTTCTTTCTCTTCACTGACCTTCTCCAGTCGCTGGGCCAAGCCTTTAGGTTTACTTTTTTCTTCATTTTCAGTCAGTTCGTTTGTGTCTGAATGATTCCCAGTATCCTCATCATCACTGTCAAGGATTCTTGCCCTCTTTTTAGATGGCCCTTTTACAGGACTATCATCAAGGTTGTCTGATCCGCTCTTTCTATAAAACAAATTACTCAGTGATCTGCCAAGTTTTTAGAACTAATGGAAAAATGTTAACATGTCACCATGTCAAATTAGAGGGGAGATTCTACAAATATTGATGGATCGCACCTACACTGTTTTGGAATAAAGGGATAGCATCCCCATGGTCTTACCCCTAACCAGACAGCAATATCTTTGACTAATACAAATTACAAGGGGTTGCAGACAACAATTTAAAATTTATGAAATTTTAGGGTATATGAACTTATGGGGTAGAAAACATTGTGTAAAATGAAGAAATTGCTGGTAACAAGCTATTTCTTCATTTTACACAATGCTTTCCAATGCCTTTTTTTTGGGGGGGGGGGGGATCTAAAAGTGTCATTGAGTGGAATTGGGTTAACCTTTTTCATGCTAAATTACTTTTACATTAAAATCAAAGTACTAAAAGTACTGGGAAAACCTATTGCAAGTAAACTTTTATTTTGAAAATTTATCCTATAAAGGCACTTGCTTAAACAGGGACAAGCTGGTGGTGTTGACAAAGATCAGATTGCAGGCTTATCTTTGTCTACATCTCCTGCCAAAGAAAAAAAATCTGGGTTCAGCATGACAAGTGTTAACAATGCAGGGGACATTGGTGATTTTTTTTGGAATATGGTGCAAAAGGCAGGCCTGCTAATTCAACACATAAATACCGTATTTATTCTTATAATCGCCCATATTCTAATAAACGCCCATCCCCTAAAATACTGCATAAAATGTGGCCTTTTTTCGCCGATTTTCAGTAACAATAGGTGATTCTAATAAACGCCTACCCCAATTCTACGATCAAAAATTAAGTATTTGAATTAAATGAAATAATATTTCATTTGAATGTATAAGGTAAATAATGTATTCCTATAAAAACGTAAAGAGATCGTCGCCGCGACTGCATAATTATCCATTATTCAACTTGAACTGCCTAGACTTTACTTTTGATACGTCATCTTAGTTAGTTGTTTCAACTTGCCAAGGTCAGTTAAAGACTGGCTGTGAACAGAAAGAAAAAATGGAGTTTGTCACTTGATCTAAAAAAAACCCCAAAACAATCTATTTCCGTATCATATGGACATAGGAGTGATTTTAAACTTAGTTATGAGGCTCGAATTGTCTCGGTGTCTGCGGGCGTGAAATTCTTAGATGGAATGTTAATTCAATTTTAAATAAACATATCAATATTGAAAAAAGTTTACTGTTTATTATCCAATTAAATGGCTGAATCAGAAGATTCTACATTTTTAGGTAAAAACTACCGAGAACTACCAACAACAATGGAATCAGTTGCAAGCATTAACTTATTTCTGGTCTTGACAATTCTTACCTCAGTAATGAGCCAAGAAATCATTTAATCCGATCAGTTAGGATAAGGAGATACGGGTAAAAAAAAGACACGAAAGTTTGAAAAAGCAAAGAAAGACCTTTACCGAGGACGCTCCCTGTTTAGGGCCGTGGACAGGATGTATATCGAATTTTTCAAGGCTTATACGTTTAAATATCCAGTCATATTCAGTGAAACGCTAGAAAATAAGTATATGATTTAAATATCCGTAACAAAACACTTATTATCGTAATTTTCTTTAATTGAAATGAGATTGCTATTTTCAATAATGAAGGAAGTGAAAAGAGTCTGGAAAGTTCCCGCGCGGCCATATCTCCTTGTTGACCGACACGTCTCTACATTGTCGAGTTGAACACCTGGCTCGCTTACGCATGCGTTAAGATTATTACATGACCCTACTTTAACTAATTCCTCGTAATGAACTCAGCCTTGATTTTTGTTTCCGTTATGTTTAAATGCCTTATACAAAACCGGGGCTAAGACGACAAGGGTACAAGTCTAACGTTATCGAAACTAGCTTTACGTTGATTATTTACAGGTCTTTCAAAAATGGATTATACTTTAAACAGGTACATCTTTGTTGTCCTATTCATACAGAAATAACAATGATACGCGATGTTGCGAGGGTCAAATTATTAGACATTTTAAAATTCATTGTGACTATGATGCAGTGTTGCGGGATTTTCAAACTTATGGCTGTTTAATTTCCGATGCAAATGCAGAACTAAATCGACCGTTGGCTTTTAAGAAGTCGTAAATACATCCTAAATAAAATGTCATTATGATTTTGGTACTATTTTGTTTTCCCCGGTCATCTTTCATACCACACACCTCTCTAATTGCCTACCTCCGTACCAAAAAACTCTTATAATCGCCCACCCCCAACTTTGTCGATGGTCACTATTCTAATAATCGCCCGGGCAATTATTCGAATAAATATGGTAATTTATCAAATTTTTACCCATTACCAGATTACAAAATTTTAGACAGGTCCAAACTGAAAGGAGTTGCAGACGACAATTTTAAAGTCCTCCAAGTCTAACTCACTCTATTCTTGTTGGGCCATCATTAAAAATGGCAATATCTGTCTTGGTCATATAATAAGCAGTTCTCATAGCACAAAAAAGTTATTCTTTGACAGAAGTTTATCATGCATATTGGAGGTAGCTCTGACAAACTAACTTTGATGCACAATGTCCTTAGTAGACTGTATGTGGTATAAACGTGTGCAAGTATGGAATTTTGTGCATCAGCAGTAAATGGATCATCCTTACTCGAGGTTTGTTGCAAGACGAGTATTTCATTTTCTCCTCGTGTTTCAAACTCTTATAATTTTTCGACCACGATTTCTGCAATTCGGCGTTTGGATGAAATAGAGAGTTTATTTTTAGCCCCTGAGAGCTGACTAGATTGGCTTTCATGGTCTTTCTTCTTGACCATAGATTTAGATAATATAGCGCTGATATTGAGCCCCACAAAAAAGCCTTTTGGTGGTATGCAGATTGATTTAAATTATTTCTTTTTGTCAAGTTTGACATGATTGTCTTAAACCGGAAAGGATATATATGGAAATTAGCCCCTCCCATTTAAGCTATGTTTTTCGTCCAATCAAAATTCTTTGAAGGAATCTGATAAAGGTTAACCAAAGGATCATTTCTGTGAAATTTGGTTGAAGTCCATCCACTGATTTCTGAGAAGATTTTCAAAGCTTTCACCATCTATGGAAATTAGCCCCGCCCATCAAAGCCATGTTTTTCATCTGATCATAATTCTTTGAAGGAATCTGATAGAGGGTCACCCAAGGATCATATCTGTGAAATTTGGTTGAAATATGTTCAGTTCTTTCTGAGGCGAAGATTTTCAAAGTTTAAGTTTACAGATGGACGACTGGATGGACGGACACTCAACGGACATAACCCTATGACAATAGCTCTCTGGGTTTCAGCCAGTGGAGCTAAAATATTGCTTGTTGCAAGCAATTTCTTTATTTTAAACCATGTTTTCTACCCATAATGTGAAATAAATCTTATATTTCAAAAACTTCAACTTCTTTTGTTTTTGACCTGTCAAAAATTTCTCCATCTGGTAATGGATTAAGAATTTTTCTGTAAACAGTTTAAGAAATTAAGATAAGTGAAATATTATTATAATTTAATTTCTTACCTTTTTTCACTGCTATTAGCCTTTTTAATATCCTCAGATTTTGTTTTGGGCGAGAAAAAAGATCTGAAAATAAAAAATAATTTGTAACAAGAGCCATGTCATACATGGCCATCCCCCGCCTAGAAGGTTGATAGTAAATTGAAGCCAGTTAGATTTAGGCTTCTCGTGCACTGAATTTATTCAATAATAGCTATTATACTTTCAGAGATAAGCTCAGTACAAAATCTAAGTCTTTAAAACAACAAAGGTCAATAACTCCAAAGTTATGCAAGCAAGAGTTGTGGTTCTTGTGTACTGCACTTCTATCCACCTATGAAGTTTCAAATTAATAGCTATTATACTTTCAGATATGCTCAGGAACAAATCTAAGTCTTTAAAACAACAAAGGGCAGTAACTCCAAAATTATGCAAGCAAGAGTTGTGGTTCTTGTGCACTGCACTTCTCCTCACTGAGATCTATCCACCTATGAAGTTTCAAGTTAACCCTTTCCTGTTTTTTGAAATTTTAGACAGGTCCAAATTGAAAGAGGTTGCAGACAATAATGAAAAGTTGATGCAATTCGAAATGAAACCATTCTGATTGTGAGAAGATATTGTGGAAAAAGGAGAAATTGCTTGTTACAATAAAATCACAGTGACGTAAAATCCCAGGTTTGTACGGGAAAGGGTTAATAGCGTTTATACTTTCAGAAATATGCCCCGAACAAAATCAGTCTTCAAAACAACAAAGGGCAATTACTCAAAAATTATGCAAGCAAGAGTTGTGGTTCTTGTGCACTGCACTTCTCCTCAACGAGATCTATCAACCTATGAAGTATCAAGTTATTCAGAGATATGCCCCGGACAAAATCTTAGTCTTTAAAACAACAAAGGGCAATAACTCCAAAATTGTGCAAGCAAGAGTTGTGGTTCTTGTGCACTGCACTTCTCCTCAATCAGATCTATCCACATATGAAGTTTCAAGTTGATAGCATTTATACTTTAGAGATATGCTCCGGACAAGTTTAGTGACAGAATGACGGAATGACGGATGGAGACCATTACTATATCCCCTTCGCCGAAACGGCGGGGGATAACAAGAGCACATGAGGATGCTCAATAAGGCCACCCATCTATGCCATGCTTTTCATCCATTCATAATTCTTTGAAGGAATCTGATGAATGATCATCTGAGGAACATTTTTTTGTAATTTGATTGAAATCCATTTTCTAGTTTCTGAGAAGATTTCTCACCATAATGGATATAGGTCCCACCCATAAAAGCCAATTATGCTTGTCCATCCAATCAAAATTCTTTGAACGAATCTGATAAAGGGTCACCAAAGGATTGTTTCTGTGAAATTTGCTTGAATTCTGTTTAGTAATCTCTAAGGAGAAGATTTTTAACTTGGCTATTTATGGAGAAAACTTTACATTTTGTGAAATCTCTGGTTCTACTAAAGGCATTCACTTGAAACTTGGCTCACTTGTTCACTATCAAAAGAGCAACCTATACTATCAAGGGGGGGAAACTCTAGATGCATTTTGTCCACTATCCAGCACGCAACAGCCGAGCATAGGAACCCGTAGTCGGTGCTCTTGTTAAAGTAAAGGTTTACGGACTGAGGCAGGGAAGCACTGACACACACATGAGTGGATGTTAGATGGACACAACGCCATAACAATAGCTCATTGGCTTTCAGCCAGTGGAGTTAAAACAAGAGGCGTTCAAGCGCCTGATTCTCTCCACCTGCCCAATTTTACTTATCGTTCCTGAGAAATTTCACTATATACCATATATGGACACAAGCCCCCCATAAAGCAATAATTTTCATCTGAGCCATATTTTATGAAGGAATTTGACAAAAAGTCCCCAAAGGATCATCTTGTGACATTTTGTTGAAAACTTATCATAGTTTGTAATCCGAGAAGACTGTAGGCTTTCACTGTTTACCATAAATGGAAATTAGCCAAATCCATAAAAGCTGTTTTCTGTCCTATCAAAATTCTTTGAAGGAATCTGATAAAGGGTCACCCAAGGATCAATCCAGTGAAATTTGGTTGAAATGAGAAGAAGATTTTCAAAGTTTTCACCATATATGGAATAGCCCCTCCCATTAAAGCCATATTGTTCATCTGTTCTTAATTCTTTAAAGGAATCTTATAAACAATCACCCAACGATCATACCTGTCAAATTTGGTTGAAAACCATCAATTGGTTTTTTAGAAGATTTTTAAAGTTTTCACCATATATGGAAATTAGCTCTGCCCATTTAACCCATTCCGACTCATTGATGCTTTTAGGTGCCCCCCTGGAAGAAGCTTTTGAAAACATTATGGAAAATGAAGAAATTTCTTATTACAAGCAATTTCTTTATTATCCACAATGTTTTCTACCCTAAGAGTAAAAGAAATCCAAAATTTCATAACTTTTAATTTGTTGTCTGCAACTCCCTTCAATTTGGACTGATCTAAAATTTTGTTGTCTGGTAATGGGTTAAGCCATATTTTTCATCCAATCTTAATTCTTTGAAAGAATCTGATAAAGGGTCGCCCAATGAGCATTCCTGTAAAATTTGGTTGAAATCCATCGATTGCTTTCCGAGAAGATCTTTAAAGGTTTCACCACATATATGTAAATATATGTAAATTGGACCCACCCAATACAGCCATTTTTTCATATGATCAAAATTCTTTGAAGAAATCTGATAAAAGGTCACCCAAGGATCAGTTCTGTAAAATTAAGTTGAAATCCATAAATTGGTTTCTAAGAAGAAGATTTTTAAAGGTTTCACCATATATGGAATTAGCCCCACACATTAAAAACATGTTTTTCATCCGATCTAAATTCTTGGTTGAATTCTGTTCAGTACTTTCTGGGGAGAATATTTTTAAAGTAAAAGTTTAGGGACTGATGCACAAACGCACGCACGAAGTACAAAACACCATGACAATAGCTTGCTGGTTTTCAGCCATTGGAGCTATAAAATTGAAAAGGGATGGAATCATACAAAAATGATTTTAGTGTAACCTCCCTTGATAGTACAGATTGCTCTTTTGATATTGAACACACAAAACCTTTAGTAATAACATCTTGAAACCTTGGATTATTCTAGGATTTAAACAAGAGCTTGGCAGAGCAGCCCATATACACCCAAAGGGGCTTGTCAGTAACCTTGCTTTGTCAGTTATGATAGCTTGAATGATAGCTCATGCATTTTATAAATAGCTTAGGGGTAGCCCTAAGCAAGGGTTAGTCAATTCATTGATCACTGAAAAGATCAAATGTAAAAGGGAAAGTATATCAAAAACTTTAATCTGATACACAAGTTGACATAAGACAGATTCGTTATGGCAAGTTTCAGTTCCATCATATTGAAACTGTAGGAGACATTGTGGCAAGTTTCTGAAACCCTATATAAATTGTAAAATGTCAATTTAAGCTATTTTGTTAAGTCAAGGGTAGATCATTCAAAACTAGAAATCATAGAGATACATTGTGGCCAGTTTCTGTTAAATTCTATGTAAATAGTAGGAGTTTTGTACAAAATTAAATGTAAATTGAAGCTATTTTTTTAAGTCAAGGGCAGATAATTCAGGAACAACTTGACATTTCAAACAAATTCTAGTCCTAAGGAAAAGTAGACATCACACAAAGTCATTGTAGCAAGTTTCAGTTCACTCCCATTCAGAATGTAGGAGAAGTTGTGCTCAAAAGAAATACAGTGATTTTCATTCAATACAAGGGCAGATAATTCAAGATGACTCAAGAACAACAGGAGTGATTAGAATTCAAAGGTCTTATGCACAACTACACATCAAAGAGACTAATGTTGGAGAATTTAAAGCTCATTGCCATGAAAAATGTAGGATAAGATGTGTATACAAGACATTATGTTTTTTCGTTCAATTCAAGGGCAGATAATTCAAGATAACTCAAAAATTACTGGAAAGATTTGAATTTCGAAGGTCTTATGCACATCTAGACATCATAGGGAGTAACTGTGCAAAGTCTCAGCTCAGTCCCATTGATAGTTTAGGAGTTGCGCACCCAAAAAATTGCTAACGGGCGGACAGACAGACAGACATATGGATGGACGGACGGACGAACTACACATCATCGAGACTAATTGTGGAGAATTTCAGCTCATTGCCATAAAAATTGTAGGATAAGATGTGCATACAAGACATTAAGTGTTTTTCATTCAATTCAAGGAGAGCTCATCCAACTTAGGTCTACAATTAGGGTCCCTACAATACACCTTTTCACGCAAAGTGCCAGATGACTAAAAAGTCTGTATCCGCTAGACGCTTTCAAGGAAAAGCAGCGACAACAAATTTCCACTGCGGGGAGGATTTACTTCCAGTTTTTCGAAAGCCTTTATATTGCGTATAGTCATTTTAACTTCATTTTCGATGTTTTACAATGAAAGCATAGGCTAAATAATGTAGGTAATATTGTTGGAAATGTACCATCTGTTTTTTTTACAATATTTCTTTCTCTGTTGTTCAAGAAATGTTTCTTCACAAGCATTAAAAGTACTCTATATCAGGGCTCTGCAGAATGGGCAACTCAGGCGAAGAAGTCGCCCGGTTTCATAAAAGAGCTCAGGGCTCTGCAGACTCTCAGAATTTGGGGAGAAGTGACTTCTCCCTAGTCTGAGAATTAGGAGAAGCTTTGCAAAATAGGGAGAAGTGGTGAGACTTTCAGGAGAAGTGGATCACATTAAAAAGCAATTTTTTTAATGTATTCCTTATTTCTATAGGAAAATACAAACAGCTTTACAACCAATTCGCTGCATATTTTGTTTGAATAGTATGCACTTAATATTAAAGTGTTTCTCATCCTTTCTTGCAGTCCTTATTACATAGATCTCATTTTTTTTTCTAGTTTTCTTTGCATTATAATATCGTCGTCATCAATACGGTTTATGTCATTTCATTCATCATCGCAATAATGCTCCCTGTTTTAGCATAACAATATATTCTTTAATTCAATGTATGGCTTTTTATTACGAAAAGATGATTATTTTATCAAGAAAATTCTTTCTCCTTTTCTTCAACATTTCTATTGTTACAATGATGTGAATATTTAAAAAAATGACATGCTCTTCTTCGGGCGATTTTGATATTAATAAAAGAAAAGAATAGAGAGAGAAAGAGCAAGAAGAGATAGAGAGAGGGGGAAGAAAGAGAGAAGGATCTACATTGGAGGACACACAGACCAAAAAAAACAAATATATCAAAAATAGCATGCTTGCGGTGTTCTTTATTTTCATAATATTTAAGTTTAGATGCCTATTCTTTGTAACAAGGAAACTTTCAAACAAAAAAGAAAAATATGCCTTTTAATGAAGACTTGATTGGTATCAACATAGGCCACTTTAATGGCATATCTAAAGCAACATTTATCTGTATCTTCCAAAATGTGGTAAATAGTATTTAAATGCACTAAAAATTAAACAAATTAACCTAGCCAATCAGGATTATTGTCAATTGTTGGTATGGTCAGGCCTGCCATTAGACTGGTACCACTGTCGACTTTTTAATAAAGCCAACTGGTAAACACCGATTTTCGGTACATACACGGAAAGCCTGGCCCGTTATGTTTTTTCCTTTACTAAAGTCGAAAACGAGGCTTGCGCATGTGCAGCTCATTTTGTTGAAAAAATTGACACGTCGCGGGATAACCATCATATACGATAAAAATCTTACTTCTGTAGTTTAAAAGTACTCAGTTTACATTTTAAACCATTCCTCACATCAACTTTCGAAATTTTGTGCGAGAATAACCTTGCAATGTCACCCTTTTCAAGTAAACATGAGGAACGCCGCGTCCCGCTTCCGCTATATTGTTTACAAACAATCGCTCAGTAGGGCTGACCAACGGCTAAGAAAATCACTATCACGATAGTTTTATTATCACAGTATTGATATCGTGATACTATCACTATCGTCAGAAATCAATCGCGTTATATCACGATACTATCAGTCTTTATGTTACTTTGTTTATTTTATATGTTGATCTGTATAGATAGCATAGTCTACAGGCGAATCTCTTTTTATCAATGTTAACGCCTTCCTTTACGAAGCCAAAATAGTCCCAAACATGGGACTTTCCGCCTTTGTTTTTCACAATCTCGAAATTTGCAGCCATGTCTGACGACAAAAATACGTAAAACAAAATAACTTGATTAGTGTGTTCGAAATAAGTACAGTAAAACCTCGGTAGTTCGTAGTGCAAGGGACCGGGGAAATTTATACGAATTAAACGGAGGGAAAGAGGTCGGCTGTTTGAGATACACGGAATCTGACATGGTCTTGTTCTGTCTCCCATTTAGGAATTGATTCTAAATTGGTTATTTTTTCTACACAAGACCTGCAGGTATTAATTGAGGAATACATAAAAATACATTAAAAATTACTCGTCTTGTATTTTTTATGTTTTTATTTCTTTGTTAAGTTTTGGCATTTTATAAACACAGTGTTTGTATCAAATGGTAGACTCCATCTGAGTGATTTCCCTTTACAATACATTGGATCAAATCACTCTGAGTATTCTATCATCAAATCATAAACAGGAGGACTGACGATTGTGAAGAAAGCAACCACAGAATAAAATTAAGTGCTAGAAATTCTGAGTGAGCAATAACACCGATACTAATGTGGGTGCATCAATTTAAAGTAAATTTTCGGCGATAATTAATGGAATCTTTATTCGATGAATTACCCAACTTACAAACCAAACAGTCCCTTTTAACTAAAGGTACGTGATAATACATAATTGACATTTAGATCAGTAGGTGTGAAAATCGAGGTAAGTGTTGATTGGACACAATTTGTTTATCACACCTACAAATTAAACATAGGAGTTTGTGCTATAATCATACTTTCGGGACTTGAAATGGCCTACAAAAACTACGAACCACTGACGTTCGAATTAGACAGAACTTTCTAACAAAGATAAAGAAGGAAAAAGATCGGGACCGCGTAAAGTATACGAACGAACTCATACCTACGAACCAGTGACGTTCGAATTAACGAGGTTCTACTGTAATTAATAATCGTAATTAATCGAATATCATTTATGATTGTCTTATTTTTATTTTTTCGATAATTCTAGCGCTGAGAATTCATAAAACATTGATGACAAGTCTTAACTTAACCTGCTTTTGGATTTTTGAGAACCTTTTCAATCGAAAGTAGGATAAGTTACACAGAAAACTCGTTCTCCCTCTATCTCTCTCTTTCTCTCTCTCTCTTTTTTGACCCAAGTGCCCAAAAAAACACTGAATTTCTGTGTAAGTAGGCTTTGAATATTTACTATCCAAACTATCGATATTTGAAGAAACAATCGCAATAGTTATCGATGTCAGGAAATTGCAATCGATACATAGATATCGTGACTGTCACTATCTCAATACATCGACCTATCGATCTATCGTTACACCTCTATCGCTCAGCCAATCAGATTCGATGTTTGGGTATACGTCATTAAATGCCCATCGGCCAATCTCTTTCTGTAGTCGTTTGGGGGCCTACCTGTCGGCTTTGTTAAAGTCGACTGCGGTACCGGTCTAGCCTGCCATGCGAAGGTAGGGATTTGCCACGATTGACTTGCCCATGATTGACCCATAATCACAAATTTAACCAATCTGTTGTGGAAAAATTATTTCTTTTCTATTGTGTCGATAATTGTAAATATTACAAAACCATTTATTTCCGACAACAATAACTTATCGTAATTTGTTTCCTTTCATAATTATTCAAATTGACCATTCAGTGTTTGTACCGAGTGTTAAACTGTAACTCTATATTTTTTCCATTCTTGTATGTGAGGGGTGGTGGATGTTACAAATATTTTCAAAAAATCTTATTGCATTGTTAATATTATTGTATGAAAAGATGATACATACCAGGCCCTTTTAAACTCAATTTGATTGCAAACTCAAGATAATATCACCAAAATTACTTGCTACAATTTGCCTGCATTTGTCTGCTCACAGATTGAAGATCTTTTTTCACCAAAATTTTGATTTTTTATCTATTTTTGCTTGTTCAAAATAGCCAATTTATATAGGATTATATAGTGATAATTTATCGACTCTCCGCAATCAATCACGTGACATAGGCAATCAATCACGTGACATAGTCTCGGATTTATATTGCATTAAACAAGATTTAGTTTGGTGCATATGCAATAAGAGCATGAAAAGGTCTATTATCAATCCGGTTGGAGACAAATAGAAAGGATATCCACCGCAACCGTGGATCGAACCCTGGATACCGAGACTACACTCTACCACTGTGCCATGGCTGCGACCGAAAAAAAGACAAAACATACACACACTTTAATACGAATACCTTTATGGACAGAGGTTCCACTTCATGCTCATTGCACGGGGTTCACCTTGCTTGGAGGGGACACACAAAACAAGGGATGGGCAAAAATGACAATTTAATTTTTTGGGCTATAAACAAAAGAACAAAAATGAGATCAGCTTTGACATGAAATTTATATTACGCTATGGACCGCTGCATGGTGTCTTCTCGGTTTTTATTTCTGTTCGTCTAAGATGATTCCCGCCAGTAATTATCAACCGGATGTTGACATTATTGCTTGGGTGAGATCATTCAAGAAAAGACAACTGCAAAAAAAATGCGGTATGTATAAATACCAACATACAGGAATATGCCGAAACATACCACTTATCTTTATAAAATGACCAACTGGACGATTTTTCGCTATTATATACTCAAGGAGGTTATTCTGCACGTTTCGGTATTTTCTTGTACCCAAATAGGTGTCGTAAAAGTCTAGTCTTATTGTTTTAGTCGCTGGTTCAATTTTATTTAGCTCACCTGAGCTATTGTGATCGGTAATTGATTGATTGAGGTTTAACGCCGCTTTTAACAGTATTTCAGTCATATCGCGGCGGCTGGAGCACCTAACAATGGATTCCTGGTATTTCTCACACCAGTACTACCACTACATCCTTTCCTAGCCTCCAGCTGCTATCTCACTTAGGTTTACGATTATCCACCCATTGGTGAGAGACAAATGTCGGAAAGAATATTTGCCGCCGCCGGGAATCGAACCCATGACACCCATGATTGAAGATTAGGAGTCTGGCGCGCTACCGACTGCGCTATGGCGGCGGCGATCGGTAATTGATAAGGCCTAGAGATGTTATATAAGGTATGTATCATCACCTATTGGCCCCCAACCAAAATACTTCAAAGAATCACCTTATTCTGAAAATTAGCCCTTTTCTGTTCGATCTCTGATTTAAGAAAGGAATCTTCTCCCAAACCATAAAGCCTAGATTTTTTATATTTGCTATCTATGATCATCTATTGGCCCTCTACCAAAATTCTTCAAAGAATTACCGTATTCTGAAAATTAGCCCTTTTCTGTGCGATCCCTAATTTTTGATAGGAATGAAGAATGATATCTTTGAAAACCTTTTCTTCTAAACCATTACGCCTAGACCTTGATATTTGGTATGTTTTGCTGTCTATACTTCACAGGATACCCATGCGAAGAAATCTCCTCTACTTTAAGTTTGCATTGGCTAACGGACTTAGCGTTATCGATACACCTTTCTTGCAGCGGCCAGTCAATGTGAAATAAACCAGACACACATTAACTTTTAATTGACGGTCAGTAGACGACCACCTCAATAAAGGGATAGAAATATGCCATCTGTAGTTTTAATAGATGGATGATTCCGTTTTCATCTGTAATTCTCAAACAATTATGACCCGCATTAACCAATTACCAGACGACAAAAGTTTGGACTGATATATATAAATTGAAAGAAGCAACATATATAAATTCAAATTGTTTTGGAGCTGCAAAGAAGGGGATAAACACCGTACAAATATTGTGAAAGAAGGAGAAATCGCCTGATTACAGCAAATTCTCCTTTTTCACATTTTTCCTGAATTTAATTTTTCACGGGTGTAAAAAGGCGGGATTGTGTGGGAGTGAATTAAGCCTCGCAGAACTTTGACTGTTTTACAAAATAATTAACGACATCATAAATCACATTTTTTCTTTTTTTTTTTTTTATCAGAATTATTTTTTAGCTATGATCGGAATATGTATGCCGACATTACTTAACATACTTTTTTTCAAAATGGGACTAATGATAAAACATAAAAATGATCAGAAAAAGGGGAATTATTTAGTAAACCAACGGTCAACGAGCCTCCGAAACGTATTAACTAAGGGGAATTTTAACGCGTGGTTAAGAGGTAAAGTATTGGCTTCACAATCAAAAGGTCCAGAGTTCGATTCTTTTGAGCATCTGTCGACATTAAGTCTGTTATTTGCCCACATAAATGGTGCGGGTACTGCTGTTTCTCCAGGAAGCAGAATCGAGGCTTGAAAAGCTTGTTTCCCACTCGATGTAAAATAATAGGTTAAATTCTTATCCAATTTCTGCTCAGCTGTAGTTACGTGGTTTCATCAGCCCATCAAATGGATATGGAATGAATGTTAGATAAAAACGAGGTTTTTTTTTCTATCTAAAAAAAAATGCCAATGGCTTAATCACCGATTTTTAGCCAACGTAAAATAAAAAATGATAATAAAAGTAAAACATATCGTCTGATATTCATGAGGAAAACGAATAAATAAGAGTGTAAAATATTTATTTATACTCAATGGTAAATTAGTAATTGTTTGTATTTGTACACGGCGGGCTATTTGACAATTTGAAAGTTCTGTGTAAATAGTTGCTTTACTTAATAGGATGTTTAAAATGAGTCCCAAAGGAGATGGAGAAGTGTGAGTTGCTAATTAACTGGTTCCCCGTAACACTCAAATAGTCAAATTCAAATTGTAGTTCATACTTTTTGGTCTTGGTTTATTTATAGTAAGGATGGATCTTGTTAATTCTGATTGAATCTACTAAAAAGTGTATCAAATATCGCAGTTGTGCAACCAAAATGTCAACCTGTGTTTACTATATTTTGGTCGCATTCTGACAATATCATATCCTCCTTGACAAAAAAGTAACTATTTACTTGTGCATAAAGAAAAGAACTCATTGGAGGTGAAATGGGCTGCATTAGCTCCGAGATCCAGATCTTAAATAGAGGTAGGATTAGCGATCAACATAGAATCTGAAAAAAGAACAAAGATTCGACCACGGTCAACCTTTATTGTTGGCACAGTCTGATCAGATCGGAACATTTAGCAACTTATTTCTAGTATCTTTTTTTCCCGGAACGATTCACATTTCTCCATATTATCTGAAATTACGGGACAACTGAACACTTTGCACTTTATTTATTCTATTTTGAAAAAAAAAAGATAATAATAATAAGAAGAAAAAAGTTTGGTCTTGCGCACGTGAAAGAGGAAATGCAATCCAAACTGAAAGCATAGTCTGCATAGTCAGGTAGGTGGAAAAACTTGGTAAAAAATATAAATTTTTGATGCCGGAAGCCCGCGCAGTGTGACCATGGACGACGTTTAAAGGGCGAAGTCCCGATATGTCAGTTTGGCGGATCACAAAAACGGATCATCTCGGAAGAGCAAAAAGTTTCGTTCGTTTTCTGACCTACTATTCTGGGTACGCAGGCTGACCATAGTGCAGACTTTTCTCTTTTCAATATTTCAGTCATAGAAAGGGCATCTACCTTGATATACATTCAATTTTGAAAAGAAAACAATTATGATTGGCTTGTGGAAGGTTTCGAGGCCTAGTTATAGTTCACGGGCAAGCTATATATGTATATCTACTTCCTAATTGTGATTCAAAATCACCTTACTTTTAACTGAAATCAATATTGTTTGATTGTCTTCGCAGTTAGGTAGATGAGCGAATTGACAAAGTCAGACAAAACAGAGAGATAATAGCTAAAGAATAATAGTTTGTGAACATGTAGGGCCTACATATAATTTAAATCGTAGTCATAATGCAAGGAAGGTTATTTTAAGTGCGTTACTTTGTAAGATATGTTGTCTTGGACATGAATTATGAACAGGCAACATTTTGGATGAAGATCTTAAAGTCGTATCTGCGGGTTGAATGTACCGTAGTTAAAACGTTTAGGTCGTCAAACCAACAAAAAAGCAAAGTTCACACCCGGCATAAATGGACGATTTTATCGGTAATCCATATTTGATTGTCAGACGTGGTCCGTCACTTTACAACCCTCTTTGTACTGAATTGGTTTTCCATGCCTCTTTAAACCCTTTACCAGATGTAATTGAAAGAAGTTGTAGGCAGTACATGAATATATCATGTAAGGATAACCATCTCGATATGTCGACTAAGACAGGCGAAGACTTGAACATGCTAAACATTGAGAAAGAATCGAGAAGGGACCTAGTTATTTCGGACAGCATAGTTGGTTCCCATGGTAACTCAAATACGACTGTATTTTTGATAGTGATGTATGTTTGTACGATCATTAAATTCTAATGTCTAAAGCATCTGGTTTTGTTTGCACAGAGTGCAGAGATAGTTCTAATGCATGTTACTTAGCGAAAGTCGTTCATTTCGCGTTCTTATTTTAATCTCAAACTAAAATCCTTTGAATTAAAAAACTATTTCCAACAATTTCCGGTTGTAGTTCTTTGGTGTAATCGTCCAATCATTTAATAATGAATATCGGCCATGAGAGATGAAATGCCTCAGAGAAAGTTATTATTATTGTTGTTGTTGGGGGGGGGGGGGGGTAACGCCAATTTTGATAGTATTTCAGCCATGTCGAGGCGGCTGAAGCACCTAACCATAGATTCCTGATAATTTTCACACCAGTACTAATACTAAATCCTTTCTGAGCCTCTAGCTGATCATCCCATTTAGGTTTACGATCAATCAACCATTGGTGGGAGACTAATGTCGGAAAGGATATTCACCGCGACAAGAGAGAGGGAGAGAGAGAGAGAGAGAAAGAGGCAGACATAGAAAAAAGCAAAGAAATAAACTTATAATATTAATCGTTTGAGGACGACCAAACTTTGTTCTTGTTCGATCCTAGATGCAGCGGGAAATTTTCGAAGCAGTGTAAGTTTTATCTAAGAAAAATAATTGTCTTTTTATCCATGCTTTTTTTCGTCCCCCAATCTTTTAAAGCCCCGGTGACATTATGGCTCGAACGGTATAATTTGAAAAATGCTTCATATTTTAACGTCTTATCCCAGCATTAGATAAAAAAAGTATCTACAAGTTTAATTTTGAATTCAAAAACTTTTTGAAATATAACATGAAATATGCTTGAAACGGCAAACAGGCATTAAATATTCGGGCCAAACTAAAAGTTACTTGGACTTTATACTAACCGGATTGTTATGATTGGAAGTAATTTATGTTATACTCGTTCATGATGTACATAAGAGCGTGAAAACGAAACACATTTTTTTCAAATTTTACTCAGTTTGATTATCAATGTACATTGCCCCAACTTCAAGGTGCCTAGAAAATAGGTATTTAATGGTCAGACACTCATTAGTTTAGCGTATGCCAGTGCAATGGGACAGTCTTAGAGGTGCTTCCATGGTAACGGAGCTCTATTGTAGCATTCTTTGATTACCAAGCTAGTGGAGATATTTACACATTTTTTTCCTAACCATGTAAAAGCATAACTTTTTCCGCATGGATGTCCTTTAATCTTATTGGTCTGCATTTTAACTAGCATGTATTCTCTTTGACCAAGTTAAAATCGTAACTAGCATATATCCTCTTCAGCAAACTTAACAATGTAACTACAGCTGCTCTGAGACACAGTGAGAGAGACAGACAGACGGTTAGAAAAATAGATCGGATCCAGCACAAACCATCCACATAGGTGGTATTTCAAAATTGAGTGTATATCAAGGTAGAATAACCAATCTACAATTGTAATTAGGCGATAGGGAGAAGTCTCGATCCTGGTAAGCCTGCTCACTCCGCACAGTACCTCTTAATGTGATGGAAACTGTTTGCGAGATTAACCATTTTTGGCTTCAAAATTCATCAAACCAGCATAAATTTGCCGGCGGAGGATCTCAGGACTCCCGACGAATTTGAAGTTTCGTGTATGGTCTCCCTGGGCAGACTGACCGGAGGTGAAAACATTTAACTTTCGCCGTGTTTTCTTTAATTGCTGTTATTGTTGTTAAACCTCACGAGCTCATTTTACATTTGGACTTCATTATTAGAAAATATAGAGAATGTCTGAATCGTCACAGGAGAAAGTAGTTGCGAAAGTTTACGATCTGATCAGACTTAGCGAACTATGACGGCTGATGGTTGTCTTCTTTAACCCTGATTTATTATATGTCCCCTCATCTTTCAAAGGTACGATGAAAACTATTTAGTAAAAGAATTGCACCCGGTGGTTATAGTTTGAAGTACTATATTTATGAATGATACATTCGCAATATCGCAAATTCACAATATGTGTCGTACTTGTTCATGACTGAAATAAGAGCTTGAAACCCAAACACATTTTCTCTAGGTTCCACTATATCCCCATACCCCAGTCATTCTCTGTGAATGCTCCAACTTCCAGCTGCCTGGTGTATCAGAGTAAAGTGCCAGTCCAAGATGAGTTTCTATGGTAACATTCCTTGATCGCAAAACTAAATATTCTCGTTTTCTCTAATATATTAACCTTTTTAGTCTGTCTATCTGTATGTTTATCTGTCTCAACAGAAAAATGAAGATACTTGCCATTGAATTATATATTCTTTATAGAAAATTACAACATACCACTTAAATAAATGTCACAAAGTACTCTCTCTCTCTCTCTCTCTCTCTCTCTCTCTCTCTCTCTCTCTCTCTCTCTCTCTCTCTCTCTCTCTCTCTCTCTCTCTCTCTCTCGTGGGAACGAATAACTTGGGTAGTGAAGAGTAACGTGTTTCTTTTGTTGTTTTCTTTCCATCAGTTCTACAAAAATATCTCTGTTTGCACATGTATAGATGTACATAATCAGAAAATATCAATCTTTTTAGCCGTGTCGTCACAGATGGCGCATTGGGTTTTCATGGCAAATCGGATTTAAGTGTTCCACATTTGTTCCACCTTTATTGCGTTCTTAACACTTTAGAATTGATCTGCAGACAAACAACTGTACAAATTAGTACAATAACATGTAATACATAACAAAGCGTAATAAATTTAAATAAAATGACATTTACAATACTTTGTCTTACCATCTTAAGTGATTTATCAAATGGAAGTGACAACAAAGGATTTATAAGAAAGTGTTAGCATTTATTTTGGCAAAAGTCAATACATAGAAATGATGATGAAAGATTGTAGCTTGACCCGTTACCCGTCTCACTGATACTTATATTTTAGTTGAAAAGTTTCTTTTCTCTAGCTGTTATCTTTTTCTGTTTTGCTGATCAGTTTGTGAGACGTAATGGGGTAATTTAAAGGAATGAAATGTATTTGCATGATTGATGTATCTTAGTTACTTTCAAACCTAAGCACTTACTGACAGTCTGGAAGACAGGCTAGTTTGTAGCTAGCACATATCCTCTTTGACCAACATGACGAAAACTAAATGCATTTTCTCAAAAACTGATTTATGCGATAGACCAATGTATGTTTTCTGGCAATTTTTCATTAATTTACCTTTGTTATTGAATCCTATTAAAAATATTAATATAAAAAAAAAGGAACAGAAAAAAATCGGAAATGTTTTTCTTTAGAGTGTGCTCGTTCAAAGAAAATATTTCGGCTATTTTCAAACCAGTCACTTCCAACCAGAAATTTCACGAAGAAAGTAATTGTAAATGAAATTTCTTTGTTCATCTATGACTAATCCCTGTTTTCTGGCTATTTCTCATTAAACTACCCTTGTATATTGAATCGTATTAAAAAAGCGGGAAATGTCTTTCTTTTAAAATAGTTCGGCTATTTTCATATCAGTCACTTCCAACCAGAAATTTCCCGAAGAAAGTAGCTGTAAATGAATTTTCTATGTTCATTTATACAAACTTGCCCTCAATTCACCCCGTGGTACAAGATAGTTTCTTCGTGGCCCACGATGTAATGTTGAGTAACTTGAATAAAACTGCTGGTTTTCTAAAGGAACTTAAATCATTAGCTATCTACAAAGCGAATAGTGAGGGCTCTGGTCAGAAGGTGCGGCATCTTATCGTACCAATAGCGTCGAACGTTCTACTTTTCTAGAAAATATCTAAAATATTAGAGGAAAAGATGATCTCGATATCCCTTCACTAATGAGGATGACGGTGTGGATGCACATGATTATCTGAGCCTTTATTTGGCGTTCATGGGAAATGGGTCGAAAGGCAACGCGCAGACTCACATAAACTATATACGACAAATTGATTTCGAGTGAAGGGATATCGAGATCACCTTTTTTCTCTTAATATAGATAAGTAGAACGTTCGCTGCCCTTTGTACGACAAGATGGTGGGTTATATAAGCAGGTACCAGACTTACAACACTTACTTGTTTTTAGCCCGAGGGATGAAGAATCTCAAGAGAATTGTTTGCAAATCCTAATGGCCCTAGATTTTCTATCTTAAACCTGTGTATTCCTACAGAACTACATTTGAATAAAAAAAAACTTCTTTAGTATGGTTGTTAAGATAGATATTATAATAGAAGATATATCTCGTCTATTGTATACACGGGCCCAATCGTGATTTCTTTGCTTTCAACACTTTCATATATCGTCGTTGGGCGATCAATGATCAAGCTGTGGATACGAGGTTTTGGTTGCCAAACGACGAAACAGAAGGACTGTGGTTATTATTTATAACAAATGAAGCTTTTCATCATTAACTATCAACTTGAGCAACTCACATTTCACCTTAACCTATAAAAATATCCATCTTGTACTATATTTGTCCTCAGTATGAAAACTTCTTTTATGTATTCTTCACTAAATTGATCTTTCAATCAATTCTAAGCATAGGAATAAGTTAATGCATACATTGAACTAGTTCTAATGAAATATTTCTTTAAGGGGGTCGGGTTTTTTTTCCGGGTATTTGAATATGTATCATAAATAGATAGATTATGAAATTCATCTTTGATTGCGTGTGTATTGCGTATCAAAAGTTCTTTGATCATTTTTTGTCCTATTATTTTTATGTCTCCCTGATTTAATTCGACAAAATGTTACGAAACTCTGAACTTTTTAATAGAAGTATAGTAGACCATTTCAATAGCTTTCAAATGAGTATTTTGGTGAAAATAGTCAACCAACCTTGGTTTGAAGATTTCACAAGAAATCTTACGATTGACACAGAATGTGCAGAGTGGCCAGATTTAAAACTCCTTGTGACAGTTCTGTAGAAAAGTACCACCCGAAAGCCCTATGAGACAAATATTTAAGATATGTCATATTCAGCAGAGGTCAATTAGGTTCATAATTAGTGCAGTCTGATAATAAACTCGTCTCAGTTCTAATCCCTGTCCGTCTGTCCCTATCATATTTCTTATTTGAGCTTAGTTACAGACCACATCGATAATCAAAATAAACTAATAATAATAGTAATAATAAGGCAAATATTGTAACAATCATTATAATAATGTTTATCGCGCTAGACCTGGATTGAGATGGGTTATTGTAGAGAAATTATCTTAGTCGAAAGTGCTACATACCTGACTTAGAACCAGACTTCGGTTAACGGCCCTTTTACGACCCTGCAGGTAATTAAAATTGGATCAATTATTTCGAGAAGGCATCTAGCTATTCGCTGCCGACTTTTAATGAGATGTTAACGGACAAATAGCTAGATAGGATCTTTTGGCTTCTTAAAGTGGACCTTTGGTACTTACTTTTCTTGGCATGATACCATATTCAGGAAATTAGCGCTATAATGTAGGATCATCAATATACAAAGGATTAAAAGAGAAAATCCTTAAACATCTTTTCCAAAATAATTAGACAGAGGGCTTTTCTATTTTGTATATCATAAAGCCATGCATGAACCATCATACTCAGGGGAGCGATTTAGGGCCATCATGGTCCTTTTGTTTAAGATTTTCATTTGTTTATTCAATTATTCATTCATTCATTGTTTGTTTGGTTTGTTTTATACTTAATACTTTATTTATTCATTATATCAATTTATTCGTTTCTCTGTTCTTTTGCGTTCATTTTTTTATGTAATGCTCGTTTCTTTCTTTTTTTTAAAAAAAAAAAAACTTATTCATTGTGTATTTAGAGGTGTTTTTTGTGTTGTTGTTGTTTTTTATTAATACTCGCCTACATTACTGCTTATCTACTTCTTTATGAATTTTGAATGTACTTTGTTTCTTTATTTATGAAACGGTTTCTGGTTTTATTTAGCTACATGTATCTATTTATTGATTTAGATCTAATTGTTCCGTTTTAATACTCAAAAGTCAAAAAGAAAACGGACGTTTCCCCCGAAAACAGCCAAACCTCAAGAGATATAACTATATGTGTTACTTGTATTTTCAAGAGAAATGAAATTCTAATAAATCAGGAAACTTTATCAAAACAAAGAATTGAAAGTACAGAAAAGCAGAAGAGCCCAGCTATTCATATGGTTGATCTTAGGAGCTATGCATTTGCAAAATACATGTACTCTTTCAGAAGGAATGACACTCAAAAGGGCACCAACAAGAACTTTATTGCGTGGTAACTTATAAATGATATATAGTACGTGTACTATGTGAACATTTATGATGAAAAACAGAATTCTGGTCGTAAACCAAATGCCTTCATATCCATTTAAATGACAGATAATTTTGACGACAACGTCTTAAATTGCTCAGAATAGTTGTTGAATACGAAAGTATGATTATGTTTATGCTGGTAGAAACTATTGTGTTGTAGTGTAGACTTCGTGAACTGAATATCCCTTTCTGGTATAAAGCAAGAAATAGTTGTTTGACCCAATCGTTTCATTTTCTTTGATTAATCTGAAGTAAGGTCTTAAGGGCATTTACATTCATTAAGACGTGGTTAGGTTAGATCAAATGTATATAGAGATAAACTAAGCACTATTTCTAATTCTAGGCAGAGTGTATTCCTACCAAAAAAAAAAAAAAAAAAAAACCGCCATCCGAATACGAAGGGTACATGCAAATGAAATATTCCGCACAACGTTTGAGCTTATTTCATTCAATATTTTATGAGGAGTTGCGAACACAAGTAATTGTCAATGGAAAAACAGATACGCGGACGGACGATTGAGACCATAACATAAACGAGATTCGGGTGAATACCAAATTAAATAAACTTGATTGCATGCATTGCTCCTTGTTTATACATGAAGTTTGCTCGCAATCACCCATTATGCAGGTGACCTACGCTCATGATATTCAAGTAGGTAGATTATTCATTGCAAGACAAATACAGCGCATTTCATATTGTACGAATCGTGTGTGTATCATTACTGACACCGAAACAAGAAAAAAAGTCAAAGGATTGATAGTTCAGGTGCATGATTTATGTTTTAGTGAAATAGTTTATTATTTCATTTGATAAAACTAAATATTTTGATCAAGTTCTGATGCATTTAGGCCAAATATGAATGCACTAAAGGGTTTCCGAGATTTATCGGAGCCACTTCATTTGTAAACCCTACATAATGTTAAACAATGTAATCAAGTTTCAAGACTGTATAGTCTCTATATTGCTGACAAGGTTCTTCTAAAATATCTCTTAATGATCTTAAACTTAGCCTACAGAGAGACAGGTTCAAACATATCCGACAAGAAAAACATTTGGTCCAAGCACCAAAACATTAAAAATAAGTAGCATGTTTAGAAGACAAAATGTCTTTAGACCTAGTGACCTAGAGTGTTTGTGTCTTTCCCGAGTGATAAGATGTCGATTTTAATTGGGAATACCAGTCAAACATTCTACGAATTTTCGTGAAAAAGAGCCAAGTTCAAGCTTCTAAAGTGCACATAAGATGACAGTCGCTTGATACTTGAGTAGTTTGAGGTCCACTGAGCTAAAAGTAAAATGTTCCAATATATTGGTGTTCAGAGATTCAAAATCGATAATTGACCGCTCTTGAAAATATCAAAATCTCTATATAATATTCGACTGCTCTAAAGAAGTCCCCAATGATCTGATTATCGCAATGATTTTTGAACAAACAAGAGAAGCAGACATGAATACAGACAGACAGAAAAACAAACAGACGAAGAGAGACGGAAACAGAGAGAGGTGAGAGACCGAGAGGGACAGGTACAAATAGACGAAGAAATACGGAGAGAAATAGACAGTCATATACAGAGCAAAATTCAATCAGAGGAGAGAGCGAGAGAGCGCGCGCGCAGGCGCGTGCGTGTGAAAAAACAGAGACAGATAAGATGAGAGTGTGTTTGTGTGTGTGTGCGCGTGTGCGCGTGTGCGAAAAAAAGGAGACAGTGAGTAAGAGAGGGGGAGATATACTTTTGGTTTTTATTATATGCTACATTTATATAGCGCTTGATCATACAAATGTACGTTAAAAAGCGCTTTACAGAAACAACCTGAAATAAAGAATACTAGCTAAGAGAATATGTAACAAATAAAACATAAAAAAATACAAGACAACTAGAAATCTTAGGAGAAGTTAGCTACATAAGAAACACAAATATATTCTTTGAAAAAGATATGAGTTGTAAACAAAAGAAGCTAAAAATTGTTTGTTAAAATTTGGTTGATTTTCGTATATCTATAAAAACTAATAAGTCTTCGGCATTTTCTGAAATGAAATAATTATGGGTGCTCATTTGATTTTTAATGGCAGAGAAATAAACAGTGATGGAGCTATAGCCAGGAAAGTGCGATCTCCATACGTCCTAGTACGGCCTTTAGGTACCACAAGAGTTACACCTTACGTATTATGAAAAAGATACGTGTAACAAACGTATGTCTTACAGATAATTCTCACTTCTTTCGACTCAGATCTAAGTTCGCGGTTTGGCACGCATCTGTTTAAAAGTGATGTGATGTATCCTAGAGATTGTCCATGGAGAGCTTTAAAAGCATAGGTTAATATTTGAAACGAATCCTATGTTGAACAGGTATACAATGTAACTCTTTCAGAACTGGAGTGGTATGACGGTGATAGGGTGGTGATACGAGCTAAAGTATTCTTAATTATCTGCAGCTTAATCAGAGTTTGTTTTTATAGTATAAATAGTAAAGAGTCGAATAATCTAATCTTTAGGTAACCAAAGAGTCTTAGTGGTGTCAATATTTAGATAATTTTTCATTTTGCCGATATGGCGATGCTGAGAATAAGCCCTGAAAACACTACTTAGATGTGATTCCATGTTGATTTGAGAGTCGAAGGAGGCACTTTATAGACTTTTTGAATTTCATCCCAGAAGTATCTATTTGAGTGATGTATTTGCAATTTGGTACGCTTTTTTGGTGCAAAGACAAATAAATTCAGTTTTTTAGTGTTAAATATGAGCATATTTTGGTTCATCCAATTAATGGAATCATTTTAACACAATTCAGCGCTTCTAGTAAGATGTCGACAGCTTCATCTCTGTAAAGTTTGTCATTTGGTTTAAAGGAAAGATAAAACTGAGAATCATCTGCATAAAAATGGTGGTCAATATCGTGGCTTCTGCAGATCGTGCCGCCTGTTCTTTTGTACATGACATAGTTTTTCGGCCAAAGCACAGAACCCTGAGGAACACTGTATTCCATAAGCACGGGGTCCGAAAAAGCACCGTTAATTTAAACTGATTGATGACGGTCGGTTATTTATGACTTCATCCAGGCAAGCGGTTTCAAAGAAAGTTTTAAATACAATGTAGTGTTCTAAGTGAAGAAGGAGAATGTCGTGGTCAATGGCATCAAACACACAATCGAGTAGTACAAGGATGATGAAATTGCCTAAATCTAGGGATTTTGAAATATCATTATGAACTTTAAATAATGTTGTTTCCGTCGAAAGACAGGTGTCTTCCATTTGAACATCCACGACCTTTTCAAGAACTTTCGAACAGAAGGGTAAATTAGACAAATGATTTCAGAAGCCATGTCGGTATAGGATCCACCTCAAAGTTCCTGCTTGAAGATTGATGTAAGATACGTTTTAATTCATCGGTTGTAACTGGTGGATATTATATATAAAAAAAAAAAACACAAAAAAAAACACACACTTAAAGATAACGATTGCTCCTCTTTTGTAGCCTCAGACGGTGTCACTGAAGTGAATGAACTGAAATTAATTCCATTTCCAATAGTCTCAACTTTACTGACGAAATAGTCACCGATTTCTTGAGCTAAAGCCTGTATGGATGAAGAAGATGATAGACTAACATCATTTGTGACCTCAATTAGATGGTTAGTTTACTTTGAACTGTTGTATCTGGTCACGTTCGCAAGACTAAATCTTTTCCTTAAATAGACTTGCTCAGTTGGTTTAAGAAGTAAAATAATAACAGAACACTGTATTCTGTACATTTCATGATGGACACAAAGATTGCTCTTACGCAACTTACGTTCAAGTTTCCGTTTTAAATGCTTAGCCTCATGCAGATCTTCTGTAAACCAAGAACAGCCAGGTCTGAAAACAATATCAAGCATGTTTATCAGCAAGTGAAGTCATTTCAGTTAGATAAGCATCTAGTAAGATGTCGACGTCATTTGATTACAAAGCAATGTGTAAACATTCTGAATCAGAGATATCGTTCTTAAAAGAATCGATAGAGCTAAAACGTCTAAACGAAACGATTTTACTAATAGGGGTTGGCCTTGCTGCCTGGACATTGAAATCAAACCCGTAGTGATCACAGAAAGCATTTCCAGAATTATTAGAGAGCCCCGTGTCAATCAATTACTGCTATGTTTGTTAAAATTAGAATCTCTTGTAATGATAACGTCTAGAATGTGACCATTTATGTGTGTAGGATGGGAAACATATTGTATTAGGCCTCAATTTTCAAGACTACTCACAAATTTTGCAGTTTCGATCTGTATGAATGTCCATATGGAAGTTTAGATCCCCCGTTATAATGATATTGTAATTAATTGTTGCATATTTTGATAAGAAATTTGGCCATTCATTTTCTAGAAAGTCGCTGGTACTGAGGTCATTTACCCGTGTGAGAGGAGGCCTGTATAACACAGCTAAACGAAAAGAGTAACCATGTATAGTAATACTACATTTAATGTATTCAATACGAGAGAATATTTTATCACGACTTGACCCTACAAGACGAAGGACAACATTATTTGAATATATATTAGCTACACCACCTCCCCGCCTACCAATGCGAGAAACATGACTGATCTGATAGCCATTTTGTAAATGTTTGCCAGTACAAACTTGGTCAATTTGTGTCCCAAGCCATGATTCAGTAATAACAACAACGTCTAATTTAATGAAAAGAATGTAATCATAGACTGATAATTTTTAACGGATCTTGCATTTAACCATTTCCTCACCAATCCCTGGTTTTTACGTCCCATTGATTCTATAATTGAGAAAATATTGTAGAAAAAGAAGAAATTGCTTGTAACAAGTGATTTCTTCTTCTTTACAGTATTTTCCACCCTCCTGAATGGATATTTTTCAAATTAATTCCACTTGAAATTTTCGTCTGAAAAAAATTGAATTTGGACAGGTCTAAAATTTTGCAAAACTGGAAAGGATAAAAGTACAAAGCCCTATATAGCACGTTCCTTTTGTTTTGTTCACATATATGTTTTCGGGATTAATCTTCAAAATATAACGATACATAATTTGTTAATTTCTCTTTGATTGTATGCTTCGCGCAGAGAAAACAGTTCTAATAGCTTCTAGAAATGTTTTCAGATTGTGAAGTTTGACACCTTCATTTGTATCCCATACACGCTAAAAAGTTGAATTTCTTCCTCAGGATTGTCTATAGTTCAAGATACCAAATTATTTAGTCCTCGCCATAACCACAGAATTCGGTTTACCACCGATTGTCGGTCTACGTAGTTTATATAAGTCATCACTGTTATACTTCATTTGCGAGGGTATAATTACTAAATAGTTACTTCGATTATCCCTATCAAATATTCCACATGCGTTTACCGTCATACCAAGTTGCATTAATCTACGAAATAGCGTTCTACCCCAAATTTTTTTTTTTTTTTTTTTTTTAGATGAATAGTACAATAAATGCAGAGCTTTAAATTGTGCAGCCACACTTAGTGCCAGTCATGATTTTAACCTAATTGGTGTTTCAATGATACAATAATAACAATAATGAAGATAATGATCATAGTTATGATGATAATAATTAATTAAGTATATATGTATAAAATATCGTTCAATAAAACTTTGATATATCACTTATGAAAGGAGTAAACCAGAGAAATCAATAAAAAGTGCAATAAAATCTTCATAAAAGGTGTAGCAGAATCTACCCAAACTATTTCATTTATTTACATTTCGTACGAATCATTTCTAAGCTAAGGGAATGATTTTAACCAGCTGATTCATTAACGCATTCATTTATATGGTATAAGGCGTATGGTTTTCTAACCAGGGGTAAGTCGTAGCGTTATTGTTGGCATGAACGTACAAAACGGCCATGTTTCATAGCCAAACTTTGAAGATCAACCGAAATTTCACGAACGTGCAGAACCGCGCCTTTATTTAGTAAGAATCTCTCTCTCTCTATCTATATATACTGCCCAACTCCCCTTTCGGGTATTACTGGCAGGTGAACCGTTTTTGCTGATAGACATGAATCTGATTTTTTGCCTGTAAGAGAAGTATTAGGATTTTTGACAGTACATAGCTAATATGAAAAACACCAGGAGTTCATGGTTAGGTGCTCCGCCAACGCCGCGATATGACTGAATGCTGTTAAAAGTGGCGTTAAACTCCATTCAATTCGGTCCATAGAAGTCAGTTTTAAATTTGACTTGGTGTTTTTTTCCAGTAGGAGTTTAAATTACAGATTTTTTTTAAAACTATTAACGGTTTTTCAACTAATTATTTCGGCCTCAGGCAGTCCAATCCATGTGTCCACTATTCTCCGAGGCTATTTTTCCTTATATTAATCTTACACTGTTGTTTGAATATTTTGAAGGTGTGGCCTCTAGTGTTGTGTGTACAAGTTGGATATTATGAGAACATCTTTTTTTATCAATGGCATAAATATCCTCGAAAATTTTGCCTTTCTGACACTTAGACATTTTGACTCGGCATCTATGGCAAATGAACCCTCAAGATAAACCTCATTATTTATCCATGACGTCATTGACTCTTGACTTCCTGTGAGTTGCCATAAATTTGACAGAAGTATGTTTTGGCAATATTTAACTCGTTTCTGTGTTTGATCGGATTCGGAGAGACCGTAAAAGAAGTTGCATTCAGAAAACAGAATTTAAGAGTGAGGTAAGTATACCATGGAGAATGAACACTCATTGTTAAATCGACTAAAACGGTTTTCTCTGAACTAATGAGATTCGAAATTAATGAAAAACATATTTTGATTAAAAACAGAGATTTGATAAAACCTTGTTCATCAATACCTGCAATGTTGTCAACATTGTTACAAAACATGCAAATTCTGCATGGTATTGATTTTATACATATGGTGTCATGCATTGTAAGAACAGACCAAATAAAGACATGATTCATAACTACCTGTAGTGTGAGTTCAAATATTTAGTTGAAATATTTCTTTTATTTTAGTTTTAATGATTTGACTTTCTTACTATTTTTGTGTATATACTTCATCTGTAAGACTGCCTCTTATTTCTCTTTGGTGACAGGTCAGCTCGGCCCATTGGCAACTCGGCCCATCGTATAACTTGGCACGGTCAACTTGGCCCCCAATATATGTTATATAGCAGGGCTCCGGAAATCCGATAAATTGCCGGTCTGGACCGAATATTGAGTTGCCAGACCGATTGGAATCCCCAAAAATAACACCAAAATCGGTCCGAAATTTTCATTGAAACATTGGTAAACTCGCTCATTATCTATCAAAATCAACTTTAAAACCGAAACTGATTTGCCCCGGGTCTGTTCGCCCTATTTTCAATTTCATTACCATCATAAGCTGCCAAAATAAAAAAATTCTTGTGAACATTTATTTTTCCTTTAAGACATGTTTAGGTTATGTAAGGTAGTTCTTTCAACCCATATCAAGACAAACTTTCAGATGTTACAGATGAATAAAGCAGGGCTCTGCAGAGTGGGCAACTCAGGCGAAAAAGTCGCCTGGTTCCATAAAACTTCGCCTGATTTGCTGATCAAAGCGAAGTGGAAGTCGCCTGGAATTTTCGGAAAGTCGCCTGGATACGATAGGTGATAACCAAATCTGGACCAGTGGCTATAAAAGTAGGGGACAGTGTGCAATTATACAACTGCCAGTCGGAAGCCCTTTGATCGTAATTCAAGCGTGTATCTATAGTCGAGAGGCCAGTAGATTATCAGAAAGAGGGGTATTCCGGCAGCTAATAGTCAACATGCTTGCTTTATTCACACCTACGCTGATTGGTTTCGGCAATGCTTTGTATACTATCGGCACCAGAAATCTTTATTTAAAATCCTTTCCCTTCTTAAGTTTTAATTATTTCTGTAAATTAAGTTATCATCAATCTACAAAAATTTTTTGCATACTTTCACATAATGAGAATAATGGCCGACATTTACAGACGCCGTGTCATTTACCAGAAGTCATAATTTTGTTAAAAATTTGAAATCTTGATGAAAAATAATTCTGCCAAAAATCTACGTAGTGGTATTTCATTTTTCATTAGAATCCTTCAATTTGAATTATCTGCATTAATTGTAACAAGTGAAATTATTGCAAACAATTTAAAGGCTGCTACGATCTTTTCCTGAGTTTCTTGTTATGATACATTATTTCCAAAAACTAAATTTCACTTACTTGTGTTGGTAATAATTCCTTTAAATAACATGTAATCCTATAAAATGGAGCAAATTATCCTGTGTTAACTTTAAACCTCTGCATGTACAGTCTATTTTTGTGTACTCAGCAGTAACCCTTACCCTTTACACACTATAATTGACTTAACCCATTCCCACTCAATCCCTCCTTTTTACGCCCCTCAACGAAAACGCTTTGGAAAACATTGTGGAAAATGAAGAAATTGCTTGGAGCAAGCAATTTCTTCATTATCCACAATGTTTTCTATCCAAAAAGAAGAAAAAAATCAAACTACCATCAACTTGAAATTGTCTTCTGCGTCTTCTTTCAATTTGGACCGGTCTAAAATTCCACTGTGTTGGAATGGGTTAATCACAGAGGATCTTTTTTGATCAATTAATGAAATTTTTATCCATTTATATGTTATCAGGTAAAGTGGACAGGCTTTAACTCATTACCAAACAATCCCCCATTTTGACATCGTGAACTGTTTTTATGGGAAACTGTGGAAAAAGGAGGAAATGATTGCAGCAAGCAATTTATCCTTTCCCCACATGTTTCTACCCTCTTTGGCACCTTCTTTCTTATTTAGGCTCACTTTGAAATGTCTTATTTAGCTTCTTTCAATTCATACCAGTCTGAATTCTTTCTTCTGGTAATGGTTTGATTAAATACATGTTGTTACAATAAAATCTTTTCTCATTTTATGCTTCAAATAGGAACACTACTCATTTCATTCAGACCACCTTTACAATATTTGCATTTTTTCTATTAGTTGTCTTTTTTATCATACATGAATCTATTATGAAATATTAAAAAAAAAAATAAATTCAGAATCAAACTCTGGAATTCTCAAACCTAAAAGAGAAAAAAACAGAAGTATTTGTTAACAGGTATAAGATCTTTATTGAGGACTGAAACGATAAGTAGTATTTTCTAGTTTATTGCATAATACTATAAAGCTATTTTATTTTCTGATAGAAATGAGGAATAAGCACAAAAACTTAATTTTTAACGTGATCCACTTCTCCTGAAAGTCTCACCTTTTCTCCCCATTTTGAAAAACTTCTCCCAATTCTCAGACTAGTGAGAAGTGACTTCTCCCCAAGTTTTGGGAGTCTGCAGAGCCCTGTAAATACTTTCAAAATTCACGTACCAAAAGTTAAAATCAAAATAATGATAAATCTGGGTAATTTTTTACTTGATCTTAATATCAAGTAGTGCAACAGTTATGATATTGAGTGAAAAGACTTCAAAGAGGAGATTTCTACCATAGTATATGGCTATATGCTATCAATGTCTTGTTTTAAATCACTCTGCTTAGGTCATTTACATGAAAATAGTTCAGGACAAAATAGGATATTTCATATTTTATTTTCATCCATAGGATGCAAATGTTTGTGTTATAAGGGTCCTTGTTAAATATTTAGAGTCCTAGCTTTTAGTTTAACTTTCTTTAAAAGTTTGATGCCACTGAAATCTGCTAAGCTTGGAGGCTAATGAATACAAAAAGTCCCCCCCCCCTCCTCCCTCCAAAAAAGAAAAAAAAAAACAAACAAAAAAACTTTGATAGTTGAATGTATGATCCATCTTGTACATTTGAATTTGAAGAGACACGCCATAATTTTTCAAGAAATTTCAGGATATTGGAATAAAATAACTGGGTTGTACCCCACCCACCCACAGAGATTTGCATACAAGTTTCTCTGTGTGTTTTGAACCCTTTTAATTGCAGAATCTATCAATTTTATCAAGTGAAATTTACGTTAACTATGGTTATAAATTCCTTTTTCCTAAGCATTATTTGGTTTTTCTGTCAGCAAGTTACCCTCAAATTATCCTCTGTGGGTGGAAAACACGGCTGTTATAAAAAACCTCGGGCACAGATTTGTGCACAAATATTGGTCATTTGTATATTTTAGTCAATATACGATTTCATTAATCGAAAACATTCTGGATTCATTGTCAACGTGAGATTTTCGAATATTGATTTGATATAATGTACAATATCAGAAACTGTCACCTGTATTGTAGGTCTTTCAATTAGTTTATTGTTTGTCTCACTACGTTTACTGTTTATTGAAATTTGACACAATCATCTCCGTTTTAACACCTAGATTACGATAAAATGCCTTGATTGCAGTCTGATACAAACTTTTGGTGCACAGGTGGTACTTTTAATCTATTCCCACATGCCAAAGTTTTAGACTGGTCCAAATTCAAAGGAGTTGCAGACAAAAGTTTAAAGTTTATGAAATTTTAGATCTTTTGAACTTTCTAGGTAGAAAACATCGTGTAAAATGAAGAAATTGCTTGTAACAAGCAATTTCTTCATTTTACACAATGTTTTCCCAAAGTGTCACTGTGTGGGAATGGGTTAAGGAAAATCAATATGGCTTCCACTGACTTTTTTATTGCCAGCGGTTTAGCCAGATTTGATTTTTATTGCTACTTAACTTTTATTTTCGCATTTGGCAACAGTGGCGATCGTCAGCGAAGGCCCTGTCTTTGTGAAAAGTCAATAAGCTGTTATTGACATATATTACATCCAGAAAATCAGTAAAGATATCCGGAAAATTAGACCGGGCATAAATTAACTTTCTAGATTAGAGTAAAATGTCCTGAATTCATGTCTCAGAAGTTTCCCTTAGTCAAAAGATAAAGGGTTTGATATCAAAACTGGGTTTGATAATCAAAAGTATTATACTGTCTCCATATTGACATATATTACATCCAGAAAATCAGTAAAGATATCCGGAAAATTAGACCGGGCATAAATTAACTTTCTAGATTAGAGTAAAATGTCCTGAATTCATGTCTCAGAAGTTTCCCTTAGTCAAAAGATAAAGGGTTTGATATCAAAACTGGGTTTGATAATCAAAAGTATTATACTGTCTCCAAAAGTAGGTAAAATAGCCTTTTGTAAAACTGAATCCACAAGCAGTTTACCAGAATATGCTGTTTGACAATTTGAATTAGGTGTACTTGATTTTAGTCAGTTTGCTAACCAAGTCATCACTTGATCTGAAACATTTGCTATTGAAGTCGCTCGATTTGTCATGTGTCAGGTGAAAATCGAGTATATCTGTAGACATCGGACTAGACTTTGATAAATATCGCCATCCGGTCAATTTTGTAAAGTACTGTATTTGTAGGCCGGTATTCACTCAAAGTGTGAAGCTTCTTCTTTATGACAGGTTCAGAATGGAGTGTCAAAATTCACATTGGTTTTGTATTTGAAATGCATTTATGACTCCGGGAATTCTATTTTTATCAATTGACATGATGTACATCACAGAAATGTCGAAGTTAACCCAATGATCTTGCTCGTCTCTGATAGTTCTTCCTCTTTTTCAATGACATCATGCATGTTATCTGTAAACAACTTGTAGAAATGAAACAATGAATTTCCTATAAAATACAGTCCTGCCGAATGTTTCATTACTTTATGTACTGTTACTTTAATTTACGTAAGTGATATTCATGCCGTACGTACATTTGTACTTGGATACATATGATGAGACCGAAGTCAGTTAAAATTAATCCTATCTCCCATTCTGTAAATCAGAAAGTTGTCCAAATTGTAAAAGATTTGCAAACAACAGTTACTTGTACCAAATATTGTAATGTGTCCACTCAAATTTATAAAATTGAAAATGCCAAAAGGAGAGGAAACAAGGAGAAGTAAATGCAAGAAACAATCTCTTCTTTTACCACAATTTTTTCTCTAGTTCCATTCAAAGTCATGGAATTTAGGGACAATAAGAAAGGAGTAGAAAAGAATGTTTTGCATGCTTTATCTATTTTCGAGGGAGAGGTAGTTTAGTCAGGAAGAGGGAGGGGTATGATGAAAAAATTCCTTAATTATGTGAAAACTTCCTGAAATTGAAACCTGGAATTAAAATAATCTTGAAATTGGTCATTAATGAAAGCAATGATACAGTCTATTAAAGCTGTAGTTACAATGTTTAGGTTACCAACCAACCAACCATTCTACTCTTTTGGTACATGCTCTAGCCCATAAATTTTGCACAATAACTGTGAGAGTGAATGGGCATGTCCTGTGGAGTTAGTGGGCGGGTCCAGCTATCCGTTCAATCATTTCAAGTGACACTTTCTTCATTTCAGATGAGCACAAATAGCACAATGTCTACTATAGCAACCCCATCTCTACCTCCCACTCAGAATGGCAGTGGCCTCCTGCCCACTTCTCAAACACCAACAAACTCTGTGGTGACATCAAGCATTCCAGGAAACACAACAACTTTGGCTGGCAAGAATGTGTCTGAGTTACAGCCCTTGATTTTTCTACAAACCCAGGCAGCCCAGGGTATAGCTGGAACCTTTGCCTTTGCTGCTATTCTTCTTACTTGTCATCAGGTAACGTTTTATATTTTAAACCTTTTCCACAGAAAAAAGTTCTAGGCTGCTTCAAAGTGAAAGAATTTGCAGACAACAATTAACAATATTCGATAAGATAGAAAATAAATTCAGAAGTACAAGAAATTCAAATTGTGTCTGTGTGTAACTTTACAGACAATTTCACTTTTGTTAAGGGCACAAACATTCTAGACATACAGGTGTATGGGGAATATCGCCGATCACCAAAAGAAGTTTGGAGTCTGCATCCATCTATAGAGCCCATTGTCAAGAAACCATTAAGGCTTCATGGGCTATCTTGAGTCTTGCTAGGGCTCTGAAATTGTTAGACATGTTGAGCGCAGGCTTAACCCACTATCAAATAATAAAGTTTTAGGCTGGTCCAAATTCAAAGGAGTTGCAGAAAACAATTTTTTTAATGAAATCTTAAATTGCTTTGTATTTTTGCAAAAAAATTGTGGATCATGAAGAATTTGCATGCAAGTTTACAAGCAATTTCTTCATTTTCCATAATGTTTTCATTTTTTTTTATTGGGGGCATTAAAAAGCAACTGCCACACTGGTCACACAGGTATGTCCTTGGTCAAGTACTGGTTATACCAAGAAGGTCATGAATAAGTTAATATTGCCATGATATAATTGAAAGATTTTGAAAATAGCAATTAACCCCATTCAATCATTCAACCTATTAGGAAGAAAATTTCTTCTTTTCATATGCCATACTCTCAAACATGTCTATTGACTATACCAGAAAGGTTTAACCCATTCCCACACAAACCAACTTTTTCATGCACCTCAAGAAAAAAGCTTTAAGGCATAGTGGAAAAGGAAGAAATTGCTTGTTCCCTTCTAGAAAAAAGCTTTTGAAAATATATTGTAAAATGAAGAAAACGCTTCTTACAAGCAATTTCTTTACAACCCACAATGTGTTCTATCCTAAAAGACTATTAATTGTTATCTGCAGCTTCTGTCAATTTTGACTATCTGAAATTTTATTGTCTAGTTCTAGGTTATTGTCACAATTTGTGCATTATCTTTTTCAAAATTGCCTAACCCATTACCACTCATGATGCTCTTTGACGCCCTGTGAAACAATTCTATGAAAAACATTGTAGGAAAAGGAGAAATGGCTTGTAGCAAGCCATTTTTCTTTTCCCTCAATATTTTCTACCATATTCAGTCATTATTTTTAAAATTATACACTTTTTAAAATGTCGACTGCAAATTCTTTGAATTTTAACCAGTCCAAAATTGTGTTGTTTGGGAATGTGGTAAATCACCAGCCATGGGTCTCCAGGGACAGAGTCAGAATAATAAGTAATATACCTAACTTTGATGAACAGCTTATGACTCATAAAAACTTATTGTTGTAATGTTGTTGGAAATGACAGGAAAGCAAAGTGAAAGTGACCTTAACCCTTTTCCAGATGGCAGAAATTTAGGCTGGTTCAAATTGAAAGGAGCTGCAGATGACAATTCAAAGTTTTTAAATCTTTAGATTTTTCCTTCTATCCGTGTAGAAAAAAATTTGTGAAATGAACATATTGTTTGTTACAAGCAATTTTTTTTTTACTCAATGTTTTCCCAATTGTTTTTCTTCAGAGTGATGAAAAAGCATCATTATGTGGGAATGGGTTAAAATCCATGTAAACAAAATAGAGGAAGTCATGTAGAAATAAGCATTGAAAATCTGTGACAAACTCTCGAGAAAAATCTTCTTCCACCTGACCAAAAAAGTTTTGTAATGGAAGTCAGGTCATGGAATGATAAAAAAAGGCTAAAATCTTGACCCTTCAATGATAAGTTGTGGAGTCAGTCAGGCCTATATATGAATTACCAGTAAAAATAATAAGGCCAACTATATATAATCCTTAATTTAAGAATAAACTGAGAGTATCAAAGCCAACGGTGTTCTTGCTTTTCTCATTATAATATATTTCCTTTTGTTTTAAATTTCTTGCATTATAGTCTAGAATCATGTTCAATTTTACCAGCAC
Organism: Fragum fragum; assembly: GCA_946902895.1. Lineage (NCBI taxonomy): Eukaryota > Metazoa > Mollusca > Bivalvia > Cardiida > Cardiidae > Fragum > Fragum fragum. Next base: position 36,192,274 of record OX336365.1, read on the forward strand.
ACAATTATGTTGGCCTATCAGATAACCCAAAAACATAATATAAGTAAAGATTTAATATAAGTACGATATAAGGTTGTAGACATTATAAAAAAGGCAAAACTCTTGTATCAAGTACTATTCTGTGACTGAAATGTTTTAACCCATTCCAACTCAATAAAATTTTAGACTTGTCCAAATTGAAAGAAGCTGCAGACGATATTTTCAAATTGGTGGAATTTAAATTTTCTTTGTCTTTTTGTATAGAAAACATTGTGGATAATGAAGAATTTGCTTGATCAAGCAAATTCTTCATTATCCACAATGTTTTTCTAAAGCTTTTTTCTTTGAGGGGCGTAAAAAGGAGGGCTTGTGTGGGAATGGGTTAAGTAATGCAAAAAGTGTTTAGCTTGTAACACACAATGTCTATTGGATTGGAGGAAGTAGGGAAGGATAAAGAGATAATCCATCAGTAGACAGATTGTATCCAGTGTATTGATCTTGCATTACTTGAATGGGGATGGTTTTCTGACTTCTATTTTAACACTATTTTACACTTGGGCAAACAAGGTGTTTCAAAATCTTGATACATAAGAAAAACAAATAGGTGTTTACCTAAATAACATAAAATAATTTATTTTATGATCCCCTTAAAATTTACTTGAACAAGGATGTAAATTGTGAAATTGCTTGTTATAAGCAATTTCTCTTTTTGTCAACATTTTTTTATTTATGTGTATGCTATTTCTTAATTTATTGATACACAGGCATTGGATCAAATGTATTGGTTTAACCCATTCCCTCATAATGATGCTTAATGAAAACACTCCTTAATATGAAAGCTTTGAAAAACATTGTTGGTTATGAAGAAATTACTTGTTACAAGCAATTTCTTCATTGTCCACAATGTTTTTTACCCAAAAAGACAAAGATTTTAAAATTACATCACTTTGAAATTGACATCTGCAGCTTCTTTCAATTTGGACCAGTCCAAAATTTTGTAGTTTGGGAAAGGCTTAAGATATTGTTCAGCTAAAATTTTATTTGAACTTTTAAAATTCAGCAATAATGGCATATGAAATAAAATAACTGTGCAGACATCTTTTCTGTACACTCTGGAAGAGCAGAATTATCATGAGATCAGTTGGAAAAGAAATTGAGCCTTAGCAATCTTTGCCTATTCCCACACAATAACTCTTTTTTGTGCCCATCATTAAGAAGAAAGCTTATGAAAACATTGTGGTAATGTAGAAATTACTCCACAAATTTTCTACCTTAAAAAGACAATTATTTTAGCTCCACTTGTTGACATACAGCTGGCTATTGTCATGGCATAGTGTCCGTCTTGCGTCCATCTGTCTGTATACTTTTACTTCTCCTTCTCCTCAGAAAATACAGAACAGAATCCAACCAAATTTTACATGAATGATCTATGGGTGATTGTTTAAAAAAAATTGATCTGTTGAAAAACTTGGCTTTGATGGACAGGGCTTATTTCCAAAATATTGTGAAAGTTTAGAAAATCTTCTTTTTAGAAACCATTGAATAGATTTCAAGCAAATTTCACAGGAATGATCTTGGGTGATTCCTGCAAAGATGGTTGAAAAACATAGCTTTTATTGGTGGAGCTTATTTCCATATGTTGTATATTGTGAAAACTGTAACAAAAATTTCTCAGAAAACAGTAGACTGATTTCAACCTTATTTCATAGGAATGCTCTTTTTGAAACCTTTTATCAGATTTCTCCAAAGAATTTTGATCAGAAGAGAAACATGGCTTTTGTGTTTGTGTGTGTGTGTGTGTGGGGGGCTTATTACTAAATACATATGGTGTATACCGAAAAACTTTTAAAAAAAATCTCATAAACCTTTTGATATATTTGAACCAAATTTCAGAGGAATGATCCTTAGGTGACCTTGTCAGATTCCTTCATAGAATTTTAATGTGTTAAAAAACATGGTTTCAAATCACTGAAAATCTTGTTAATACCTTTTCATCTGACTTAGTAAATGAATTTTGCATAACTTTACTTGGCTGAATGAAAAGTTTACAGTTCTTCTCTAGAACTATTTCATTTATTTGCCAGATATGGCACAGATGATTCATTTTATATTGAATTCCTAAAACCTTTTAACCCATTCCAACACAGCAAAATTTTAGACTGGTCTAAATTGAAAGTAGCTGCAGACGGCAATTTCAAGTTGATTGAATTTTGAACTTTTTCGTCTTTTTGGATAGAAAACATTGTGGATAATGAAGAAATTGCTTGATACAAGCAATTTCTTCATTTTCCACAATGTTTTCCAAAGCTTTTTTCTTGAGGGGCGTAAAAAGGAGGGATTGAGTTGGAATGGGTTAATCAGTACATTCACCCTTCGGAGCAAAACAGGCACTCAAGGGACTCTTGTTAAAATGCTGGGGACTTGAAATTTTTGTAAGCAACTTCTTTGAATTTTAACCAGTATAATACTTGTTATCTGGTAATGGGTTAATAAAATAATCCTTTCACTGAGACAAATGATACATTTGTTTGAGTCAAGGGACTTATTTGAGAGAAGATTTATACCCTATTATCCTCTTTTCTGTATTTAACAATACCTAACACATACTTGTGGCCCTAAAAACCATGAAGGACTGACTTTTAATTCAGGTAAAAACATAAATATCATGTTTAATTGTCCTGTTTTTATATATGTCAAATGCTATTAGAATAGCCATAACCCGTTTCTACACATACCAACACTTTTACAGCCCTCGAGAAAAAACGCTTTGGAAAACATTGTGGAAAATAAAGAAACTACTTGTTGCAAGCTATTTCTTCAATACACATAAAGTTTTCTACCATAAAAGTTAATATTTAAAAAAAATTCATAAACTAAATCATGTCGTCTGCAACTTCATTTAATTAAAGCCAGTCTAAAATTCTGTTGTCTGATAATAGGTTAAGCACTCCGGTGGATATTTATAAGTTTTATTGGCAATGAGCAGAAACAATTTTACACATTCCCACACAATCCCACCTATTTACATTGCGGAAAATGAAGAAATTGCTTGAAACAAGTAGTTTCTTCATTATCCACACTGTTTTCTACCTGAAAAGGTAAATGTTTCTCAAATTTCACCAACTTGAAAATATTGTTTGCATCATCTTTCGATTTGGACCAGTCTGAAATGTTGTCATGTGGGGTTTATAGAAAAAAGAAAACCTTTGGTCAGTAAAGATTTTAGACATGGTAATACAATAGGCTAGTATATACATATACTGGTAGTTATCATCTTCTTCAAAGAGTAATTTCTACTTACTCTTTATGTATGCAAATTGATGTATATTCTAATTTTCTTCAATTAGGTAATGCTCTAACCTTTTTATTATCCATTTAAATTCAAATAAATCTTAGAAAATCTTACTTTTAGAAACAATGCTTGTATGAAAAAAAGCTTGTAAATAAATTAGATTTGAAGTCAGATCTGTAGGGAGCTGATTAAGACAGGAGTTTTGATTTTATTAAAAAAAGCATGAGACAACAAATTTTAGGCAAGTTGAAAAAGTGCCATATTACAGTAGGAAAGATTGTTTGTTACTCTTCCATATTTATTTCTCTTCAATCAGTTCCCATACAGGGGTGCTTTTTGACACCCCTTAAGAAAAACAATTGGGAAAACACAATGTAAAATGAAAAATTGCTTGTAACAAACAATATCTTCATTTTCAACAATGTTTTTTACCCAGATAAGTAAAAAAAATCTGAAATTTCATAAAACTTTGTCTGCAACTTGTTTCAATTTGGACCAGTCAAACATCACATTATTTGGTGAAATTTTGTGCAAAGTTTGTGTCCTCTGAACAAGTCACATTTGCATCCAGTCTCTTTCAAACACTTTGTGTGTGTAGTCCTCGATGAAACAGAGTCACCAAGTTGGTCATGGTTATAATTCTCTGGTCACATTTTTCAACCAAACTTGTGTGGGAAGTATATGATTAAATCCTCTTCCCAAGCAATGAGGCTTTTTGACGCCACTCAAGAAAAACTATAATTGTGAAAACATCGTGTGAAATAAAAGAAAATGCTTTAAACTAGCAATTTCTTTATTTTACACAATGTTCTCTACCCAGAAAGTTTAAAAAGATAAAGTTCATCAACATTTAATAGTTGTCTGCAGCTCCAGTATGAAAGTTTGCCATCTAGTAATGGGTTAAGGCCTAGGGATGAAAATTCAAGGTCACTAAGCAAAATTCGATTTATGCTTTTTGACTCTGCAGTGCATTTTCTCTACCTGTCTCTTGAAATCTGTCTATTATTTCAATTTGATGCAGTTGTTATGGGAATCGCACGCCGCCGTCATAGCGCAGTCATTAGTGCATCAGACTCCCAATCTTCAATAATGGGATGTCATTTGTTCGATCCCCGGTGATGGCACATATCCTTTGCGAGGTTTGTCTCTCACCAATGGGTGGACAATCATAAACCTAAGTGGGATAGCAGCTGGAGGCTTGGAAAGGATGTAGTGGTAGTACTGGTGTGAGAAATACCAGAAGTCCATTGTTATGACTGATATACTGTTAAAAGTGGCATTAAACCCCATTCAATCAATCAATATTATGGGAATCAAAATTTATTTTATTTGAATTACAGGGCTCTCTACCAATACAAGTTACAATTTCTTGATTTGTTTACTGCAAGAAGATGCCTTATGGCATTTTGGAGACCTTATTGTGTTCAAAATAAGGGTTTCTCATCAGGGTTTTGCTAAGTTCCCTGGCAAATATATTTGAGAAATACTGCCTGTAGAGCTTAACCAATAACCAGACAGCAAACTTTTTAGATTGGTCCAAATTGAAAGGAGTTGCAGACTGCAATTTGAAGTAAATAAAATTTCGATTTTTTTTTACATTTTGGGTAGAAAACATTGTGGATAATGAAGAAATTGCTTGTAACAAGCACTTTCTTCATTTTCCACAATGTTTTCAAAAGTATATTTTGTGATGGGGGGTGTCTAAAAGCGTCACTTGTGATCTTTGATATAAATACATGCCTTTACCAATTACCACACATTCTCTCTTTCCTACACTTCTCAAGAAAGCAGCTTTTGAAACCTGGTTGAATGATAGAATTGCTTATAACAGGTTATTTCATCATTTATTTTCAGGATTTTCTCTTTGTTGTTTTGAACCCTTTTTTATTACAGTCAGGATACTGACAGTAATCTAGGAATGGCCCGAATTCGCTCTAAGCTTCTAGGAACCTGACAATGACCTGAAAATTTTTTCCTTGTTCGTGAATTGATTCATAATTTCTTATATTTTACTATCTGAAAATGTGAACCCATTCATAAAGAATGACCGCGAAAAGCCGATTCCCTGAATGTGCGCAGGGATAAAGGTCACAACCTCTACAGTTACTTCTTAAACAGTGTTGCATCCAGGACACTCAATAGAGGAAATCCTCCGGGTTTGTCGTTATGTCAAAAGTTAACGTCATCAGAGATGTAGAAAAATGTATATCGACTGCTTGAACTTACCATCTTTACAGATTTCATTTAACAAAAAATGGGTATCATGGTAGGCCTCGGTGTTCAACAATTCGTTGATCTTAGACATAGTCGAATGTGAAACTTGACATGCCGCCATCTCGGATTTGTTTCAAATATTATAGCCTTCAACCTTACAATTCTAAAAGCTACTAGCTACAATGTTTAATCCAGTTTTGTACACATGCATCTGTTGTGTGTAAACTCCTGATTCGTAAAATAGAGTTATTTGTTGATTTATTGTGACTGTATTTTTAACAATGGTAAAGAAATTAGACCAAGTCCATTACCTTGAAAGAGGTTTGAAGGTCGACATTTTCTCAATGCGTCAGTTACCCCAGGTGCTCAACAACTCGTCGGTCTCCAAGGAAACGTTGCTATGCAGGATACTTAGATTTTATCCCTTTTGTCTAAAGATGGAAATATTTACATCGGTGTTAAGCTAAATTCAATTAGATTAATTCCGACAACTATCAATAATAGTAAAACATGTCTCGGTGAAAATTCTAGCTATTAAATATTTGCGCGCACTGAAAGAGAACCACAATTTGTAGACCTGTAGAAATTAACGGATTATTCAATTCTGATAGACGTGAAGGTGAGGGTAGAATTTAATAATTCTCTGCACACTGAATTTCGTCGGTTTCTGCTAATATCTCGTAACCACAGTTGTTATCTTTTGAAATATTGGAGGGTGATGCTCCTTAAACTATCCTTTGTATATTTTGTCCGAATTCGACAATTATGCTGTTGATCGAGACAGTTATGGGCGAGAAAACATGGTTGGGATTCTGTCGGGGGGAAGATAGAAGTCTTCAAATGGGATTTCATAATAAGGAAAACTTAACAGACAAAAAAGAGAATGCCTTCAACTATCATACAAATAGTAAATTTACAGTCCTGACTGCATTTGAGGCCGTTCAGGCCTTTGATTTATAATCAGTGTAGGCCTCTAGAATTTCAAAGAAAAGGAGTAAATGACTTCTCAAATTTAACCCATTACCACACAGCAACATTTCAGACTGGTCCAAATTGAAAGCAGTTGCATATGACAAATTGAAAATTATGAAATTATAGATTTTTTCAACTTTCTTGATTGAAAACTTGTGTAAAATGAAGAAATTGCTTGTTGCTAGAGCAAATCCTGTACTTTTGTCTACCTCAATCAAACTATGGAACATCAGTTATATTTCTCGAGGGGTGTCCAAAAGCCTCTATCTGGGAAAAGAAAAAAGGCTAGTGCAAGTTCTGCACTTTTGTTTACCTCAATCAAACTATGGAACACCAGCTATGTTTCTTGAGGGGCCTCATTATGTGGTTATGGAATAAAGGCTAGTGCAAGTCCTGTACTTTTGTTTACCTCAATCAAACTATGGAACATCAGTTATGTTTCTTGAGGGGCCTCATTATGTGGGAATGGAATAAAGGCTAGTACAAGTCCTCAATCAAACTATGGAACACCAGTTATGTTTCTTGAGGGGCCTCATTATGTGGGAATGGAATAAAGCCTAGTGCAAGTCCTGTACTTTTCTTTACCTCAATCAAACTATAGAATACCGGATATGTTTCTTGAAGGGCTTCATTATGTGGATAAGTAATAAAGGCTAGTGCAAGTCCCATACTTTTGTTTACCTCAATCAAACTATGGAACACCAGTTATGTTTTTTGAGGGGCCTCATTATGTGGATAAGTAATAAAGGCTAGTGCAAGTCCTGTACTTTTGTTTACCTCAATCAAACTATACAACACCAGTTATGTTTCTTGAGGGGCCTCATTATGTGGATATGGAATAAGGGCTAGTGCAAGTCCTGTACTATTGACAATCTCAATTAAACTATGGAGCATCATGTAACATGATACTTATAGAGCAACACTTTTAGCATGAATGTTTCGCCAAAATTAACCAAAAAGAGATCTAATAATTATTTTCTTATATTTTCAGATTTACCTTCATCTGAGATATTATACTTGCCCAAGTGAACAGCGATGGATCATTCGTATCTTGTTTATCGTGCCAATCTACAGCTTTACGTCTTTTCTGAGTCTGATGTTCTTCAGTAATGACAACTATTATGTGTACTTTGACAGTGTCAGAGATTGTTATGAAGGTGAGTGGGCTATAAGTCAACCCTTCAAAGCTTTACACAATCATGTATTTTTACCCTCTGTTCAATAATATTATCCCATTACAAGACTGCAAAAATTTAGACTTGTCCAAATTTAAAGGAGTTGCAGACTGGAATGAAAAGTTAGTGAAATTTTAGGTTTTTTCAACTTTTTTGGGGTAGAAAACATTGTGGAACATGAAGAAACTTTTTTTTGCAAGCATTTTCTTCAGTTTCCACAATGTTTTTCCAATTTTTCTAGAGGGACATCAGAAAGTGTCATTTTGTGGAATGAGTTGAGGAAAACTATTGTCATAGCATTGTTTCTGATTTTCAGCAAACTGTTATTTTGAATGTCTATCTCTAAGAGATAGCATAGGTTTCAAACAAATTTAACTGGAATGATCCCTGGATTACCAGGTTCCTTCAAAGAATTAAGTGAGATATTTGGACCAGTCTATTATGCCAGAATGGATGAATACAATTCTTGAGAAAAAATAGTTATCAAAGGTTTAATAATACTACTTTGGAGGATTGTGCCTCTCTAAGGAAGAGATAAAATATTGATGCAAGGTAAATAATTGATACTGCTTGACTGAAAATATTTTTTTTGTAAAGAAAGTTGCCTCCCTTTAGACAAGTCATAAAAAAATATTCTCTCTAAAATGACTTGCCTCCTGTGTTACAGCAAACTGAATTACCTGTATCCTAAGGAAATTCAGGCAGGTCGAGTGAATCATTGTGGCATTTAACATGTGCAAGCTACACTTTGTTAATTAAATGTATATTGATGACCATTAAGTCTCAATTGCACCACTTACATTTTTGGCATAGATTGAAATGCTCTAAATATTGTTTCTAAATTATAAATGCAATAAATGTAGAAAATATTTTGAGAAACTGAAAAATTCCTTTTAACAAGCAATGTCTTCTTTTCCTAACATTTTTTTGTCTTAAGAGAACTAACCTATTCCTGTACAACCCTGAACTTTTACAAACTTCGAAAGATACCAGAAGAAAAAAACAACTTTGAATGACATTGTGGAAAAAAGAAGTAATTTCTTCATTTCCCATGATGTTTTCTTCACTCAAAGACAACTGTTTTCTTGGGGTTTGGTTTTTTCACCCCACCCCCCCCAAAAAAAAATTAAGAAAGGATCATTAAAGATGAAGAAATTTATTACAAGCAATTCCTTATTTTCCAACAATGCTTTTCACCCAAAACCACAAAGATTTTAAAGATTTCTTCCACTACAAATTGCCTTTTGTGGAATGTCCTCTGAATTTGGACCAGCTTATGATTTTATTGTCTAGTAACGGATGAATAAAATCTAATATAAAAAATATAATTTTCTCATTTCAGCCTTTGTAATCTACAATTTCCTGAGTCTATGTTATGAGTACCTAGGTGGGGAAAGTTCTATAATGTCAGAGATCAGAGGAAAACCTATCAAGTAAGTTCAAGTATCAATCTTATCTTCTGAACAATCTTTTGCAGGGTAATCCTAGATTCTCCTGGAATCTATAAAATTAACCCATTACCACACAGTCCCTTATTTTTATGCACTGAAGAAAAATATTTTTTGAAAACATTGTGAGAAAAAAAAAGAAATTGAATTTCCTCTTTTGACTTGATTTAAAACTTTAATATAATTTGAATTGTTGTCTGCAACTTCTTTCTAATTTAACCAGTCTAAGATTTTGCTGTGTGGTAATGAGTTACGAGTAATGGTAATGAAATACATCTGATAAAAAAGAAATTGCCTCTTGTTCTAATCTATACACACATTGCTACTTTGGCCTCATTTTGGTCTAGAACCTGCAAGGGTGCATAATTACATTGTTCTGATTACGTTCGTAAGTGGAGATTGAATATTCATAAAACAATTTTTCCGGGGTTCATTTTTCCCAGTGGTATAGATCAAATTACATTTGACTGTCATGGCAGAAGTCATTTAAACACTTTACCTAAGGCTATGAATTTTAGTCATCCTCTTCAAAGAAAATCTTCAAAGATATTGAAAAAAATTTTCAATCTATCAGTCAATCAATTGACAAACCAATCAAATCATTGATCAGTTTTTTAGTTTATCAATTAATCAGTCAATTCCACCAATGAGTGTTTAAGGCTAAACAGCTTTCACTGATAGGGTTATGTATATAATGTCCCATATTGAAATTGATAGCATGTGATAATATTTATTATATTTGATTAAATTTTTTAGCATGATAATTGTTTAAAAAGAGTGGTACAAATTGTTAACTAATGACACAAATCTATCATCTGCCCCTCCCAATTGATCAATAGGTGGCCCCTCCCACTTACTCCTTGGGCCCCGCCCTTTGACTCTGACAGGAAGTTCTCCTTGGATTTTAAACAGCGTTATTTTTCAAGTAGTATATAATAAATATTAAATGGCTGGTTGGCTACCTAAATTTTTTAAATACAGCTTGAGTAAGCTGTAGTTACGACATTTAAATCACCAAACCAACAAAATAGCTTAACAAAAATGGCAGCCAATGTTGGAGTTCAAACCTGAACTCCATACTGAATGAATGATTTGATTGGTCGATTGATTCCTTCATTGACAGTTGTGATTAGTCAATTATTGATTTCTTCAGGATTATCAATGTATCCAATTGTTTCAGTCAAGATGAAGAGCCAGTAAAGTGAAATTGGTATCCTAATAGAAAATCAATACAATGTACTGTAAATATTGAGTCTAATATCCTTCACACTGCTAGGTGTGCCAATTGTAAATGTTTTACTTCTCCAAACAACTCTTGAGCTTTAAATCAAAATTTTAGACTGGTCCAAATTGAAAGGGGTTACAGACGATAAAACAAAGTTTAAGAACTTTTAGATTTTTTAAATTTTCTAGATAGAAAACATTGTGTACATAATGTTTCCCAATTGCTTTTCTTGATGGGTGTGAAAAAGCGTCATTGTGTGGAAATGGGTTAAATACTAATTAGTCTGGAACCAGATGTAAAAAAAGTAGGGTAGTTCAGATTTAAAGAAAGTGTAGAAATTAAGTAAAATGGTTGTATTTTGACCTTCAACCAATATGATGTTCTATCCCAGATATATACCCCATTATATATAATGTATATACATGTACATGTACCACAGTTAAAGAAGGTTGAAGGTCAAAGGGTAATCATATTAAATGAAAGCCTAACTTTTGATGAGTGTAAATATAAATTTGATGAATTTTGTCAGAAATGTTATGAAGAAAAAGATTTAATCTCTTATTACAAAGTTATATCTTATTTTGGAAGTTTACAAATGCAACAAGCTAAGATATTACCATTAGTAACTGTTAATAATGAATTGTTCATAAAAGGAAAGTTTGAATGATAAATGAAGATAGATGTATAAGTTACGAAAAACTAAACCTTGCAGACAATAATATTTTACAATTTATCATCCATATGTCATTTCCATGATATTTGCAGGTCAAGTTGGTTGTGGTGTACATGCTGCCTTGCAGGACGTCAGTATACTATTGGATTCCTAAGATTCTGTAAACAGGTATTTCACTTTGAACTATCTTTATACATTCCCTCACAATAAAGTTTTAGACTGGTGCAGTTTAAATAGATTGCAACAGATAACTTCTATTTGAATAAATTATGAATATGAATATGTCTTTTGCTTTGAAAAAGAAAAACAATGAGGAAAATAATGAAAACCTTTGTGACAAGCTATGCCTTCATTTCCAACATTGTTCTCTCAAACACTTTTGAAGGTTTTAAAAGAAGTGGAATTGTGTGACAATCAGTGTAGTTTTTTCTATAAATGATAGTATAGTTACAATCCTTGATAGGCAAAAAAATGAATTCTATGGATTTGAATTTGTTGTCTTTTATAATTCGGGTCATTTTGTCATACAGTAATATGTTGATTAGAAGCAAAGACTTGAAAATTTAATAGGGTTACTATATGTGACTATTGTACATTTATTATTTGATCTAAATGTGATGGATCAGGTAGTGAAAAACTGCTGTAATGTTGGAAAATTATCAATCCTGGTCAAACTGCACACTCTGTCACAGGTTCACCGGGTTCGAAGCGTTTTAATTTTTGACAATTTTCAAAGTCTATAATGGCCATTCTATCATTTCTGTACAATTATTTTTGAAATGCTCCCTTTGTAAACTTCTGCTATTCTCTTTTTCAATAACTGGTTTTATGGAACACCAGTAAGTTCCTTTTTGCCTGACTGGTCAAATATGGTTAACCCATTACTAGACGACAACATTTAAGTCTGGTCCAATATGAATGATGTTCCAGATGAAAATTTCAAGTTAATGCAATTTCAAAAGCTTTGTCTTTTTTAGTAGAAAACATTTAGATGAATGAAAAGAAAAGTTCATCATAGGCAATTTCTTCATTTCAAGTTTGTTTCTTGGGCGGGGGGGATAAAAAAATCGAGATTATGGGGGAAAGGGTTAAATACTGATAATTTTGATTCAAAGTAAACTTGTGGTTGAAGTGTATTAAGAACAATAAGCTCTATCTTAACATGTGGCAAAGCTATTGGTACAAATATTGCTCATGTTATTCACAAAAAGCAATTATACTAAATTTGTTGGTACTAAATAAAAAGATAGTGTTTTCTCTATTATTTCAGGCTACATTACAGTTTTGCCTCATAAAACCTGTTATGGCCTTGATCACCCTGATTCTTCAAGCATTCAACTTGTACAAAGATGGAAACTTCTCGTAAGTAGAATAGTTTATCCCAACTTCTTTAACATAGATTGTGTTCTGTACTTTAGAAATCTTTGTCTGTTACCAATAAGTGTATGATTAATCAAATTATATTTGATTTTGTGGCTAAAATGCTTTCTATTATTCCAATCATGTTTGATTTCATTATTTATTGAAAATAATTTTATTTTTTACAATTTTACAATCACAGGGTAATCTCAGAAAATGCTATACTTTCTAAAAGTTTATCAGGCAGTAGTTTTCCAGTGGAATAAAAATACAGGTTTTCTCCACTTGGTCCTTGTCAAGTAAGAGTTGATTTCCTGCTTATCCGTAAATAAAATGAACTTGTCATTTAAATAAAGTGAAGTGATAAATTTTGTGAAAACATTGTTTTCACGAGCATTTTCTTCATTAACCTTAACATTTTTTACCCTTAAATATACACATTGCAATAATTTACAAGTATAATCAATTATTTTTGAGATCAATTTTGAATCATGCCAAGATTTGCATTGGTATTTACTTGCTACTTGACAAGTGGCCTTGAAAAATGTTCTTGTCTGCAAGTAAAAAAGTCAATGTATTGCCAATTGTAAAATATTAATATTTCTTAAACGATCATTTCAGACCAGAGAGTGGGTACCTATACATCACGATTATCTACAATGTGTCAGTCAGTTTAGCTCTGTATGCCCTGTTCTTGTTTTACTTTGCTACCAAAGAGCTACTAGTCCCATATGAGCCCATCTGGAAGTTCTGTACAGTTAAGTCTGTCATCTTCTTGTCATTCTGGCAGGGTGAGTACATATATAAATTAGCTAAAGTTTGGGTTATAGTCCGTTTCTATGCTTATCATATTTAGCCTTACACTAATTGAATTGCAAATTGGCTGTTAACATAAAGTGAACCTGGCAGCCTCAGCACACTTGCTTACAACCCTTATAGGTACAATTTTAACCACTCAGGTGGAAAGGAACAACTTTTTCTCAGATTTTTTTTGAAATTGGACCCTCCGATCATAGGGCCCACATCGCATCACTAGACTACAGACTCAACATATACATAAGTACATGACCACTTTGTCTTTCAAAATGTAATTTCAATAGCAGGAATCTTCAATGACATATCATATTTTGAATACTTTACCAATATCTCTTTGTATTCCGATATTTAGGTGCTTTCTAAAAAAGGTGGTGCTGATTTCAGTCAGAATACAAGTTTCTCTCATGTAGCCCTAGCCCATTCCCACATGGTGACACTTTTGGATGCCCCACAGGAAAACTATTTTGGAAAACATTGTGTCTTCATTTTACCCCCCCAAAACAATGTTTAGGGGGTATATAGGAGTCAGCTTGTTGACAACTAGAAAAATATTGTTGTTGTGTTTTATAGAGAGACTTGATCTCAAGGAGTTAATTTTTACCGACCAATAAACCAATTACTAGACAACAAAATTTTAAACTGTTCCAAATAGAAAGAAGCTGTAGGCGATCATTAAACCCCCCAAAACCATATTTGGGGTGTATATAGGAGTCAGCTTGTCGGTGTTCCGTCCGTCTGTCTGTAGCTTTTTCACTCAATTTCATGGCATCTATTGCACGGCTTTAATTCGAACTTCACTGATATAATCAGTTTCAAGCAGATTCTGTTTTGGTTACGGTCGATTGATTTTTGATGGAGTTATGGCCCTTTGGTGAAAAATTGTGTCTTCTCAATTTCTCAGGATGGATTGTACAGTTTTGATTCAAAGTTCACAGAAAGACTGTATTAGTCAGACATGTGCATATCATATTTCGGTTATGGTCCATTTTTTTTTTACTGATTTATGGCCCTTTAATGAAAAAGTACTTTTTGTAACGGCCCTTTTGCACATAGCACTTGTATGTGGACATACGCTGTTGGGGGGTATTAGTCCCTTTGCGACAACCTCTAGTTTTACACGATTTTTTTCTACAGAAAAAGTTGAAAAAATCTTAAATTTCATACATTTTATGATGTTGTATGCAACTCCTTTCAATTTGGACCTGTCTTAAATTTTGTGTTAATGGCTTAAAGTTTTAGTACTCAAAACTGTTGAATGATCACTAGCCACACCCTCTAAACTCTGAGGGGAAGTTCAGCATAAACATTAAGTGGCGGTATTTTGCAAAATGTATTAACCCATTACCAAGCAAGAAAAATTTAGACTCATCCAAGTTCAAAGATGTTGCAGACAACAATTTCAAAGCGGTGAAAATTTTACAATTTTTTGTCATCTTCATTTTCCACTTTGTTTTTCTTTAGGTGCATAAAAAGTGTGGTTAAACAAATGCAGAATGGGTTATAAATTTTTTTTTTTCCTTTTTTACCTAAATGTTTTAAATACAGCTTGAATAACATAATAATAACATAATATTTCTATTAATTCCAGGTGTTATCTTGGCTATTCTTGAGCATGCTGGAGTCATCAGCCCTATCTATTCTAATGAAGGAGAGCAGACTGCTGGTGTGGGTACTGTATCTGCAGGCTACCAGAACTTCTTTATCTGCATTGAGATGTTCTTTGCCGCATTTGCCCTCAGATTTGCTTTCCCCCATTCGGTGTACAGTTCAAGCCCCACCAACACCACAGGCCGTACAGTATCATTACAGAGTATCTCAAGCAGTCTCAAGGAGACAATGAACCCACGTGACATCATGCAGGATGCGATTCATAATTTCCACCCCCATTACCAACAGTATACTCAACAAGGAATGAAAGTACCTCAAGAAGAGGAACAATCTGACATGGGCTGGTCCTATGATCAGTATCAGAGTAGGGGGAATGGTGGGGGACAAAATGGGAGCACAACAGGGTCCAAAGGTCACAGTGCCCCTACTGGATCCTCAGGTCAAGGCCAGGGGTCTGGTGCTTCACATCCTGCTTCAGGGTCACAACAAAAGGGGCCTCTCCCCAGACAACAAGCTGTTACACCAAATAGGAAGTTTAATGAAAAGACAACTCTGCTTAGTTCTGATGATGAATTTCAGTGAACCTGGTAACGAGTGACCTCCCCTTTATATAGTGACACCTTTGATAAAGAGTGGAAAGAGATTTATGGTAAAAAAAACAAACAAATTGACAACCATTTTACTGAAATCAAGCTGATTACAAAGCTTACAAAACAATATTCATTGATTATTGTTAATCTTATTCATGCTGAATAAAATCCTTTGAAGAATTTTATAAAGTTTTATGGGCTGAAAGCACTAATCTAGGGCAATATTCATTTTGAAAATTGATCTTTTAAACAACCTTGGCATAAAAGGAAAGGCAGGTATAGACTAAGATCTTACTGCACATATGTGCAGGCTGATCTTTGTCTATACCATCTGCCCGTATAGGAGTATTCAAGGTTCAGCATAGTAAAGGTTAAAATCATTTCAATGATAACTTTTGTCATAAAAAGAAAGACAAAAATGTGAATGGTTACCCAAATCAAAAAGATCTCCAGTGATAATACTGACAATCTCTTCAAATCTAAGTATTGTGCTGAAAGAAAAAAAACAGTGATTCTTATGTAGAATACAAAAGACTGTAATTGTTCAAAAGCAGTCTTTTGTTGTGTGCTTTGGGAGTGTTATATAAGAAATATGATTTCCAGCCTCTCAAAAACCTGTATTTTATCGGGCTTAGTTGGTGCTGGAATTTCTTAATGGCTTGAAAAGGTTGTTTAACCCATTTCCTTACAATCCCACTTTTTGAGGCCCCTAAAGAAAAGGTTTTCAAAACATCGTGAACAATAAGAAAAAGTGCTTGTAACCTTGTATCCACAAAGTTTCATACCCTTAAAAGTAAAGATTTGCTAAATTTCATCAGTTTTTTACCTTTGTCTGCAACTTCTTACACTTTAGAACAGCCTAAAATTTTGTTTTCTGGGAATGGCCTAATCCAGCCCTTTATGTATTTTGAACAAATATACAAGTAAAAAAGTGAACCTAAATCAGTGGAGAGTCATGGTTGTACTAAAGATTTCATCTGCCAAAATATCTGTTTTAGTGTGATTATATTTTTGTTGACTTTGAGTAGATGTTGTACATTTGAGTTGAGATAATTTTTCAATATGTTATTAAAAATGGCACCTACTGCTTTATACTATATGTTATTGATCAAGTCTGTGTTGAAAAATTCTGAGTTGCTATGAATTACTGTAGGACGCTTAAAAGATAATTCAATTATAGCTTTTTTTCCTTGCTATTTCCACTTCCTGCTCTTGCTACTCAATCCTGCCTTTTTAATTTAACCCTCAAAGAAAAAGCTTAAGAAAACATTGTGGAAGATGAAGAAATTGCTTGTTTTAAGTGATTCCTTCCCATTCCACTGTTTTCTACCCCAAAAGAAAAATATTTTTAAAAAAAATCATCTGATGGATGTTGCCTTCTGTATCTTTTCTGAATTTGGCGCAGTCAAAAATTTTGACATTTGATAATGGGTTAAACACATGCTCTTTTAGATGAAATTAGCATTAATTTAGTAATCTATTTTGTAGCAAAAATCAACCTTTAAGTAATTGGTTTTCATGACTTTTCTGTGATATCTTAACCCATTACCAGACGGCTACATTTTAGACTGGTCCAAATTGAAAGTAGCTGCAGATGACAATTTAAAGTTTATGAAATTTTAGATTTTTTTCAACTTTTTGATACAAAACATTGTGTAAAATGAAGAAATTGCTTGTTACAAGCAATTTATTCATTTTACACAATGTTTTCCCAATTGTTTTTTCTTGGGGGGCGTCCAAAAGCATCACTGAGTGGGAATGGGTTAAATGATTCTATGGTATCCAAGTTTGGTTATCCTAGACTCAGAAACATGAAGAAAGAATGGAAAAGTTGTTGGCCAAGATGAAACTGTAATTTTGTTTAAATGCTTTTTATTGAGCAATGGCTGGCCCAACTACTTACTCTGCTAGTCCCACCCACTGACTCTGACAGGAAGTCCCACTTCAATTTAAAACAAAATATTATTTTGCAAATTTATAGCAAGTAACAACCAACAAAAGAGCAGAATGGTATGTTTTCAACCTAAATGTCGTAACTACAGCTTAAAAAAGCTGTAGATATGGTGTTTAATCCGCAAAAACAACAAAATGCTGCCATTGTCAGAATTCAAATCCAACTCCTGGTCAAAATGAATAATTTAATAGGCTTTTTTTTTCTTTGATTGACAGCCGTGATCGGTAGACTGTTGATTACTTACATGTTGCTTTATCTTTTGGGCATAATATAAATTTACTAAAGATTTTGGATTGAAATTGGTTCACTTTAAACACTGTTTATAAATTTTTACAACCAAGTAATGTATATATATAGAGAATCTTTTGTTATAATGCTATAAAAGCAAAATGTTTTATGTGTTTTTTCTGAAAAGTCCCTCATAGCACTCTACTTTATTCTTAGATACAGGATTAACCCTTTCCTGGTTTGCAAAATTTTAGACCCATTCAAATTCAAAGGTTTTGCAAAAGTTGATTTTATTTGAAAAATAATCATTCAGTAGGGTAGAAAATATTGTTGAAAAAAGAAGAAATTGCTTGTTACAAGCAATTTCTTCTTTTTTCACACTGTTTTCTCAATTATGAAATCACAGGGACGTAAAAACCAGGGATTAACCAGGACGGGGTTAACACATCATTTATGTGGTAAATTTACCCATTACCACATAATTCCTCCTTTTTTTTAAAAACCCTAAGAAAAAAGGGAGGGAAAACATCTAGGGGAATATTTTTCCTACTCAGAAAGAGGAAGGCTTTTTAAATTTGTATCAACTTGAAATTGTCTGCGGCTTCTTTGAACGTAGGCCTGTCTAAATTCTTTTCTTCTAGTAATGGATTAACCCATTGTCAGATGACAAACTTTTAGACTAGTCCAAATTGAAACAAGTTGCAGAAAACAGTTCTTAGTTGATCTAATTATAAAATTTTTTGTCTTATTGGGTAGAAAACATTGAAATTATGAAGAAATTGCTTGTGACAAGCAATTTCTTCATCATCCACTATGTTTTCCAAAGCTTTTATTCTTTTCGGGTGTCAAAAACTGTCACTGTGTGGGAAAGGGTCAAGTACACAATAATGTGCTAAATGTCAGTTGCATCATGGATGATGCTCTTGCCTAGTATTCTATGTTTTTCATTGAAAAGTTAGCTATAAATGCTTAACCCATTTCTGATGAAAAATGTTTAGTCTGGTTCAATTTAAAAGACGTTGCAGACGACAATTTAAAGTTTATGAAATTTTAGATTTTTTCTTCTTTTTTGGAAGAAAACATAGTGGTAAGTGGAGAAATTGTTTTCCCAATTGTTTTTCTTGAGAGGCGTCAAAAGCGTCATTGTGTTTGAATGGGTTAAACATCTCTTTACTAAATACATTTTCAAATACATGTTGGGTTGAAGCTTTCAGACTTTTTTTCTGCTCTTTCTCAATAGATTTAGATGCAACTTCTAATAATCTTATTATTGACAAATCACATGCTCATTTTCTACTTCATTAATTCTTTGTCTTTTTCTATAAATTAAAGAATCACCTATTTCATAAACTCCTTTTTAAGAACTGGAGAGGACGTGATAAAACTTAACATGACCAAATAGATTTTGTTTTCAAAATTTGTTCTTGTCTCAAGGAAAAAGGGGGACCAAACATTACATCTGGCATCATTATCAGAGAAAACCTATTTGATGGGGGAAACCATTGTATTGAAATTGGTTGTTTAACATTTCTTTCTTTCAGTAAATTTCTCCTTAGCCCTTTCCTTTTCAATTTCTGGTTTTTATGTCCCTTTAATATTATAATTGAGAAAAAAATATTGTAGAAAAGGAAGAAATTGCTTGTAATAAGCAGTATCAGGGTTCGCGCTGCCGATCGCCATTGTCGCCAAATGCGACAAAAATAAAATTCTGGCGCAAGTTTTTTTCATTTGGCGAAAGCTCATGGCGCCAAAAAAATAGAAAAGTTTTTGTTATACATACTTGTACTTTGACTAATCTACGGAAATCAAGTCCGAGGGCAAAGTGTGTCTAATTGCTCGAGGGCTTGTATATCGGGTCAATTATGTCATCGAGTCTGGCACAAGACTAACACAACACCAAATTTAATTACAGTTCTGATTGACAGCCAATCAGATGAATAAAATGCGCTCATTGGTCGGCGAGTCGTATTGATTTTTTGTTGTGGGTGTGACTTAGTATTATGGATGAGCCGATGAAACTTTTTAGTTGACGGCTATCACAAAATCGATCAGATCACGTATAAATAGGCTTTCTATAAGAAAAGTGTAATTAAACTGGCCGCCATTTGCCTTTTCCTGATGAATGCAATTGCCGAATTCGGACATATTTTCGTATATTTCTGCTGACAGTTTCAGTCAGTTTCTAATCTCGGCACCGCTACCGCGGTTCCTGGCTAAAACACTGAATCATCATTTATGGGTCATTAGAAGGATATTCTGATGAACTGTTAATAGAAACAGTGGTAGTTTGTCAAAATTTGACAGAAATTTCAAAAGTAATACTGACCCAAAAGCAGACGAACCATTTCTTTTTTGTTCATTCGTACCCAAGAATGTTCAACCTTAAACTGATTTTTTTTTTAAATTACAGAAGTCTACATAATTTTATTATTAAATCAAGCATATTTTACTAGGTTTATTACTATTTCATTCTCTCTATTTTTCTCATCAAAGTCTCGATTTTCTAATCAAAGTACTGAAAGCACTGATTAAAGATGAGTAAAATTCAATGTAGGTGTATGACTTAGCTACATTCATTAAAGACAAAACAACAAACAAATGGCCATATTAAAAACCTGTTTAATATGCATATTATCTATTTAACAGCATATAGGTTAAGAAAATAACAGTGCAGTTAAATGCTCGAGCTTGGGCCCAACTCCTCAATTTGGCCCCAACTTTTACCATTTGGCCCCAACTTTTTTAATTTGGCGAAAGTGATGGCGACAACTTTTTTCAAGCCAGAGCTAACCCTGAGTATCTTCTTTTTCTACAATATTTTCTACCCTACTAAATGGTTATTTTTATGCCCCTGCATAGATAGATTGGGGGCATATTGTTTTACCGGTGTCCGTCTGTCTGTCTGTCTGTCCATCTGTCCGTCTGTCTGTCAGCAAAACTTAACCTGCCAACTAAACATTTTCTTATAACTTCATCCCTAATTAAGTTACAGTGCTGATATTTGGTATGTAGAAAGGTCTCAACAAGGTGCAACTGGGGTAGGTCATTTCATCAAGGTCAAGGTCAAAATTTTAACCCTTTTCCCTAAAACAAAGACAAAAAAACAATAAAAATCACCTGTTTCTAAAGAATTCTTGTTTCGGGGGCATAGTGTTTCACAAACACATCTTGTTCAAATTAAATTTACTGTTAATTTTTCGTCTGAAAAACCTTCAAATTAACCTTTGAATTAGGACAGGTTTAAAAAGGGTTAAACAGTGACTGTTCTTCTGGCGAATAAGTGCTATTGCACTTGCAATTTGTAATTATTGTAAATTGTACATGTCTAATGGTTTCTGTGTATATATGATTCAATAACTAAGCCTATTATCAGACAACAACATTTTAGACTGGTCAAAATTGAAGCAAGTTGCAGATGACAATCTTAAGTTGATGAAAAATAAGATTTCCCTATAGTTTGTTGAAAAACATAGTGGATTATGAAGAAATTGCTTGTAACCAGCATTTTTTCTATTAACCACATGTTTTCCAAACCTTTTTTATTGAGAAGTGTAAAAATCAGGCTTGTGTGGGAATTGGTTAAGTACTTTGGACTTTGTATATATGTAATCAAATTCAGTTGGTCACATTTGTTTGTTGTCTCTCACCAATTGGTGGATAATCGTAAAACATGAGAGGGATAGCAGCTAGAGACAAGGAAAGGATGTAATGGTGGTACTGGTGCGAGATATACCAGGAATCCATTGTTAGGTGCTCGAGCAGCTGCAATATGACTAAAAATTGTTAAACCCTATTAAAACAAACAAACAAACTCTTTTGTCTGTTTCTTTAATTCTTTTCAGGTGTAATGTAAAGCAAGTTTGTGGAAGCTTGCACAATACATTCATGGGCTTGTTCAGAACTATTTAACAATACTAGACAGATTCATTTCAAATCGTATTTGAAAAGAAAGATAAGTGCAAAAATATGGTAGAAACATTTTGAATATATGAAAAATTATTTGTCAAAAGCACAGTCTCCTTTTCAGTCAATGTTCCTACAACTGTATTTCTTAGACAAAATGCACATTTTTGCTGTCCAGGCTGTGTATACACCTCAAGCAAATGTGTATTCTGAAATTATTGGAAATGTCTGCAACAGACTGATGAATGTTCTGTGAATACTATTTTAGGATGCCTTTGTTTTGTCACAAAGAGGTTCAGGTGAGTGATATATGATCATTTTGATATTTAAGTATTGTATTTAACCATTTCTCACACAACAAAATTGTAGACTGGTCCCAAATGAATTAATTTTAAAGATCTTTGTCTATTGGGGTAGAAAACATTGTGGATAACAAAGGAATTGCTTGTTTCAAGAAATTTCTTCATTTTCAACAATGTTTTCCTAAGATTTTTTTTTATTTTTGTGTTGGAATTGGTAAAGATCATAAAAATAAGTGATTGATTTTGAAATAAATTGATCTTAGTAAAACCAGGCTTTCATGAGTACTTGTTATATGATTGAGTCATTACAAAACTGAAAACCCAAGATAAGTTTTTATTGCAAACGATTGTCTGTGAAACCTAAAATTAATATCAAAAATAAGAAAAAATATGGGATACTGGTAGAAGATATTTCTTGAAAATATTATGGAGAAAAGAAATATTCATGACAAGATATCTGACCTCTTTCTATCATATTCTTGATAAGGTTTGGTAGTTTGGTCAAGGCTAAAGATGTTTTATGATTTATCTTTGAGAAAACAAGATTTATTTATAGAGCATTATGACATAGTTATATATAGAAATATATTTTTGTGAGTCACTTTTAGATTAATCATTTGTACATATCACATGCTTGTGACGAGATTATGTAAACTTATTTGTTTAAATGATTACCCCATTACCAGACAAGAAAACTTTAGACTAGTCCGAATTCAAAGAAGTTGCATGAATTTCTTTAGTTGATGAGATTTGAAAAAAAAGATTTGTCTTTTGGGGTTGAAAACATTGTGGAAATGAAGAAATTGCTTGGTACTAGTAATTTCTCCATTCTCCACAATGTTTTCCTTAGCCTTTTCTTGGGTGTAAAAAAGTAAAGTAGGAATGTGTTGGAATGGGTTAACTCTTTTCATTCTTAACCCTTTCCTGTTTTTTAAAAATAATAGACTTATCCAATTTGAAAGAAGTTGCAGACGACAACTTAAAGTGAGTGCAATTTGGAAACTAACAAATCTACAGTATAGAAAATATTGTGGAAAAGAAGAAATTGCTTGTTACAAGCAATTACTTCTTTTCCCACAATGTTTCTCAAGTAGAAAATCGCAGAGGCGTGAAAACAAGTGACTGTGCAGGAAAGGGTTAATCATGAAATAATGAAATTTATTTGCTGCTTGTGTAACTGTTATTGACCTTTTGAAATTAAACCAATTAAAAAATACTGTAGGAAGAGGAGTAGTAACTAGCAATTTCTTGTTTTCCCACAGAATTGTTTTACTTTAGTTTGTTTTCTTCATACTTTCAATTTGAATTGAGGTTTTTGAAGTAGAATGGAACTAAGGATTGTAAAACCAGTAATAATTATATGAACATACTAAAACAAACATAAATGAATAAAGAAATAAAAAAACGCAACTAAAGAATATCTAAGCATTTGGTACCATTTCACAATGTTTTATGGTAAATAGAAGAAGAAGAAATTATAAGTATTTAAGGTTAACGAGAAGAGGGATATGTTTTGAAAAGAGAAAATATTGTTGAATACCTGTGAAGAAATCTTATGATATTAATCCTTTCCCTTTTCTTGAAATTTCAGACTGGTCCAAATTGAAAGAGGTTGCAGACAACAATGATATTTGGATGCAGTATGAAATGAAACCATCAAATTTGGTAGAAGATATTGTGGAAAAAGGAGAAATTGCTTGTCACAAGCAATTTCTTCTTTTTCCACAATGTTTTCTCAAGTTTAAAATCATAGTGACATAAAATCCCGGGTTTGTACAGGAAAGGGTTAACAGTTGTGCAAATCAGATACATGTTGAAAATGGATTTTGTATTTAACTCATTACCACTTGCGAAAAATTTCAGACTAGTCCAAATTGAAAGAAGTTGCAGACAACAATTTAAGCTGGTGGAATTTAGGAAATCTTTGCCTTTTGGGTAGAAATCATTAACCCATTACTACACGAGACAATTTTGGACTGGCCCAAATTGAAAGAAGTTGTAGACGACTTCAAGTAGATTGAATTTTGAAAATCTTTGTCGTTCTGGGTTGAAAACATTGTGAGAAAAAAAGAAATTGCTTGTTGTGAGCAATTTCTTCATTTTCTCCATAATTGGTTATCCCTTTCCTGTTTTGCAAAATTTAAGACAGGTCCAATTCCAACGGTTTTGCAGATGGTAATTTAAAGTTGATTTTATTTGCAAAATAATCATTTAGTTTGGTAAAAAATACTGTGGAAAAATAGAAATTGCTTGTTACAAGTCATTTTTTATTTTCCAGATTGTTTTCCCAAGTATCAAAGCACAGTGACGTAAAAACCAGTGATTGAACAGGAAAGGGTTAAGGGTTATGAATACATCTTTTTCGTTTCATGCACAGTCCTATTGTTTATTTGGACACATATAAGATTTCTTTATATATTAATCATGGCATATAAATACTTACTTTTTATGTTGTTGGTAAGATGATTGTGATATAGTATAGAGATTCTCAAGATTTTTTTGTCATATTTGTTGATTTGTAGCTCATCTGTGTTCAAAGCAAACACATTGTTCTGTCATAACCTTGTCATCATTTGGGTTGTTGTTGTTGTCATTGTTGTACAAAAACTTTAACATTTAATAATGTCTCTGGAATGATTGTTGGAGTTTACTTGATATTTGATTTTATGTTCACTATAAAAAACCTCTTAGCTGTGAAAGTAGGAAACTCTAAATCTATTGTAAGAATTTTGTCTCATTTTCGTCTTATTTTTTTATCCAAGCTCTGAACAGCCAAGCATCAGGTATCCATAGGTGTTGCCCTTGTCTGTTATTGTTTCTATATCAAATATTTTTGTTGTATTAAGTTTACATTGTTGATTATTTTTATGCCCTCACACTGACAAGACTGGACGCATATTGTTTTACCTGTGTCTGTCCATGTGTCCTCTTGTAATTTTGATATTTTCTGCGATGAGGATACCCCTTATCAATATGTAAAGGTCAAGGTCATCTGACAAGGTCATGCATTTAAATATTTGATAATGCAGTAGCATCAGTATTTTGCAGACACTTTATTATTTTCTCTCTAATTCATAAAACTATTTCTTTCTATAGAAAATCATCTCCCTCCAACTGTCTTGTTATCCTGTCAAAAAAGGATGATTCTATAATTTAGAGATGATGAGTTTTTCTTCATCGTTTAAAGAGTTCATGTCAGTTCAAAATTTTACAAAGTGCTAAAATTTGAGACTAATCTAGATTCTAAGAAACTTTGGACAAAAAATTTAAAATTCATGTCAAATGAAAAAAAAGCATCTTGTCAGGCTGGAAAACATTCTTTGAAAATGAGACACTGTTTATCATCGACAATTTCTCTATTTCAATCAATAGTTTTGTAAAAAAAATCATATCTCTGTCATAGATATTTTTTAATATAAGAGAAAGGTTTGAAGGATAAATTCGAAACACAGGTTGGACAAGCAAGCTTTGGTTGATTTGATTTGTAGACAAGACTTTGATTTTCAAATTTAAAAAAAATCTTTATAGGCTGTTATGAGTTTAAGGAAGCAACACTAAACCCATCAATAGTTAGAAAAATAATAAACTAGTCCAAATGCAATGATGTTGCTGATAACAATTTTTTGTTGACAAAATTTTTATTGTCTTTTGGGGTAGTAAACAATGTGGATAATAAAACAAGCAATTTCTTCATTTTCCACAATGTTTTCACAGTTAATCAGAGAGTAAGAAAACGGGATTGTGTTGGATTAGGAATATGTTTAAAAAGTCAGAAAACGTCGAAAGTAAATAAAAAGAAATGCATGGTTTTCAACATTTACCCACAGAGTTTTCAATAGAGAATATAGTGACATTTTTAATTGAAGGTTTTTGCATCTGTATATGTATCTTTTACTAAATCACCGTGTATGACATTCTGATGAATAACACACGTAATCATCCCTTTCCTGTTTTTTTTTTTTTTTTAATATTTTAGACTGGTCCAAATTGAAAGAGTTTGTACACAATAATGAAATTGGATGCATTTTGAAATTCAACCATTCTATATGGTAGAAAATATTGTGGTAAAAGGAGTAATTGCTTGTTACAAGAAATTTCTTTTTTTCCCGCAATGTTTACCTCAAGTGTAAATCACAGCGACATAAAATCCCGGGTTCATACAGGAAAAGGTTAATAAGGATTCTCCAACCCAGACATAGAATTATGACTTGATTTGTGATGCTTTATATTTGTTACTCAACTTGGTGTATATTTATTCTGGATATTGTAAGTTTTGATTAAAAAGTGTGTGGTTTTGTTTGTGAAAAATATACCAGTTGAATATGTAACGTTATTGGTAAATAAATTATTTCTTTTATTCTTCTTTTGTCTTTTATTAGCTCACCTGAGCATGAAGATGTCTGGATGAACTATTGTGATCGGTCATCGTCCGGCGTTTGTCCGTTCACTATCACAAAAAGATCTTTTCTTCCTAAACTAATCATGGAATTTCAACCAAACTTCACAGAAATGATCCTTAGGTCATGCTCCTTCAATATACATCAAAGAATTGAAATCGATGTAGAACTCTGGTTGCCATGGCAACTGAGTGAAAAAAACTTAAAGAAAAAACTTCTCCACCCAAGCGGAAAGGCCTAGAGCTTTGATATTTGGTACAATCATCATCTATTGACCCTCTACCAAATTTCGTGTAAGTCATCTTTTATTGACCCTTTATCAAAATACTATAAAGAATTACTGTATAGTATTCTGAAAATTAGCCCTTTTCTTTGTGATCCCTGATTTTACATAAAAATAAAGAAGGAAATCTTAAAAAATCTTTTTCTTCCAAACCATAAGGCCAAGAGCTTTAATATTTGCTGTGTAATAATACCTATTGACCCTGTAGTAAAATACTTCATAGATTAACTGTTTCTGAAAAAAAGCCCTTTTCTGTGCAATCCCAAAAGGAATTAAGAAGGATATCATAGAAAATATTCTCCTTCAAAACCAATAGGTCTAAAGCTTTGATATTTGGTATGTATTAATGGCTATTGACCCTCTTCTTAAGTACCTCAAAGAATTACTGTACTCTTGAAATTAGTTCAATATATGGTTGGATCTTGACTATACCTAGGATTAAAGGAGAAAAATCTTTAAAGAATCTTCTCCAAAATGATTAGGTCTAGGGCTTTGATATTTTGTATATTATATCATAAAAACCTTGAGTCATCATAATCAGGGGAGCGATATAGGACCATCATGGTCCTCTTGATCAACGATAACTAGCTTGCTTCAGATCATTATTTGTATGCAATTTTAGCACCACTGGTCATGCTGCTTTGTGTGCGTCTGTCAGTCCATCTCTTAACTTTGCCTACTAAAGATCTACTGAGAGACTACTTGCTTTAATTAAGTAAATTTTACAGAAATGATTCTTGGGTGAGCCTTTATCTGATCTAATCAGATTAGACAAAAAGCTTTTTTGATGGGGATAATTTCCATATATATTGTGAAAACTTTGAAAGTGACCTCCTCTCAAACTATTGGCCAAACTTCAGTTAAATTTTATTGGATTGTACCTTGAGTGAAGCTAATGGAGTGATACAAGCGCTTCTAGTGTCTTTTCTTCTTTTTGCTTGTCAACATTTGTGTTGGGGCATATGTACATGTAGACATAGAAAAGATCTACGATACTTGGGTCTAAAATTCAAGCTTGACTAGATTTACATGATATAGTTACATTTCCCTGAAATTTAGAATGTTACTCAGACATTCTAGAACAATCCCCACTAATCTTTCTAAATAAAAAACTAAATCAGTCTCAGTCCACAATTCCTTTTGTTACAGCGTATGAGGTTAGAATTATAATTCAAAAATTTTAGTCAAATTAAACTATAGGTTTAGATAGGTTAGGACCAAAAATTTAAAACATTTTGGAGATACTATAACTTCGGAAATAGCGTCAATTATAAACAATAGCGTTGCGTCTGGTGTATATCCGGACGATCTAAAGTTAGCTCGGGGATTCCAATATTCAAAGACGGTGTAAGAGATGACATCAACAATTACAGTTTACCAACAATTAAAAAAAAATAAAAAATGAGCGTCATATTGCTTCTCATTTACAACTATTCTTTGAAAGAAAAACGTTATCAACATAACCAAGTCTGCTTTAAGACATAATCATTCTTGTGTAACTTCTCTAAGGGGTTAAAGAAAATCAAGCTTGATTTTTTTCTTACGCAATTAACGCATTACCGCATGACTAATTTTGTATTGGTCCAAATTGAAAGAAATTGCAGATAGCAAGTTTTAGTTGATGAAAAAAATTCCATTCTTTTTTATAGGGGGGGGGGGAAGAAAGCATTGTAGATGATGAAGAAATTGCTTGTTACAAGTAATTTCTTCATTATCCACAATGTTTTTCACAGCCTTTGTTCTTGAAGCACGTCAGAAAAGGTGATTGTGTTGGAATGGGTAAAGTTCAAACATGTTTCCGGACATTTTTTTTAAAAAATTCTTAATATATTAAACGGTATATACGAGATACCGTTAAAGCCGTTGAAAAATAATTGAATTTTAAGCGAGGGTTAAGAGTACGCTGATGATAATGAGTGGATAATAATACGGGATAACGGTGATAATACCGGAAGAGTACGATGACGCTAACTCAAGAATACGAAAGTGCGCAGATCGGGGAGGATCCTTGTGTAATTCGAAGAAATGTGATTTACTTCTCAGGTTGATTCGCTTAACCCATTGACTGGCGACATAATTCGTAAAAGGATGGAGACAACAATTTAAATTGTTCTAACAATTTGAGATGAGAAAAGTAGAAATTGTTTTTGCAATTAATTTCTCAAATCTCAATATTTTTTTCCCAAAGCTGTTTTCTTAAGCCACAAAAAGTACGGGATTAAGAGGTATACGGTTAACAGCAGCCATGATTATGGAAATGTGGACCCGCTGGAATGTCCGGATATCCATTACTTGTACCTATAGAAGCCAATCAAGGTCGGAATTTCATTCATTGGTACAGTAATGCATTCGGACTAGTCTACAATCAGAAATTCGTCCAAAACTGCGAATAGTGTCAATCCAATCCACGTGACCTATCGCGTGAAAATGGTCCATCTTGGAGCTTGGAGGAAGTGCGAAATTGCGAAAGTGCAGCGGCTTCACATTACGCAATCTGAGGATCGGAGATGGTGCTTTTTCCACTCTACTTCCTCCGAGTTATAAGACGGACCATTTTCACGTGAAAGGTTACCAATATTTGAGAAAGAGAACGGAGCAGACATGGATCAACCAGAAAGCTTTTTCGAAAAGGAGCCCCCAGACACACACACCCAATCCCGCAACCCGAACAAACAAAAACAAATGCAAAAACAATTAGGACTTAGGCTATGCACAGGTTGTGTATTATCCAATCATCTGGAAGGCTCAACAACTAAGGTTATGCACAGGTTGTGTATTTAAGAGATGAAGAAAATATTTTTTGATTGTCATGGAGGTATGAACCGAAAAATCTAATCACACTGTATGAATACGCGAAGCGGATTCATACATTGTGTGATTAGGGTTTTCGGTTCATACCTCCATGAAAACAAAAAAATATTATCTTCATTTCTTATAATTTAATAGCTTCGAGCGAAAATGCAACAACTTAACAAATTTTGATACCTTTTTGTAGTGAACTATTTTGTGCGGAAGCATTCAAAATGGCTGCGTACTCAAAATTTTGTTCATGGAGGTATGAATTAAATTTTTCGACCAATCAGATCGCCCGTTTTTGATAGACGAAACTAACAATTAAATTATTATCTTATCATCTGGAAGGCTCAACAAAACGATAAACCGTCCTAAACTGCACTGTTCGACTCGGAGTGATATTTTTCGCTCTTCATAGAAGTCTCCTTCCTGTGCGAGTTCAGGGCCAACAATGAATTAATATAAATTTTAATTGCCTTTGTTTTCACTCACGAAGGATAAAATACAAAGCAATATTGTGTGGATGGTAATCTATCTTTGCAACAATTCATCAAATGATTTGAGACGAGAAATCGAAGTTTAACAAATTAGAAATTTGTCGTTCTAACACTTCTCTCCGTTGTTCTCTTGGTGAAAATATGGGTTAAAACACGGCGTCTTTCATCGCACCCTGTTTTTATGTTCAAGGAATTCCTTGATTTTTAATTGGTCGTAGACCAATTTATATAACCATAAACTCAAGATTGTGTCGCTGCAATTTACCAAAACTGCCTTTAGCCCAACTGGACGTATATTCTGACGGGAAAACAGAAAAAATAATTTCATTTTACAAGTTAAGAATTATCAAAAGGAGTAAAGGAAAACTGGACGGCCACACGCTTTAAAGATGAATGGAATGCTTCAAGGATTTTGCGCTAGTGATGAACGCGTCTAACCAACCACTTATATCAATCATATCGAGGTGTAAACAAAGATGATACTGCCACTCAATTATTTTCCAGCCATAAGTTAATCAAAGTACTGAAAGTTCTTCTGGAGAGCAAATTTAATTATTATGCTTTCAAGCTGTCTAAAGAATTCGCCCAAAGAATAGTATCAATTGTTTTTTCCTTTGTTTATAATCAGCGCTGTTTAGGAACTTGTTAATTTCTGCCCAGAAAAAGAAAGGGTGAACCTGCTGTCAGCATTTGCTCTAAAACTTAAGTTATCATATTTCCATAATTTTTCTGTTTTGGCTTTATAAAAAAAGCCTGAAGGGATGATCTAACCATGACTATTTAACAATCGAGAAATTTTAAAAATTTAGTTTTCACAAAAAGTTGCCTTTTTGTCGGTACCCATGTTGCATCAAGGTCTTGCGTTCGTGTAAAATAATATCAGTTCTAATTAACATTCACGGAAATATCATACACTAGGATAGAACCAACGTGTTGTGAAAGTAATAGAAATTAAAGTTGTTTTACACTAATTCTAAAGTCGGAATGCAACGATATTTCCAATTTCTCAGTGACGACCAATTACAGTGCGTACGGCACTTTGATTACAAATGTTAATTATCGTTCGCGACCCTACCAGTTCAAAGATATACCTTAAACAATGCTTCTTAATGACCAACTGTCTCTAGAATTCTTATAAAGGGGTTTATCTGCTTTAACCCATTCCAACACAGAAAATTTTTAGACTGGTCCAAATTGAAAGAAGCTGCAGACGACAATTTCAAGTTGATGGAATTTTATTTATTAATTTTCTTTTGTCTTTTGGGATAGAAAACAATGTGGATAATGAAGAAATTGCTTGATACAAGCAATTTCTTCCTTTTCCACATTTTTTTCCAAAGTTTTTTTTTTTTTTTTTTTTTTTTTTTTCGAGGGGCGTAAAAAGGAGGGATTGAGTTTGTATGGGTTAAATGCAGCCATTTCTCTCAAATAAAGCGCACGCTGTTCGCACTTGAAACAAGCAATATCTTCTTTTTCCACAATATTTCTATCGTATAAGATGGTTTCCTATTGAATTATACTTACTTTACAATGTCATCTGTTAACCCTTTGAAATTTGAACAAATCTAAATATCAAAAACAAACAAAACAAAAAAAAAAAGGGATTAATCGAATACTGTCTTCGGAGCGTAATAACGACAGACTACGTAAAGTAATTTGTAAAAGATACCAATAAAAGTGTTAATTAGGTATTATTTAAGGTCAATGGAGAAATGCCTTTTATTTGAAAACGTTAACTGTGTTACATCACATACTTGGACGGGATGGCGGGGACTAGACGATGTCTACTTTTAATGTGCGTGATCTTTGTTTTTAATCACAGGGTCTTGGGTAAGAACAATTTGTACTTTTTTTTCCATTCCCAGTTTTAACAGATACATATGATAATTAATCAACCAAAATACATTTTGAAATAGGAATAATATTAATGTTGAAATATAATTTCTATCAACGTTTTAGCACCGATATCATTGTTGTTATCATTGATCATATATAACCACTGTCCACATTTTAGCGCTAACATCATTGTTCTTTTCTTGCTCATACATACGCACTGTTCACATAGCATTAACATTGTTGTTTTCTTGTTAATACACACATACTGTTCATATTTTAGCACTAATAATACCGTTGTTTTCTTATTCATATTTAAGCATGTCATATTTTGACTCTAATATCATTGTTATCATTGTTCATAAATAAGTACCTTGTCCATACTTTAGCACTATTGCTGCTGTTGTTAACGTTTTTCATATACATGTATAAGCACGATCATATTTTAGCACCAATAACACTTTTATCATTGTCCATTTATATGCGCTATCCATATTTAGCACTATTGTCACTGGTTTTATCACATTATCAAAATACCTCACAACCACTGTTAATATATCTAAGCACTAATGGCACCCAAGTTGTTTTTGTTTTAGATGATTCGTAACTTGATAACACTTTATAATTACGCATGTTGGAATATTTGAAAACGATTCTGAGTATATGTGATAGACCCGTCAGAAGGGAAAGGTTGCTGACCAGACTGTGTGTATTGCGCAAACTAACCATGGTCGAGACATTTTGATCTTTGAAGATTCCTGAATCTAGAACGGTCAACCTGTATCATTTAAGAGATGACTAGAATATTTTTTGTTTTCAGAGAGGTATGAAACTGAAAACTTAATCACACCGAATCTTTATAGACGAAACTGAAAGTGAATTATTATATAGTTTTTTTCATCACTTGATTTGTCTGACCCCTGCTGGATCTTGTCTATTTTCTTACATTTGTATTACTGAGCTGGCATGCGGTCACCTTTCTCAGGGGGTTATGGATATGAAAAATGATGAAGGTGTCTTTTATTGTAAAGTATTCAGATGAAATATTATTGAACTGTATGAGGTCTCAATGGTATTAACTAATTCCCAAACAATCCTGTTTTTTATGCACCCCCTCCCCCCGAAAGGCTTTAGAAACGTTGTTGAAAATGAAAAAATACATTGTACCTGTAATTTCTTCATTTTTTCAGTGACTTTCCCCAAGAAACAAACATATTCAAAATTCGCATGAATTAAAAAAAGTCATCAGCCACATTCTCCATCACTCGCACTATCCCTGTTTACAATTTGCCTTAGATTCATAGGCTCGCATTTTTTGCAATTTATTTTATATAGTATTTGTATAGTGCGTGTATTGTATTGCTTTTTATTGCAACTTCTTTGTATTTTGGACAGTCTAAAATGTTGTCGCCCGGTAAACTCATAAACCTAAAAATAGATGGAGTAATCAATTTACCTAATATGAGACAATCTTTAGAGAATTTTTCTCGAACTCATCTTTTTTTGTGGAATTATGATACTTTTTTATGCAGAATTGAACGAAATCTAAAATGATTTTTTTACATATCAAACTGCTAAGGATGTTTCATTCTAGTTATGTAGGCGAAATGTTACCAGGAAAAACGTGTTAGAGAAATGATATCTTTTATCTTCGAACCCACTCCATCTTCAATATTCCCAATGAATGACGTAGATCACACTAAAACTAGTCACCTTTACGACCCAGAGCGTTTAATTTAAGAAGGATAATTTCCAGGAATTTATCCCTTTAGTATCCTTGATAATCCGTTTCCTGTTCAATTCCTGTTTTTACCTAGCTGTTTTTCTTTTTCTTGAGAAAATGTTTTAAAAAAGAAGAAATTGCTTGGCTCAAGCATATTATTCTTTTTCCACAATGTTTTCTACCCTATTCAATCCCTTTCCCCCGAATTAAAAACTTTCAATTGTCGTCTTTATTACCTTTCCATTTTGACAGGTCCAAAGTTAACAAAATCAAAAACAAACACAAAAGCAGCAAACGGTTAAATGTTCTCAAACTATTTGATCCATCGTGCGAAAAGGTCGTCTAAGTAGTTCGTTAAAAGTATTCGCGGCGATCCCTGTTCGTCTGCGAGGATTGTGCAGGCTCATCAGGGTTGAAACTTTACGATCATAATAATATAGAATGATCAGTCCTTTTCAATAAGTTTACTATAATTTTCGAATATATACCCTGATTGACCTCTGCTGAGTCAGATCTCTTTTCCAATAATTGTCTTGAAAAGTCCCCAGATAGTCCTTTCCCGCGTGATGGGTAGCAAGTAAAAAGACTTAAACAGTTTATTCTTTTTCCAGGGATGTTTGCTCTACGAAATACTTTGTTTTAATCTTAATCCATTCTGAAGTGCGTCTAAAACGTCTCTAAATTGACGGGTCGCAGCTGTCAATATAAGATTATCACTACCAGTCAAATCATACATTTAGACCAGCGGACGAAAACATTGAACTCCAACACAGGTCGACATGTATGTGAATCATTTTGTTGGTTTGGCGACTTAAAAGTCGTAACTATACTTTATTTATAGCTGTACTTACGACATTGAGGTCTCCAACCAAGCTTTCTTTTTTCATGTCACTTATTAGTGATCGTAAAATTTAAAAATAACGCCGTTTAACGTCTAAGTCGAACTGTCTGTCTGAGTCAGTAATCAGTGCCGGCGATCCGTCAGTTTGGACCAGTTAAAATATTGCGCCTTGCAACGAGTTGGGTTTCGGCGCTTTGGATACGACATAGGGAAGAAAATATTGCATAAAAGGAATGATTGTTTGCAATTACATAACTCCTTTTCATATAAAGTTTTCATTAAAATACTTATTGAAGGGCGTAAAAAGAGGGTTCATGTGACAATAGGTTAAAAAAATGCAGTTATTTTAAGTATTTCTAATTTCGGACGCACAGATCTGCGATAAACCTCTTAAGCCGGGCATTCTTTAATAATAGTGAAGCATGATGTGTTAGCCCATTACCAGACGACAAAATTTTAAACAAGTTCAAAGTAAAAAGTTGCAGTTGACATTTCAAAGTGGTTTTAACCATTTCGTGTTAAGTCCTTAGTTTTTACGTCCCTGTGATTTTAAAATTGAGAAAAAACATCGTAGAAAAAGAAGAATTTGCTTGTGACAAGCAATTTCTTCATTTTCCACAATATTTTCCACCCTGGCGAATGGTTATTTTCAAAGTTAAATCAGCTTTAAAATTTCGTCTGCAAAACCGTTGAATTTGGACATGTATAAAATTTTGCAAAACAGAAATGAGTTTAGACGAAGGTTGCCATTAAGAGCAGAAACCTAGTGAGGAAGGGAGAAATGCTTGTAGCCAGCAGTCTGTCCTTTTCTCGCAATGTTGTCTTCAATATTAACTTCCTCTCAATTCTTAAAACGAGGGATTTATGGGACAATGGTTTAACCCATTCCCACACATTGGCGCCTTGGGACTTCCCCCCCCCCCCCAGAAAAACAATTGAGAAAACATTGTGTAAAATGAAGAAATTGCATGAATCAAGCAATTTCTTCATTTTCACAATGTTTACTATCCAGAAGCTTGAAAAAAAAGTCAAAATTTCATAAACTTTTAATTGGTTTTTTTCTGCAACTCCTTTGAATTTGGACCAGTCTAAAATTTTGTCATCTATTAATGGTTTAACTGGGTACATGCAATGACTTAATTTGGGGTATAAAACATTTACAGCTCAGTGGCCAAGGGAATGCCGTCCGGTGCAACCACGACCCCCGATCCCCATCAACCGACTATGTGATCAACGATACGAATACTACGGAGGCCTGGCCACAACATTAAATGATTTTGCAGCAAACCTTTGTTGTCTTCATCGTAGATACTTTGGTTTGCCGTAAAGTGTTTATGGAGATGTAGAGGAAAGGTATGTGTCCCATCTCTCGAAAAGGAACCATCTGTGTTGAGTGCGTTAAGTAATGAATCTGGTTAGGCCGCGCTAACATGTCTGGATACAGCCCCCCCTCTTTTTAGATAGCAGAGCGTCTGCTTTTATAGCTTAAGTTAACAGACACAATTTTGAGGTCGTCTCAAAGTTCAACTACTGCAAACTGCCACTGGAGGCTTCACCACTAAATCTGTTAAATGCCTACGCCATAAAAAAGTTCTTATGTATTTCAGGAATAATGCAAACTCTATTCAAATTGTAGAGAACTCTTTCAACAGCATGCTCTTTAACTCATTACCATTCAATCCCGCATTTTAAGCATCCCAAGAAAGATAACTTTGGAAAAAAATGTAGACAATGAAGAAATTGCTTGTAACAAGCAATTTCTTTTATATCCACACGGCAAATATATTTTCTGAATTTCATTAACTAGATATGGTCGTCTGCAACTTCTTTCAACTTGAACCAGTCTAAGACAAAGAAAACTAATTAGCAAAACCATGCTTTGCTGGCTTACAGTACTTTCAGTGCTTTGGTTTATTTTCTGTTTGTAGATGGGTCGTTCTACCCTCTTTTGCACTTAGCTTTAGCACGACTCGCTTTATTTGTCCTAACTTAAACCTTGTCAAGCTGAATAAATTCTTCTCCAGAACTGCATTAAAATCTATTGGCTGATAGTACTGGTAGTCCTAGTTCTTTGATTGCGATTACTTCTTTTGAAAACTAATTCAAACAACTCTGGCTTGAAAAGGACACACAGGGAGTTTAGACAAAGATCAGACTGCACTTAATTGAAGGCTGATTTTTATCTATACCTCCTGTCAAAACCAGAATATTTCGGGTTCAGCATGGCAAGGGTTAATATTGAACTCTTAAAAGTATTTTTTACCATAAGTTAATTAGGCCAGTAGAGCGATACAAGCTCTCGAAACCTATTCGGCTTATTGGATTTATCTAATCTACCATGCATCATACTAGCAACAATATTTTATATACCATTCTTATGATGTTAACTAATATATGATTCATTTTCTCCGCGTGAGTTCAACGATCTGTGAAAGCATGCATGTACGTTTCAAGCCTTTTTCCCAAATAAAAGCTCCTGTGAATTATGTTAATTTATACTAAATTATTTTAGTTCGATTGCGACGAAAGCTTTAGGCTTATAGAGTCGCTCCTGAACACACAAACCAGATGTTTTCACGCCCCTGAAAGAGAGGCAGTGGCTTAACCCCACTGCTACCCACTTCTACAGCTAAGTAGACTGGGGCTGGCTTTTAAGTTTGTTGCCCATAAACACACCTCGGTGACGGTGGGGCTCGAACCCATGACCTTCAGATCACGAGTCAAGCACCCTCACCACTAGGCCATCGATTATGTTGGGCTTTTATTTCTATTCAGTTGGTGGATGTTGTAGCTATGACGTTTCACTCTCCAAATCTGCACAAATGCCTCGAATAAATGTAAGATGTCAATGTCCACTTCAGGTTTCAATGAATATTTTGATTAGTCCATCTATTATTTGATTTGCAGCGTCGTTTATCAATATACAACAACAACAACAATAACAGTCTACGCTCTAGGGTATTTTTTTGTAATGTAGTTCTTCAACTTGCAGATTTTAAAATTAGTACACGTTGTGTAACCCGTTACGCAACGTTTCATTTTCATAATAGATTATTCGCGATTAATTTCCATCACAGTATTATGTGGGGATGGAAATGGAATACTGTGTAACAGGACATACACCGCGGATGATGTGTTACTGAATTAAAATTTTGGTAAACATAAAACTTGTAGTTGACGGATCGAGGCTGTAGATCAAAATATCGATAGGCCTATCAATTTATTGATTTAGACCGGAAGTGAACTTTGAACTCGACATGGGTCCACAGCAATTTTGTTGCTTTGGTGGCTTAACCCATTCCCAAACAGTGAGGCTTTTGAACGCCCCCGGGAAAAAGAATTAGGAAACATTGTGTAAAATGAAGAAATTGCTTGTTACAAGCAATTTCTTCATTGTACACAATGTTTTCTAGCGAAAAAGTTGAAAAAATCTAAAATTCATAAACTTTGAGTTATCGTCTGCAAATCGTTTCAATTTGGCCTTGTCTAAAATGTTGCCGGCTGGTAATTAGTTAAACGTCATTCAAACTGTACGATGTTTCGGTCGTCAATAATCTGCTGTAGAAGTGGGTAGCAATGGGGTTAAGCCACTGCCTCTCTTTCTAGTTTGTGTGTTCGAGAGCGACTCTATAAGCTTAAAGCTTTCGTCTCAATCGAACTAAAATAAATTTGTATAAACTAACAATCTGTTTTGCTTTTTATTTGCTTTTTATAAACTACTGATAATAAAATTTGCAAAATAACGGCGTTCATTATCAATGTCAAACTTCCTGTAGCAGTCAGTGGGCTTGACCTGCGATCCGTCAATTTTGAAATAGAAACGAAACATCGCGAAAACAGCTACCAAACGTGTTGCCGGTAGGAAATAAAATAGTCCCCAAGTTAGAAAAAATATTCATAAAATACTTCGAATTCGATCAATAGATTGATGAATTAGTAAACATTTAAAAGACATACGGATTTCTTGTTACGATTAGTTTTGAAAGGGGAGCTTCTTTTGCGAGGAGTGGTTATTAGGAGATTCAATTTCTTTTAACCCTTGTCATGCTGAATAAAACCTTTGTTCAGAATTGCATCAAAATCAAAGTACCAAAAGGCCCTAACTGTGGGTCAATTTTTACATCTTTTTAAAATTTGATTTACAAGTCTGTCTTTAGACAATCAAACAGGTTGTGTAGACTAAGATGCGCAGACTGATCTTAGTCTATACATCCTGCCAAAACAGGACTAGTCCGGTTTCAGCATGCCAAGAGTTAAGGTTCTAAAAATCTGTTTTCTGTTTTTCAGGTTCAACGAGTTATCATCTAGACGATATCAATATGTTCAATTGAAAATTTAACGAATCATATCTGTCTTTTCGCGTTTGGTTATTACGTATCCAAAAAATTAATTACAATTCTAGCATATCGATGGTTCAGAGCGACACAGTTGTAACTGCCGATATACCATCGATATATGACAAGAATATTGTTTGTTGGTTTTTTTTCACACAAAATGTCCATAAAGTCTCGATAGTCACTTTGGGGGTTCCGTAGTAATCTTTTGTATAAGGGATTTGTTAACTAACACCGGAATTTCATGGAAATGGGTGAAATGTTAGGAGGGATTTGTTTAACCCACCCCCACTCGGAGACGCTTTTTGACGCCCACCAAGAAAAAAATAATTTGAAAACATTGTGTAAAATGAAGAAATTGCTTGCAACAAGCAATTTCTTCATTTTACACATTGTTTTTTCGTACCAAGAAAGTTGAAAATAATACCCCTAAAATTTCACAAACGTCTGCAACTCCTTTCAATTTGGATCAGTCTACAATTTTGCACTCTGGATATGGGTAAAGATGGGACAGCATGAGATGTCTACGTGAAGGTAAGAAGGACTACGTTAAAGTAACAAGGTTTTTACTCTTGAGTCATCCGTCATTTGAAGAAAAAGTCACCTCAAAAGTTCGAAAAATATCGACCCTAATCAGTCTATCGCCTTGGATGGTCATAGTGGAAAATAAACGCCCTTTGTAGATTTCTGAACACGGGGTGTTTTTTCTCCCTGCGTAACCCGTCAAGAGGAGGAGGGACCTCAAGAATGGTTCGAAAAGTATTGAATCTGGCAAGACTTTACGGACTTCAAAGGCTTGAGAGATCATCCTTTTAGATAAATAGAACGTTCGCTACCCCTGGTACGACAAGATGAAGGCTAACATGAGTTGAAATGTTTTGATGATAGTAAATTTACTGCATAAAGAATTACCCTTCTTCCTCATAACACCCCCATCTTTAAAATGCCCCCCCCCCCGGTCTCAAATTGGCCTCTGCTTGATCTGATCTCTTTGTCAAGTATTTGTTTTACGGAACATCAAAGAGATCCCTGGCGGATCACATATACTCAATACTAAACTCCTATTTCTCTCAGTTATATAGAAATACAGGCGTTTAACCATTTCCTCTTTAAACCCTGGGTTTTACTTCCCAGTGTTTCTATACTTAATGAAACATTGTATAAAAAGAAGAAATTGCTTTTAACAAGCAATTTCTTCTTTTTCCACAATATTTTCTACCTCACTAAATGATTATTTTTCAAATAAATTTTGTCTTTACACAATGGTCTGCAAAACCTTTGACTTCGGACCGGTCTAAAATTCAATAGGAAAGGTTTAAACGATGGATCGTCCCTTTTGTTATTTTTTTTACAAAGCCATGTAATCTCGAACTTATAAACAGACAAAAGACAGTTGGGCTATGCTTCATTCGTCACTTTTATATTCTTAACTATAAAATAAAACATATAACTGGTATGAACAAACATTTCATCTACAATCAATTTGAACATGATTTCCACGTGTGATAAAATATATATTGTTAAATGTGCCTTACATCATAAAAGGTTTACAAAATGTAATTATCACGTTTCACGAAATGCACGTTGTGACCTATCCGGATAAACGGGTCTAATTTCTATTTTGCGATCTTTTGATTGGGACCGAAAAAACTTTGTCTAGTACCGATGTTATTCTCCTTGTTATCGACATGTTATAACTGACGGGCGCTGGCCACGCCCACTAACTCCGATAGGAAATTCGACTTAGACAGTGAACGGCGTTTTTTTTACAAAATTTATGGTCAGTAACGTGGAACAAAAAAGTAAATTGGTTGGTTTGCGATCTAAACGTCCTGACCACAGCTTGAATACGCTGTAGTTACGACTTTAAAGTCACCAAACCAACAAAAATATACAATTTAAATGTAGGAGTCAAAGTTC
This sequence comes from Fragum fragum, assembly GCA_946902895.1. Lineage (NCBI taxonomy): Eukaryota > Metazoa > Mollusca > Bivalvia > Cardiida > Cardiidae > Fragum > Fragum fragum. Next base: position 36,232,633 of record OX336365.1, read on the forward strand.
ACTTCCGGTCTACATGAAGGGTCTGATAGGTCTGTCGATATCTGGATTGATAATCGCTAACTGTAAATTTTCAGCCCTTCTAAGATATTTAAGAGATGAAGAGAATATTTTTAGTTTTCATGGAGGTATGAACCGAAAAACCTAATCACACTGTATGAATACGCGAAGCGGATTCATACATTGTGTGATTAGGATTTTCGGTTCATACCTCCATGAAAACAAAAACATTCTCTTCATTTCTTATAATTTAATAGCACCGAGCAAAAAAAACCAAAAGCTGTACAAATTTCGATATCTTTTTGTATGGAACTATTTTATGCGGAAGCATACAAAATGGCTGCTTGCTCAAAATTTTGTTCAAGGAGGTATGAATTAAAATTTTCGACCAATCAGAACGCTCGTTTTTGATAGACGAAACTAACAATTAAATTATTTTGTTATGAAATGAAAAGTCGATTTGTATAATACGAATGTTGTTAAAACAATGTCAACATTTGAGAACTCTAGATCAAGTTCTATTGTCCAAAATCTGATGTAAAGCACTTTTATCTAATATTGGAGTATTTCTGATATAATTTTTGTGTGGAAGAAATATGAGAAACAAAGTAATACATGTAATTTTAACAAATAAACACACACAGCGTCTGTGGACGACTGAAACACCGTAACTCAAGCTACTATATATACGACGTGTTGCAGCACATCGACGATGAAGCCAACGGTCGCAAGCATGACAAAGTGCTTCTATAATGCACATGGAAATTTTAAGATATTTCACCCAGAAATATATATTATAGTCTGTCATTCCAAAAACGGTTATATTGCAAAAGTTGCAATGAGGTTACTGTTTTCTCTTAGCCTCTTCATGTTCAATCCCTTGTTTTTACGTCCCTTTATGTTTATACATGAGAAGTAGCCATGTATCCTATATGATAGAAAATATTGTGGAAAAGAAGAAATTGTTTGTCAAAAGCAATTTCTCCGTTTTCTACAATGAGTTTTTAAAGTAAAACGTAAAACTCAGAGATTGTACAAAAAAGGGTTAATGGCTTCGATTCTATTCCTTTACAGTAACTTAAAAAAGTAAGAAAACAAACCCGTAAAGGAAGAATGAAAATTAAAAATTGACATTAATCTTTCACTATGGTTGTACACATTAGGAAAAATATACACTCTATGTAACAAAATGAACTATTAATAACAATAAACCAATAAATATTATGTTGAACAATTGGTAACAAACACAGTCTATATATTGGACGTCAAAAATATCGCATTTTTATCAAAATAAATATCTCATTAGAGGCCCGTGGCCTTAAATTGCACTTTGTTTTATTAGTTAAAACTTAAGTTTTATCCTGCGAGAAAGTCATAGATTTAAGCTATTCCTATACAATCCCTCCTTTTTACACGTCTCAAGTAAATAGGTTGGTAAAGCATAGTGGAAAATGAGGAAATTGCTTCTTACAAGCAATTTCTCCATTATCCACAATGTTTTCTATTCAAAATGACGAAACAATTTAAAATTCCATCAACTTGAAATTGGCGTCTGCAACTTCTTTCAGTTTGGACAAGTTTAAAATTTTGTTGTGTGGGAATGGGTTAACATTGCTCAAAACGTCATGACATCAGTAACCGATACAGAGCTTTGACCGTAGCATCAAACTGTTAAGGGGACGGTAAGAAACAAAGTTTGTTTGAAGTACAAACCACCAAGAATGAATATAACCAGCTTTAAATACCAGTTATAAATTAACCCTTTCCTGAGCGGGATTTGACATCACTGTGGTTTTATACTTCAGAAAACATTGTGGAAAAAGAATAAATTGCCTGTAACAAGCAATTTCTCCCTTACCACAATATTTTTTGCTTCAAAGGATGGTTTCATTTTAGACTGCACCAATTTTCATTATCGTCTGCAACCACATTTAATTCGGACAAGTCTAAAATTTCAAAACAACTGAGAAGAGTTAATTACAATCTTTATTTCGCTCGTTATGTTCAACATGTTTGGAATTAACCGATTGCTGGCCACGCCTACTGACTTGTGACAGGAAGTTCGACTAAGACACCAAACGACGTTATTTTTGCGAAAATTATGGTCAGTGACATGTAACGAAAAATAGAATGGCTCATGGGCGACCTAAACTTCGTTACTACAGCTGGAATAAGCTGCAGTTACGACGTTTAAGTCACAGCCCATCATACAAAAGCACATCACTAATGTCGGATTTTAAATTTAATTTCCGACATAAAAATAATTGATTTGATTGGTCTATCAATGTTTTTGATTGACAGTGTCGATCCGACAATTGAAAGTTTTGAAAAATGGCGGAGACAAAACAATTCATGGATAAATCAAGCATTGATCCTTTCCTGTTCAAAACATTGTTTTTACGTCCCTGAGATTTTATACTGGAGAAAATATTGTAGGAAAAGAAGAAATTGCTTTATAAAAGCAATTTCTTCTTTTCTTAAAATATTTTCTACCCTTATAGGTTGGTTACTTTTTAAATTGCACCCATTTTTGAGTGTCGTCAGCAACTTCTTTCAAATTGGGCAAGTCTAAATATGTGAAAACAGGAAAGGGTAAATATGATTTGGCCGGAATCAAAATGCACAAAATGGGCGTCAAATGAATGTAAAGCTACAGAAATCACAATTTCACTTTTGAATAATTTAAACCCTTTCCTGTTTTGCAAAATTCTAGACCTGTCCAATTTCAAAGGTTTTGCAGGTGACAATTAAAAGTGGATTTAATTTGAAAAATAAACCAAAAATAATCATTCGATAGGGTAGAAAATATCGTGAAAAAAGAAGAAATTGCCTGTTACAGGCAATTTCTCTTTTTTTTTTCTACAATATTTTCTCAAATACTAAATCACAGGGACGTAAAAACCAGGGATTGAACAGGAAAGGATTAACATAAACTGACCGAGACTCACAGAGCGCACGATTCCAATATCATTTTCAGATCAACTGATAACTTCTAAAAAATGGTTGTTTTAACCCATTCCAACTCAAGCCCTCCTTTTTACGCCCCGCAATTAAAGAGCTTTGGAAAACATTGTGGAAAATGAAGAAATTGCTTGTATCAAGCAATTTCTTCATTATCCACAATGTTTTCTACCCAAAAAGACGAAAAAAATTAAAATTACATCAACTTGAAATTGTCGTCTGCAGCTCCTTTCAATTTGGACTGGTCTAAAATTTTGTTGTGTGGGAATGAGTTAAGGCTTTAAAAACCATGAGTGAATCAAGGTCTTAGGAACACGGTCGTCAAAATCTTATACCACAATATACACAGGTTTTCCATATCTTTCTGTTCTTAGCCTTGCTAGCGCAACAACACAATAAAGCCATCGGAAACCAGGAGTCTTCGCGTAGGAAATCATTCTGCAAGGTATAAACACAAGAAACATGTTTAACACATTCCCACTCAATCCCTCCTTTTTACGCCCCTCAAGAAAAAAAAACTTTAGAAAACATTGTTGATAATGAAGAAATTGCTTGTAACAAGCAATTTCTCCAATATCCACAATGTTTTCTGTCCAAAAAGATGAAAGGATCCAAAATTACATCAACTTGAAATTGTCGTCTGCATATTCTTTCAATTTGGACTAGTCTAAAATCTTCTCGTGTGGGAATGGGTTAACCCCTAACTACACAACAATGGACAGATCGCCGCTGCTGATAAAAAAATACAAATTAATTCATTTAGTTAGACCGACAGTTACGTCAAGCATTTGTGTTTGTTTTGCGACTTGAACATCGTAACTAAAGCTTATTCAAGCCGTAGTCAGGGCATTTTAAAATCGCAAACCAGCCATTTCACTTTTTTATTACATGTTACTGGTCACAAATTTTACAAAATAACGCTGTTTGATATCAAAGTCGAAATTCTTGTCGGAGATCAGTGAGATTTGCAAGCGATCCGTCAGTTCGAAAATTGCTGAAGTGGCATCCACAGCATACAAAACAAACAAACAAACATACAAAAAACCCAGTCAAAATGATAATAATAAAAAAACTTTCGTAAATGGGGTAACTTCTTTGAATTTGAACTTCCTTGATTTTATCGCGCATATCATATTTATCATCCGGTTAATATGATTGGCATAATGTCATACTATTTTTTTAAAACCAAATAACAATGGGGTTTTTTTACAGAGATTTTTTGGGGGATTTTTTCTTTGGATAATGATATCATTGAATATCATTTCATAAAAGAGTAACACAAATTATTTCCTTTAAAAATATCAATTTACGAGTTGAGCTACCCAGAGATCGAGTGCACGAAGATGTTCATAGTTGTAACCCAGTTACAGAATACAAAATTTTGCACTGTTCCAAATTGAAAGAAGTTGCAGACGAAATTTCAAAAAGAAATAAAAAACTAGTAGAATCAATGCCAAAACAGGTAGAAAGCATTTTGAGAAAAGGATAATTTTATTTTTGTAAACAATTTCTCCTTTTCCCACAAAGTTTCCCAAAACCTTATTCTATGGGGTTGTCAGAAGGTTGAGTTGCACACCTTGTTTGAAAGTCTACCTCTGTCTCTTGCCACGACTACTTTATAACGAATTACATACCCCTATACGGGATCAGTTTTACGCTATACTTTTATCAGTTTCCCACACAATCCCTCAATATTGGACGTCCGATAAGAAAAATCGGAAAACAATGTGGAAAATGACAGTGAAGCAATTTCTTATCCACATTGTTTCAACAAAAAACAAAACACACACACTAAAAAAAACACACCAAAAACAAACAAACAAAAAACATAAACAAAAACAAAACAAACAAACAAAAAAACCAACCAGATTTTTGGAAATACATGAACTAAAAATGCCGTCGGCAAGTCTTTGAAATTCGACCAGTTTAATATTTTATCGTCTGTTAATTGGTTGCGTCCGTGTTTTACTTACCCCACATACGGGACATTTCTCCTGGACGGGAGGTATTTCTTGTACCCTTACATCAGTATCGCCGGGCTGGTTATAACCCGCCGACTCGGGTCTCGAACCTGCAAGTGGGAAAATAAAATAGTATGAAATGGAACACGATGGTATTCCAATAGATTGTTTTGGAATCATTTTACTGTTTTCTTGCATATTACTGACCATGTTTTTTTAAGACGGTGCCACGGGGTGCCGTGAATTTTCTAGAATAGTACCTCGACCTTTCTCTGTGGCCTATTTTAGGAGGCGACAAAAATAAGAGACTAACTACTGCTTTTCTCGTAACTCCGGGATTACAGAAGGTAGTGATTTATTCCAAGGCTTATATTTCTTTATAATTTTTTATCTCGATGATCAATCAATCAATCAATCAATCAATCAATCAATCAAAAGAAAGGCTTTTATATGGAAATAGAACTTTCTGTCGGAGCTTAGTGGTCGCGGTTAGCGATCCCTTAATTTAGAAGTGAAAAACCTAATAATCAATAGATCAGTAATGATAATAACAGCACAATTCATACATAATGAACGAGCATGTCCTGTCAGCTGTGACAACCAGGAATTGACAAGTATCGATCATTCAGGAGAAAAATACCTAAACCCACTAACGGACGACAAAATTTTGGACTGGCCTAAAATTCAAAGAAGTTGCAGATGAACTTTCAAATCACACTAAAATTTGAAAATAAATGCCGAATAGGGTTGAAAAATTGTGTGTCACAAGCAATTTGTCCTTTACCTGAAAAGTTATCCAGGATTGTATTTCTTGAGAGTGTCAGAAAGCGCAATTTTGTGGTAATGGGTTAAAGGCAAACTAACGTCACACTTGTTTCACAAACGTAACTAACCGATTTTCATATCAGTTCTCGCTCGTTACCAAATCATTCCACGAATCCCACTGCACAAAAGTTTGTGCAATGGGATTCGAGGAATTATTTGGTAACGAACGAGGGACAGACAAGTTTTTTAACCCTTGTCATACTGGATAACTTTTTTTAAGAATTAAATTAAAGTCAAAGCGCTGGAAGTACTGGAAGCATTAGCTGTGGGCGAATATTTGTTCATAAGATAAATCTCAGATACAACTCATGTTTGAAAGGGACAAGTTAGGGGTAGACTAAGACCAGACTACACGTATGTGCACACTAATTTTTTTCTATACCTCCTGCAAAAATAGGAATATTTCTGGTTCAGAATGACAAGGGGTAAATGATATTATTTCATAATTTAAATGGTGCCCTTTTACGCTGTCGAACAGAGTCGATTTTGAAGACTATTTCTATATATAGATATTTATACCTATCTATCACGGATCCCTTTGTATCATTACTATAAACGCGCACTCGATTTTAAATTAAAAATATAAGTTCAACCAAGTTCAATTAAAAGTCAATAAAATCGACCGGTTGATCTCAAAGAAATGTAATAAAAATAACCCAATTGTAATTAAACACGTCTCAACTACTGCAAGTCTAAACAGACTATTTTTCTAATTATTCGTTCTTTATTATAATGTTACCCTTCGCACAAAAAGGAGTATTTATGGTATTGTAAATATTGACTGATCGTGAGGTCAATCAAAGAATCAATCGACCAATCAAATTATTCATTTAGACCGGAAAGTGAATTGTGAACTCAAACATTGGTCGACATTTGTGTGTAGCATTTTTGTTGGTTTGGCGACTTAAACGACGTAACTACAGCTTACTCAAGCTGAAGTTACGACGTTAAGGTCGCCAAAGAATTATAAGTGTAACTGGTCGAAATAGCGCCGTTTGATATCCCATTAAGCACAGTGGGCGTGGCCAGCGATCTGACATTTTATGGCCATGAACCTAAAACGGAAAGCGATTCGTTTATTGGCGACATATATGTCGAAAATGCAGCTTAGATAATCTATAGCTACGGCATTTCAGTCGCTAAACCAACAAATGGCTAGACAGAAATGTCCTAGGTCAGCATTCACTTCCGGTTTGAATTAAGAATTTGGTTTGTCTAACTAGTCTTCTACAACCTCTTTTAATTTTAGTCAAGTTTATTTTTGTTCAGGTAATTGATTAGGTAAAAGAACCCGATGCAGGGTTCTGTAATTTATGCAACTTGCTTAACCAATTCCTACACAGTGACGCCTTTAGACGCCCCAAGGACAAAAGCTTTGGAATACATGGTAGAAAATGAAGAAATTGATTATAATAAGCAATTTCTTCATTTTCTACAAAGTTTCCTACCAAGAAAGCTGAAAAAACCCAAAATTTAATAAACTTTACATTGTCGTCTGCAACTTCTTTCAATTTGGGCCAGTCTAAAATTTTGCCGTCTGGTAATGGGTTAAACAGAATCGAGTAGTATCGGCCTAGCCAGGCTTCATACGGCCTTATCAGATTCGATATATTATAACATGATATTTATCCCTGGAAAACAGCCCCTTTTTACATGACATGTAACACTGTTGTTTCATTAACTACATGATGATTATAGTTTAATGGTTATAAATGGATATGATCAGACCCTACTTGTTAACAAGTTTGGACAGCAATACAAATGTGCTGAAAACAGATTAATGCTCGTTGAAAACTGGTCTCTCGAAATATCTTACTCTAGTGTCAATGTAGTATATGCCTCGAGCACGGAGGGGTCTCAAAACTACCACTCGAAGGTAATAAGTAAAAGCGTGGAACTATATTCAAAAGTACTCTCAACAACCCAGTTTGTAATATATTTGCACGGTCCGGTCTGACCAAAATCAGATCCGTCATATTTAACCCATTTCGGCACGAGAGCATATTAGACTGGTCCAAATTCAAAAAAGATCAAGACGACAATTTCAAGTAGAGAAATTTTACTAACTCTGTATTTTTTGGGTAGAAAACTAGGTTTAGAATGAAGAAATTGCTTATAAACTTCCTTTTTTTGTTATTTTTAACCTTGTTTCATCAAGTTTTATCTTGAAGATTGTTGATTTGTTTGTTTGAATGGGGATTTTACGGCTGGAGCACCTAACAATGGAATCCTTCTATTTCTCACACCAGTAGTACCATTTCATCCTTTCCTAGCCTCCAGCTGCTTACCCACATAGGTCTACCATTATCGACCCATTGGTGAGAGACAAATAGTCGGTAAGGATGAGTGCCGCCGTCGGGGATCGAACCCGGGACCTCTAGATTGACAGTCCGACGCGCTACCAACTGGGCTATGACGGTGGCTTGAGGATTGTTGAAGGCTAGATTGTGTGAAAATGGGTTAGCTATCGATATTCCTCTACGACAGTTGAACAGGATCGAAATTTTTCCCTTTAGTAGAAATCAGAATATAGAACGGCCTTATTCTTGTGACCAATTGTAAATACCATTCCTAATTGATATATTCTTGATAAGATCTTTCCCCCCCCCCCGTATAAGTTTCACAGACTTCACTGGTAGTCCGTTCCCGTGTAGCCGTCTCAGAGGAATTAATTTGTTTTGACGTTGATTTTTCCCCTTCGAAATCAAAGTACGTGATATCGCGAGACAACAACGACAGCAAATATCAACAACAATTCAAGTACATAGAAAGTTGATTGTAACCCAAAGACTAGGCTTTAAAGGAAAATAATGACACCACAAACTGTGAAAAGGACAGGTCGATAACGAACATTTATGAATAGAATACGTCTTCGTCATAAAAACTTCATACGGCGACAGCTGTTTATATGTCCTCGGCTCGACTCTAAAATCCTTTCATTTCAAAGCGCAAATTGAAAAGGATAACATAATCAAGCACAGAGAAAACCGACATTTGCTCCTTTCATCGATCGCAATATTTCTATAATAAAGGAATTTAGGAGCGCAATCATAAGGTATGATAAGGTTCAGGGCTAATGTTTTTGTGTTCCTTCATTACTTATCTGGTCAAGAATGTTTAGGCCTACTTATCCTTTAGGAAGATATCTAAGGATTTAAGCTCAGGGCTGGTTATAGACATAGAGCATATCATCGGTATTCTACCAAAAAACCACGTAACTACAGCTTCATCGAATGTGTAGTTACGATGATTTGGTAGAACACAGTCCATTTGGCTTAACGTCACTTTTAACAGTATTTCAGTCATTTCTCGGCTAGGGCACCTAACCATGGATTCCTGATATTTTCACACCAGTACTACCACTACATCCTTTCCGAGCCTCCGGCTGCTCATCCAACTTAGGTTTAGAATATTATCTAAGTGGACTTCAAATACAACATTTTTTGGAGGGTTGGGGTTGGTTGGTTTGTGGCTTCATGTTAAAAAAAACCTCCTTATAAATAGTTTACTATTAACGAACGAGTTCGAAGCGATGAAGTAAAGTAACATCGCTCATTTACTCGTAAAATGTTATACCATATCTTACACTAACTTTTGAATATTAACACAGCTTGAATTTGACGTTTGAAATCTTCTTAGATTTGAACCAGCCAAATTTTTTATTGTTGCGGTAACTCTTCGGTCAACGCAGTTTGTGCAGTCTGACCTAAGTCGATACTTTTCGCAATTAGCAGGTAGTCACACGATGAGGCATGCGCTTTTCTAAGGCTTAGGCTTAAGTCTTTATAAAACCAGAAGACTGGTCCAAATTGAAAGGAGTTTCAGGCGACATTTCAAATTGCAACAAGAATGTGAAAGTAAGTGCCAAATAGGATATAAAACATTGTGAGAAAAGGAAAGAATTGTTTGTAACAAATAATTTCTCCTTTTCCCACAAAGTTTTCCATCATTAGATTTCTTCAGGGCGTTAGAGAGCGTCATTGTGTGGTATAGGTTAAGCGATGAGACAGGCGCTTTTGTATGTCGTAAGTTTGTCTTTTTTTTAAAGAGATGAGACATGTTATTTTCCAGAAGTCTCTGTAAATGTAGTCACATTCAATGGCTGTCACTTCAAAGTGTATATATCCGTTCATTACCGTAGCTTTGTAGCATATGCCCATATGGACGACTCCCTCAGAAGACGGTTAGTTGTTACAGAGGGTAGTGCAAGGATAAAGGACGAAATTGCTGGGAGCCTTCGTGCACTGAATTGTTATAAGGATTTGTCATGGCAAAGAGTTTTGGAATTAATTTATTGAAAAACTCGTTTGTTGCAAAAAACTCGTTGCCACAGAGCCACACCTGGTTCTTAAACATCCTCGATGTAAAGCACCGTCACTCGAGGCCTCGGTTTAACGTCACACCCGAAAGACTTAAATGAATATAAGCCGTGTCTTCATTGTAACTCAATGCGAATAAAAGTCTTCAAAATAAAGAAAGGAACAGAGGATATGAAAAGTAAGGAGGTATGTTATTGATTTTGTATCGACCAGTTGCTCTGATCTTGTTTGAGATTGAAAACTACGATGTGTCTGACTCGTGAATAAAATAAACATAAATATTTCTAAATGACAGACGACTTATAAGGTTTTTCTAGCGACTAACAACAGACAAACATGTTTATAGTCTTATCTAACTTCGGATTTTTTTTGTGAGTAAAAAATATGAAATTGTTTATTAGCGTCAATAAAGTGGTGTCTCAGGGGCTTGACAGTCGGTGTGGGTAAGGGGCTCGAAAACCTTGATAAAGGTTTTAAATAATGACCTTTTTCCCGACTGTTTACCAGACGGCACAATTTTAGACTCGTCTAAACTCAAAGACTTGCAGACGACAATTTAAAGTTTATGAACTTATAGATTTTTCAACAATCTGAGCAGAAAACATAGTGGAAAATGAAGAAATCGCTTGGTTCAAGCAATTTTTCATTTTACACAATGTTTTCCTAATTGTTTTTCTTGAGAGGCGTCAAAATGCGTCATTGTTTGGGAATGGGTTAAACTATGGTCATGTTATTTATGTAAATATTGGAGTTATTTCATAGCTATTAATATAGACGTACAAGTTATAATGAGTGTTAAAAGGTCAGTTTTGTCTATGCAGGTATAGACAAAATTGACTTTTGATCTCTCACTAACCTGTGCATCTATAAATAAATTTTAGGCACCCATGACCCTCTAGAGATCAGTTTCAGAAAGGAATTTAAAACTGTTAAAAGAGTGGAATGTAAATTAACGAGGATATTGAAAAAAATCAATATGTTTAAAGTTAGGCAATTTTATTGATGAGACCCGTCACACATGAAAAAATCAACACTCGGTCAGCCTAGCAATCGGAGCAGATTTGACATGGTCAATACCATATGAAAAGTCAAACGCATCAAAGTTTAAAACAAAAACTCCCCCAACATTTTTGATTACACATTAGCTTTCCGCCACTTTCACCTTCACTTTTTTGCAGATATTGAAAGACAAACCCCTGAATACAATGGGAAAGGGAGAAACTTCCTTTATATATCACTTACCGGGTATTAGTGGTTCGTCTGACTTATAGACCTGTATATTTATAAGATGATTCATCCTTTAATCTCGTCTTTCATCTGAAATATATAAACAAGATCGATCTCAACACAATATCCGCGTAACTACAGATCACATTAAGTAGATGTTACAAAATATTGGCCCCAGGCCCCAACGGCGATATATCGATTAACAGGCTGAATATAAAATGTAAAATAATTTCAGTTAGCGTCAGCCCGATTAGCTCAGTTGGTAGAGCACTTGACTTCAAACCTCAAGATCACGGGTTCGAGCCCTGGGCTGACCATATCAACTAACAAAACTATTTGTCTTTCGGATGAGACGTTAAACCGAGGCCCCGTGTGACGATGCTATCCATCGAGCACGTTAAAGAACCAGGCGGAGCTCTCAGCAGTTTCGTCCTGTATCCTTGCACTATCCCCCGTAACAACTAACCGTCTTCTGGGGGCGTCGCTCATATGGGCATGTGCTACGGTAGCGACGATAAATAAACGGAAATACACACACGCTAGCATAACGTTAGCTTTGATAGCGTAAGTTAACAGACAAAATTCTGAGGTCGTCTCAAAGTTCAACGAGGGCGTACTGCCACTGGAGGCTTAACCACTAAATCCATTAAATACCTTTGCCATAAAAAGTAGTTCTTATGTATTTACGGAATATTGGAAACTCAATTTGAATTTGTTGAAATTTCTAAAAGAGTTATCTCTCTAGGTAGAAAAAAATGTGGAAAATGAAGAATTTGCTTGCAACAAGCAATTTCTTCATTTTCCACATTGTTTTCCACAACTATTTTCTAAAAAATGAGGGATTGTGTGGTAATGGAATAACTCCTTGGTTACTTTAACCTCGATTCTTTATCATGATAACGTTTGACAAGGAAGATTACTGAATAAAACAATGCTTTGCTAGCTTACAGTACTTTTCAGTACTTTGATTGTAAACGTTTTTAAGTCTTACAATTTACACAAAGAGACCCGTAATATCAATAAAATATAACTATGATAGGAATTATGCAAACATCTTTAACACCATCAACAATAAAAAGATTGATAACAAAAATGAAAATGATAATAATGATGAAATTGCTTTAATAAATCGAGGAAATGCAGCAATAAAACGAGATGGGATACTTTTTAACTAAAAAAATAAATAAGAATATTATGATAATTACAGAGATAACAAAGATAATAACGATCGATATTCTTCGTTACCAGACGCCTCCCTTTTTTGTGTGAGGGGTCATGTTTTTGTAAATATTTATAGACTTATTACGACCGATCAAATTACGCAAAATGAAGTTCAATGGTATTGACACAGTCACGTCTAACTAGGTTAGTATCACGGTAAACACGAATGATTTTGTTTTTGTCACCGCATCGACAAGATCAGGGGAATATCGTTGTACCCCATTGTCTGTCTGTCCATCTGTCCGTCCAAAACTTAACCTGTGAACTTCGTAGTCTCGTTACTTCGAAGTGGTTTAACCCATTCCCACACAATCGCACTTTTTACGCAGATCAAAGTTAAGGCTTTGGAAAACATTGTGGAAAATGAAGAAATTATATATAATTTAAAGTACAATGCTCATGGCGTCAGTACCCACCAAAAAATCGTAAATACAGCTTTGACAAAATTTGACATGCAAAGGTTCCTTACGTTGATAGCTTCTGTGTCTCCATCAGGATAATCTCACAAAATCATCTGACAATGTCAAACTTGTAAACTCTCGTCGTTTCGGGGGACATTTGTGAGTCCAGCACACGAAATGAAACATTCTTTGGAAGTCGAATATGATCAGATCCGAATTCATTCACTCTTTAATTTTCTAAATCTAGAATGACCGTTCTACATTACTATTTTTTTTTCGATATGACTACTGATTGACCTCTACTAAATCTAATCTCGTTTTTAGGAACGCACGAAAGGTCCCTTTTTACCCGACGAGTCAAATATGGTTGACAAAAGGCAAGAAATAGCTCATTCATTAGGGGCAGATTTTCAATAAGTATTTCATTACGTGTTAAGAGACTAAGGTTTCACTTCGACAAAAACAGATTACATGAGGGAATGAGACTTGAGTGCGTGATCTATTGGTAGGACTTGGACCTCGGGATCGGAGGGTCCTGGTTTCAAATCCCGCCTGGACCATGGTAATTTTTCTGGACAAAAACTAGCCCCATCCTCTCTAAAGCTGTGATATCGTACCCCTCGTTCTGATAATTTGTCAACTAATTATCAGAAAGAGGGCTACGTTATCGCAGCTATCCTCTCCACCAATTATTATCGACCCATTGGTGAGAGACAAATAGTCGGAAAGGATGAGTGCCGGTCCCGGGTTCGATTCCCGACGGCGGCACTCATCCTTTCCGACTATTTGTCTCTCACCAATGGGTCGATAATCGTAGACCTATGTGGGATAGCAGCTGGCGGCTAGGAAAGGATGTAGTGGTAGTACTGGTGTGAGAAATACCAGGATTCCATTGTTAGGTGCTCCAGCCGCCGCGATATAACTGAAAGATTGTTGAAAGCGGCGTAAAACCCCATTCAAACAAACAAAACAAACTCTCCACCAAGGTGCACAAATATGTATCTGTAAGGGCTGTAGGCCATTGTCTTGTGCCAGCCCAGTGTGCAAATGTTAGCAGCTGACTTGCGATCAAATGGTCGGAAGGGGGTGGGAAGGGGTAAAGTCGGTTCAATACGCTAAGCGTAGAGACAGAGTATTAACTTAATTTCAACATTGATTTCATAGGTGAAGCCGGCACAACGATGATCTAACTCTTTTAAGTAGCTGCGAAACGTAGATAAAACAAAGATTGAATCACCCAGAATTGTACAGCTTGTCAGTGTACAGTTTATGTTGAATTAAGTTTTCATTTCTCGATAGTCAAAATGGAAATTGCCTACTTATTTGTGTACAATTTTCGGTGATTTCAATTCGTAAAATTGGAAAGAATTTAAAGACGAACAATTGATGATTGTCAAAAGTGGTCGGTTTTTTTTGTGTGTTTCTACCGACTTCTCCCTTTCGGTTTTTACCCGACGGAGGCACATATCCTTTCAAAAATTTGGATCTCACCGATTGGTAGATAACCGCAAACATAAGTCGAATTTTCGGTTTTCAACCTAGACCTTTTTAATGACTGATACTTTTAAGGGGATAAGCGTAATAGAGCGAAACAAATTTAGAGTTGAACAAGTACGCTTAAGTTATAAAGAATTGGTTCTTTTTTTAAATTGATTTTATTGTCCAATACAATCTTATATTCAAAAGCAAACGAGTTTTTGGTGAAATCTAAAATAGAAATCTTAAAACGAAAGGTTTATTCGCTGGTTTTGTTAAGCTTAATTTACCTGTCATGTTATTTTGGTGTGTGTTTTTCCTACAACACAAAATCTTTCGTCTTTCTAACTCACACTTATGCCAAGGCCCATAACTCAATCTCTTCTGATACTACGAAGTTTGGTTGGAGCTGTCATAATTGTTAACCCATTCCCATACTATAACGCTTTTTGAAGCCTCCCTTGGAAAATAAGAAGCTTTGGAAAAGAGTGTGGAAATTGAAGAAAATGCTCAAAACAAGCAATTTCTTCAATGTCCACATTGCTTTCTACCCCATAACACAAACATTTTTTTTAATCATCGACTTAAAATTTTTGTCTGCAACTTCCTTGAATTTGATCAGTTTAAAATTTTGTCTCGTCGTGTCTTATTAAGACGGAACTTAATTTTGATAAAGTATATTTGGAAGTGTACAATTAAAAAAAAACTCTAGCGGGCATGTTAATTTTCCTAGAAAACAAAGTGCATGGAGCTTAAATTAGACAGTTTAAGAGCATAACTAATTCCCAAACATTTCTTCCCTTTTACGCCCCCCAAATGAAACATTTATTGTTATTGTTTTGTGGAGAAATTCTTTACAACAAGCAATTTCAAAATTTTCCAGACTGTTTTTTTTTTTCTAAATATAGAGATATTAAGAATTCTATCAGCTTGAAATTGTTGTCTGAAATTTTGTTGAACTCGGACCAGAGTATATTTATTGTCTGGTAAAGGTTTGATCAAATCGAGGCTTAACAGATACTTTTCACATAGACGAGAAAGGGGGTCTATAGCCATTTGTCACCGTTCTTAGTCGCTTTTGGTTGTTTGATTTGTTCGAATGGGTTTTAACGCGACTTTTAACAGTATTTCAGTCATATATCGGGGGCTGGAGCACATAACTATAGATTCCTGGTATTTCTCACACCAGTACTACCATTACATCCTTTCCGGGCCACCAGCTGCATTGGTGGGAGATAAATGTCGGAAAGGATATTTGCTGTGACCGGGGATCGAACCCTAGACCCGATGATTAGGAGTCCGACTCGCTTCCAACTGCGCTATGGCCCGGCTGCTTCTGAAATATGTTTGAGAAAAATAGTAATTGAGTCAATCTATCTACAGCGCGCAAAGTGAAGACTCTGATCAGACTGTGCGGATGCACGGTCTCATTTGAGCATTTCCTTAGCGCATGATCTTTGTAAATGTTGAATATAGGAGGTAACAACCAATTTTTAGGGTCCCAGGCTCGAACTTATCCTTACAATAAAACTCGACTGAATACCACAGAAAGCAATAATTCGTTTACTATACGATAGTAAATATATTTACCCATTTCTCTAAGAAGAATCCCTAATCCTCGGTTTGAAATCCATATAAATACTGTCAGCAAATAGTAGAAAACGCCTGTGTCAACTGAAAGTTTTCAATCCGATTTGAACATAAACTAATCATATTATGTCAAAGCCTACTGAATTGGAAATAACCTGAGAGGCGCTAGATCGATAGAATATAATCGGTAGCGTGGAACCCTTTACGGTATAGGAAAATGTGTGTCAACATGTTGTCTTTATTTGTTTTTTTTTTCAATCAGAGCTTCAAACAAGTTGGAATTCGAACTGTCAAAATCTATTATTTTTCCGTCCAAACCCTATGTTGTGTGAACTCATTAAAATCGTCTCGACAGACGATTCTAATGAATAACCACAACATAGGATTTAATGTACAAATTATGAACTTTTACAAATTAAAATCAATCCGTCAATCCGGGGCTCTGGTCGATAGAGATTGATTGATAACATTACATTAACCCATTACTACACAATCACGCTTTTCGGCCATCAAGAAAAACAGTTTATTAGGAAAACATTGTGTAAAATGAAGAAATTGCTTGTTATAAGCATTTTCTTCATCTCACACAATGTTTTCTACTAGGAAAGTACAAAAAATCTAAAATTTCACGAAGTTTTAATTGTCATCTGCGACTTATTTCAATTTGGACCAGTATAAAAATTTTCTCGTGTGGTAATGTATTAACACGATAGCTGGTGGGTAAAACCATTGGACTTTCCCATAGTACTGCTGCAATCATTGTCTTCATCCAGAGCCATCAGCTGCACACATGGGCAGAGACAGTCTTCGCACATTGATAAAAGACATCTGGCAGGTGTTGGCATAAGAAGGCAATTGATCGAAGGAGGCTCGTTCTTGAAAACTGTCTTCTCACCGAGCAGTATTTTATGAACAAACATGCGCTGTTTTCTCACCGAACGCGAACATGACAATCTTATGGTGTTACAAGCGAGATTGTCGTATTCTAGCATGTCGAAACATGCGACATTTATGTGGCAGTTTAAGGACACCGTACAATCTCCTTAATCTCAAGAGTGTCGGTTTGCAAGCTTTACACATTTCAACACAATGGCTCTTTTTGACGCCCCTTAGACAAATGACTAGGAAATGATTATGTAAAATGAAGAAATCGCTTGTCACAAGCAATTTCTTTATTTTACACAATTTCTCTCTCAGAAATTTGAAAACATCTAGAAATTCATAAACTTTAAGTTGTCGTCTGCAACTCCTTTCCATTTGGACTAGTCTAAAGTTTCGCAATCTGGTAATTGGTTAACACATTCCAACATAATTACGCTTTTTGACGCCCCCAAGAAAAAAATGCTTCGTAAAAAAATGTTGAACATGAAAAATTGCTCGTTACAAGTAATTTCTTCATTATCCACAATGTTTTCTACCTCAAGAGATAAATGAAATTTCGATAGCTAAAATATTGTCGTCTGCAGCATCTTTCAATTGGAACCAATCAAAAACTTTGTTGCCTGGTAATTGGTTAATGCTTCTATCTAATCTCTTTCCCCGTTTTCTTTCCATTCGAAGACTAAAACATAATTCTTCCTAACACTCTCAGGCTCAACATAAAACTTTATACCATTTTCCGCACCTTGCATATGTCATATTCAGGAATACATTGTGAGAAAAGAGAAATTGCTCCAGACAAGCGTTTTGACCTACCAACTATGTTTTCTTTCCGCCAAGATAGTCATGTCACTTTTGCGCCAATTTTATATTCTAACTCTAGCTTATACGAGATTTTAGTCGCCTAACGGCAATGTATTAAAAAGTAATTCATAATTTTCTTTAATGATAATTTAATAATTTCCTTTTGATGCTAAACAACAACAAAACATGCAAATTGAGAATCCCTAATTTATCTAACCCATTTCCACACTGTCCGGTATCTTGTCGCACTAAAGAAAATAGAAAAAGAGAGTTCTGTGATAAGGGAAAATATCTGGTAGCATTTACCATTTACCATTTATTTTCAATTTACACTTGATTCGCAATATCCGTCTTTTTCATCATTGCTACCGCAGCATTGCCCTTAGAGGACGGTTAGTTGTTACTGGGATAGTGCAAGGCTACAGGACGCAACTACTGGGAGCTCAGAAGACTTGTTATATTACGTATCCGATATATAGCATCATCATATGGGGACTTGGAATAACATATTATCAGACGGAAAAAATTAGACTTTCCCAAATTGGTAGAAGTTGGAGACGACAATTTAAAGTTCATAAAATTTTGGATTTTTTCAACTTTCTTGGTAGAAAACATTGTAGAAAATGAAGGAATTGCTTTTTACAAGCAATTTCTTCATTTTCCACAATGTTTTCCAAAGCTGTTTTTCCTTGGGACGTCTAAAGGCGTCACTGAGTGGTAATGAGTTAATTAACATATCTTTCGAAGGATATTTAGTTTTCAGATCGGTCTAGGTGTTTAGTTAACTTTATCATCAATGACATCAGTTGAACAACAAGGAAGATGAAGCCATGTTTTAAACTTCCTTCAGACCAAGCGAAACGTGCAACCTTGCAATATTTTAGTCATACTGGCCGGCAAAAGTCACAATTAATATCATATTGTTCTCCACGAAAAACTTTAGGGATACTATGTCAAATTACGACGTTAAACCCATTACCACACAACACCTCTTGTTGACGACCTGAAACAGTTTGACCATCGAACACTTTGAGAGATAACAAACGATTTCTCCTTTTCGCACAATATTTTCTCCCAAATTTTGCCGCATTTATTTTCCAATTTAAGCCAAATGTCGTCTCCATCTTCTTTCAATTATTGACAGCCTAATTTTATAGTCTTGCAATGATCTAAATTCGTGGCTGTCTTGCTTCCTCTTTACTTAAACATCAAAGATAGCCGCCGAAATAAAGGGTTTGGCCAATAGCCTGTCTGATCGAAGACCGTAACAAAGCGGTACTTACTGTAGTTAACTTAATAGCTTTTTTCTGAAGTCATGTTTAAATTGACATAAACGCTTGACTTACTCTTATTAACGCGTTTGGCGACCAAAATATCGTAACCACAGCATAACTAAGGTGTAGTGGCACGGTTTTTCAACGATTGGCCATTCATACTACGTACAGTAACTAAACC
The DNA here is from genome assembly GCA_946902895.1 of Fragum fragum. NCBI lineage: Eukaryota > Metazoa > Mollusca > Bivalvia > Cardiida > Cardiidae > Fragum > Fragum fragum. Next base: position 36,251,749 of record OX336365.1, read on the forward strand.
CTTTCCTGTACAACCCCTCGTTTTTATATTCTTTCCGACATTTGTCTCTCAACAATTGTGTGGATAATCGTAAACCTAAGTGGGATAGCAGCGTTAAGTATACGATTATTCACCGATTGGTGAGAGACAAATGTCGGAAAGAATATTTTCCGCCGTCGGGGATCGAACTCAAGACATCCCATGATTGAAGTGAGAGTCTGGCGCGCTACCAACTGCGCTATGACGGCGGCTTAACGGAAATAAAGATTGTTATAAAAACAGTAACGTGTGTGCGGCTTGTTGGTCTATGGGTATGATTGCATTTACAGATTACAATCGTTTGTTTATACACATCTATTTACAACTTAGTTGATAAATAACAATAATTCGATCCCTGTTATCCATAAAAATATAAACTACCCAAAGCAATAAATAAAGGGCTCGTCCGGGATTTGAACCCGGGACCTCTCGCACCCAAAGCGAGAATCATACCCCTAGACCAACGAGCCACCTATACATAAGATAAATTTTCAGCAAAGGCAAATAATCAAAACCAACACTTGGAGCAATATTTAGTCTACAATAACTCTTTGCCTCTTTTTCGTGTTATTTGTTGAAACGATGTTATCATGATACTATTTCAATACGCCCCATCATGTCAGTTATAACATGCATCAAGTTTTAATAATACCGATTTGCCACGTACACATTCAGTGATGTCATACAGATACTGCTGATTATGTGACGATATATGAAAATCTCAACCCGTTTCTAGGTTTAAATAGGCGGCTCGTTGGTCTAGGGGTATGATTTTCGCTTGGGTGCGAGAGGTCCCGGGTTCAATTCCCGGACGAGCCCTACTTTTATTCCAAAATATACATTGGATAAATCTCATGGAGTTATTTGCATAACGACTTATATTCGATCTAAGGGGACCCGATATAAATTTGTGGAGTGATTTTTATTTCTATCGATACTTATTAATAGATGGCATATAGGTAAACATTTTTGATAATTTGAGCACATTAAGTTATCAAATATCCAGGTCCGTAGATAAAAATACTATCTCTTTTAATTTCGTTCAAATTTTTTAAATATTTTGTTTTATCGCAAACGTCAAAGCCTCTTTTCTCCGAATTAGATTTTCGTCAGCAACTTGAACTAGCAGACAGATGTGTGGTGGTAGGGTAACAACCCAAACGGCTAGGAACCGTTTGCGAGCAGTTGGACTTCGTGCTCGAAGGCCGCATAATGGACCGTTTCTTACATTTTACCACAGGCACAACAGGTTGCAATGGGCCGGGCGGTCTTAATGCACGAATCATCTTTGCAGTATATCTAATATCACAAAGTTGGTCTCAAAAATTCAGAGTGTCAAATTCTCATGTCTGCTCTGTATATGTAAAAGACTGTGCCGATGAGGCCAAATACCAGGGGCTATATTTTTACTTGCGATTAAGGCTTGAGTCCAAAAGCGAGAAGAATTGTGAATGAATGAAACGATTGAGGGAATAAATAAATTGATACCTTCTCGCAGTTTTAATGAAATGGAAAGTTTATCAAGCAGTCAGACAAAAGAGAAATACATGAAAGAAGTGTTTGTTTGTATGATAAAAGGGTATTAACACCACTTCAAAAGGTATTTCAGTCATATTGAGGAGGCTTAAACACCTTACCATAGATTCCCGGTATTTCTTATCCCAGTGCTACTACTACATCCTTTCCGAGCATCCAGTTGCTCATGATCAGACTTAGGTTTCCAATTATCCACCCCTTTGAGGGAAACAATTGTTGGACAAGTTTATTGGGACAGGGGATAGGCCTCAATACCTCACAATTGACCTCACGCGCAACCAGCTAAAGCACAAACAATCAGAAAAATGAAGACCGAGAACAAATTTTAGATCGATTTCGTTTTTAAAGATAACGATTGTTCGTTAATATGGAAAATACTTAATGCATGAATATGCATTTACAACTTCATTGATAAAGAAATAACAATAATTCGCTAACTGTTATCCATAATCATATAACCTACCCAAAGCAATAAATAAAGGGCTCGTCCGGGATTTGAACCCGGGACCTCTCGCACCCAAAGCGAGAATCATACCCCTAGACCAACGAGCCACCTATACATAAGATAAATTTTCAGCAAAGGCAAATAATCAAAACCAACACTTGGAGCAATATTTAGTCTACAATAACTCTTTGCCTCTTTTTCGTGTTATTTGTTGAAACGATGTTATCATGATACTATTTCAATACGCCCCATCATGTCAGTTATAACATGCATCAAGTTTTAATAATACCGATTTGCCACGTACACATTCAGTGATGTCATACAGATACTGCTGATTATGTGACGATATATGAAAATCTCAACCCGTTTCTAGGTTTAAATAGGCGGCTCGTTGGTCTAGGGGTATGATTTTCGCTTGGGTGCGAGAGGTCCCGGGTTCAATTCCCGGACGAGCCCTACTTTTATTCCAAAATATACATTGGATAAATCTCATGGAGTTATTTGCATAACGACTTATATTCGATCTAAGGGGACCCGATATAAATTTGTGGAGTGATTTTTATTTCTATCGATACTTATTAATAGATGGCATATAGGTAAACATTTTTGATAATTTGAGCACATTAAGTTATCAAATATCCAGGTCCGTAGATAAAAATACTATCTCTTTTAATTTCGTTCAAATTTTTTAAATATTTTGTTTTATCGCAAACGTCAAAGCCTCTTTTCTCCGAATTAGATTTTCGTCAGCAACTTGAACTAGCAGACAGATGTGTGGTGGTAGGGTAACAACCCAAACGGCTAGGAACCGTTTGCGAGCAGTTGGACTTCGTGCTCGAAGGCCGCATAATGGACCGTTTCTTACATTTTACCACAGGCACAACAGGTTGCAATGGGCCGGGCGGTCTTAATGCACGAATCATCTTTGCAGTATATCTAATATCACAAAGTTGGTCTCAAAAATTCAGAGTGTCAAATTCTCATGTCTGCTCTGTATATGTAAAAGACTGTGCCGATGAGGCCAAATACCAGGGGCTATATTTTTACTTGCGATTAAGGCTTGAGTCCAAAAGCGAGAAGAATTGTGAATGAATGAAACGATTGAGGGAATAAATAAATTGATACCTTCTCGCAGTTTTAATGAAATGGAAAGTTTATCAAGCAGTCAGACAAAAGAGAAATACATGAAAGAAGTGTTTGTTTGTATGATAAAAGGGTATTAACACCACTTCAAAAGGTATTTCAGTCATATTGAGGAGGCTTAAACACCTTACCATAGATTCCCGGTATTTCTTATCCCAGTGCTACTACTACATCCTTTCCGAGCATCCAGTTGCTCATGATCAGACTTAGGTTTCCAATTATCCACCCCTTTGAGGGAAACAATTGTTGGACAAGTTTATTGGGACAGGGGATAGGCCTCAATACCTCACAATTGACCTCACGCGCAACCAGCTAAAGCACAAACAATCAGAAAAATGAAGACCGAGAACAAATTTTAGATCGATTTCGTTTTTAAAGATAACGATTGTTCGTTAATATGGAAAATACTTAATGCATGAATATGCATTTACAACTTCATTGATAAAGAAATAACAATAATTCGCTAACTGTTATCCATAATCATATAACCTACCCTAATCAATAAATAAAGGGCTCGTCCGGGATTTGAACCCGGGACCTCTCGCACCCAAAGCGAGAATCATACCCCTAGACCAACGAGCCACCTATACATAAGATAAATTTTCAGCAAAGGCAAATAATCAAAACCAACACTTGGAGCAATATTTAGTCTACAATAACTCTTTGCCTCTTTTTCGTGTTATTTGTTGAAACGATGTTATCATGATACTATTTCAATACGCCCCATCATGTCAGTTATAACATGCATCAAGTTTTAATAATACCGATTTGCCACGTACACATTCAGTGATGTCATACAGATACTGCTGATTATGTGACGATATATGAAAATCTCAACCCGTTTCTAGGTTTAAATAGGCGGCTCGTTGGTCTAGGGGTATGATTTTCGCTTAGGGTGCGAGAGGTCCCGGGTTCAAATCCCGGACGAGCCCTACTTTTATTCCAAAATATACATTGGATAAATCTCATGGAGTTATTTGCATAACGACTCATATTCGATCTAAGGGGACCCGATATAAATTTGTGGAGTGATTTTTATTTCTATCGATACTTATTAATAGATGGCATATAGGTAAACATTTTTGATAATTTGAGCACATTAAGTTATCAAATATCAAGGTCCGTAGATAAAAATACTATTCCTTTTAATTTCGTTCAAATTGTTTAAATATTTTGTTTTATCGCAAACGTCAAAGCCTCTTTTCTCCGAATTAGATTTTCGTCAGCAACTTGAACTAGCAGACAGATGTGTGGTGGTAGGGTAACAACCCAAACGGCTAGGAACCGTTTGCGAGCAGTTGGACTTCGTGCTCGAAGGCCGCATAATGGACCGTTTCTTACATTTTACCACAGGCACAACAGGTTGCAATGGGCCGGGCGGTCTTAATGCACGAATCATCTTTGCAGTATATCTAATATCAGAAAGTTGGTCTCAAAAATTCAGAGTGTCAAATTCTCATGTCTGCTCTGTATATGTAAAAGACCGTGCCGATGAGGCCAAATACCAGGCGCTATATTTTTACTTGCGATTAAGGCTTGAGTACAAAAGCGAGAAGAATTGTGAATGAATGAAACGATTGAGGGAATAAATAAATTGATACCTTCTCGCAGTTTTAATGAAATGGAAAGTTTATCAAGCAGTCAGACAAAAGAGAAATACATGAAAGAAGTGTTTGTTTGTATGATAAAAGGGTATTAACACCACTTCAAAAAGTATTTCAGTCATATTGAGGAGGCTTAAACACCTTACCATAGATTCCCGGTATTTCTCATCCCAGTGCTACTACTACATCCTTTCCGAGCATCCAGTTGCTCATGATCAGACTTAGGTTTCCAATTATCGACCCCTTTGAGGGAAACAATTGTTGGACAAGTTTATTGGGACAGGGGATAGGCCTCAATACCTCACAATTGACCTCACGCGCAACCAGCTAAAGCACAAACAATCAGAAAAATGAAGACCGAGAACAAATTTTAGATCGATTTCGTTTTTAAAGATAACGATTGTTCGTTAATATGGAAAATACTTAATGCATGAATATGCATTTACAACTTCATTGATAAAGAAATAACAATAATTCGCTAACTGTTATCCATAATCATATAACCTACCCTAATCAATAAATAAAGGGCTCGTCCGGGATTTGAACCCGGGACCTCTCGCACCCAAAGCGAGAATCATACCCCTAGACCAACGAGCCACCTATACATAAGATAAATCTTCAGCAAAGCCAAATAATCAAAACCAACACTTGGAGCAATATTTAGTCTACAATAACTCTTTGCCTCTTTTTCGTGTTATTTGTTGAAACGATGTTATCATGATACTATTTCAATACGCCCCATCATGTCAGTTATAACATGCATCAAGTTTTAATAATACCGATTTGCCACGTACACATTCAGTGATGTCATACAGATACTGCTGATTATGTGTCGATATATGAAAATCTCAACCCGTTTCTAGGTTTAAATAGGCGGCTCGTTGGTCTAGGGGTATGATTTTCGCTTAGGGTGCGAGAGGTCCCGGGTTCAAATCCCGGACGAGCCCTACTTTTATTCCAAAATATACATTGGATAAATCTCATGGAGTTATTTGCATAACGACTCATATTCGATCTAAGGGGACCCGATATAAATTCGTGGAGTGATTTTTATTTCTATCGATACTTATTAATAGATGGCATATAGGTAAACATTTTTGATAATTTGAGCACATTAAGTTATCAAATATCAAGGTCCGTAGATAAAAATACTATTCCTTTTAATTTCGTTCAAATTGTTTAAATATTTTGTTTTATCGCAAACGTCAAAGCCTCTTTTCTCCGAATTAGATTTTCGTCAGCAACTTGAACTAGCAGACAGATGTGTGGTGGTAGGGTAACAACCCAAACGGCTAGGAACCGTTTGCGAGCAGTTGGACTTCGTGCTCGAAGGCCGCATAATGGACCGTTTCTTACATTTTACCACAGGCACAACAGGTTGCAATGGGCCGGGCGGTCTTAATGCACGAATCATCTTTGCAGTATATCTAATATCACAAAGTTGGTCTCAAAAATTCAGAGTGTCAAATTCTCATGTCTGCTCTGTATATGTAAAAGACTGTGCCGATGAGGCCAAATACCAGGGGCTATATTTTTACTTGCGATTAAGGCTTGAGTACAAAAGCGAGAAGAATTGTGAATGAATGAAACGATTGAGGGAATAAATAAATTGATACCTTCTCGCAGTTTTAATGAAATGGAAAGTTTATCAAGCAGTCAGACAAAAGAGAAATACATGAAAGAAGTGTTTGTTTGTATGATAAAAGGGTATTAACACCACTTCAAAAAGTATTTCAGTCATATTGAGGAGGCTTAAACACCTTACCATAGATTCCCGGTATTTCTCATCCCAGTGCTACTACTACATCCTTTCCGAGCATCCAGTTGCTCATGATCAGACTTAGGTTTCCAATTATCCACCCCTTTGAGGGAAACAATTGTTGGAGAAGTTTATTGGGACAGGGGATAGGCCTCAATACCTCACAATTGACCTCACGCGCAACCAGCTAAAGCACAAACAATCAGAAAAATGAAGACCGAGAACAAATTTTAGATCGATTTCGTTTTTAAAGATAACGATTGTTCGTTAATATGGAAAATACTTAATGCATGAATATGCATTTACAACTTCATTGATAAAGAAATAACAATAATTCGCTAACTGTTATCCATAATCATATAACCTACCCTAATCAATAAATAAAGGGCTCGTCCGGGATTTGAACCCGGGACCTCTCGCACCCAAAGCGAGAATCATACCCCTAGACCAACGAGCCACCTATACATAAGATAAATTTTCAGCAAAGGCAAATAATCAAAACCAACACTTGGAGCAATATTTAGTCTACAATAACTCTTTGCCTCTTTTTCGTGTTATTTGTTGAAACGATGTTATCATGATACTATTTCAATACGCCCCATCATGTCAGTTATAACATGCATCAAGTTTTAATAATACCGATTTGCCACGTACACATTCAGTGATGTCATACAGATACTGCTGATTATGTGTCGATATATGAAAATCTCAACCCGTTTCTAGGTTTAAATAGGCGGCTCGTTGGTCTAGGGGTATGATTTTCGCTTAGGGTGCGAGAGGTCCCGGGTTCAAATCCCGGACGAGCCCTACTTTTATTCCAAAATATACATTGGATAAATCTCATGGAGTTATTTGCATAACGACTCATATTCGATCTAAGGGGACCCGATGTAAATTCGTGGAGTGATTTTTATTTCTATCGATACTTATTAATAGATGGCATATAGGTAAACATTTTTGATAATTTGAGCACATTAAGTTATCAAATATCAAGGTCCGTAGATAAAAATACTATTCCTTTTAATTTCGTTCAAATTGTTTAAATATTTTGTTTTATCGCAAACGTCAAAGCCTCTTTTCTCCGAATTAGATTTTCGTCAGCAACTTGAACTAGCAGACAGATGTGTGGTGGTAGGGTAACAACCCAAACGGCTAGGAACCGTTTGCGAGCAGTTGGACTTCGTGCTCGAAGGCCGCATAATGGACCGTTTCTTACATTTTACCACAGGCACAACAGGTTGCAATGGGCCGGGCGGCCTTAATGCACGAATCATCTTTGCAGTATATCTAATATCAGAAAGTTGGTCTCATAAATTCAGAGTGTCAAATTCTCATGTCTGCTCTGTATATGTAAAAGACCGTGCCGATGAGGCCAAATACCAGGCGCTATATTTTTACTTGCGATTAAGGCTTGAGTACAAAAGCGAGAAGAATTGTGAATGAATGAAACGATTGAGGGAATAAATAAATTGATACCTTCTCGCAGTTTTAATGAAATGGAAAGTTTATCAAGCAGTCAGACAAAAGAGAAATACATGAAAGAAGTGTTTGTTTGTATGATAAAAGGGTATTAACACCACTTCAAAAAGTATTTCAGTCATATTGAGGAGGCTTAAACACCTTACCATAGATTCCCGGTATTTCTCATCCCAGTGCTACTACTACATCCTTTCCGAGCATCCAGTTGCTCATGATCAGACTTAGGTTTCCAATTATCGACCCCTTTGAGGAAACAATTGTTGGACAAGTTTATTGGGACAGGGGATAGGCCTCAATACCTCACAATTGACCTCACGCGCAACCAGCTAAAGCACAAACAATCAGAAAAATGAAGACCGAGAACAAATTTTAGATCGATTTCGTTTTTAAAGATAACGATTGTTCGTTAATATGGAAAATACTTAATGCATGAATATGCATTTACAACTTCATTGATAAAGAAATAACAATAATTCGCTAACTGTTATCCATAATCATATAACCTACCCTAATCAATAAATAAAGGGCTCGTCCGGGATTTGAACCCGGGACCTCTCGCACCCAAAGCGAGAATCATACCCCTAGACCAACGAGCCACCTATACATAAGATAAATTTTCAGCAAAGGCAAATAATCAAAACCAACACTTGGAGCAATATCTAGTCTACAATAACTCTTTGCCTCTTTTTCGTGTTATTTGTTGAAACGATGTTATCATGATACTATTTCAATACGCCCCATCATGTCAGTTATAACATGCATCAAGTTTTAATAATACCGATTTGCCACGTACACACTCAGTGATGTCATACAGATACTGCTGATTATGTGTCGATATATGAAAATCTCAACCCGTTTCTAGGTTTAAATAGGCGGCTCGTTGGTCTAGGGGTATGATTTTCACTTAGGGTGCGAGAGGTCCCGGGTTCAAATCCCGGACGAGCCCTACTTTTATTCCAAAATATACATTGGATAAATCTCATGGAGTTATTTGCATAACGACTCATATTCGATCTAAGGGGACCCGATATAAATTTGTGGAGTGATTTTTATTTCTATCGATACTTATTAATAGATGGCATATAGGTAAACATTTTTGATAATTTGAGCACATTAAGTTATCAAATATCAAGGTCCGTAGATAAAAATACTATTCCTTTTAATTTCGTTCAAATTGTTTAAATATTTTGTTTTATCGCAAACGTCAAAGCCTCTTTTCTCCGAATTAGATTTTCGTCAGCAACTTGAACTAGCAGACAGATGTGTGGTGGTAGGGTAACAACCCAAACGGCTAGGAACCGTTTGCGAGCAGTTGGACTTCGTGCTCGAAGGCCGCATAATGGACCGTTTCTTACATTTTACCACAGGCACAACAGGTTGCAATGGGCCGGGCGGTCTTAATGCACGAATCATCTTTGCAGTATATCTAATATCACAAAGTTGGTCTCATAAATTCAGAGTGTCAAATTCTCATGTCTGCTCTGTATATGTAAAAGACCGTGCCGATGAGGCCAAATACCAGGCGCTATATTTTTACTTGCGATTAAGGCTTGAGTCCAAAAGCGAGAAGAATTGTGAATGAATGAAACGATTGAGGGAATAAATAAATTGATACCTTCTCGCAGTTTTAATGAAATGGAAAGTTTATCAAGCAGTCAGACAAAAGAGAAATACACGAAAGAAGTGTTTGTTTGTATGATAAAAGGGTATCAACAACATTTCAAAAAGTATTTCAGTCATATTGAGGAGGCTTAAACACCTTACCATAGATTCCCGGTATTTCTCATCCCAGTGCTACTACTACATCCTTTCCGAGCATCCAGTTGCTCATGATCAGACTTAGGTTTCCAATTATCCACCCCTTTGAGGGAAACAATTGTTGGAGAAGTTTATTGGGACAGGGGATAGGCCTCAATACCTCACAATTGACCTCACGCGCAACCAGCTAAAGCACAAACAATCAGAAAAATGAAGACCGAGAACAAATTTTAGATCGATTTCGTTTTTAAAGATAACGATTGTTCGTTAATATGGAAAATACTTAATGCATGAATATGCATTTACAACTTCATTGATAAAGAAATAACAATAATTCGCTAACTGTTATCCATAATCATATAACCTACCCTAATCAATAAATAAAGGGCTCGTCCGGGATTTGAACCCGGGACCTCTCGCACCCAAAGCGAGAATCATACCCCTAGACCAACGAGCCACCTATACATAAGATAAATTTTCAGCAAAGGCAAATAATCAAAACCAACACTTGGAGCAATATTTAGTCTACAATAACTCTTTGCCTCTTTTTCGTGTTATTTGTTGAAACGATGTTATCATGATACTATTTCAATACGCCCCATCATGTCAGTTATAACATGCATCAAGTTTTAATAATACCGATTTGCCACGTACACATTCAGTGATGTCATACAGATACTGCTGATTATGTGTCGATATATGAAAATCTCAACCCGTTTCTAGGTTTAAATAGGCGGCTCGTTGGTCTAGGGGTATGATTTTCGCTTAGGGTGCGAGAGGTCCCGGGTTCAAATCCCGGACGAGCCCTACTTTTATTCCAAAATATACATTGGATAAATCTCATGGAGTTATTTGCATAACGACTCATATTCGATCTAAGGGGACCCGATATAAATTCGTGGAGTGATTTTTATTTCTATCGATACTTATTAATAGATGGCATATAGGTAAACATTTTTGATAATTTGAGCACATTAAGTTATCAAATATCAAGGTCCGTAGATAAAAATACTATTCCTTTTAATTTCGTTCAAATTGTTTAAATATTTTGTTTTATCGCAAACGTCAAAGCCTCTTTTCTCCGAATTAGATTTTCGTCAGCAACTTGAACTAGTAGACAGATGTGTGGTGGTTTGTTTGTTTGTTTGTTTGTTTGAATGGGGTTTTACGCCGCTTTTAACAATCTTTCAGGTGTGTGGTGGTAGGGTAACAACCCAAACGGTTAGGAACCGTTTGCTAGAAGTTGACTTCGTGCTCGAAGGCCGCATAATGGACCGTTTCTTACATTTTACCACAGGCACAACAGGTTGCAATGGGCCGGGCGGTCTCAATGCACGAATCATCTTTGCAGTATATCTAATATCAAAAAGTTAGTCTAAAAAAATTCGGAGTGTCAAATTCTCATGTCTGCTCTGTATACTCATGCATTTACAACTTCATTGATAAATAAATAACAATAATTCGATCCCTGTTATCCATAAATATATAAACTACCCAAAGCAATAAATAAAGGGCTCGTCTGGGATTTGAACCCGGGACCTCTCGCACCCTAAGCGAGAATCATACCCCAAGACCAACGAGCCACCTTTACGTCGCTGCCAACAACAAAATGAACAATTGTTTAACCAATCAAACCGTTCATTTAGAAATGAATGGTGAACTCTGTCATTTAAATACAAGACAATTTTGGCTGATTCTAGCTATAATCACGACGTTAAGGTCGCCAACCAACGACTCGCTCTTTGACTATGTACATTTCAATATGCACAAATTATTTTACAAACTAACCTAGTTTGATACTTCAGTTAAACTGTCATGTTGGAGGCGATAGGAACAGAACAAAGATTTTAATAGACGTGTACATAGTACATAGTCACAATTACATTACATAGTATAATACATTTCAAGGTCATAAACGCATTCTCCCCTCTCACACTCCCTACTCTTCTGTTATCACACTCTCTTTCGACTCTCTCTCCCCTTTCTCGCTCTTCCTACCAACCTCTTTTTTTCATCACATTTGATCATAAGTAACAGTTTTATTTAATGAAAAAAAGAAAAAAAAGAATGTTGTCTATTTTTTCTAAATAAGTGTAAGGCTTTCAGAGGATGACACTACTGTTACACAATGTACATGTATGCTTAAGTCACGACACATTATGACTTATATTGTCACATTAAGTGGAAATCGCTGGTTCGCCTCTACAACGTCGCATACAAACTGCTTTTAATAAGATGTAGTTACGAGGTCACAGAAGCAAAACAACGATCAGATCAATTAAAGTTCTAGAAAATACTAATTAAACTGAGTCTCAAATCGTAAAGAAAATGCTAATTCAAGGTAGGGCGAAGCCAGATATCCGTCATTTGGGCTTCACTGTCAACCTTTCAATTGACAAATCACGACTGTCAATCAAATAATTTGTCGACCAATAAAATCATTCATTTAGACTGGAAGTTCAGTTTGAACACAGACATTGGCCGCCATTTCTGTGAATCATTTTTGTTGGTTTGGCGACTTAAACGTCGTAACTACAGCGCATTCAAGCTGCAGTTACGATGTTTAGGTCCCCATCCAACCTTTCTACTTTTTTGCTCACCTGAGGACAAAGTGCGAGGTGAGCTATTGTGATCGGTCGTTGTCCGTCGTCCGTCTGTCCGTCCACAATTTCTTTAAAAATCTTCTCCTAAACCAGTAGGCCAATCAAGCCGAAACTTTGCAGGGATGTTCCTTTGGTGTAGTTCTACAAAAGTTGTTAAAAGAATCCAATTCCGTCAAAAACTCTGGTTGTCGCGGCATTTGAAAATGGGAATCTTTAGTAAGTCTCTAAATATCTTTAAGCCGCCGTCATAGCGTAGTTGGTAGCGCGTCGGACAGTCAATCTGGAGGTCCCGGGTTCGATCCCCGACGGCGGCACTCATCCTTTCCGACTATTTGTCTCTCAACAATGGGTCGATAATCGTAGACCTATGTGGGATAGCAGCTGGAGGCTAGGAACGGATGTAATGGTAGTACTGGTGAGAGAAATACCAAGATTCTATTGTTACGTGCTCCAGCCGCCGCGATATAACTGAAAGATTGTTGAAAGCGGCGTAAAACCCCATTCAAACAAACAAACTAAATATCTTTAAAAATCTTGTCCTCCTAAACCTGTAGGCCAATCAAGCTGAAACTTTGCAGGGATTTCCTTGGGTGAAGCTCTTCAAAAGTTGTTAAAAGAATTTCATTCCGTGAAAAACTCTTGTAACCGCGGCATATGAAAATGGGAAAATTTAGTAAATCTTTGTGTTTTTTTTTTCATACACTACAAGGCCAAAGGCCCTTATATTTTGTATAGAGCTTAATCATATGGTTCTCTACCAAGTTTTTTAATATTTAATCTCTGGGATCAAAAATGGCCCCGCCCCTGAGGTCCGAAGTTTGGAAAAATGCCTAATAAGAGCAATTTCAAAAGACTTCTACTCTTAAATTATAAGGTCTAGGATATTCATATTTGGTATGTAGCATAACAAGATGGTTTTGTACTATATCACTAAATGTTGTCCTCCTAGTGTCAAAAACGGCCCTGCACTAGGGGTCCAAAAATTGGAAAAAATGCAAAATTTGAGTATGTTAAAAAAAATCTTCATTTTACGGTGGAGGGCATTAATATTTTGAGTGTAATATAGCCTGGCTGTTATCTATCAATTTTGATTAAATTATGCCTCTAGGTTAAAAAACACCCCTTCCTTGGGTGTCCAAAGTTCGTAAAAATTCTCAATTAGACCATGTTCAACAGTCTTTTCCTCCCAATCTACAATGTCTAAGGCATCTGCATTTGGTATAAAGCATAACCAGATGGTTCTCTACCATGTTATCTAAATTCTTAGCCCTGGGATAAAACATGGCACTGCCCAAGAGGTCCAAAATTATGGAAAACACCCAATTAGAGCAACTTAGAAAGTCTTCTCCTTCTGAAATATAAGGTGAAGGGCATTCATATTTGGTATGTAGCATGACTAAATAATTTTGTACTATGTTACAGGAAAATATGCTCTTAGGATAAAAAACGTCTCTGCTCCTGGGGTCGAAAATTGCGTAAATCTCATTGAAAGAGTTCTTCTTAAATAGAAATGGAGAAATTGCTTGTCACTACCTTTCTCACAATGCTTTATTAAACCTATTTTCTCTGAGGGGACGAATTCCCGGATAGTTTGGTAATGGATTAAACTATAAAGCCAAAGGCATTCATTTTTATTGTAAAGCTTTACTGGATTGTTCTGTACAAAGCCCAAAATCTGATTTATTTATTTTGCTCAAGTTGTGTCTTTTTATTAAAAAAGTACTGTAATTTGCAGATGCCTCAGGTGAGCGATTTAGGACCATCATGGTCCTCTTGGGTGTTACATGCTACTGTCTTTAAATTTTGCAAAATAACACCGTATAAAATCGAAGCGGGACTTTCTGTTGGAGTCAATGGGCGTAGCCAAAGGAGTAAGTGGGCGGGGCCAGCGATTGGTCAATTGGACGCTCACTGGCACAGGCTAAAGGAGCATGATATAAAGCAATGTGTGGAACACTTTTGGAAGACGATAGAAACAGATCGGATGCATCACGGGTCAATCGGATTTTGTATTTCAGAAATGAACATATAGCGCGGTAGGCTTAAGCGACCACATCTGTCTAGCGACCACTTTTATCAAGTTTAAGATTCCCTTTCCAAAAAGCATAAGTTTGTGAGAAGCTGACGAATTTTTAGAAAATATCGTAACTAAATCCTGTGTTATTTGAACGCAGTAGAATCGTCTCAATGAGACGATTCTAATGAGTCCGAAAAACATAGGATTGATTTGGAATTTTGCAATAATTTATCTATGCAAGCAAATCGATCAAAAATAATCATATCACAAAAATGTGTTAAGCGACCATTCTTCAATGCTACATGGGCTACTTATTGGTCGTCCACTGAGTGGTCACTTAATACAGGTTTTATTATAAATTCAATAAAAATATTTTAAGAAAGACAAGTTGTCAGTAGTCTGACAAGGGTTGACATGTTTTACACTTCTGAGGAGTAACTTCAACAATTTTATTAAAACATTTCCGTATGAAATCATCTGTAAACAAAGAGACTATTTAACCCATTCCCACACAATGACTTTTTTGCGCCCCTCAAGAAAAACCATTGGGAAAACAGTTTGTAAAATGAAGAAATTGTTTGCAACAAGCAATTTCTTCATTTTACGCATTGTTTTCTAACCAGAAAGTAAATAATAGTATTTAATAAACTTTAAATTGTCGTCCACAACTCCTTTGAATTTGTACCAGTCCTAAATCATGGATCAAAACATTTCCACGTGAAATCATCTATTTAAAGTATCGTGCGATCAGCATTGAATTTCCTATGGCATTTTCTTTTGTCCTTTTTTTTAATAAGGAACACGGTTGTAGATCCATTAATATCCTTTCTACACCTCATATGCTGAGTTTTCTGAGTAAGGTGGCGGTTTGATGGGCTCAACAGCCGCCATGGCTCTCTTGTCCGCCTCTAAAATATACCTCATTAGCTCTTTCTTATCTTTGGGCTTTGGTGGCCTAAAAAAGCGTAGAAACAAAAAGATTAGAGTTCTTTCCTCTTTATTTTTAAATAAGTCAAATTAGCTGTTTATTTACCCATTGTACCAACATTTATTAATTGACCAATTGAGGCTGTCACTCAAAATATCAGCCGACTAATCAAATAATTCTTTTACAGCGGAAGTGAACTTTAAACTCAATCATTAGCTGACATTTTTAGTTGGTTTAAACCTCGTAGCTAGAGCTTGAATAATGGCCCAATTTTCATGAATCTTGGTCAAAATGATTGTCATGTTATACAGATGAACCATATCGAAAATGCGAACATTCCATATAAAATCACAGTAAAAGGGACCTAAGTGAGAAATCCTAGGTATAGCCTTTAGGGCTACAAATATGGCACAATTTTAGTAGAACTCGGTCAGAATATCTGCTAGTGTTTTCAATTTAAATGTGAATTTCCAACAATTTCACATATGTGCTAATTGACGACTTAGTCTGACCAGAGTCTTCACCATACGAACTGTTTAGCTATACATGAATGAACTGTATTCAAATTGTAGAGAACTCCTTCAAGAGTATGCTTTTAACTTCAAAATTACTTTAACCCTGTTACTTTTTCATCATAGCTTTTGGAAAAAAAGATTACTCAACAAAACCATGATTTGCTAGCTTAGAACAATTTCAGTACTTTGATTTTAATACCTGATAAAAAATCTTTGAGTCTGTGTAAGTTGTCACACTCTTAAAAATCAAAGAACTGAAAGTACTGTAAGCTAGCAAAGCATGTTTGAATTCAGAAAATCTTTGTCTTGTTGGGTAGAAAACATTGTGGACATTGAAGAAATTGCTTGTTACAAGCAATTTCTTCATTGTCCACAATATTTTCCAAAGCTTTTTTCTTTAGATGCTTAAAGCGGAATTGATTGGGAATGGCTTTAATAGCATGCCTGTGACAGAGTTCTTTTGAATTTGAATAGAGTTTGCAATATTCCTGATGTACATAAGAAATATATTTTATGGCGTAGGCATTCCATGGATTTGGTAGTGAAGCCTCCAGTGGCAGTTTGTACTCGTTGAACTTTGAGAAGACCCCAAAATTTTGTATGTTAACTTAAGCTAAGCTAAAAACATCTATTGAAATAGGGTAGAGACAGTTAGAGACCATTGATTTTTCTCGGTATTTTCAATGAGCGTTTTCGATTTTTACGGCATTTTCTGCAGGCTTACTACCATAAGATGAATCATTTCAAGGCAGTGGGAGTGGCAGTAATCCCTTCCTGTTTTGCAGAATTATAGACATGTTCAAATGCAAAGGTTTTGCTGACAAAAATTTAAAGTGGGTTAAATTTGAAAAATAAAAGTTCAGTGGGGTAGAAGCAATTTCTTCTTTTTCCACAATATTTTTTCAATTATAAAATCAAGAGGGACGTAAAAAACAGGGATTGAACAGGAAAGGGTTAATAGGCTAATCACGTTTTTATCTAATTTTGAAGGTTATGTAAGGATGTGCATTCGACTATAGATTTATAGTGAGATGAAAGCGTTTTTTTTTAACGTCAGTATACTTACTCGACTCTGTTCCGTTTCACGTAAATCACAACGACCAGAACAAGAAGGAGTGCAACCGCAGCCAGAGTTACGAGGACTATAACAACAGGTTTAACGTAGGCTTTCTAGAATGTAAGATAATATTTATCATTTAAGAGATGAAGAGAATATTTTTTGTTTTCATGGAGGTATGAACCGAAAAAACTAATCACACTGTATGAATACGCGAAGTGGATTCATACATAAGTGTGATTAGGTTTTTCGGTTCATACCTCCAATTAAAACAAAAAATATTCCCTTCATTTCTTATAATTTAATAGCATTGAGCGAAAAAAGCAAAACTTTACAAATTTTGATACCTTTTTGTATAGAACTTTTTTTGTGCGGAAGCATACAAAATGGCTGAGTGCTCAAAATTGAGTTCATGGAGGTATGAATTAAATTTTTCGACCAATCAGATCGCTCGTTTTTGATAGACGAAACTAACAATTAAATTATTACTCAATGAACTGGGATGTTTGATGTTTGAATTCATGGTGAGGAGGACTCAAATCGTTTTTTGATCGGAAGCAGCAAACAGTCAACTCAAGAACTTCAGGCTATTGCATATGATACATTTGAAGCACATTAACTTATATATTTTTTGTCTTCGGGCTTCCGACATATCATAAGTTCATATTAATTTTGCTTTGTTTGTCAAGTAGCGAATTTCTGTAGTTCGTCTTCGTTTTTTTTTTTTTTTTTTTTTTTTTTTTGGGGGGGGGGGGTAGCATTTTCAACCTCCACCCACTCCCCCCCACATATATACAAAGTTGACATACGATCTGATCCATGCTGGAAGATGCCTATGGATCACAAATACGTGCTCATAAAAAGTAGTTCGAAACTGACCAATCGCCGGCCTCACCAACTTACTTCGTACATTGACTTCGACAGGAATTCCCATTTCGATTTTAAACGGGGTTATTTCGCAAAATTTATGACCTGTTGCATGTTACAAAAGAGTAGAATATATGTAGTTGATTGGCAGCCTAATCGTCGTAACTACAGCTTGAATAATCTGAAGTTAGGGATTTAAGTTGCTAAACCAACAAAAAATGTTAACAAAAATGGCGGCTAATATTGGTGATTAAACTCATTTCTAGTCGCGATGAATGATTTCATTGGTCGTCTGGCTATTTGATTGACAGCCGCGATTGGTCCATTATCTGATTCATCAGACTAAGATATATGTGATTTTATACAGAAAAAAACATGTATTCGACCGATGAAAACATGAAATACCCGAAAATGATTTTCTCACAAAGATTAAAACATGAAACAGTGGAAGTTGACAAAGTAACTCTTTTTGAATTATCAACAATGACCGAAAATAGTTTGGAATGTATTTTGCAAATATTTTAGACTCTAAGAATTACTGGCATCGATAAATTTTGTAAATGTTATCACTATGTAGTCAAAGTGAATATTTTCATAGCAAAATACATGTGCAACATATTTTTCTGCCAAGGTCAAGAGGGAAAAAATGAACATGTCAAAAATGTGCGCGGTGAAACAAAATCTAACATTGCATGGGCCAGTAAACTGTTCTGTAATACTGATATCCTTTTTTAAATGGATACAGAATATCATAGTAAGATCTTTATTTTTTTTTAAGATTAAAGCGTATGAATATTGAATTACTTTTACATTATCATTTGTCAAATTCATACGTTAAACTAAACCAAAAACACCATTGAAAACGTTAAAAAAATACCCGATAATACGATACTATTGAAGACATCTCAACAAAGCCCAAACATTAACAACATCAACAACAAAAAGGAATATAACAATATGTATCCTTTATTTCTATTATAGTTTTGCGATATTCTATGAGTCGGTGTTAGACTTGACTATTTGAAGAAAATGGAGGCTATAACACTTTATTGAATTTTTTTTGTTCAAATTTTCATTTCTCTACTTGTACTTGTGACTTAACTTGTTCCTTTATTACAAAATGTCATTAAAAAAACTACGATCTAATATCTCTAGAAACAGGGCCTATGCCCTGACGTTCATTCTAGTGTCGTTTTGACCTTTTTCCGACGTAAGGTCGTTTTATCTTCAAGACTAAATGCAAAGTGTTATATATTTGCAACTATTCAACCATTCATCTTTTTGGAATGTTTGTCCCCTTTTATACTAAGAAATTCCTGGTTTTACGAGCAAGCTTTTGCTGACTGTTATATATTTGTTACATATCAACATTTTGCTTTTAAATTGTGCATATGTAAGAAGGGTTATGATCGACCTATCTAGACAAGTAGGTTCATTACTCTGTAATTAATTTTAGTGAATTCTAGACTTTTTATGACTTAGTGATAGTGTTACGTTCAATATGTCCGTTTTATCTAAAACCCATATCATTAGTGGGCTACCAAAGTATCGTATATACACCTTTATCACATGCTTGAATAAATTAATCTTAAGAAAATTAATTATCCTTAAAATAACTTAAAATACAGAAAAAACATAAAACTCTGTAAGATCTGTGAACTTGAGAACTATGTTCTGGACAATAAATTTATTTGAATTCAATGTGGACGTTCTATATGATCGTAATTACACTAGAATGCCGACTGAAATAATCAAAGCAATGAAAGTACTTTGAACTTGAAATGTGTCGAACGCAACATAAACCGGGGAAAATGAACAGGTCCCTGAAAGTGGCGATGAAAGTTTCTGAAAGATAAAACGTTCGATCTGAATTTTAATAAAGTACAATTAATTTACTAATGATGAATCGACAGAATTGAAAGATGACCTTGCAGATCCATATCGATAGGAACTATCACAATGCCATATATGAGAGGTGTGGGCTTGAAGAAATTTGACCTTGATAGTTGACATTGACCTCGGAACCAGCACATAAGGATCGATAAGCTATATCATCACTTATACAGTTACAAAGATAATTTGAAATGTTAAGTTTCTTTTAAGTTTTGACAGATCAGGAGACAGACATTCCTACAGATAGACAGGCATCCAGCCTTGTGGACAACGGTAAATTGCTATACCACAGATCTTATCGATGTGGGAATACTTAAAGAAAAAAATGATGAATTAGAATAGCTTTAAGCGAACGAATTTTTTATTTCAATAAGTATTCATAAGACTTTGTCTCCCTCCAGTGCCGCTTATTTGCAAAGTTAAGGAAAATTCATATGAACTATTGAATTGTATTGTCCTCAAGTATTAAGATAAACCACACGTTCTGAGAGGCATACATCATACTTTCTATATGCTTTATAACAAAGTAGAACAAGATTTAGCTCAATTAATCAACTCCTAGTTATTTTTCATCAACTAGACCAATTAGAGGAGGAAATTAAAAATAAATTTCATGTAGACATGAAGATACTTTTTGTGTACAAAATTACAACATTTGAGTATGAATTTATGAATATATGAATTGATGTGGGTACTCATTACAATCTTCTGTTCTCGTAATGCGAACTTCGTTAAAATTGCGTTTGTTCAGCTTCAAGGTAGATTTAGAATACACGCATTACAGTTGCTTAAAGAAAAAGAGGAAGAAGATTCTAAGGGAACACTGAACTTGACTTCACCCATTACCAGACGACACAATTTTAGACAGGTCCAGATTCAAAGAAGTTGCAGACGACATTTTATAGTTCATGATCTTTTAAAAGACATTGTCTTTTCTGCAAGAAAACATTGCAGATAATGAAGAAATTACTTGAAACAAGCTATTTCTTCATTTACACAGTGTTTACTCAAGCTATTTTCTTGAGGGGCGTCAAAATGGTGCCTTACTAGAACGGACTTTTTGAGTCGCCTGGTTGCAATGAGAGGCTCTCATTGTGATCCTATTGGTACGAGACCGATTCCATCAAATTATTCCGGTTTGTGAGATAAATCTTGAAAGCTGCATTATTTCTAAGAGTCACTCCCAGTTTTAATTGTCTAGACGACGTTTCTGTAGAATGGAATATTAATATATTGCGTTTTAAATGAAATATGGCTTATCTGTTAGGTAATGTGTGGGGGAGGGGGTGAGTGTTTTTGGATGTGTTTCTTTGTTTTTGTTATTTATTTAAGTCTCCCACCTGTAAGCTTTCGAACTCCGTAATTAAATCTCAACGACTCTCTATGTTAGAACACAATTTTTTATCTCACCTAATGAACTTAATCAAGTTTAGCCATGAGCGATCCAGCAACATCTCGCCTCCATGGTATGTCACCTTATGAGGTATGTACATGCATAATTTTTGTTTTTGTTTTTTTTGTTTCAAAAAATGGCCAGATTGTTTGTGCTCGTGATCTTTCAGATAAGCTAAATATTGGGTCGTCTAGGGTCAAAAGTTTTGTCATTTTGTCATATTTTTTACTTTGTGTGAACTCAAAGGCCATTACCAAATTTTATAGGAGAAAACCTGAGTTTTATGAATTGCCATGGCTTTGATTTCGTCTTTGTTGGTATCTGAGTATGCGTTCAAAGGTTTTCGACATTTTTTTTTTATCTCTTTCAGCAATAGTGAAACCGAAACTCAGGGTATATCTGTTCACTATTAAAATCAAATTATAGCAATATAAGATAAATAAATATAAAAGTTTATACACATGTATATGAAAGTAAATTATAGCAAAAGGGAAATAAGAAACAGTGCATTTAGCAAGAATCAAGCCCCTTATTCGACTCCTTAGTGAAACCATATCCTTTGGGTATTCATTTGAAACGCATAGAAGGCCCGTTACTCAGGGCTTAGAATGCCCGTTACTTAGGGCTCAAGACAAAGTAATAAATTACTTATTCGAAACGTGTATACTTAATATTGCATACAAATAATCTTTAATGATGTTCCTTACCATTTTAGACTGTGTAGTTGAATCTGTTGCAGTTTGACCTGGTCTCATTGTATACTGGCTCGTATGTATATGGTTTAGCCCTTCTTTCAGAGACTGTGAGGGGCGTGGCCTAGATAACGTACGTGTGACTTCATACTCTGCTAAAACACGCCCATTGTATGTCACCACGAATTCAACACGGGTCAGCTTATGTCTTATTAAAACAAAATAAAAATAGAATTAGCCATATCCCCTGTATGTACGGACTAATATTTAACGACCACAGGTAACATGCATTTAAGATTGTTGCCGTTTTTAGACTATTTCACTGATATTTAAAACACATTACTAGTTCAGACTCGGAAAAGCATAGTTTATAATTACGTCATATTTACATATAATTCATATTTACGCTTTTGTTTTGTTTTGTTTTTCATCGAAATTGTAAATAAACATCTCTTAAGAACATTTTAACCAAAAAGTGGGTCATAAAACCGGTAAAAAAAGAAGGGCTTCTTTGGATAGACAGTTCCATGAATCTACTGTTGACCAAACATTGCAATACGTGGTGTGACTAAATGACAAAGTAAATATGTAATTGCATTTCGAAACTATAAGGTAGATCACTTGTAACGAATTTAAGTCAATAGCTTAAGAAAAAAAAAAGATATCACAATTTTCCTTCGAAGCTCAAAGCAAATATAAGATGTTGTATCTCTATCGTAACATAATATTCCCTATCTATCTATTTCTATTTCGTTTGAGTAGTAATTATAAGCATTTATTAACCCGAACCCCTCATAGTTGAAACTTGATAACGGTATGTGTTGGGAAAAGGTGGTACGACCAGTAGCAGGAATGTGCATAACTAAGACAACAGAAATATAGATGTACAATTTAAGTGAGTGATAAAAGGTTAATTTTATCCACAAGTATAGACAAAACGGATCTTTGATCACTCACTTTAACATGTACATCTTTGTCTATCAATTCGACTAGCAACTGTTTATCGATCCGACAAATAACAATGTTTCGAAATTTATCTGCCTATCTAAATAAAGGAGTTCTTAACGTTAAGGAGTCTCACTTGGAATATTATAAAAAGAGTGTACTTCCCCAAATGGATGTTGCTCTATTTAGGATACGAGTTGAAATACGACAGAGATCTGAAGAGTTTGTTTGTTTGTTTGAATGGGTTTTTACGCCGTTTTCAACAATACTTCAGCTATATCGCGGCGGCTTGAGCACCTAACAATGGAATCTTGGTATTTCTCACACCAGTGCTACCATTACACCCTTTCCTAGCCTCCAGCTGCTATCCCACATAGGTCTACGATTATCGACCCATTGGTGAGAGACAAATAGTCGGAAAGGATGAGTGCCGCCTTCGCGATCTTAAGAGTCCACGAATAATTGTTGATTGGACGCAGTTAATCCTTTTCTGTTCAAACCCGGGATTTTACGTAGCTGTGATTTATTACTTGAGAAAACATTTCAGAAAACGTAACAAGCAGTTTCTTCTTGTCCTAAAATATTTTCTATCTGACAGGATGGTTTTATTTAAATTTGCATCCAATTTACATTGTAGTCTGAAAACTTTTTTCAATCTGGACCAGTCTAAAATTTCTAAAAGCGGGAAAGGGAATAAGCTTGGGTAAGTTAATGGTCTAATAGTGTAGAGTACAGCGTAGCCATAACTACTCAACACTACACTACACTAAACGTATACTAACCCAGTAGATGTGTACTCGTAAGTGGTTTCCAATGGATATACGGAAACGCTGTTTTCACCAAACGACATTTCGTTGTTCATTACAGACGACAGAACGGAAGTAAATCTGTTGTGCCATAATGTACTGCGGTGATGGCCTTCTAAATACATACTGTTCTTATAGTGATCTTTGGGTTCTATAATAAAAACAGTTTTGTCAAATAGTTCCTAGGACATCAACTATACAGTGACAAGTAGGTACTAAGTAAAAGCCGCTCTCGGGGTAAATGTGTGCGTCATGTGACAAGGCGTCTCTTTGATGCAGTGCGTAATTTATCGATCCTGATCAGACTTGCCAGAATGAGAAGGCTGACCACGGCCGACAATTTTCGCTCTTTGTAAGTTTTATGAATGTAAAAGAACCATCTACTAAACAACACAATTTTTTAAACTACAAGCTCTGCTTTAGCCAATCTCTTTTCAAATAAATCATAGTCATGTGGAACTTTCGGATTGTCGTTTTTGCTGAGACTAGTTTAGTCAAAAAGGGCCATCCTGGGTAGATGGTGCATTATGAATAAGGAATATTATGGTACGATAGCAATACAATGTCTAGTATTTACTTTGAGTTGCGCAGAAAAATTTTGATATTTCACGAGACCGAAAGTCGAGTAGAATATCAAATTTTCCTCCGCTGCGATAAGCAGTATCGCAATCGTAAAATAATATTAAATTTATCATATACCTATTTTTTTATCAAATAAACTCGATCTTATAATAAAAGAAAAAAAAATATCTACATTTCTTTAAGTATTTCCCGTATCCTTTACCATTCTGATTACGTTTATTCGCATTATTACGTCACATTCAGAACAAAAATGACGCCATCTAAGACTACCTTATATCACACTATCAGATATGGACAATTTTCTGGCGTGTCCGATTTTGCACGTGTGACATGTATATATTTTACTAGAAATATCTATAGGTATATTTAAGAGATGAAGAGAATATTTTTTGTTTTCATGGAGGTATGAACCGAAAAACCTAATCACACTGTATGAATACGCGAAGCGGATTCATACATTGTGTGATTATGTTTTTCGGTTCATACCTCCATGAAAACAAATAATATTCTCTTCATTTCTTATAATTTAATAGTATCGAGCGAAAAAAGCAAAAACCCTACATCTTTTGATACCTTTTTGTATGTGACTATTTTGTGCGGAAGCATTCAAAATCACTGCGTGCTCAAAATTTTGTTCATGGAGGTATGAATTAAATTTTTCGACCAATCAGAACGCTCGTTTTTGATAGACGAAACTAACAATTAAATTATAGTATCGTAATTCAATTATTTATTTTTTTATATAAATTTGAAAACTGACAACCATGCCTCACCATACAAACAAGGCCGTTTGTTTGGACAGAAAATGAAATATTGTCGTATCCGCTTGGCCTCATCGGTATAGTGATCGTTGGTATTGGCGAGACACATGTTGTCATAGGTCATTTTGTATAATCAATACTATCAATGGAGATAACTCTGCATTTAAGTTAGAATTATGCGCATTTTCAAGTAAAATTTCTTTTAACATTCAGCATGTGACATCCAAATTCGGTTTATTCTTCTTAATGGTCTTGACTTAACACAATTGTTTGTCCTGAGATATCCGGCACAATTTTTGTTGCTTTAAAATATTCTAAGAATATTCATAGAAAATTTGACGAGTCTTTCGGCAAGAATTAACTATTGTGAAATGTTATAAAATGAATTTCGAAAGTTTTGTATATATCATTTTAGGACTATGAGGTGTATACCAATTGCAAAAAGATATTACATGTAGTTCAGATTGTACTTTTTCAGATCTTAAGTTGCAACACACTCGTTTGGCTAATTTCGATCACTTAATTCATCCTTTACGAAATAACTTTTATCCGAATTAATGAAAAGTTACATATCTCATTTTTTTTTATTATTACTTCAGTCAACATTTTGTACATTTTTTAAACAAATTATGTCGGTTCTGGCTTCTATTTTGTTGCCTTGAAGAGCTAATAGATCAAGACAGAATACCAACCTGGTATGTGAATGTTGGGGCGAAACGTGGTCACATCTTTATGCATTAATCTCTCCAAATTTTTCTGGGCGTCCATGATACCTTTAACCATTTGTTGATCCATAAACATTGGAACACGGTGGTTATCCAAAACATAAGGCTTATCAACTTTAACTTCGCTGACTTCAGTTGTTCCTTCAACATCAATATTTTTGTCTTGTGCATTCATCTGTTTATCAACTACATTGAATAAATATTGATCCATGAAAATTGGGACCTGTTCATTCGATTTAGATTTAACGGTATTGTCTGTGACAGATGCAGAGTTAGATTCATGTTTATCCTGTTGATTCAATTGTTTGTCTATTATACCCATCATGTGTTGGTCCATAAAAATTGGTACCTGCTGCTTTGATTCTGGTTTATCAGGAACTTCTGGTTCAGAGGTAACATCGCTGTCTTTCTCTGGGATGGGAAGTTTTGTCAGCCTTTCAATTTCTGTCAACTTATGGATATCATTTTTTTGTGTTCCGGTTTCAATTTCAACTTTTGTGTTTTCATTGTTAATAACTACATTTGCAGCCTTGGCATCATTCTCAATGGGTAAGGGTACTTGACTTCTATTATCCTCTACTTCAGGTAATAGTGTCTGACAGAAAACGCTGTGGCTTGCCTGGAAGTTAAAACATTTATGTACATGTCGATGGTTCAGCGTGAAACATTTGTTACTGCATATATTTTTATAGGCAGTTACATCTGTTTCTCGCTGAACCATCGATCTAGTCTATATATCTATAAACTCTTATATCTCTCAGAAAAGAAGTAAAGATGAAAAAAGAAATGTATGTGTTAAACAATTACCAGACGGAATTTTTTTTAGACTGGTCCAAATTGAAAGGAGTTCAGACGTCAATTTAAGAATAATTAGATTTGAGTTTTTTTGTTGAGAGAAAACATTGTGTAAAATGAAGAAGTTGCATGTCACAACCAATTTCTTCATTTTACACAATGTTTTCCAAATTGTTTTTCTTGAGGGGCGTCAAAAGCGTCACTTTTAGGGAATGGGATAAATGAGTAAAATTAAATACCACCAAAGTACGACATTTATGTGCTACTAAGAAACATACCCTGATTGTAACGGAACAAAAGACGTAAAAGTATTGTCTCACATAAGTCTAAACTTGCCTATCAGTCATTTATTTTTGCTTTAATTCTTGGGTAATTATAGATATATATTTCGAGATAGAAATTAACCCGTACATGGACGCGAATTTTAGTATTGGTTTCAAATGAAAGACGTTGCAGAAGAAAGATTAAACCTTGGTTCCAAACGGAAAATAACTATCATAGTTTGTAGATAACATTAAAGAAAAGATTTTAGCTTCAAATAGTTTCTTCTTCCTGTACAAGTTTGCCATTCGTTTAAAATCTAGGAGTAGTTGGAATAAACTGATTGGGAATGATTTCCCACAATGCTGTCTTCCCTAACAGACAGAAAAGGATAAAATCAAATTTAATCAACATAAAATTGTCGCTTTTCCTTAACTGCTTTAGACATAAAATAAGGTTTCCCTGTTTACAGTATCTTGATCTATCTGTGTTCTGATGAAGAGATACTGCATAAATAGTTGATCAACTCAAATATGTTAATAAATTCAGTTATCATACAATAGATAGATAGAGAAACGAGAGAGGGGGGATGGAAAGGGCGAGACAGAGACAGAGACAGAGACAGAGAGACAGAGAGAGAGTCACTTATAAAGTGATCTCGCTTTTTAAGCGTCAAAACCTCAGTCTTTTACTTGCTATTTTAATGAGCAACCAGAAACTTACCAGTAAAACAAGCAGGAGGAAATATTTCAGCGTCATTTCGTCAGTAAACAAACACCCAATCTTATGGTAATTTATAATTTCACTGTTATCAAATATACATGTACAATGCTATCGTACAGTAACATCACGGGCTATCTTCAATTGATGACGTCGAAATTGATAAAACCGCTATCAGGTATAAACTTTATCCGTACCAGAAGATACGTTGTTTAATTGTTTCTGTCGTAGGTAAAGATTTTTATAGAACACTGGTCACGCCAACTGACTCCAGCAGAAAGTTCTATTTGGATTTTAAATGGCGTCATATTTTCAAAACTGTTGACAAGTAAAACTAAACAAAAGGTAAAACTATTGGTTGGTGACCAAGATGTCGTAACTTCAGCTTGTTCTAACAAGCTTGAGTAATGAAGTTTAGGTGGCGTAACCAACAAAAAAAGCTTCACATAAATGTAAGAGTTAAAGTTCACTTTCGGTCTAAGTACAAGAAATATTTTGTCGATTGGTTCCTTTTAGGTTTAAACCTATTTATTTTACATCGATTGGGAAACAAGTTCTTCCAACTTAGATTAATCCCTCTCGATTCTGCTTCCTGGATTGGTTCCTTTAATGTCATCCTCGATCCATCAATTCAAATAATAGCGCAGTACGAAAAACACGAACCTGAAAACATGTGCTTTCTACTTCTTCATAGTTTCTAGTGACTGTTGCCCTGTAACGCTTTGATCCACCAACATAAGAGATGATGGGATGTCGGTATTTAACCCATTCCAACTCAAGCCCTCCTTTTTACGCCACGCAAATAAAGAGCTTTGGAAAACATTGTGGAAAATGAAGAAATTGCTTGTATCAAGCAATTTCTTCATTATCCACAATGTTTTCTACCCCAAAAGACGAAAAAAATTAAAATTACATCAACTTGAAATTGTCGTCTGCAGCTCCTTTCAATTTGGACTGGTGTGGGAATGGGTTAAAAGGGGGTTTGTTGTTGTTGGGGTTAACAGATCACATTTTATTTCTAGTAGTCGTTCATAACATCCCGTCGGTTTAGACTGGTACCACCGTTCTTTGTTAATGTCAATGGTGGTACCAGTCTACCAGTTAGTTTTGACGAATGCGATAAGATTGATCCCAAGTTTTATTCTTGAGAAGCATGATAAGCAGGATTGTGCGGGAATGCTATAATCCATTACCACTCAATGCCGCTTTTTGATGCACAGAAAAATGTGTTAATTGAGAACTTTGTGGTGGAAAATAGAAATTGTATGTAACAAGGAATTCCACCTTTTCTCACAATGCTTTTTTTTAAATCTTATTTTGCACTTATTTTTCAATATAAACGCTCTTTGAAAAGTCTTCAACAACTTCTTTGAATTCAGGTCAGTCTCTCATTTTAGCGTCGAAATGGGTTAATTCATTACCGGACGACACAATTTTAGACTGGTCCAAATTCAAAGATTTTGCAGACGACAAATAAGCAGTTTCTTCATTTTCCAAGTTCTTTTTCTGTGGAACGCCAAAGGGATTACCATTGTCTTTTTTCACTAGTGATTTATCTTCTATTAGTTTGATAATCCGTTATGGCTGTATTTTAAAGATCTTTAGGGTAGAAAACCCTTGTAAAAAGAAGAAATTTCTTGTAACAAGCAATTTGTTATTTATCCCAGATCTTTTCAAAACTTTTTTCTTCTGTGAGTATAAAGGGGGCCTGTATGGGAATAGGTCATATTTTGGCATTCACTTGCAATGTCCTAGAATTTAGTATTTGCATAAAGTCAAGAAAATGACCCCGCCTCGTCATTAAAACACATTTTTAACCCTAACGTACTGGTTTTTTTTGTGTGTGCGTGTGTGTATTTTTTTCCAATTCAAAAGGGTGGCAGACGACATATTAAAGAAAGTACAATAAAAAAATAACCATATTTTGTGATAGAAAATATTGTGGGAAAAGAAGAAATTGCTTGTGACAAACAATTCCTTTTTTCCCACAGTGTTTTCTCAAATATAAAATCAAAGGGTCTTAAAAATCAGGGGTTGAACATGAAAAGGGTATATTTGACTGTCAACTAAAGAAACTTTGTGTTAAAATCAAACTATATAGCAAACAGTGAAGAATCTGGTCAGATAGCAAGGATACCCAGGCTGATCAGAGCCTTTTCTTTTCACACATGTAAAACTATTACAAAAACCATGCATATGCTTTCATTTGGGAGTGAAAAGACTCTTTAGGGTTAAATAAGTAAAAAAAACTCCGCCAACTGCCTCCGCTGGCCACGCCTATCGACTCCGACACGAAGTTCCAATTAGATAATGAGCAGCGTTATTTGGCAAAATGTTTGGCTAGTAATATGTAGAGTGGAAGTGAAATGATTGGTTGGTAACCTAAACGTCGTAACTACAACTTGAATAAGCTTTAGTTACGATTTTTATGTCGCCAAGCCGACAAAATTGCTTCAAATGATTGTCGGCCACTATCGGAGTTAAAAATTCACTTCAGTTCTATGTGAAATTGACTTGTCGATCGATTCTTGATTCGCCAATTACGCTCTTTCTGTAAATTTTTTCAAACTATATATTTATCTTAACCCTTCCTCGTTTCGTGAAATTTTGGACTGGCTTAATTTGAAAGCGGTTGACGACGACCATGAAAACTGGGTGCAGTTTGAAATGAAACCATCCAAATTTGTTGAAAATATAGTGAGAAAAGAAGAAGTTGCTTGTTTCAAGAAACTGTTCCCTTTTCCACAATGTTTTCTCAAGTATATAATCACAGCAACATAAAATCCCGGGTTCAAATAGGAAAGGATTGAGATTAATGTCTCTTTTCGTTTTATGTTTTATCTTGTCTATTTTTTGGACATCAGATAGACTCCATCCCTCGTGACGTGCAATGCATTTTACGGCGTTAATTATTCAGTTTTACAAAAAAGCAGGCCTATGACGAGAGAGGAAATAAATTAAGTCGACATACATCATATCTTTTTATTCTCTTAATGATAATGAATGGTCAATAAATGACAAGTTAACGATACAAATCGATATAATGATATAATCATTTTAATATTTTCCTATACATTATTATCTTTTACGACCCCAAGATACTGTATGTAGGAAAAATCCTTTAACCCTTTCCCTTTCAAATACGGGATTTTACATTTCTGTGATTTTATACTCCAGAAAATATTGTGGAAAAAGAAGAAATTGCTTGTAACAAGCGATTTCTCCTTTTTTCCACAATATTTTCTACCACATAGGATGGTTTCATTTCAAATAGCATCCAGTTTTCATTGTCGTCTGCAACCTCTTTCAATTTGGACTAGTCTAAAATTTCCAAAAACGAGAAAGGGTTATACATGTGCACGATTTCTTCTATTAATCTGCCTTCGGAAAAAATGCTAGATTTAGTTGGACCGAAGGTCTAGCGAAATATCACTCTTCTGTGCGGCTCGAATCCATTTAAGTTTTTTTATCCTAGCTACAGCATAGTATCCCACTTATTAATACCAACACTTTTAAATTATCTCCAGGTAAAAGATTCTGACGACAAACGTCTAATAAAATCAACATTTTCTATGGTAACGTTATATATCCTCCTGTGTGACGTCATTTTACCAGAAAAATGACGTTATCTAAGTATCGGCCAGTGTCCGTTTAGAGGGTGTCCCTTTAAATACTTCCAATCAAGTGCAATTCTATCTAT
Organism: Fragum fragum; assembly: GCA_946902895.1. Classification (NCBI taxonomy): domain Eukaryota; kingdom Metazoa; phylum Mollusca; class Bivalvia; order Cardiida; family Cardiidae; genus Fragum; species Fragum fragum. Next base: position 36,282,751 of record OX336365.1, read on the forward strand.
CAGACTTGCATATTTTATAATAACCAAACAGCCAGGTTTAAACCAAGATAATAGAGATGTCACAAACTTGAGGGAACTCTGGCCATTCCCCATGTCTCCGTCGGGAAATTCGACTTCGATTTTAAACAGCATAATTTTGAAAAAAAAGGTCAGTTACATTCAACAAAATAGTAAAATTGAATAAGCTGTAGTTAGTTTAATTCGCCTAACCAACAAAGATATTCAACATATGCTTTCGAGATTTGACAGGTCGATCTACTTTTGATTGACAATCGCGATCGTAAACTATAATTGACAAACGAACACAACTTTCCTTTGTCTACAATACTTTCATCTTGGTCACTTTCTACTACATTCTGTTACTTATTGTTAAAGTTTACCCTTGTCATGCTGAACCCGAAATATTCCGGGTTTGGCAGGAGGTGTAGACTAAGATCAGACTGCACTTATGTGCAGGCTGATCTTGGTCTATACCTCCTGCTAGTACTTTTCCTGCCATAGTTGTGTATCAAGTTGTTAACCAAAAGAAACGTTGTTTTTTAACAACAAGTTCTATCAGTGCTTTCAGCCCTTTGATTTGACAGCAATTCAGTAATGTAATTTATACAGCATGACAAGGGTTAATATTCAAAGCGGAACAAATTTGTCGGATGGTGACTTGATTAAAAGATCGATTGACCAATCGAATCATTATTATTTCGGTAGTAAACCCTGAAGCTCCAGGGATCGGTTTAATTTCACTACGACAAGGGCATGCACTCGAGATCAGTAGTGTTGACATAAGAGAATAAACTATTTCAACGAAAATATGATCGCAGGGAACTTATTAATTTTCTTGCGTTTGCGTCTTTTTCATTTTTTTCCCATTTCTAGCTATGGATTTACAATCCTATGTACATTTCTATATACATTTCTATATACATTTATATATATATTTATATATATATTTTCCATAAATGTGAACCGTCATGGGAAAAGGCGCCATCTAGAACGCGCGAAAAGAAATGTCCTCTGTGAGACAACGCAAATTGTGCAGGTTAACCTGAATCGAAACATTTCGCTTATTTCCTGATTGTTGGCTGGTCAATCTACCTCACTCTATGTATTTGTTTTAAACTTGGGCTACTAACTCTTGTTGAACTGGTTAGATATCAGTTTTCAGGACTCCTCTGTGATCCCTCTGCACGTGACAGGTCACATTTAACGGACCGCTGGTCCCGCCCAGTTAGCTCCGTCAAGAAGTTCCATGTAGAAATTGAAATGTGTTGTTTACCAATTTTGTGACCAGTAACATATATGGAAAAATAAAATGGTTGGTTGGCGATCTTAACATCGTAACTACAGCTGCAGTTACTAATTTAAGTCCATAAACCAACAAAAGCGCTTCAGATAAAATGTCGGACAATGTTGGAGTTCGAATTTCAATTACTTTCTAAATGAATGCTTGATTGGTCAATTGATTCTTTGAATGACAGCATTGATCCGCCAATTACAGCACTTACACAGCACATATAATTAAATCACAGAATAAATAACATAAAAATATGGCACTTTGAAGAATATATATATATATATCTCTCTCTCGCACATCGTTAGCAAGTAAGGTAGTCTTGTTGCTGTACCTATAAACCTTTAAATTTCAGAAAAGACCCGAAACATTTTTTTTTAGAAAATTAGCACTGTCTCTGAATATGTTTTGTTTGTTTCGTAATCAGGTCTAACCGGACAGGTCTTACGGAAAGCGTGATTGACCAAAAGTACGGTTTTTCTGTACGCAATGTATACCAATTGAATAGATATATTTGTATGTAGCATCATTCGGAAAACCGTCTTCTATTCGTGAATATTACTATAAAACACAATGCGAAAGTTAATAGATAAGAAAATATTGAAGTTTGTAATTGACTTGACGAGTTCTGACACATACACATACAAACTTGGTTATCTAAACCGTCCATATTTTCAAAGAATTTCACTTCTAAAGCATTTTTGGCACCACCGTGCATTTTCAATGGCGACTTTTTACAAATACACATACATGGATTCATACCATTATTCATGACAGGCATAAAACTAAATGTTTGAATATGCTTATTCTGTGCTTGAAGTTGCTTTTCTGCTGCGGTCTCCCATTCCTTGTCAATATCCACATGTGTCCCGGTGGTTCTATGCCATTTTGTAAACATAGGAGGAGGCGTACTTTCATTATCGTCTTCATCTTCTGTATCCGCCGCAAGTGGCTTATGTGGACTGATTTCAATGTCGTCATATCCAATCGCGACATCTGCGCAGCCGTAGAACTGTTCTTGGTTCCCACAACCAATGCACCCCCGTCCAGAAAATGGATCAGTTCCCCAACTATTTCCTGCATTGTATTTCCACTGCAACACACAATCTTTACATTTCACATCGGATGGAAGGACTAAACTAAGCCTTATCTTAGTGTATCCATTTTTGTGAGGAACTGGATAACGTTTGCCATTAGTTTCAACAATATGTAAATGGTGTTTATCGAAACATGACTGAGTTACACTCTGTTTTGGATCATCATTTTGGCACAATTTAAATTCCATCCAACCTTTATGATTGGCCGTTAATTCGACCACTACGGTGATAATTTCACCGGTAGAATATTTACGTACAATAATACCATTAGCATATTTTCCAGGGGGTTCGTTTTCACGTGGACCGTTCCATGGATCTCCACAAACACCACATTTACCTCCATTTAGTTCGTATTGGACCTGCAATTTGAGTCAAGAGGTTTATTTCTAAGTTTGTCTTTGAAAAAGCCATTACAGTAATCTTTTTCCATATTTTTCAGTGTTGCTGTCTTCAAAATCTATCAGATATCTAAATTTGATTGCAATAATTGAACAAAATATTTAAAAAAGTCACCTTTTTAAGTCAATTTGTAAATACAATGGAATAAGGTGGGGACTTAAAATTAGGATTTAGCGGCAAAAATCTGCAAATTCCATTTCAGTTCAAACGATTCTTATATGACGAGAGTGTGAAGAAGTAGTAGCAACATATAAGGTCGATTTAATATAGGTATTTTCGAAAATAATCTTATGATTAATGAAATATGGAAGAAGAAAACGACTCATGCAAGAATAGAATACGTTACACGTGGCATTTATTGTTTTTCAATTAAACGACACCAGTAAACTATTCGCATTTAAGACACATTTTTGTAAGTTATATAAATAGTAAACAAATAAAAAGAAAGGCAATCTATGTGTTCTGCTTCGATTTTTTACGGCGTTATTTATGAAAATTTATTGCAACTAGCATGTTAAAAATAAGTGAAGTGGCTGGTTGGCGACCTAAACGTCGTAACTACAGCTTGAATAGGCTGTCGCGGCGAATATCCTTTCTGACATTAGCCTCCCACGAATGGATGAATAATCGTAAACCTAAGTGGGATGAGCAGCTGGAGGCTCGGAAAGGATGTTGTCGTATTTTTGATGTTAGTAATACCAGGAATCTACGGTTAGGTCCTCCGGTCTCCGCGATATGACTGAAATACTGTATTGAGTGGCGTTAAATCCATTCAATCAATCAACATTAAGTCTTCGGGCCGAACACTTAATTGAAACGGTTGACATAATTGAATTTAATTAAACCATTTCTAGACGGCAAAATTTTAGACTGGCCTAAATTGAAAGAAGTTGAAGACGACTATTTAAAGTTCATGAAAATTTGGCTTTTTAAAACTTTCTAGGTAGAAAACATTATAGAAAATGAAGAAAAAGCTTGTCACAAGCAATTTCTTCATTTTCCATAATGTTTTCCAAAGCTTTTGTTGTGTTAAACCTTTTATGCTTTTTTAATTTTAGACTTGTCCAAATTCAAAGGTTTTACAGACGACAATTTAAAGTCAAATGTACTTGAAAATGATCATTTCAGTATAGAGTAGAAAATATTGTGGAAAAAGAAGAGGTTGCGTGTATCAAGCAATTTCTTCTTTTTTCACAATGTTTATCGAGTTTTAAAACACAGGCACATATAGATCAGGGATTAAACAGGAAAGGGCTAAGCTGTCGAATGCTTCTAGCGCGTTGTAAAATATAACGTACCTGCCTACCCCCACAGTATAACTGATTGTCGTCATAGTTAGGGGGCGAGTTGAACCCATAACGCCACATGGTAGAGCGGGATGGTGGATCTAGCAAACGACCATGTCCCTTCACCAGGAGTGGGAAACAGGCGACCAGTAAGGATACAGTTGACATCATCATTGTCTAGAAATACAAATACGAGACTTCACTCATCAAACTTAATGTAAACAAATTTTTTGTCTATGGGATTTCATCAAACTTAATGTAACATATTTTCTGTCTTTGGGATTCAATCCATTCCGCCACACTCCCGCTTTTTTACGCCTTACAAAAACAAAGCTTCTGAAAATATTGTCGAAAATAGACGGAATTTATTATCCTTAATGTTTTCTACCCAAAAAGACAATGATTTTTTAAATACCCCATGGGCTATAAATTGCAATCTACAACTTCTTTAAATTTGGACCAGTCTAAACTTTTATCGTCTCGTAACGGGTTACTGACCAACTAGTACGGAAAGTAACGACCCTGAGAGGGCCTTTTGGAGCGAGACTTTGAAATTGGCAGATATGTGAACAGAGAACTGGTTATTCCGCGTTTTACACTTTTTAGAAAAGAAACCTTTGCTTGGAATTAGATTTCATTTAATGAAATTCCTTTTTGAAATATCTAATAATCTAATTTTAGTTCCGTCTATCAAAATTACTGCATTCCAAATTGCAAAAAAATCGTTTCACACCTAAATAAAATGAATAAATAAATAAGGAAAGAAATTCGGAACAAATTTGTATGTATACGCACTAAGTAGTAAAGAATGCATGTCAAACTTGCACTTTCCTTTCGTGAAGTTTTATCTATTAAATCAAAAGAAATGAAGAGAATATAAATAATTTTCACTGAGTTACGTATCAAAAGATCGGACCACGCTTTTGTATGAATCCACTTCACTACTTCATACAGTGTGATTTGGTCGTTCGTTTCCAGCCTCAACGAAAACAAATTTTCTCTTCATCTCTTAACCTTTGCCTGTTTTTAAAATTTTTAGACCAGTCCAAATTCAAAGGTTCTGCAGATGACAACTTGAAGTTAAATTTATTTGAAAAATAATCATTCAGTAGGGTAGAAAATATTGTGGGGAAAGAAGAAATTGCTTGTCACAAGCAATTTCTTCCTTTTCCACAATGTTTTCGCAAGTATAAAGACACTGGGAAGTAAATACCGGGGATTAAACAGGAAAGGGTTAATTGAACTGTATAAAAAGTAGACTCTTGTTCATATGACTTGCTGTAAAAAAGAAACTATTATGCCAGGATGTACAGGTAAAATTTTGAAAAAAAAAAACAAAAAAAAAAAAAACATACTGATCTTCTCTTCTGATTTGTTTCACTTCACTTGTAAACATTTACAAAATAGTGTTGAAAATAAATTAGTTTAACCTTTTCCCTCTCAATCTCTCCTTTTTAGCCCACCAAGAAAAAAGGTTTGGAAAATATTGTGAAAAATGAAGAAATTGCTTGTACCAAGCAATTTCTTCATTATCCACAATGTTTTCTATCGTAAAATTCTTCAAGTTGGAATTGTCGTCTGCATCTTCTTTGAATCTGGACCAGTCTAAAATTTTGGTGTGTGGGAATGGGTTACACCTCTACAATATTCACCCTATAATGTTAGTAATAAATGAACTAGTCCGTGTGAATCGATGTGAAATTTCAACAATTTCATCCATCCAAAACTAAATGATATACACGAAATTTAAAAATATGCAAAGATTGTGTATAAAAGCATAGTCACATCAACAGAAGAGAAACCTTAAATATTGTGACTTCTCTAATTATCGCAGTTTATATAAAGGTAAGAGATTGTGTCCTCCGGACAAGTTGACCTTGTAATGCCGAGCGTCAATTAATTGACGACAGGTGAAAACATGTTGCTCAAATCATGAGAAAACGGTTCTTTAAATAGTGTAGCCGAACGGACAACTTACAAAACTTGCAAATACCAAACCACATTGACGCAGACGTAAAGTCAAACACTGTAAGCGAGTTAAAATCAAAGTACTGTAAGTACTGTAAGCTAGCAAAGCATGGTTTTGTAAATGAATCATCTTTGTCAAAGGTTATCATGATAAATAAACCAGGTTAAAATAACCGAGGAGTTAACCATTACAAAACGACAAAATCTGGTCAAAATTGAAAGACGTGGCAGACGACAGACGACGAATTCGGTAGAAACATTGTGGACATTGAAGAAATTGCTACAATGCCCACAATGTTTTCCAAAGCGTTTTCTTGAGATGCTTTAACAAACGGAATTTAGTGGGAATGGGTCACAAAGCATGCTTTTGAAACCAGTCACTACAATTTAAATAGAGTTTGTATTATTCTTAAAATACACAAGAACTACATTTTTTGGTGTAGGCATTCAATGGATTTAGTGGTTAAGCTTCCAGTGGCAGTTCGCACTCGTTGAACTCAGAGACGACCTCAAAATTTGTCTGTTAACTTGAGCTATCAAAGCTAACGCTTTACTAGCTAAAAATGACCACCTCCCTGGGCAAAATGGATTAAGAGTATAGAAACGAAAAGGATAGAAATATGTCTGGGGAAGAGATAGCCCCGTTCAGCGTTTATGGTGGCAAATCGAATACAAGTTCTTTTTAAACGCTTCCCTTCATTACCTGTTCAACCCAATGAGAGTAGGGTTTCCAGGGAAAAGCTCTTGCTTTTTACTTCTAATTTTTGAATTCACTTCAAGCGAAAACTCTTCGGATTTTAACTAGTTTTAATTGTTTGATTTGCCTAAATATTGTGGATCTACTTGTACAATAAGTATTCACATAAAGAAAAGCGAATTTATAAGAGTTTCTTTTATCTGTTTCTAAACTTAAAAATGACACAGAATTGACTTTGATGTGTGTTTTGTATAACAAGATAAAACACAGTTGACCGTTGATCTCAAGCTTCGTTTATCAGAAGTGATTTCCTTTTAAGCTGTCAGTTACAAATGGATGAGAATGGACATTAGCGAAGATAAGTATCCCGTGGCCGTGCAATTATTTATATTGGTATGTCATACATTATATCAAGAGAGGGACAGACTACAAATCTTGTATTTTTATATAAAGTGTATATATATGACTGACACGCGGAAAAATAGTGTAGAAAACGGACATAAACTTTGAACAGAAACCATTGACTTGTTATTACACTCGAAAAAGAGAAGCGATATCAATTTTCAAATTAAAGTGAAGCCCCACAAACGTTTCAGAACAATCAAAATTATTCTAAGGTGAACGTGGTTTCTTTTCGTCGAGATTAAAAAACCCGCTAAGTTAAAATTTTCGAGCCCCCTAATGAACGATTTTTGTTACTTTGAACGAAAACATTCGACGTTGGCAAGGCAACTTTGTTTTAGCCAATGCTGAGTAAGCTTAATTCCTCAATAAGAATTCTTAAGATTCTTATAAAGAGGCTTAAAATCTTAATCTAAAGAACGCTCTATCTTAAAAATCTAAATAAGAATCTTAAGAATCTCGACAAAAATACGCAAATCAGGCTCTATTTATGTCTTACCGGCAATATTTTATTGACTGTACCAACAAGTTTTTTTTAAACAAAGTTTAAAGAATCGCGCGATCTAAACCCGAATCGCAAATAGACATTAAGAGTTCGAGCCGAACATTTAATTTTAAAATGTTGATTAAATTGAAGTTAAAACTGAAAGAGACGTGCCATTCAAATAAATTATTATTTGGAGTATACAGTTTTTTATTTATAATTAATTGTTGGTTTCGTCCATCAAAAACGAACGTTCTTGTTAGCCGAAAAAAATCATACCTCGAAGAAAACAAATTTTGAGCAAGCAACTATTTTTTATGCTTGTGCACATAATAGTAAAATGCTCTGTTTTTTCGCTTGATGACATTGAATTATAAGAAATGAAGACAATATTTTTGTTTTCATGGAGGTATGAAACGAAAAACCTCATCGAACTTATGCATGAAACCGTTTCGTATATTCATACAGTGTGACTAGTTTTTTTCGTTTCATACCTCCATGAAAACAAAATTATTCTCTTCATCTCTTATGTGTTGAATTATCTAAGAGTTACTCGGATTTTTAAGTCATTGATATTCTAATACTTGATTGTTAAATACTCTAGAAACATCAAAGTGGGTTGTGTTTAAAGGAGTTGTTTCAATATATAGCGTTGTTAAAAAGAGGAAAAATAATCCTAAAAAAAAAGATGTTGCTATATAGTTATAGCGGCGAGGGTGTGGTATCAGACATAGGTACGTATCAGAATTAACCCTTTCCTATCCAATCCCTGGAATTTACGTCCCTTTGTTTTTGTACTTGAGAAAACATTGTGAGAAAAGAAGAAATTGCTTGTAACAATATTTTTACCCTACTGAATGATTATTCTTTTAAATTAATTTGACTTAAAACTGTCATCTGCAAAATGTTTGAATTTTGATCAGTCTAAAATTTCATAAACCAGGAAAGGGTTAAAGTGAATGCACGGTATATAAAACTAAATTCATTAGAACAACAAAATGTTTTGTTTTGATAAATTTAGGATACATATCGTGCCTTTATTATACATAGACTACATTTGATCATTTATGGCGCTGTAGTTTTTAGTGGGTGTCCATGATTATCTTATCGACAATAATTCTGGAATGATCATATGTTTACTCCAGTGAAATTTCATGTGCATAAGACAACTGTAATCAAAGGCGTCCTGTACAGCACACCGTTTCTTTATCACAAAAGAAGTAATTTTTGCATATGGCTTAAATAGCGTCGATAGGAAAAAGAAATTAGAAAACTGTAAGTTTACACATGATGTTTGTTTATGATTTCTATCAAACGTGAGTGTGTGTGTGTGTGTTGTGTACACGCAACATTTTATTTGAAACTGGTTGCCTCGAAACAAACTGGTCTAGCATAATGTACCGGCGGTCGGCGACCAAAATATGTTAAATACATCTTTGTTCAGGCTATATTTACAACAGTTTTTTTTTCGCTCACAGATATAAATGTGTGGAAAAGGGTGTAATTGACCTGCTGACGGTATTTCATCGCGGTTTTCTCATAAAGGATGTTACATCATTTGTCATCCGTTGGTGGGGTTTTAAACATTCCCTTTGGCTAACTAATTGTGACAAGATTATATTGAAACAAAACAAAATGAATGTCCAGACATATCTAACAATTTTCTTTAAGTAACAATTGGTAGTAGTTTACTATAACATTATATTACGGTTTACTACAATAATTGAGGGCGTCTGATATTTTCCGGACAAGAATTAATACTCCATATACTGAGTAAGGGGAATACTGGCTTCCCAATGCCTTTCTGTCTATCTTTCTGTACGTCTGTTTTAACGTTTTCCTCTCAAAAGCCAGTTAAACCAGATTTCTTGAATCTTTAAGAGTACATTGTTCTATGGTCTAATTTATTTATTTATCCTATTTATTTATATTAAATCTATTATATTACCACTAATTGATTGTTCTTCTTGTTTGTTGCTACACAATACGTATGTCAAAAAACAATTTAACATGTTTGACGAATGAATTAAATACAAGTAGTTCATTTGAAGAAATAACTACGAGACGACAAAACTTAAAACTTAACCAAAATAGAAAAAAATCTGTAGATGAAAATTTTAGTTGATGGATTTTTGTCATATCGGGTAGAAAACATTGTGGATAATGAAGAAAATGCTTGTAAAAAGTAACTTCTTTATTTTCCAAAATATTTTACAAAGCGTTTTTCTTAAAGGGAGCCAAAAAGTAGCGTTGTGTGGGAATGGCTTGATTTAGCATCGAATAGTTTAATAGACAAAAAATTAGCAACAATATTTCAATGACTTACCGAAATTCTTTTACAACAGTTATTAAGTACAAAAATTATGTCGTTGTCGGAGTGAGCAGATTTAACCAAATTGAAGAAATGTAATTCACTTCTCAAGATAATTGTTTATAAATGTCTAATCCTCTCGCTTTCAGATTTTTAACTCGTAAATCAAAATATCTTGAACTTGCTTGACAGTCAGCAAGTAAGTATACATCCACAAACAAACGATCTCATCCGTTGAGATTCGTTTTTGTCCTTGTAAAATCGTCAGGAATATTCGTATAACATATGTCCAAAATCTTGTTTAACAAGTAATAAGCAATATGAAACGTGAGTAAAACTTAATTTGTTTTTGTATGTCAACGTACACAATAAAATCATGTACAATGTTGATATTCACAATGAAAGTAAGATCATTTAAAGAAGAATGTCTTTCTTTTCAGGTTATTCAAGTTATTGTAATCAATGAAAAAAAAATCTGAGAATTGACCACTTTCTCTTTTGATTGAATGCTTTTTAGATTTATAGTATTATCATTATATTTCTATTGTGTTTGTCTATACTTCATTGGTAAATCACAATTCCCACAGACACATTAATTAGATGTCGTTTCACAAAAATCACTAAATCACATTAAACTTGGTCTCGCCTTTGTAAAGCACAAAGATGTAATGCCAAAGCTTACCACTTAACAATTCTAATAGTGTAACATATTTTTTGTGTAAATCATGTTTACAAGGGAAGATTACTAAGGTTTGGCGCAGAATAACCTATAAAAGGTGTGTATAAATTATTGATGGTCAGTTTAAGTAGACAGTCAATCCATCATAACCGAACCACATATGATGTGTGCACTAACATGTATATCGTTGGTCAGCGAGCAAATAGTCGTACCTGCAGATGAGTTAAATTGTAGTTATGATATTCTAGTCGCCCATTAACGACATGTTTCACCATGGAATATTTCGATACAAATTTTTGTGTGTGTAGAAATGATCAGAATTCGAACTAGTACATGAGTTATAGTATTAAATGAACGTATACCCTGGTAGAACTGCTCAAAAGTGTCCAGAACTAGCATGAAACGTACTAAAATGCTTTTCAATCTGTCTTTTACGTATTTCTTCCGCGAAACCTTTTTCCAAAATTATACTAATGCTTCCACCCACAAATCTGTCTTTTAAACAAACTTTAAATCTGTATGATTATCACAGACGTTAATCCTTTATTACGCTCCCATCCCTAGGTGACTTTGCTTGTTAGTTAACTCATTACCAGACGGCAAAGTTTAAGACTTGTCCAAATTGAAAGAAGATGCAGGCGACAATCTAAAGTACCTTTTAACAGAAAAATAAGTACAAATGACGGTAGAAAATATTGAGAGAAGAGGAGAAATTGCTTGCCTTAAGCAATGTCTCCCTTTCTCACAATATTTTCAATAACCATAATTCTTCCATGCGTCAGAAATCGGGACTGAGTGGTAATTGATTAAATGAGGCTGTGGATATTATAATAATACATTACTTTACATAGCGTTTTGTGAAATTTAATTGGAGAACAGCCTTTATTTCAAGTCCTCATATCTTGTTAACCCATTACTACACAACTAAAATTTTTGACTGGTTCAAATTGAAAGAATTTGTAGACGACTATTCTTCGTTGATGGAATTCAAACAATTTTTCTCTTTTTGTGTAGAAAACATAGTGGATAATGAAGAAAATGCTTGTTACAAGCAAATTCTTCATTTTCAACAATTGGTGAAAAATTGAAGCTAAAAGAAATTTAACTTACATACTATATAAGATTTAAACATGAAATGAATATATCTGTATATTATGAGAAACCATATTGATAACGTCAGCGTGTATAGGAACGTCGATGAGGAAATAATTAAAATACTACACACGACGTTGTGTACGTTACGTCACCGTATGACAAGACATGTGCATAAAATGACAACTGAATAGGTTTATTATTGGTCTATTAATAGGAGATAATTACTTAACATACAACATTAATTGTACACTTCTTTCTGTATTACTTTTAGTATTGACAACGCCTCAACGCATCACCAACCAGTCTGGTTGTAAGTTTTTCCTTTGGGTTTTATAACGACAGCTCTGGTTTCCCTAGCAAAATGTCTCGTCCAATCAAAGGCATTGATTCGATTAATTTTCAAAGTCGCATAAATCGATACAGCAGTGAAATCATACAATTAGGCCGGAGGTGAACATCGGCGACATTCATGTGCAACAATTTTTTAGGTTTGATGATTTAAACGTCGTGACTAAAGCCTATTCAAGCTTTATTTACGACGTTTGCGTCGCCAAACAACAATTCTACGTTTTTGTTACATGTTACTGATACAGTTTTTTCCAAAATAACGCCGTTTAATGTCTAAGCTGAACTTCCCGTCGGAGCTCAGTGGGCGGACCAAAGATCCGCTCATTGAACAATCGCTGGCCCCGCCCACTTACTCCGTTGGCCTTGCCGGTTCACTTCGATAGGAAGTTCCGTTTCCATATTCAACGGCGTTATTTTTCAAAATTTATTGGCCAGTAGCACGTAACAAAAATAGCCTTGTTGGTTGGCGATTAAAACTTCATAACTACAGCTTTAGCAAGCTGTAGTTACGACGTTTATGTCGCCAAACCAACAAGAAAGCTTAGCGAAAATGGTGGCCAATGTCGGAGGTCAAAAATCACTTCTGGTTTAGATGAAAGATTTCTTCGGTAAACTTATTATTCGATTGACTGCCGCGAGAGTTCATATAAGACTGGTTAGCGAATACAGACAGACCTTGGTCCATTCGCTTCCCATGATTAATTTTGTTAGACTGCACCCAGCTTTAGGTATTTCAAAAGGCCTTATCTTATCCCCGAATTTAGGAAGATTGCATTTTAACAGTTACACCACAAGATGATCTACTAGCATCGACGAGAGTAAAATTGAACTACATCAACACTCTGGCGATAAGAGAACTTTCTACGAAAAGAGTGGACACTGGTTAGCCCGCCCATATCAATGATTGAACGGGCTGACCAGGGTCAAGATTGATTGATTGAATGGGGTTTAACGCCGCTTTTAACAGTATTTCAGTCATATCGCGGCGGCTGGAGCACCTAACAATGGAATCCTGGTATTTCTCACACCAGTACTACCATTACATCCCTTCCTAGCCTCCAGCTGCTATCTCACATAGGTCTACGATTATCGACCCATTGGTGAGAGACAAATAGTCGGAAAGGATGAGTGCCGCCGTCGGGGATCGAACCCGGGACCTTTAGATTGACAGTCCGACGCGCTACCAACTGCGCTATGACGGCGGCACCAGGGTCAAGAAGTATCCTTTACATCTGTTCATGTTTGTGAGGTTGTGTGAATCACTAATTGACAGGTTGCTGGCCCCGCCCACTGACACGACTGGCCACGCCTACTGACATCCCTAACCACGCCTACTGACATCACTAGCCGCGCCTACTAACTCCTACAGGAATTATTTATTCGATATTTAACGGCATTATTTCGCATATTTTGTGGCTAGCAACATGTAAAAAATTGTTTGTTGGTGATCTAAGCGTCAAGATAATAGTTTAGATAAGCCGTAGTTTCGACGTTTAAGTCGTCAAACCAGCCAAAAATGCTTCATATAAATGTCGGCCAATGTCGAGAATTCAAAAACCACTGTCTGTCTAAACGAATGATTTAATTGGTCGGTTGAATATTAGGTTGAAAGACGCGATTAGTCAATTGTGATTGGATCTCCTTTTCCAGACTAATTGATGTTGATATTTCTAAAATGAATGTTTCGCGAATGGAGATACTAACATTATTTGATATCAATAATGCGTACCAAATGCGAACCATTTCAGTCTTGGTCAGCCTGTCCCCAGGAGCGCAAGCTGAAATTATCAATGGTTTTTCACTCATCCCATACATAATTTCTACTGTGTGAAAACTCATACTTTCCGAGTCCTACATTTAAAATAAAAACATTACCTCTTGAACATATATCCTCAAATTCATAAAACTGAAGTCAAACTTGGCGATTAAGATCCTTCCAATGAAGACAAATGAATGCACTCGTTAAGATTTATTAATGAAGCATGCACATATTATAATCCAGATGATTCATTTAAACGTGAACCTTATTTTTATTTGAATATGTTTATTTGCCCGAGGCCTTAATTTGAATCATATAAATTTTGACATTTACACATCATTTAAGTACATGGTTTGTCTTAACCCATTTCCACAAAATCCCTCCTTTTTAAGCATCTATAGAAAAAGCTTTGGAAAACATTGTGGAAAATGAAGAAATTGCTTGTATCAAGTACCTTCTTTATTATCCCGATTGTTTTCTGTCAAATAAGAAAGAACGAAAAAAAAATCAATTTCCATCAACTTGAAATTGTCGTCTGCATCTTCTTTCAATTTGGACCAGTCTGAGATTGTGTCGGTCGGGAATGGGTTAATTGAATAAAGCACCTTTTTAAATCAGGTACACACCGAAAATGTTATTCTTTTTACTACCGGACACTATTTTCTCCTAATCAAAATATTGTCTATATGTGATATATAGACCTAAAGGGATAAATAACGAAATAAAAGGTATTTCTAAAATAGTTGGTTTTAAATATTATCTTAAAGTTTTAAGTTGACAAATCTTCCATGTTTACCTTACACAGAAATGAAACAAAATACATACATCTATATAGCTCTATACTAGACCGCAAACTCACTAATGAGTGATAGCGGATTTTTTCTTATTTTATTTCTTTATGAAAATCATTATTATCTTGTCGGTAACCAAACGACGGCCGGAAAATCTTACAATTTTTTTTCTATTGTTTATTTACACGTTATTCTTAAATTCACAACTATTGTTATCGACTCTTTTCGTCCGATGTCCCCAGTCAACAACACAAAATTGATTCTTTTGATTTTTTTTTTTTTTTTTTTTTTGGGGGGGGGGGTCTGTAATCGTTTTCCGTGATTTTCAACCCGTCATACTTTCATGCGTTTACGTCCCTGCCGTTGCAAGTGTTTGCGACACAAATTGACCTTACATCAAATTTTGTAGAAAGTCTTTTTCTTTTGTATAGATGTGATTTCTTTCAGTTAATAGACAAAATTAGAATTTGATTATTTGTGTATAAAAAATGTTTCGCTAATGCCCATCTTTGAACTATATCGGTCCTAAATGTGCATGCTTATACCAATAAGGCGCCCAAAATGTACCATTTAAGGTCTATAAGGGTAATTGACCAATCGCGACTGTCAATCAAGGAATCAACCTACAAATCAAATCTTTTTTTCAGCCTGGACCTGAGCTTTCGACTCCGACATTTGCCCCTATTTTTCATAATCTATTTTGTTAGTTTGGCGACTTGAACGTCGTAACTACAGCTTTTTCAGGCTATAGTTACGACGTTAAGGTCGCCAATTAACTTTTCTACTTTTTTGTTGCATGATCAATGCCATAAATTTTGCAAAATAACGCCGTTTAAAATCGAAGTAGGACTTCCTGTCGGCGTTAATGGGCGAGGCAAGCGGACTTACTAGGCGGGGCCAGTGATTGGTCAATAAGGGAATAATAAGGGTCAATAATTAGCATAGTATCGGACTCTGTATGAAGATTGAAATATTACCAGGACAAAATCTGTCCATTAATCGCGTCGGCTACTTTAGATTAGGGATTTGATTTTCGCTTAGGGTGCGAAATATCCAGGGCTGAAATTCCGTCCAAGCCCTACTTTTTCTTTTAAGACATCGGGTTTTAGCTGGAATCACCATGGGCTTTACCTACAATCCAAAATTGATATGGTCGTTCTATGCCAAAAATCCTTTTTTTAGAAAATGAGCCTATGCGTGACATTTCAAACCATTTCGCATGTGCGTGACTCGCACAAATTGAGCACCCTTGACAGCCATTCGGGGCAATTGGAATATTCGCTGATTGTTTAAAGAAGCTCTTGGTCAGTACCTATCTACAGAGCGCAGAGTGAAGACTCTGATCAGAGTGCGCGGATGCACAGGCTGATCCGAGTCTTTATTTGGCACACATGTATGGAAATGTCACGCATAGGCTAAAATAAAAGTCGGGCACTGAGATCCTTTTGCTCGATCGTGTCGAAAAAATCCAGAGATAATTTTATCCAGTGGCCAAGAAAATGCTCAGTTCGTGTTATTGACAAAGAATAATTCAGGGTACAACTCTGCAAATGTGCAAGTGTCTGAATCAGTATTCTCCGGGAAACGGTTTTGTGTACTAATAGTCAAGTGATCGTAAAAAATGGGCTCGTCCGGGATTTGAACCCGGGACCTCTCGCACCCAAAGCGAGATTCATACCCCTAGACCAACGAGCCCTTATTGCACAATTTATATTTTTAATGACGTTTGAACAAAATACGTTATCTAACTTCGCTCGACATTGACTGTGGACAGTGAACTTACGGGTAAGACCGCCTAAACTTATTAATAATGATACCCCCAATTTTTAATAAATCACTTTTGTTTCAAATTAAGAAACGGACCAAACTTACACTCTATCTATCTTTTTAACCCTTTCATCTTCAATCCCTTGATTTGCGCCCTTGTGATTTCTATTTTGGGAAATATTATATATAAAAAAAAAACAAAAAAAAAAAAACAAGAAATTTCCCCTTTCTCTACAATAATTTCTACCCAACTAACTTGTTTTTTTTTTTGTTTTTTTTTCAAATTAAATCCACTTAAAATTTTAGTCTGAAAAACATTTGAATTTGGACAGGTTTATTTTTTTTTTTCAAAACAGAAAAGGGTTAAGGTCATAATCAACACAAGGTATCTTATCACTTGGTAAGATTCGAAACATCAAAATGTCGTAATAACAGCTTGAATGAGCGGCGACTGTGTTCTTAGCTAGCAAAGCGTCAGTTTTAATAGCTTAAGTTAAAAGACAAAATTTTGAGGTATTCTCAGAGTTCAGCGAGTGCAAACTGCCACTGGAGACTTAACCAATGCCTGCCGCCATCATAGTGCAGTCGGCACGTCAGACTCTTTATTTTCAATTATGGGTTCGATCCCCGGCGGCGGCACATATCCTTTCCGACATTTGTCTCTCACCAATGGTCGGACAATCGTAAACCTAACTGGGATAGCAGCTGGAGGCTAGGAAAGGGTGTAATGGTAGTAATGGTGCGAGAAATACCAGGAATCCATTGTTAGGTTAACCAGCTGCACCGCGATATGACTGAAATACTGTTAAAAGCGGTAATAAACACCATTCAATCAATCAAACAAACCATTTAATGCCTACGCCATAAAAAGTAGATCTTATGTATTTCAGGAATATTGCAAACTTTGCCTGCAAGCTCATCTCAAAAGCCTTGGAAAAATTGTGGACAATGCAGAAATTGCTTTTAACAAGCAATTTCCTCAATGTCCACAATGTTTTCTATCCCACAAGGGATTTTTTCTTTTAAATTTCAGCATCTTGGAATTGTCATCTGCAACATCTTTCAATTGGAACCAGTCTGGGATTTTGTCATGTTGTAATGGTCCTTGGTCACTTGATATATCATAATAATCTTTGACAAAAAGATTACTTAATCCTTTCCTGTTCATTCCCTGGTTTTTACGTCCCCATGGTTTTATAATTGGGAAAATATTGTAGAAAAAGAAGAAATTGCTTGAGGCAAGCAATTTCTTCATTTTCCACAATATTTTCTATCCTACCAAATGGTTAGTTTTCAAATTAAATCCACTACAAATTTCCGTCTACAAAACCTTTGAATTTGGACAGGTCTAGAATTTTGCAAAACAGAAAAGGGTTAACAAAACTGCGTTTTGCTAGCTTACAGTACTTTCAGTACTTTGATTCACTTCTGTCAACATGGTTATATAATCAAGGCTACGTCATCTTCAAGGACCAGGTTCCATTAAAACATGTGCTTTTCGTTATTTTGTGCAATTTGAACCCTGACCTCTGCTCAATGATATCTTTTTCAAGTATTTCTTTAATGGAACATCCATGGACCCTTCTCGTATTTCTTTATACCATGAAAGACAAATTGCAAGTTTAAAAAATTTGCTTCGTCCGAGTTTTGAACCCGGTACCTCTTTTATTTCGATTCTTTATGTAATAAGATATCATCAATAATTTAAAGCCCCGTCGGCTCGTTGGTCTAGGGGTATGATTTTCGCTTAGGGTGCGAGAGGTCCCGGGTTCAAATCCCGGACGAGCCCATTATTTTACCTACGCATTGTAGTTGTTGGTACACTTGATACTCAAGACAGTCGTGATTCAGACTGGCTGATTGTATCAATTCAAGAGATATGTTCACCATTTTATAGACGCACTTAAAATTACCATTGCCAGTTACACAATAATTCTTGAGAGATCAATTCAAAAAAGAGGTTTAAGTCAACGCTTGCCTTCCTTATATAGCTTTATAGTTAAACCATTAATCATTTTCTTCTCTGGGAGTATTCCATTTCCGGATCAAGAAATTAAATTTTAGCTCCTCAGTACTTTCAGAGATTTGATAAATTATAATGGTTCTTGGTATTGATATGGGTACAAAGATATATATGAAACAGACAAAATCATCACAAATCAAAACAATTCTGACCAGTGATTTCAAAATATTTTGATACACACCATCTGTCAAAACGGCAAATTCGGCTGATAAATGAGAATACAGTTAATTCTCATAGACAAAAGAAAAAATATCATTCGAACTTCCGTTTCCACGAAGCGGTGTTGGTCTAGTGGACAGATGTATCTTGTAGGGTGCGAGAAGTTCCGGGTATATATCTATACATTCTCGGATACCCCGGGGTCTCCTTATTTGCTACGCTACATCGATGATGTAGCGTTGCAAATAAGGAGACCCTGGGGTATCCGAGGATGATATCTATAGGACAATCCCTACTTTTTAACTTTTTCAGCACATCTGAGCACATCACGCTGAACGTGAGCTTTTATGATCACCACGTGGCCATTGTGCGTCGCCTCGGAAGTTGTCGAAAGTTCTTTAAAATCTTCTCGTTCGTAACCATTGGGCGAAAGCATAATTGTCAGGAATGTTTTCTTGTGTGATCCCTTTCCAAGCTCGTTCTTAAAATTTTGATTCGTGAATAAATGGGGGCGTGACAGGGCTGAAAGTCATAAAAAATATGTTTAAGAAAATCTCCTCCTAAACTACTGGGCCAAGAAGGATAAAACTTGGTAGAACAGGGCTTATCAAAAAATGTAACCTTCTTCTTGCTGCATTCCCGTAAAACTTTTTCCTTCAAAAATCGTAATTTCAAGTATAGGTGAAGTCTTTGTTTCCATCTGGAAGTGGGCGTCTGATTTTGAAGTACCACGCTTTTTTTGCTTGTCGAAACAAAAACATCACATATTTTGAAGAAAGTCAGTAAAATAA
Source organism: Fragum fragum (assembly GCA_946902895.1). NCBI lineage: Eukaryota > Metazoa > Mollusca > Bivalvia > Cardiida > Cardiidae > Fragum > Fragum fragum. Next base: position 36,302,095 of record OX336365.1, read on the forward strand.
GCGGAGAGGGCTCGTCCGGGATTCGAACCCGGGGCCTCTCGCACCCGAAGCGAGAATCATACCACTAGACCAACGAGCCAACAAATACTATGGGGAAACGAGTCAGTCAAAGAGATTGTAGTACGACCTTTTCACCACTGAGATGTCACTTTCAGTCCATTTCTATAGTCGATTATGGGTAGATCTGCCTCACTTGTACGGCTAACGAGTACAGCTTTTACCCTTCAGAGGATTTTCTTCCTGTTGTACGGGTATTTTATGCCTATATTTAAGAGATGAAGAGAATATTTTTTGTTTTCATGGAGATTCGAACCGAAAAACATAATCACACTGTATGAATACGCGAACCGAGATTCGAACCGAAAAACATAATCAGCATAATTCGCGTATTCATACAGAGTGATTATGTTTTCGGTTCATATCTCCATGAAAACAAACAAAAAAATCTCTTCATCTCTTAAATTTATGCATAAAATACCCGTACAACAGGAAGAAAATCTTCTGATGGTAAAAGCTGTACTCGTTAGCCGTACAAGTGAGGCAGATCTACCCATAATTCGCGTATTGATACAATGTGATAAGGTTTTTCGGTTCATATCTCCATGAAAACAAAAAATATTATCTTCATTTCTTATAATTTAATAGCGTCGAGTGAAAAAAACATAGGCTTTACAAATTTTGATACCTTGTCGTATGGGACTATTTTGTGCGGAAGCATACAAAATCGTTGCGGGCTCAAAAATGTTGTTCATGGAGTTATGAATAATTTTTTTCGACCAATCAGAAAACCTGTTTTTGCTAGACGAAACTAAATAATTAAACTATGCATTCGTGGAGGTTTATCATGAAAACACGAGCTCTTCATAGCGATCGATATAGTACTGGCTGTAATCAAATTTCAGATCTGTAACGAAATGGTCTATTGAAAACTTACTACTCTTATTTTGATTACCTGATTTTTTAGAATTATATTCAATTTGAATGTTGTTTTATCAAATTCTTCAATGACATTTCTTTCATGTTAGAATGGTGACAATAGGTTTACGGAATAGCGCTACTTTCATTAAACTTTTAAAAAAATAATCGAAAGAACCCACTGACGTTCCATAGAATCCTGAAGGCGCAAAAAATCTTCAGAATCATTTAAAATACATGCTTTTTTTTCTCTTTTTTTGTAAGGCGAGAAAAAGGGACACTACGATTATACTTTGTTAATTAGATGAAACGGGCATAACAAAAATATGCGCTATCTATAAACAAAGGTTAAGGTATGATGATAATATAATTGTAAAGTTAGTCTCTGAGATTTAACCATTGAGACACTTTTAGTCACTTCTGTCCTAACTATCAAACTTGCTGTATATGCTTGTATTATCATGTATTAAGAATCGCATTGAATATGGTGACCCGCGATGTTATGTGAAGTCAAAGTGGCATTTGCAGGGGTCGACACTAACTTTGCTTCAGTTGGATCCCTACCAATTACTTCAGGGTTTCCTCCAGATAATCAGGGATCCCTCCTTAAGATACATTAAGTCATTCACACGCAATCCTGCCCTTCTCAGCCCAGCTTAAAAAAAGCTTTGAAAAACATTTTGTAAAATGAAGAAATTGCTTGTTACAAGCAATTTCTTCATTATCCACAATGTTTTCTACAAAAACAATCAAACAAAAAAATCAGGAGCGTTAGTTAATTGATACATTAAGATCTATTGTACAGGAGAAATATTGAAGGACCCTGATGGAATCCCTAGCCTGAGATTGATGGGGTCTCTTCCAATTTTCAGGGATCCTCGGGATCCAGGGACACTGTTAGTGTCAACAACTGGCGTTAGTGGCAAGATCAATTTTCTGCTCATTTTATCAAAACCTTTCGCTTGCTAAGCTCACTGGGCTCCAACAGGAAGTTACTCTTCGATATTAAAAGGGGTCATTTTGCAAAATTTATAGCCGGTAACATGCAACAATAAAGTAAATGGTTAGTTGGCGACCTAAAAATCGTAGCTTCACCTTAACCCATTCTCACACAAACCAAGTTTTTACGCCCCTCAAGAAAACTGCTTTGGAAAATACTGTTGATATTGAAGAAATTGCTTGTATCATTTGTTAAATTTTATCTATTTGAAAGTGTCGTTCTGCAACATCTTTCAGTTTATACAAGTCTGTGTTTTTTGTTGTGTGGAACTGGGTTAAAGAAGCTGTAGGTACGACCCTTTGGTCGCTTAGCCAACAAAAATGTCGGTCAATGTCAGAGTTCGAAATTCACTTTCGGACTAAATAAATACTTTGATTGGTCGATTGATTTTTTGATTGACCGCCGCTATCCTTCAATCGGTTCAATTAAGGGATGAAGAGAATATTTTTTGTTTTCATGGAGGTATGAACCGAAAGAACTAATCACACTGTATGAATACGCGAATCCGCTTCGCGTATTCATACAGTGTGATTAGTTTTTCGGTTCATACCTCCATGAAAACAAAAAATATTCTCTTCATTTCTTATAATTTAATAGCATGGAGCGAAAAATGCAACAACTTAACAAATTTTGATACCTTTTTGTAGTGAACTATTTTGTGCGGAAGCATTCAAAATGGCTGCGTACTCAAAATTTTATTTTGTTCATGGAGGTATGAATTAAATTTTTCGACCAATCAGATCGCTCGTTTTTGATAGACGAAACTAACAATTGAATTATTGGACGAACAACAGAATAATTACCGTAATGAATGTTGACAAATAACTGGTTAACCTCATATAGTAAGCCGATGCTTATTCTTATATAGTTGTCAGATTAAAAAGCAATAAATTCTATTATTGATGATCAAGGTTATCAATTTTTGTATCATACATCATCCGTTATGCAGGAAAACCAGCCTAAATGACAAAAAATAATTCTTACAGATTCACAAAAATAAGAGAAATTGAATATACCTCAAAAACTCAAAAGCGTGACAACAATTTTTGTGCATATAGAATCTACCAATACCAGACGACATTTTTACACCGGGCCAAATTTTAAGAAAGCGCAGACGACTATTTTTCGTTGATGATTTGTGGTTAGTGAACAAGCTTGTAACAAGAAATTTCTTCATTTTCCACCATAGTTTCCAATATTTTTTCCTTGTAATCAAAGACATGAAGAGCTATCAAGACATCGAAGTTTCCCAACGTCATAACGTAACGTCATTAGGCAGGTTTTCCCTGATATCGTCAATATTCGTTTGTATAGATGAAAGCTGCTTACAAGATATCCTCTAGGTAGTCGCTTAAAGAACAGCATAGGTATACACTATTTTTCTTTTACTGTGCGTGTTGTTTCTATTTCCAGTTCGACTACAAAATTAATCCAATCTGACAAGTCCATTACATTGACCATCGAAATTGTCAAAATGCCCTTATCAACTAATACGTAAATGTCAGAATTTGACTTTCAAATGAAGCTAATGGACACACAGTTAAAGTTTTTTTGTTGTTGTTTTTTAAATGAGGTAAAACGCCACTTTTTTAACAGCATGCCTATTTCTCGGCGTCTTGAGCACTTAACAATGGTATATCTCACACCAGTACTACCACTATATCCTTTCCGAGCCTCCATCCATCTGCTCATACCACATAGGTTTACGATTATCTACCTATTGGCGAGAGACAAATGCCGGAAAGGACATTTGCCTCGACCAGGTTTCAATGATGCAAAATGAAATTGTTGTGGTTTTTTTTGTGTGTGGTTTTTTTTTTTTTTTTTTTTTTTTTTTTTTTTGTTGTTGTTTTTTTTTTCTTGTTGTTGATGTTGTTGTTTGTTTGTTTTCTAAGAATTGCTTTTAATCATTAAGATGAAAAACGATTTATATATACCTAACAATGTGTAAATGGCGTTAGATTTTAATCAAAACCAAATTTCGTTCCACTACTGACAACTATGCATAGTCTATACAGAAATTACATTCTAGCAAAGGATTCTTTTTTCCATAGAAAAAGTAAATTGTGTTTGTTTAAGTAAAAAAAACCTGACACCCATTCGTTACATGTTTAGAAATCTTTTTAACTGATATGGGAACACATTTTTTTTTCTTCAAAATTGGACGAAAGTAACTTTGGTGTTTTACCACTGGCGTGTATTAATTGATTGCCCCAAAAAGCACCTTTAAAATTTATATCAAAATGAACACATTGGTACCAATTTTACAGTTTTAATTTTATTGCATTTAATCAAATCATCCAACTGTATGATTTTAAAGACAATCCGAAAGTTAATTGATAGAAAGATACGTCGTCTTGTTTTCTTCATTTTTATCTTGAAATATAAAAATGGCGTTACACTAGCATATACTAATTGTTTGGCCAAAAAATATTTACAATTTTTTTCAAAAAGGACACTTTTCTTTAAAAAAGAAAAAAAGTACTATAAAGAAAATTTACTTCGTTTTTTTTTTTTTTTTTTTAAATAAAAACGAACGAACAGTCGCATGCAAAATGTAGCGGCTCGTTGGTCTAGTTCCCGGTTCAAATCCCCTGCGAGCCCTTTTTTTACCACTTGTCTTTCAGATTTTGGTTTGCAGCATTCTCAATACTTCGGATACCGTGGGCCTTTATTTCAACTACACTCATCTAATAAGTGAAAAAGCAGGGATGATTATGGACCACACCGGCAATCCAACATTCTGCATACACTCTCTGAAAAATGTATTAGTTACTGTTTTGTTTAAGACACTAAGACTTTTTTGCTTATTCGAACCTTATGAATTCTAAGCATGTGACATTTCGATTCATTTACTTTGGCATAACTGAAGGTAGGTTGTGTAATTGGCAATGGAAATTTGAAAAACGTCTATCAAAAAGATAAAATGGCGATCGGATGTATGGAACCAGAAATTCAGAATGGCGGATCTCCAGAGTACCATTTGTGTGTACAATTAACAAAACTCATATAAAATATGGGCTCGTCCGGGATTTGAACCCGGGACCTCTCGCACCCCTAGACCAACGATCCATAGCACACGTTTTCACTTAGTACAATGTGAATACAAAGTTTTGATAAGAAGTTCAATAAATATACAGACAAACTATTGTGACATTAAGATTGATTTAAGTGCAAATGTCTAATAATACTCAGAAGTAGAAAGCTAAACAGCTGCTTCATGTAGAATCATGTGTGCGCCGTCAATAAAAGCCTCAATTACCTGTAAACAAAAAATTGAACTTTTTAGCAATTTTACCATTAATTTTCTCAGACTTTTATTGCATTTAATAAAATCATCAACAGTGGGGATTATTTTTTTTTTCTTTCCTGATTAAACTCGGGATTTTACGTCGCTTTAATTTTATACTTTAGAAAAATTTTGTGGATAAAAGAAGAGATTGCTTGTAACAAGCATTTTCTCCATTTCCCGTAATATATTCTTTTACTTAGAATGGTTAGAATGGTCCTCTTTCAATTTACATCCCTCTAAAAAAATAGGATAGGGTTAAAGTAGACTGGTACCACTGTCGACTTTAACAAAAAAGCCGACAGGTAAACACCGATTTTCGGTACATACACGGAAAGCCTGGCCCGTTAGGTTTTTTTCCTTACTAAATTCCAAAACGAGGCTTGCGCATGCGCAGCTAATTTTGTTGAAAAGTTTTGACATGCCGCGGGATTTCCATCCAGTACGATAAAAATCCTACTTTTGTAGTTTTAAAGTCGTCAGTTTTAATGTTAAAACATCTTTACATGATCAATCGAATTTGTGTGCGAGAAAAACCTTGGAATGTTATCCTTTTCATGTAAAATATATAAGGTACTCCGCATTCAGCTTTAGCCATATTGTTTACAAACCATTTACCAGCCAATCAGATTCGATGTTTGGGTATACGTCATTAAATGCCCATCAGCCAATCTCTATATGCAGTAGACTTTAATAAAGCCGACAGGTATGCACCGATTTTCGGTACATACACGGAAAGCCTGGCCCGTTAGGTTTTTTTCCTTACTAAATTCGAAAACGAGGCTTACGCATGCGCAGCTATTTTTTTTTTTTTTTTTTTTTTTTTGAAAAATTTGGACACGCCGCGGGATATCCATCCAGTACTATAAAAATCCTACTTTTGTAGTTTTGAAGTATTCAGTTTTAATGTTGAAACATTTTTCACAGGATCAATCAAAATTGTGTGCGAGAAAAACCTTGGAATGTTATCCTTTACATGTAAAATATGTAAGGAACTCCGCGTCCCTCTTCAGCCATATTGTTTGCAAACAATGGACCAGCCAATCAGATTCGATGTTTGGGTATACGTCATTAAATGCCCATCAGCCAATCTTTATATGCATTCGTTTGGTATCTACCTGTCGGCTTTCTTAAAGTCGACGGCGGTACCGGTCTATATATGCAGTCGTTTGGGATCTACCTGTCGGCTTTGTTAAAGTCGACGGCGGTACCGGTCTAGGGTTAAAGGGCCTTAAATTTACCCCGGGACAGCCCCGGACGCGTCATATGTACTAACATTGTATACAAAGTCATAAAAACGTTAGGTAAATTAAATATCAATGTTTTATAATGTATTTTTTAATTTTTTATTGCCGATTAATTTAAGTCTACTACATTTTACTTTTATTGATATAATTGAAAACCCCGGGACGCATATTGTTGTTTTTCGAAAAAGTGGCGCCACTTTGAATTATGGATGTGAAATGTCTGGTTTTTCTAAGAATAAAAAGATTGAGGGGGTATATCTCAAATTCCTTAAATATATCCTTAATGTCAAACAATCAACATGTACAATGAGTATATATGGGGAATTAGGTCGCCATCCCATGTTTATATCAAGGCATACACGAATTATTAAATACTGGTGTTAGATACTTAATTCTAAAAATGTACCATTACAAAAAATCTATCAGACTATGCTATGTGCTTCCAACGTAAAAACTATTCTTGGTAATACCGGTTTTTCTGATATATGGAATAATCAATCAAATATTGATAATAAATCATCCCCTTTAATCTTTAAAAGGAGAGTTTTTGATGTATTTATCCAAAATTGGACCTGTCAAGAAGTCAATTCTACAAGGATTTACAAAAGCATTAAAGACTCATTCGTCATCAAAGAGTATATTACCTTATTACCTAGAAACCTTTTTAAATACATTGCAAAAATTCGATTATCTTTAAACAATCTTAAAGTAGAAACGGGTCGTTACGGCGCACACCCAATAGAATATAATAAAAGAATTTGTAGTTATTGTGACACAGGTGAAGTTGAAGATGAGTAGCATCTCACCCTTCTTTGCCCATCTTATTCTGATTTTCGAAAACACTATATTAAGAACCACTTTAGACAGAGAACATCCATGTTTAAATTAGTTGAGCTACTTAATAGCAACAATAAAATAACACTTAAGAATCTAGCTAAATATTTACAAGAGGCCTTTAAACGTAGAATAATGTTCGAAAATGGGTAATCAATTGTAATCTTTATTTTTTATCATGATATGAAAGAAAATCACTAAAATATAGACTAATATCAATAAATAAATTTTATCATCAGTTCTATGCTACAAACTTTATTTAATTCCTAATTTTCTCTCAAATTAATGTTTCATACATATATATCTACATGTATATAAAACAGGATTCGCATTCGTGAACAGTGATAAAAGTACATTTATACAGATCACTGGTCAAAATAGCGAATTCGGGTTATACATGATGCTTTCATGGGTCTAAGTTTTTGAAATGTACTTTTTTGTTTGTATATGTTTGTTTGACCTTGTTGGTTCATTGTATATCATTGTTGTGTACCAAGAAACTGTATAGTCTACGTTACTCTAAGAAGGTATCTATCTATCTATCTATCTATCTATCTATCTATCTATTTATCTATCTATCTATCTATCTATCTATCTATCTGTCTGTCTGTCTGTCTGTCTATTCTATCTATCTATCTATCTGTCTGTCTGTCTATCTATCTATCTATCTATCTATCTTCCTATCTATCTATCTATCTCTATCTATCTATATCTATCTATCTATCTGTCTATCCAACTATCTATCTATCTATCTTTCTATCTATCTATCTATCTATCTATCTATCTATCTATCTATCTATCTATCTATCTATCATAATATTGGGGCGTAAATGAAATGTCTAAATAAGAAATTAATTATAGCGCACCGGGACTCATGTGTACAGATGAAAATAGTGGCAGAGGCTGTCAATAATCATCCCAGGACGCTCGACCATTTGAATATTGTATTATTATTGAGATAATCAAATTAATTGAAGGAATTAGAAACAGCGAAAGTGTGTTTAATTTCTTAAATTTGAATGTAAACAATTGCAAAAGCGACAGTTCCTTTACTGGAGAATCCCGGTGTGTTCTGAATTAATATCTGTTTCTTCTTGCACTATGATCGTATATCTATTGATAATCCCAACTTAGAAATAGATAACAAACACGTAAATGAAATTTCATTTGCCATATTTCGACGTATTTAATCCTTATGGTGCCATTCAGGGTGGCGCACTATACACTGATTACGTCTCATAAACTCATTATAAATCGGTTGCAGTTAAGTGCGTTCATTTCTATGGCAACCGCCGTCATAGCACAGTAGGTAACGAATCAGACTCCCAATCCTCAATTATGGGGTGTCATAGATTCGATATCCGGCAGCGGCACTGATCCTTTCCAGCATTTGTCTCTCACCAATGGGTTGATAATTGTTAAGCTAAGTGGGACAGCAGCTGGAGGCTAAGAATGTACTGTTGTAAGATTGCCTGGAATTCGTTGTTAAGTGCTCCAGCCGCCGCAATATGACTTAAGAATTGTGGCGTTAAACCCCATTCAAACAAACAAATCATTTCTATGGAAAAATAAGTTGAAAGGCTATAGCTTGAACATTTTTTCAAAGATATTCCACTTCAATAGTTCTATAGGCTAAACTTCCATATATGATACGTCCCAGCGCGTACCGAGGTATTTTCGGAGTGGACTATAAAAATATCTAAAAATCACTACAAAGAGATCCCTTTTCTAAAAACACCAAACAATATTTTTTATTCAATTTTTGTAATGTATTGGCTCGTTGGTCTAGGGGTATGATTTTCGCTTAGGGTGCGAGAGGTCCCGGGTTCAAATCCCGGACGAGCCCTAACTTTTACCACTTTTCTTAAAGATTTGGATTGCAGCATTCTCAATACTTGGGATACTGTGTGCCCATACATCGACTACACTCATCTAACAAGTGAAAAAGCAGGGATGATTATGGACCGTACCGGCAATCCAACATACTGCTTACACTTTTTGAAAAAAAAGTATTAGTTACTTTTTGTTTGTTTATGACATCAAGACTTTTTTGCTTATTCGAACCTTATGAATTCTAAACATATGACATTTTGATTCATTTACAAGGGCATAAATGAAGGTAGGTTTTATAATAGGAAATGGACATTTGAAGAACGTCTAACAAAATGAGGAATGTCGCTCGGATTTAAAGAACTAGAAAGTCTAAGTGGCGGCTCTCCAGAGTACCATTTGTGTGTACAATTGAATAAACGCATGTAAAACATGGGCTCGTCCGGGATTTGAACCCGGGACCTCTCGCACCCAAAGCGAGAATCATACCCCTAGACCAACGAGCCATTGAAGACATTTCTATGTCCTCACTTAGTATACTGTGAATACAAAGTTTTGATAAGAAGTTCAATAAATATACAGACAAACTATTGTGACATTTAACATTGATTTAAGTGCAAATGTCTTATAATACTCAGACGTAGAACGCTAAAAAGCTGCTAAATCTAGACTTATTCGTGCGACGTCAATAAAAGGCTCAATTACCTGTATAACAAAAAGTTGACCTTTTTAACAATTTTACCACTAATTTTCTGAGGCTCTTATTGAAATTAAGCAAATCTTCAAACAGTGGGGACTGTTGGTGTTTTTTTACACTTTTCTCTATAAATTCGGGATTTTCCTTTGCAGTGATTTTATACTTGAAAAAAATAGTGTGGAAAAAGAAGAAATTGCTGGTAACAAGCATTTTATCCTTTTCCAACAATATTTCATTCACTTAGAATGGTTTCGTATCAAATTGCATCCAATTTTCGTTGTGGTCTGCAACCTCTTTCAATTTACGCCCCTCAAGGATAAAAAAATAATAATGAAAAATCAATATCTAATAAAAAAAATAATAATATGATAGGAATAAAGGGTCTTGTATTCACCTCGTTACAGCCCCGGACGCGTCATATGTACTAATATTGTATAGAAAGTCATAAAATTGTTATGTAAATTAAATATCAATGTTTAATCATGTATTTTTTTAATTTGTAAATGCCGATGAATTTAATTTTACAACATTTTACTTTTATTGATATAATTGAAAACCCCGGGACGCATAATATTGGGGCGAATTGTCTGAAATGGCTAAATAAGAAATTAATTATAGCGCACCGAATTTGAATTTATTTACTCCTTGATATTTTTGAGATTGGGAATTTGATACAGTCAAATGAGAAATAATTAGTTTTAGTTATTTTAAGAAAGGTTAGAAACATGATGTTCAAAAATATCAAAGAGAAAGAAACACCACCGGACTCTTTATAAGTCACAGTGCGATAACTCAAAATTGTCATTGTTTTATTAATTCGTGAATGTAGAATTACCTTATTTTAATGTAAATGTTTTCCTATAGAAATGAAGAGATATTTCTGAAATCGAGTTTCCAATGTGATATTTTCTTTTTCGAATCATTCTTTAACTTTTACATGTACAAAATCGTATGTAAACCAGATTGTCATATTAAATTTAAAGTTTATCTATTAATCACGGAACAATTCTATATTGTTTCATGAAGTGAAACATGAAGAAAAGGGGTCGTATGCCCTGTTTTAATAGGTTGAAAGTAATCATGACCAATGCTACATGAAGGAATCGCTCCGGGACTCATGTGTACAGATGAAAATAGTGGCAGAGGCTGTCAATAATCATCCCAGGACGCTCGACCATTTGAATATTGTATTATTATTGAGATAATCAAATTAATTGAAGGAATTAGAAACAGCGAAAGTGTGTTTAATTTCTTAAATTTGAATGTAAACAATTGCAAAAGCGACAGTTCCTTTACTGGAGAATCCCGGTGTGTTCTGAATTAATATCTGTTTCTTCTTGCACTATGATCGTATATCTATTGATAATCCCAACTTAGAAATAGATAACAAACACGTAAATGAAATTTCATTTGCCATATTTCGACGTATTTAATCCTTATGGTGCCATTCAGGGTGGCGCACTATACACTGATTACGTCTCATAAACTCATTATAAATCGGTTGCAGTTAAGTGCGTTCATTTCTATGGCAACCGCCGTCATAGCACAGTAGGTAACGAATCAGACTCCCAATCCTCAATTATGGGGTGTCATAGATTCGATACCCGGCAGCGGCACTGATCCTTTCCAGCATTTGTCTCTCACCAATGGGTTGATAATTGTTAAGCTAAGTGGGACAGCAGCTGGAGGCTAAGAATGTACTGTTGTAAGATTGCCTGGAATTCGTTGTTAAGTGCTCCAGCCACCGCAATATGACTTAAGAATTGTGGCGTTAAACCCCATTCAAACAAACAAATCATTTCTATGGAAAAATAAGTTGAAAGGCTATAGCTTGAACATTTTTTCAAAGATATTCCACTTCAATAGTTCTATAGGCTAAACTTCCATATATGATACGTCCCAGCGCGTACCGAGGTATTTTCGGAGTGGACTATAAAAATATCTAAAAATCACTACAAAGAGATCCCTTTTCTAAAAACACCAAACAATATTTTTTTATTCAATTTTTGTAATGTATTGGCTCGTTGGTCTAGGGGTATGATTTTCGCTTAGGGTGCGAGAGGTCCCGGGTTCAAATCCCGGACGAGCCCTAACTTTTACCACTTTTCTTAAAGATTTGGATTGCAGCATTCTCAATACTTGGGATACTGTGTGCCCATACATCGACTACACTCATCTAACAAGTGAAAAAGCAGGGATGATTATGGACCGTACCGGCAATCTAACATACTGCTTACACTTTTTGAAAAAAAAGTATTAGTTTCTTTTTGTTTGTTTATGACATCAAGACTTTTTTGCTTATTCGAACCTTATGAATTCTAAACATATGACATTTTGATTCATTTACAAGGGCATAAATGAAGGTAGGTTTTATAATAGGAAATGGACATTTGAAGAACGTCTAACAAAATGAGGAATGTCGCTCGGATTTAAAGAACTAGAAAGTCTAAGTGGCGGCTCTCCAGAGTACCATTTGTGTGTACAATTGAATAAACGCATGTAAAACAGGGCTCGTCCGGGATTTGAACCCGGGACCTCTCGCACCCAAAGCGAGAATCATACCCCTAGATCAACGAGCCATTGAAGACATTTCTATGTCCTCACTTAGTACACTGTGAATACAAAGTTTTGATAAGAAGTTCAATAAATATACAGACAAACTATTGTGACATTTAACATTGATTTAAGTGCAAATGTCTTATAATACTCAGACGTAGAACGCTAAAAAGCTGCTAAATCTAGACTTATTCGTGCGACGTCAATAGAAGGCTCAATTACCTGTATAAGAAAAAGTTGACCTTTTTAACAATTTTACCACTAATTTTCTGAGGCTCTTATTGAATTTAAGCAAATCTTCAAACAGTGGGGACTGTTGGTGTTTTTTACACTTTTCTCTATAAATTCGGGATTTTCCTTCGCAGTGATTTTATACTTGAAAAAAATAGTGTGGAAAAAGAAGAAATTGCTGGTAACAAGCATTTTATCCTTTTCCAACAATATTTCATTCACTTAGAATGGTTTCGTATCAAATTGCATCCAATTTTCGTTGTGGTCTGCAACCTCTTTCAATTTACGCCCCTCAAGGATAAAAAAATAATAATGAAAAATCAATATCTAATAAAAAAAATAATAATATGATAGGAATAAAGGGTCTTGTATTCACCTCGTTACAGCCCCGGACGCGTCATATGCACTAATATTGTATAGAAAGTCATAAAATTGTTATGTAAATTAAATATCAATGTTTAATCATGTATTTTTTTAATTTGTAAATGCCGATGAATTTAATTTTACAACATTTTACTTTTATTGATATAATTGAAAACCCCGGGACGCATAATATTGGGGCGAATTGTCTGAAATGGCTAAATAAGAAATTAATTATAGCGCACCGAATTTGAATTTATTTACTCCTTGATATTTTTGAGATTGGGAATTTGAAAGGTCAAATGAGAAATAATTAGTTTTAGTTATTTTAAGAAAGGTTAAAAACATGATGTTCAAAAATATCAAAGAGAAAGAAACACCACCGGACTCTTTATAAGTCACAGTGCGATAACTCAAAATTGTCATTGTTTTATTAATTCGTGAATGTAGAATTACCTTATTTTAATTTAAATGTTTTCCTATAGAAATGAAGAGATATTTCTGAAATCGAGTTTCCAATGTGATATTTTCTTTTTCGAATCATTCTTTAACTTTTACATGTACAAAATCGTATGTAAACCAGATTGTCATATTAAATTTAAAGTTTATCTATTAATCACGGAACAATTCTATATTGTTTCATGAAGTGAAACATGAAGAAAAGGGGTCGTATGCTCTGTTTTTAATAGGTTGAAAGTAATCATGACCAGTGCCACATGAAGGAATCGCTCCGGGACTCATGTGTACAGATGAAAATAGTGGCAGAGGCTGTCAATAATCATCCCAGGACGCTCGACCATTTGAATATTGTATTATTATTGAGATAATCAAATTAATTGAAGGAATTAGAAACAGCGAAAGTGTGTTTAATTTCTTAAATTTGAATTTAAACAATTGCAAAAGCGACAGTTCCTTTACTGGAGAATCCCGGTGTGTTCTGAATTAATATCTGTTTCTTCTTGCACTATGATCGTATATCTATTGATAATCCCAACTTAGAAATAGATAACAAACACGTAAATGAAATTTCATTTGCCATATTTCGACGTATCTAATCCTTATGGTGCCATTCAGGGTGGCGCACTATACACTGATTACGTCTCATAAACTCATTATAAATCGGTTGCAGTTAAGTGCGTTCATTTCTATGGCAACCGCCGTCATAGCACAGTAGGTAACGAAACAGACTCCCAATCCTCAATTATGGGGTGTCATGGATTCGATACCCGGCAGCGGCACAGATACTTTCCAGCATTTGTCTCTCACCAATGGGTTGATAATCATTAAGCTAAGTGGGACAGCAGCTGGAGGCTAAGAATGTACTGTTGTAAGATTGCCTGGTATTCGTTGTTAAGTGCTCCAGCCGCCGCAATATGACTTAAGAATTGTGGCGTTGAACCCCATTCTAACAAACAAATCATTTCTATGGAAAAATAAGTTGAAAGGCTATAGCTTGAACATTTTTTCAAAGATATTCCACTTCAATAGTTCTATAGGCTAAACTTCCATATATGATACGTCCCAGCGCGTACCGAGGTATTTTCGGAGTGGACTATAAAAATATCTAAAAATCACTACAAAGAGATCCCTTTTCTAAAAACACCAAACAATATTTTTTTATTCAATTTTTGTAATGTATTGGCTCGTTGGTCTAGGGGTATGATTTTCGCTTAGGGTGCGAGAGGTCCCGGGTTCAGATCCCGGACGAGCCCTAACTTTTACCACTTGTCTTAAAGATTTGGATTGCAGCATTCTCAATACTTGGGATACTGTGTGCCCATACATCGACTACACTCATCTAACAAGTGAAAAAGCAGGGATGATTATGGACCGTACCGGCAATCTAACATACTGCTTACACTTTTTGAAAAAAAAGTATTAGTTTCTTTTTGTTTGTTTATGACATCAAGACTTTTTTGCTTATTCGAACCTTATGAATTCTAAACATATGACATTTTGATTCATTTACAAGGGCATAAATGAAGGTAGGTTTTATAATAGGAAATGGACATTTGAAGAACGTCTAACAAAATGAGGAATATCGCTCGGATTTAAAGAACTAGAAAGTCTAAGTGGCGGCTCTCCAGAGTACCATTTGTGTGTACAATTGAATAAACCCATATAAAATATGGGCTCGTCCGGGATTTGAACCCGGGACCTCTCGCACCCAAAGCGAGAATCATACCCCTAGACCAACGAGCCATTGAAGACATTTCTATGTCCTCACTATGAATACAAAGTTTTGATAAGAAGTTCAATAAATATACAGACAAACTATTGTGACATTTAACATTGATTTAAGTGCAAATGTCTTATAATACTCAGAAGTAGAACGCTAAAAAGCTGCTAAATCTAGACTTGTTCGTGCGACGTCAATAAAAAGGCTCAATTACCTGTATAACAAAAAGTTGACCTTTTTAACCATTTTACCACTAATTTTCTGAGGCTCTTATTGAATTTAAGCAAATCTTCAAACAGTGGGGACTGTTGGTGTTTTTTTACACTTTTCTCTATAAATTCGGGATTTTCCTTCGCAGTGATTTTATACTTGAAAAAAATAGTGTGGAAAAAGAAGAAATTGCTGGTAACAAGCATTTTATCCTTTTCCAACAAAATTTCATTCACTTAGAATGGTTTCGTATCAAATTGCATCCAATTTTCGTTGTGGTCTGCAACCTCTTTCAATTTACGCCCCTCAAGGATAAAAAAATAATAATGAAAAATCAATATCTAATAAAAAAATAATAATATGATTGGAATAAAGGGTCTTGTATTCACCTCGTTACAGCCCCGGACGCGTCATATGTACTAATATTGTATAGAAAGTCATAAAATTGTTATGTAAATTAAATATCAATGTTTAATCATGTATTTTTTTTTTAATTTGTAAATGCCGATGAATTTAATTTTACTACATTTTACTTTTATTGATATAATTGAAAACCCCGGGACGCATAATATTGGGGCGAATTGTCTGAAATGGCTAAATAAGAAATTAATTATAGCGCACCGAATTTGAATTTATTTACTCCTTGATATTTTTGAGATTGGGAATTTGATACAGTCAAATGAGAAATAATTAGTTTTAGTTATTTTAAGAAAGGTTAAAAACATGATGTTCAAAAATATCAAAGAGAAAGAAACACCACCGGACTCTTTATAAGTCACAGTGCGATAACTCAAAATTGTCATTGTTTTATTAATTCGTGAATGTAGAATTACCTTATTTTAATTTAAATGTTTTCCTATAGAAATGAAGAGATATTTCTGAAATCGAGTTTCCAATGTGATATTTTCTTTTTCGAATCATTCTTTAACTTTTACATGTACAAAATCGTATGTAAACCAGATTGTCATATCAAATTTAAAGTTTATCTATTAATCACGGAACAATTCTATATTGTTTCATGAAGTGAAACATGAAGAAAAGGGGTCGTATGCCCTGTTTTTAATAGGTTGAAAGTAATCATGAACAATGCCACATGAAGGAATCGCTCCGGGACTCATGTGTACAGATGAAAATAGTGGCAGAGGCTGTCAATAATCATCCCAGGACGCTCGACCATTTGAATATTGTATTATTATTGAGATAATCAAATTAATTGAAGGAATTAGAAACAGCGAAAGTGTGTTTAATTTCTTAAATTTGAATGTAAACAATTGCAAAAGCGACAGTTCCTTTACTGGAGAATCCCGGTGTGTTCTGAATTAATATCTGTTTCTTCTTGCACTATGATCGTATATCTATTGATAATCCCAACTTAGAAATAGATAACAAACACGTAAATGAAATTTCATTTGCCATATTTCGACGTATTTAATCCTTATGGTGCCATTCAGGGTGGCGCACTATACACTGATTACGTCTCATAAACTCATTATAAATCGGTTGCAGTTAAGTGCGTTCATTTCTATGGCAACCGCCGTCATAGCACAGTAGGTAACGAAACAGACTCCCAATCCTCAATTATGGGGTGTCATGGATTCGATACCCGGCAGCGGCACAGATCCTTTCCAGCATTTGTCTCTTACCAATGGGTTGATAATCGTTAAGCTAAGTGGGACAGCAGCTGGAGGCTAAGAATGTACTGTTGTAAGATTGCCTGGAATTCGTTGTTAAGTGCTCCAGCCGCCGCAATATGACTTAAGAATTGTGGCGTTAAACCCCATTCAAACAAACAAATCATTTCTATGGAAAAATAAGTTGAAAGGCTATAGCTTGAACATTTTTTCAAAGATATTCCATTTCAATAGTTCTATAGGCTAAACTTCCATATATGATACGTCCCAGCGCGTACCGAGGTATTTTCGGAGTGGACTATAAAAATATCTAAAAATCACTACAAAGAGATCCCTTTTCTAAAAACACCAAACAATATTTTTTTATTCAATTTTTGTAATGTATTGGCTCGTTGGTCTAGGGGTATGATTTTCGCTTAGGGTGCGAGAGGTCCCGGGTTCAGATCCCGGACGAGCCCTAACTTTTACCACTTGTCTTAAAGATTTGGATTGCAGCATTCTCAATACTTGGGATACTGTGTGCCCATACATCGACTACACTCATCTAACAAGTGAAAAAGCAGGGATGATTATGGACCGTACCGGCAATCTAACATACTGCTTACACTTTTTGAAAAAAAGTATTAGTTTCTTTTTGTTTGTTTATGACATCAAGACTTTTTTGCTTATTCGAACCTTATGAATTCTAAACATATGACATTTTGATTCATTTACAAGGGCATAAATGAAGGTAGGTTTTATAATAGGAAATGGACATTTGAAGAACGTCTAACAAAATGAGGAATATCGCTCGGATTTAAAGAACTAGAAAGTCTAAGTGGCGGCTCTCCAGAGTACCATTTGTGTGTACAATTGAATAAACCCATATAAAATATGGGCTCGTCCGGGATTTGAACCCGGGACCTCTCGCACCCAAAGCGAGAATCATACCCCTAGACCAACGAGCCATTGAAGACATTTCTATGTCCTCACTTAGTACACTGTGAATACAAAGTTTTGATAAGAAGTTCAATAAATATACAGACAAACTATTGTGACATTTAACATTGATTTAAGTGCAAATGTCTTATAATACTCAGAAGTAGAACGCTAAAAAGCTGCTAAATCTAGACTTGTTCGAGCGACGTCAATAAAAAGGCTCAATTACCTGTATAACAAAAAGTTGACCTTTTTAACCATTTTACCACTAATTTTCTGAGGCTCTTATTGAATTTAAGCAAATCTTCAAACAGTGGGGACTGTTGGTGTTTTTTTTACACTTTTCTCTATAAATTCGGGATTTTCCTTCGCAGTGATTTTATACTTGAAAAAAATAGTGTGGAAAAAGAAGAAATTGCTGGTAACAAGCATTTTATCCTTTTCCAACAAAATTTCATTCACTTAGAATGGTTTCGTATCAAATTGCATCCAATTTTCGTTGTGGTCTGCAACCTCTTTCAATTTACGCCCCTCAAGGATAAAAAAATAATAATGAAAAATCAATAACTAATAAAAAAATAATAATATGATAGGAATAAAGGGTCTTGTATTCACCTCGTTACAGCCCCGGACGCGTCATATGTACTAATATTGTATAGAAAGTCATAAAATTGTTATGTAAATTAAATATCAATGTTTAATCATGTATTTTTTTAATTTGTAAATGCCGATGAATTTAATTTTACAACATTTTACTTTTATTGATATAATTGAAAACCCCGGGACGCATAATATTGGGGCGAATTGTCTGAAATGGCTAAATAAGAAATTAATTATAGCGCACCGAATTTGAATGTATTTACTCCTTGATATTTTTGAGATTGGGAATTTGATACAGTCAAATGAGAAATAATTAGTTTTAGTTATTTTAAGAAAGGTTAAAAACATGATGTTCAAAAATATCAAAGAGAAAGAAACACCACCGGACTCTTTATAAGTCACAGTGCGATAACTCAAAATTGTCATTGTTTTATTAATTCGTGAATGTAGAATTATCTTATTTTAATTTAAATGTTTTCCTATAGAAATGAAGAGATATTTCTGAAATCGAGTTTCCAATGTGATATTTTCTTTTTCGAATCATTCTTTAACTTTTACATGTACAAAATCGTATGTAAACCAGATTGTCATATTAAATTTAAAGTTTATCTATTAATCACGGAACAATTCTATATTGTTTCATGAAGTGAAACATGAAGAAAAGGGGTCGTATGCCCTGTTTTTAATAGGTTGAAAGTAATCATGACCAATGCCACATGAAGGAATCGCTCCGGGACTCATGTGTACAGATGAAAATAGTGGCAGAGGCTGTCAATAATCATCCCAGGACGCTCGACCATTTGAATATTGTATTATTATTGAGATAATCAAATTAATTGAAGGAATTAGAAACAGCGAAAGTGTGTTTAATTTCTTAAATTTGAATGTAAACAATTGCAAAAGCGACAGTTCCTTTACTGGAGAATCCCGGTGTGTTCTGAATTAATATCTGTTTCTTCTTGCACTATGATCGTATATCTATTGATAATCCCAACTTAGAAATAGATAACAAACACGTAAATGAAATTTCATTTGCCATATTTCGACGTATTTAATCCTTATGGTGCCATTCAGGGTGGGGCACTATACACTGTTTACGTCTCATAAACTCATTATAAATCGGTTGCAGTTAAGTGCGTTCATTTCTATGGCAACCGCCGTCATAGCACAGTAGGTAACGAAACAGACTCCCAATCCTCAATTATGGGGTGTCATGGATTCGATACCCGGCAGCGGCACAGATCCTTTCCAGCATTTGTCTCTCACCAATGGGTTGATAATCATTAAGCTAAGTGGGACAGCAGCTGGAGGCTAAGAATGTACTGTTGTAAGATTGCCTGGAATTCGTTGTTAAGTGCTCCAGCCGCCGCAATATGACTTAAGAATTGTGGCGTTAAACCCCATTCAAACAAACAAATCATTTCTATGGAAAAATAAGTTGAAAGGCTATAGCTTGAACATTTTTTCAAAGATATTCCACTTCAATAGTTCTATAGGCTAAACTTCCATATATGATACGTCCCAGCGCGTACCGAGGTATTTTCGGAGTGGACTATAAAAATATCTAAAAATCACTACAAAGAGATCCTTTTTCTAAAAACACCAAACAATATTTTTGATTAAATTTTTGTCATGTACTGGCTCGTTGGTCTAGGGGTATGATTTTCGCTTAGGGTGCGAGAGGTCACGGGTTCAAATCCCGGACGAGCCCTAACTTTTACCACTTTTCTTAAAGATTTGGATTGCAGCATTCTCAATACTTGGGATACTGTGTGCCCATACATCGACTACACTCATCTAACAAGTGAAAAAGCAGGGATGATTATGGACCGTACCGGCAATCCAACATACTGCTTACACTTTTTGAAAAAAAAGTATTAGTTACCTTTTGTTTGTTTATGACATCAAGACTTTTTTGCTTATTCGAACCTGATGATTTCTAAACATATGACATTTTGATTCATTTACAAGGGCATAAATGAAGGTAGGTTTTATAATAGGAAATGGACATTTGAAGAACGTCTAACAAAATGAGGAATGTCGCTCGGATTTAAAGAACTAGAAAGTCTAAGTGGCGGCTCTCCAGAGTACCATTTGTGTGTACAATTGAATAAACGCATGTAAAATATGGGCTCGTCCGGGATTTGAACCCGGGACCTCTCGCACCCAAAGCGAGAATCGTACCCCTAGACCAACGAGCCATTGAGGACATTGCTATAATGTCCTCACATAGTACACTGTGAATACAAAGTTTTGATAAGAAGTTCAATAAATATACAGACAAACTATTGTGACATTTAACATTGATTTAAGTGCAAATGTCTTACAATACTCAGAAGTAGAACGCTAAAAAGCTGCTAAATCTAGACTTGTTCGTGCGACGTCAATAAAAAGGCTCAATTATCTGTATAACAAAAATTTGACCTTTTTAACCATTTTACCACTAATTTTCTGAGGCTCTTATTGAATTTAAGCAAATCTTCAAACAGTGGGGACTGTTGGTGTTTTTTTACACTTTATTCTATAAATTCGGGATTTTCCTTCGCAGTGATTTTATACTTGAAAAAAATAGTGTGGAAAAAGAAGAAATTGCTGGTAACAAGCATTTTATCCTTTTCCAACAAAATTTCATTCACTTAGAATGGTTTCGTATCAAATTGCATCCAATTTTCGTTGTGGTCTGCAACCTCTTTCAATTTACGCCCCTCAAGGATAAAAAAATAATAATGAAAAATCAATAACTAATAAAAAAAATAATAATATGATAGGAATAAAGGGTCTTGTATTCACCTCGTTACAGCCCCGGACGCGTCATATGTACTAATATTGTATAGAAAGTCATAAAATTGTTATGTAAATTAAATATCAATGTTTAATCATTTATTTTTTTTTTTAATTTGTAAATGCCGATGAATTTAATTTTACTACATTTTACTTTTATTGATATATTTGAAAACCCCGGGACGCATAATATTGGGGCGAATTGTCTGAAATGGCTAAATAAGAAATTAATTATAGCGCACCGAATTTCAATGTATTTACTCCTTCATATTTTTGAGATTGGGAATTTGATACAGTCAAATGAGAAATAATTAGTTTTAGTTATTTTAAAAAAGGTTAGAAACATGATGTTCAAAAATATCAAAGAGAAAGAAACACCACCGGACTCTTTATAAGTCACAGTGCGATAACTCAAAATTGTCATTGTTTTATTAATTCGTGAATGTAGAATTACCTTATTTTAATTTAAATGTTTTCCTATAGAAATGAAGAGATATTTCTGAAATCGAGTTTCCAATGTGATATTTTCTTTTTCGAACCATTCTTTAACTTTTACATGTACAAAATCGTATGTAAACCAGATTGTCATATTAAATTTAAAGTTCATCTATTAATCACGGATCAATTCTATATTGTTTCATGAAGTGAAACATGAAGAAAAGGGGTCGTATGCCCTGTTTTCAATAGGTTGAAAGTAATCATGACCAATGCCACATGAAGGAATCGCTCCGGGACTCATGTGTAAAGATGAAAATAGTGGCAGAGGCTGTCAATAATCATCACAGGACGCTCGACCATTTGGATATTGTATTATTAATGAGATTATCAAATTACAACTGAAGGAATTCGAAACAGCGAAAGTGTGTTTAATTTCTTAAATTTGAATGTAAACAATTGCAAAAGCGACAGTTCCTTTACTGGAGAATCCCGGTGTGTTCTGAATTAATATCTGTTTCTTTTTGCACTATGATCGTATATCTATTGATAATCCCAACTTAGAAATAGATAACAAACACGTAAATGAAATTTCATTTGCCATATTTCGACGTATTTAATCCTTATGGTGCCATTCAGGGTGGGGCACTATACACTGTTTACGTCTCATAAACTCATTATAAATCGGTTGCAGTTAAGTGCGTTCATTTCTATGGCAACCGCCGTCATAGTACAGTAGGTAACGAATCAGACTCCCAATCCTCAATTATGGGGTGTCATTGGTTCGATACTCGGCAGCGGCACAGATCCTTTCCAGCATTTGTCTCTCACCAATAGGTTGATAATCGTTAACCTAAGTGGGACAGCAGCTGGAGGCTAAGAATGTACTGTTGTAAGATTGCCTGGAATTCGTTGTTAAGTGCTCCAGCGGCCGCAATATGACTGAAGAATTGTGGCGTTAAACCCCATTCAAACAAACAAATCATTTCTATGGAAAAATAAGTTGAAAGGCTATAGCTTGAACATTTTTTCAAAGATATTCCACTTCAATAGTTTTATAGGCTGAACTTCCATATATGATACGTCCCAGCGCGTACCGAGGTATTTTCGGAGTGGACTATAAAAATATCTAAAATTCACTACAAAGAGATCCCTTTTCTAAAAACACCGAACAATAATTTTTCATTCAATTTTTATAATGTACTGGCTCGTTGGTCTAGGGCTGTGATTTTCGCTTAGGGTGCGAGAGGTCCCGGGTTCAAATCCCGGACGAGCCCTTACTTTTACCACTTGTCTTAAAGATTTGGATTGCAGTATTCTCAATACTTGGGATACTGTGTGCCCATACATCGACTACACTCATCTAACAAGTGAAAAAGCAGGGATGATTATGGACCGTTCCGGCAATCCAACATTTGCTTACACTTTTTGAAAAAAAGTATTAGTTACTTTTTGTTTGTTTATGACACCAAGACTTTTTTGCTTATTCGAACCTTATGAATTCATAACATATGACATTTTGATTCATTTACAAGGGCATAAATGAAGGTAGGTTTTATAATAGGAAATGGACATTTGAAGAACGTCTAACAAAATGAGGAATATCGCTCGGATTTAAAGAACTAGAAAGTCTAAGTGGCGGCTCTCCAGAGTACCATTTGTGTGTACAATTGAATAAACGCATATAAAATATGGGCTCGTCCGGTATTTGAACCCGGGACCTCTCGCACCCAAAGCGAGAATCATACCCCTAAACCAACGAGCCATTGAAGACATTTTTAGAATGTCCTCACTTACTACACTGTGAATACAAAGTTTTGATAAGAAGTTCAATAAATATACAGACAAACTATTGTGACATTAACATTGATTTAAGTGCAAATGTCTTATAATACTCAGAAGTAGAACGCTAAAAAGCTGCTAAATCTAGACTCATTCGAGCGCCGTCAATAAAACGCTCAATTACCTGTATAACAAAAATTTGACCTTTTTAACAATTTTACCATTAATTTTCTGAGACCCTCATTGAATTTAAGCAAATCTTCAAACGGTGGGGATTGTTGGTGTTTTTTACACTTTTCTCTATAAATTCGGGATTTTCCTTCGCAGTGATTTTATACTTGAAAAAAATAGTGTGGAAAAAGAAGAAATTGCTGATAACAAGCATTTTATCCTTTTCCAACAATATTTCATTCACTTAATATGGTTTCGTATCAAATTGCATCCAATTTTCGTTGTGCTCTGCAACCTCTTTCAATTTACGCCCCTCAAGTGTAAAAAATAATAATAAAAAAATCAATAACTAATAAAAAAAATAATAATAAGATAGGGTTAAAGGGTCTCGTATTCACCTCGTTACAGCCCCGGACGCGTCATATGTACTAATATTGTATAGAAGGTCATAAAATTGTTAGGTAAATTAGATATCAATGTTTAATTAGGCCTATGTATTTTTTAATTTGTAATTGCCGATGAATTTAATTTTACTACATTTTACTTTTATTGATATATTTGAAAACCACGGGACGCATAATATTGGGGAAATTAATTATAGCGCACCGAATTTGAATTTATTTACTCCTTGATTTTTTTTAGATTTGGAATTTGATACAGTCAAATGAGAAATAATTAGTTTTAGTTAATTTTAAGAAAGGTTAGAAACATGATGTTCAAAAATATCAAAGAGAAAGAAACACCACCGGACTCTTTAAAGGTCGCTGTGTGATAACTCAAAATTGTCATTGTTTTATTAATTCGTGAATGCAGAATTGTCTTATTTTAAATTTAAATGTTTTCCTATAGAAATGAAGAGATATTTCTGAAATCGAGTTTCCAATGTGATATTTTCTTTTTCGAATCGTCCTTGAACTTTTACATGTACAAAATTATATGTATACCAAATTGTCATATTAAATTTAAAGTTTATCTATTAATCACGGATCAATTCTATATTGTTTCATGAAGTGAAACATGAAGAAAAGGGGTCGTATGCCCTGTTATCAATAGGTTGAAAGTAATCATGACCAATGCCACATGAAGGAATCGCTCCGGGACTCATGTGTACAGATGAAAATAGTGGCAGAGGCTGTCAATAATCATCCCAGGACGCTCGACCATTTGAATATTGTATTATTAATGAGATAATCAAATTACAACTGAAGAAACATACACGAAAATGAAATTTCATTTGCCACATTTCGACGTATCTAATTCCTTACGGAAAACTATACGTGCCATTCGGGATGCTGTACTTTACACTGATTACGTCTCAAAAACTCATTATAAATCGATTGCAGTTAAGTGCGTTCACTTCTATGGCAACCGCCGTCAAAGCGCAAAGCACTATTTTGTTTATTTCAAAACATGTAATTCAAGTTATAATTTTGTCTCTGTTTTAACTTTATGTTTTTTATAAACCCTTTGGTGGTTTCTTGTCTATCAGTCAAAACATGGAGATAACAATTCAATCTCCAATGGTTCTAAAATTAAATATTTTATTTCAAAATATAATTAAAAATAAGATTATACAAAAAAGAAAATTTTCTGCTCGTACGTGTGAGTTAAGACTTCTCCTTAAATCACAAAGGATTATGAACAATAATAAACCAATTGTAAGGTAATGCTGTAGGCCTATGTTTTCGCCTGTTTCGCTGGTTAAAAACAAAACAAAACAAAACAAAAATCAATATTTGAAATAAAGTAAAGAATTTAAGTTACAACTTGCTGGCTTTCTTAAAACACGCACACGCGCGCACACATTGAAAACATTCTTATTCGACGGTTTTAACTTGCTGTTTTACAAGACAGATCGGCTCGCATTATCTGTAAAAGATTAAGTTTAACGGTTAAATCGATCAGCAACATGCATTATTTTTGTAATTTCAATTATCAATATCAATTTGTCCTATAATCAAAAAATACTATTCCTTTACATTTTTTGAAATACTGAAAAAAGAGCGGGAAACCGTTCCATTAACCCCTTTTATCCTCTAACGTTTACCCACCAATGTGTAAAGAAAACACACAAATATTGATAGGATATTGTCATTCAAAACTTATAATATTCACCAATATTACATGATTTTAAACTCAACTGGGTGTAAATAATATACAAATCATGAACAAGTCGAATATACGCTTATTTTTATTAATCTATTTTCCCCCTACCCCCCTCCTTTGCCCCAAAATGATGTGCAAATATTTTTATGGATTTTAATCTCATTTATTATTAGATTTATTTCATAAAATGCCTGAAGTAGTGAGCAATGCATAATTGAAAGTAAACTTAGACCTGTACTTATTGATTTATAACATAATTGAACTATATCTTGCAAATCATATTATTACTATATTAAAATAGGTACTAATTCTGTAATTTTTGGTCTTAAACTAAAGTAATCTAATAATATAACACAAATAAGTGTAAAGAAAATCTTTTAGATACATGTAAATACTTCACTATTTCCCCCTCCCTTTTGTTTTGAACAAAGTATTTTAAATCCTGAACATAGACATCTTTCTTCCTTATCGTGTAACAAAAAAAGGTTGGTTGGCGACTTACACGTCTTAAATATAACTTGACGTTGACGTTATAGTCTCGAAACCAACAAAAACTCTTCAAATGTATGGCGGTCAATTCAATTCAATTCAATAGTTTAATATGTAGTTATAGGCCTCTGGCCCATAATACAAACATTTATAAGCATATGAAAATATTCAAGTGGTGCCGTGCAGATCTGCAAATATAACATTATAGTAGATGTGGGTTAATGGGATCGTCATATTAGATGCATAGTTACAATAGAATAATGAATTATTAAAGATCATATTTTGCTTTTTATACAATTATTTTGTACGTCCATTTACTTGCTAAAGATACGTTCGTCAATGTTGGAGTTTAAAGGTCTAAATGAACGATTTCATTCGTCGACCGATTATTTGATTGACAGCCGCTATTGCTCAATTCAAAAAACCGATTGAAAGAAAACTCGGGGAACGTGAGATCAATAACAATGTCATCTCCCTCCCCCCTCCTCACGAGTGCAGGATATCAAGATCATCTTTTTCTCTTATGTCATTAGATAAGTAGAACGTTCGCCGCCCTTGGTACGACAAGATGGCCCACTCCAACCCTCGCCCAAGAATCCCAAAAAGAATAAAAAGGGCCCAAGTCTAACAAACGCTATTTTGGAATCCCGAAGACACCGAAAGGATCTTCAGATTCTCTCAATACAATAAGAATCAAAGTGCTGAAAGTACTGTAAGCTAGCAAAGCATGGTTGGATTTAGAAAATCTTTCCCTTGGTTGATAGAAAACATTGTGGACATTGAAGAAATTGCTTGTTACAAGCAATTTCTTCATTGTCCACAATGTTTTCCAAAGCTTTTCTATTTAGATGCTTCAACGCGGAAAAGAGTGGGAATGGGTTAAAAAGGCATGCCTTTGATAGAGTTCTTTACAATTTGAATAGAGTTTGCAATCTTGAAACGTATGTAACCAAAATTCCTGCCCAAAAAACTATGAACATTGCAGTGGCGTTAAAAAACTCAAAAGTTGTATCCTTCCGGCTGTACAGTCCCTGGTTTTTCACGTACCTGTGATTTCACACTTGAAAAAATATCATGGAAAAAATGAAATTGCTTGTAACAAGCAATGTCTTCTTTGTTCCACATTATTTTCTACCCTGTAGGCTGGGTATTTTCAAATTACACTCACTTTTAATTGTCATCTTCAACTTCTTTCAAATTGGACAAGACAAAATATTTGAAAAACAGGTCAGGGTAAAGTTTTGATTATGAAATTAGACAATATTCACTACATACATTTCCTTATTTGGTATCAACCACAATAATTGACGAATCGCGTTGATCAATCAGAAATCGGTGGACCAATAAAATCATACATTTACACCGGAAGAGAACGTTGAAATCCAACGCTGACTGACATTAATGTAAAGCATTTTTGTAAAACTTGACGACTTAAACGTCCTAATTACAGTTTATTCAAGCTGTAATTATGACGTTTAGGTCGGCAACCAATCTTTTAATTTCATTTTTTACAGTTACTGTCCATATTTTTTTTCAAAATAACGCTATTTAATACCAAAGTGGAACTTCCTGTTGGAGTTCAGTGGTGGGGAAAGCGATCCGTCAATTATAGCTTATACGCATTATGTGACTGTTTCATCAAAACTCAAACGTCATTTAAGCCTATCGACGTAATTAGTTTATTTTCGTGTAATTAAACCTTTGTATTCGGTAAAAACCGTTTATTTTTTATCCGCCTCGTGCGTTGTATATTACGTTATTAAACACTTTATCTTTTTTTCTGCAAAATCTAACCACAAATCGAGTCCTTTATCTATTCCAACATAATAGCACTTTTAGACGCCCCCTTATAAAAAACGATTTTGAAAATATTGTGAAAAATATTGCTATAGCTTTGTTATTTCCGGATTATTTTGTTTGTGGAAAACCGAAATGTTGTAATAACTACTTCATTCAAGCTGTAGCTATGGCATAATGGTCGCTCAATGAAGGTATATCGTAGTTGGGAGAGTAAAATGCCCCAAAGTCTGCTTTACGATATTTTGCCCGCCCAACGACGATATACTGTATATTAAGGATCTCTTTTTATAGTATTTATGACGCCGGCATTGTAAAACATGTTCTGAAAACCCTAAAAAATCTAGAGCGGGTATCGA
This sequence comes from Fragum fragum, assembly GCA_946902895.1. Classification (NCBI taxonomy): domain Eukaryota; kingdom Metazoa; phylum Mollusca; class Bivalvia; order Cardiida; family Cardiidae; genus Fragum; species Fragum fragum. Next base: position 36,330,512 of record OX336365.1, read on the forward strand.
GAAATTGCCCATTACCACACTATACCGCATTTTACATACTAAAGAAATATAAAGCTTTTAAAAAAAAGCTAAGCATCGAAAAATTTCTTCTTTCCTTTAAAAGTTTTTTTCTTCATTTAGCTCTAGCTTTTCATTTTTAACCTTTTCTGTTGTATGCAACATCTTTCTAGTTAGACTAGTTTAAAATTTTGTGGTTTGGGGATGTGTTAATACGGCTTATTTGACTTCTCTACCTTCATTGTGACCCATCACACCACTATTCGATTATTCCATTAAGCACTCGAATATTTCAGGGAAAAAAACTCAGATTGGATTCATGGACAATCAAACACTTGAAGCTCCGCGGGATGATGTTTTTGTGTTTTAACCAAGACCAAGCTCATCTTGTGGTGCGTTAAAGTTGACTAAAACGGTGGGTATGATACATGGTAAAAAAAATCACTGTGAGTAATTTACGAAAAACTTGCGTAAATATTTCCACCCCACCCCAAGAAAAGATTAATTTCCTTCATAGCTGCAAATTTGTAGTGATTTTTAATACCTCAAATTTTTCACGGATATTAAATCGTGATTCATTCATTTTATGGCCTATAGGTGGATCAAAAAAAGATAAAACCGAAATAAACCAAAAGGAATTCGTTTCAAGCCTGTTCAACTTAAACTCGTTGGAAGATCAATTTGTTTGTTCATTAAAGGGTTGCGAAGGGGAGAGGTCAGTAGTGGCAAACAAATCCGAAGATTGTCCGACTGGCGATCAGAAACAACCATGAAGAGGAGTATATAGACAGATTTTTCAGTCTATGATTCCACTGTCCCAGTCTAAAAGTTAAGAGTAAAGAGTGACCTCCCTTGAAAATTATAAACGTTAATTTTGCAATCTGTGTCATTTTTTAGGTAAGTATAAATTATAATAACCTTAATTATCCTCACACGGGAGGAACATTTCAAAAGAAATACATTGCTATTGCTAAAGTCAACAGTACGGTATAGCTTTCTATTTTTAAGGAATAAACATCAGTTTTCGCGTGGGCAATTACACGAAATAGAACAATCCAAACTTACAAAAATATCTCACTCTATAATATAATAAAAGTAGGTTCAACCTATATACGGGAAAAGTATTGAAAGTGAAGTAGTCCATTTAAATTGTCTTTGCTTCAGCAATACGAACATTTCGTAATTGGTAATCAGTTTTGACGCACCTTTATTTAAAAGCTTATTTCAAAAAGAAAATGCATGCAAGCGCCGTATAAAATTGCACAAGGCCTTGAACAAGATGTAATCACTATTTTTCTCAAATTTCATCTCTGTGATGTGTGTGTATAAGCTAAAAGGGTTTCCAAAGAAAGTAAAAGATCTACCTTAATTTATTGTGGTTTAACTAGTTTTAAAATACTCTAATGGATGGGAGTAATGAGTGGCAAAATAAAGCGATGGACCTACAAAATCAGACATAAACCCTGAATTCTAACCTTTTCTGTCTCCAAAAATCATTTAGTCTGAATCGATAAAAATTTAACTTCTTCAGCGAGCTTTTGCCAAAATTTTAACGCATAGAACTTTCTCTTTAAATGTCAGTTTTCTATTTGATTTTTTGGAGTTTGAGTTTTACCCACGGACAGAGTCAGAATGATTTATGGAAACTGCCAATGCAAGATGCATTTGATGTAGATCTACATGTATTCTTGTAGCCTTTTGAGATCTGCTATTTTTCTCTCTAATTGTCTTCTACAATATACAAATTTAATCCCTATCAACATGTCTCTCTCTCATTATCATGTGAGGGGGGTAGGGGCTAGGGAGGTATGGACAGAGATAAGGAGAATGTGAGGAGGAGAAGCAGGAAAAAGAGAGAGAAAAAACGATATTGAAAAAGAGAGAGAGAGAGAGAAAAAAGATAGAGAGAGGGGGGAGAGAGTGGGGGAGAGTGAAAGAGAGTGTAGATATCGGGATAAGAGTCATTCTGGTTGAATTTTCCTTTGATGTTACTTTTTCAAAACTGCAAAAAGAATGGATTTATTTTCTAGATGGGAGAATATCCTTGACAACATCTGATTGAAATGGTGTCATGGGGTTTTCCCTGAAGGAATGACGTCATCAAATCAAAGTGAAAATCACGTCCATGTTATTGTTACCAAACACTGTTACTAATGATTACGCAATACACAATTTACCAAAACTTTTATAGTCTCAATAAACATTTCATTTTTGAGTTTGTTTAAAAGTAGGTCTTCTTCATTTTTTTTTTTTTTTTGACAAACACTTTTGATTTCAGGGTTGAATTGCGAAAGAAAAATCTCTGTAGAAAAATATAAGACGATGGAAACTCTCTGACCATATTGATGACCAGAAGTTGAACCTTGACAGAATAAGTCTTACTCTTATTTGTTCTTTGTTTCCTAATACACGTTATCTAGAAGGGGGGGAAAGCTGCAAAGCGCCAGGCGCTTTGCGTTACTTTTCCACAAATTTCCAGTATTAACAAGGTAGTACAGCTGTCGATTTTTTAAGGTAAAGGATGTTTTGATAAACATCAGTGGTTCCGTATTCCTACAAGTCAAACATTTCCCTTGACATCACCTTGTCAAAACATCCATTCCCTTAAAAAATGGTAGCTGCACTACCTTGTTAATATTTTTTATAGAGTGAGATATTTTTTAAGTTGTTATAAATTCTAGCAACCAAGTGCCTATGGAAAAATCTTACTTGGCAGGTACTGAAATTTACTTATTTGTGAATACTTTTAATTTTATGAATCTGGTACGGAATTTTGGATGAAAAAGGTCTGTAAGTACAAAATTTTCCTCCATAAATAATGCGGGTACAGATCCTATCTGAATTACATTGTTAGAATCAAGATTAACATCCCTCAATGAATTCAATGTGTCCAGATACATTATATTTAAATTTAAGTATCTTAAGTTTTCCTTTGCATTTTCTTTTAAAAAGTAATTCTAAGTGTCAAAGACAAAATGATGTACATGTCAGACAACCATACATATGGGGCTTTTGTTTCTTTTCTCCATTATCTTATTTTTTTTTTCCATGAATTGTTACTCTGGCTAAGAGACCTTGACCCAAGAATTTTGAAAAGAAAATCTGAAATTTGAAAAAAAAATTTTAGTAAATAATAACTGAAATTGCAATCAATCATATTTGCATACATGTGTAATTGCTGTAATCTTGTGGTATTATCACATGTTGAGGTCATAGAAGTGCTGTGCCCATCTTTTTTGTTTGACCACCAGACATTCAATCACAAATAATTTCATTAAATAAGAAGAATTTAAAATGAGTATTGATATTACAGTAAAACCCCTCTAATACGACCACTTGCGTTACTTTCAGAAAGTGGTCGTAATAGCGGGGTGGTCGTAATACTGAGGTTTGGTCGTTTGTTGTCAAGTAATTCATGTTTATTTTATCTTCGATATTTAAATATAGTAATACTATATATACAAAAAATGAAACTATAAAAACATGTATTACAGCGGAATCTTATGTCATTTTCAAATTTACAATCTTTGATTAGTTTTTACTTTCTCTCTTCTCCATTTTGATCTGATTCATAAGTCCGACCTCAGATTATCTAAACGCAAGAAAAATTTCAAAGAAACAAACTGTTTATATCATATCTTCTTTTATGCGAATAAAAAACACCACTTAAGTTGAAATCAAAATTTAATTGCTAATTATCTGTTTGGAACGCCGTAAACCAACTAATCGTAACTTCTCGGATACTTTTTCACTGTCGACGTTATTACTCGAGTCAAAACCCGTTCACGACATATTCAAATAACAATTAAAAATAATGCAAGGTATTATTTCTAAAAGTGATCAACCAGTTTAATCTTTTGATAGAAATAACGCCTATTATAATAAAGGTCCGATATCACTTAATCAAAAATCCGAAATTGTATTGACAATGCATTCGTACACAATAGATCTCGCTCTTATCAAGTGTGAAATTCGGGTGGTCGGTCTTAACGTGTGAAGTTACTGGTCGTTTTAGTGGGGTTCAAAATAGTGTATCAGCTATAGTTGGTACTGAATTTAGTGGTCGTAATTCGGAATAGCGGGGTGCCCGTTTTAGAGGGGTTCGCGACCATTGAAATAAAGAACAAAAAATTCCGTTCTGTAAAATTTCGGTCGTAATAGAGGGGTGCCCTTATTTCCGGGGTGGTCGTAAGGAGGGGTTTTACTGTACTATATGAGAAAATGTCATATATGCAAAAAAATCAAAATAAGTGAAATCATGCAGGATATATGCTACAGTCCTGTTTTTAGCTCAAGTGTCCAGAGGCCAGAGGGCTATAGTCATGGCTTTGTGTTTGTTGTGAACCTTGAAGTATTCCTGTTTTTGCATAGACAAAGACATAGACAAAGTTCAGGCTGCACTTATGTGCATTCTGATCTTAGTCTAAACTATCTGCTTGTCTCTTTTAGGCTTGAGTTGTTCATAAAACAAATTTTCAAAATAGATATTAATACATAATCAGTGCAGCCAGTACTTTCAGGCCTTTGATTTTATTGCAATTCTGTATAGGATTTTATTCAGCATGACAAGGGTCATCTGATAAGGTCAAGGTCAGATATCAATGGCCTACTTTTGAAACCTTTGCAATCGCAGGAGAATTTATAAATGAAATTCTTTATATTCTAGCTCTCTGTAGACAAAATGGAAACTGCAGGAGATGAAACTGGAAACAATGATGATAAGAAAACAAGAAAACCTCGAAGAAGGATGAAAGCCATCCATGCTAAGATCAGAGACCAGGTAGACAAATTAGACTATCATAGTGTTATACATGATGAACATTGAACTTTAACAGCAAATGAAATTATTTTTACGCTATATTGCATAATGCTACTGTTAACCAATTCCCACACAATCCCACTTTGAAAGCCGTTCAAGAAAAAATCTTTGGAAAACATTGTGGAAAATGGAGAAATTGCTTGTGACGTGCAATTTCTTCATCATCAACAATGTTTCTAGCCCAAAATATATTAAGATTTTTAGCTCCACTGGCTGAAAGCCAGAGAGCTATTTTAAATGGCATTGCGTCTGTGGTGTGTGTGTGCGTGCATCCATCTGTCCATGAACTTTTATATATAAAACTTGTCCTCAGAAAGTACTGAACAGAATCAACCAAATTTCACAGAAATGATCCTTGGGTCATCCTGTACTAGATTCCTTTAAGAATTTTGATCTGATGAAAAAAATGGCTTTAATCGGCGGGGCTAGTTTCCATATTTTGTGAAACATTTAAAAATCTTCTTCTCAAATACCCTTTGAGGGATTTCAACCAAATTTCACTGAAATGATCCTTGGGTGACCCTTTATCAGGTTCCTTGACAGAATTTCGTTTGGATGAAAAAGATGGCTTTAATGGACGGGTCTAATTTCCATATATGGTGAAACCTTTAAAAATCTTCTTCTCAGAAACCAATTTATAGATTTCAACCAAATTTTACAAGAATGATCATTTGTCCACTGGGTGACCCTATATCAGATTCCTTCAAAGAATTTTGATAAGATTATAAACATGGCTGAAATGGGCAGGGATAATTTCCATATATGTTGAAAGCTTTGGAAATCTTTTTCTCGGAAACCAGTTGATGTGTTTCAACCAAATTTCACAGAAATGATCCTTGGATGACCCGTCGTAAGATTTCTTCAAAGAATTTTGATTTGATGAAAAACTTGGCTCTATTTGGCAGGGCTGATTGCCGTATATGGTGAAAGCTTTGAAATCTTTTTCTTAGAAACCAGTTGATGGATTTCAACCAAATTCCCTGGAATGATCTTCTGGTGACTCTTTTTCAGATTCCGTCAATTAATTTTGATTCATTGAAAATACATGTATAGCTTTTATGGTTGTGGCTTATTTACATACATGGCATCCAGTGATTTTTTTTAAAAATTGTGAATACCCTTTTCATCTTACTCGGTAAAAGAATTGACTTTTGTAAAACAATGAAAAGGTTGAAATATTGAAAGATTTCATTGACAAGATTTATTTGCCACACATGTTAAATATGATTCCTTAAAACACCATTTGCTTAATCAGTACCACAAGGCCTGTGGAGCAATACTGATGCTCAAGTGCCCCAGTTGAAATTCCATCAACTAGAAAATATCGTCTACAATTTCTTTGAATTTGGACCAGTCTGATATTTGGCGTCTGGTAATGGGTTAAATAGTGCCAATCAGAAAAAAGGAACACATTATTGTGTCATTTTCGAATTTCTATTTTAAGCTCACAATCCCACAGTTTGATCCCTGATCGTGGTAGATATCCTTTCTGATATATTGATGGGCTGAAAAATTATTGCGTGAGAAAGCAGTGGGTAGAGGATAAATTGCTTATAACATGTCTTTTCTCCATAAACCCCCAATAATAAAGTGTGGGGATATTCTGGAATTGTCATGTCTGTCCGTCTGTCTGTCTGTGGATACTTTTTATGCCCCAGCATCGATAAGATCGGAAGCATATTGTTTTACCGGTGTCCGTCTGTCTGTCTGTCTGTTCGTCTGTCTGCAAAACTTAACCTGCCAACGGTTTATTCCCGATTCTCCCACATTTGAAAATATCGATATTAAGTCTGTACAGGTAAGGTGTGAGATAATCCCTGCCTGGGGCTAAATAACCGTTAAGTTCTAAAACCTTATTCCACGAGCTTTTCAAATAGAAATAGTTGACTTCGAATCAGGAATCCATTTTAATCTATGCCGTACAATGTCCCTTTAATGATTGCAGAAGTGAAGAGATAAAAGGAATATTTACTTATAACAAGCAATAACCTTCTTGCTCAAACCATTTCATATGCTATCTGGTAGTTACTCTTCTTTCCAGAAAACCATTTTATCTATTTCTCATGAACGAATCAGCAAATCTAATCTTTGAGGACAGATAAAAACCTCTTAGCACAGCTTTATTCAAATTGAAGTTACAAAATTTTTCGTGGTTATTACGCCAAAAAAAAGATAACAGTTCGAGCAAATGCTAATCTGGATTGATTAAGAAGCAAACATAATGTTAGGTAAAATGACCAATTTATATATTCAACAAACTGCCGACCTTTTTAATTCTGTAATAAATGGAATAGTGGAAAAAGAATTTGTGTAGAATTGTCTATCGCAGAGAAATTTAACCTATGTCGATTCCATTGTTGTTCCTGGATCTGGGTCATTCTGCCTTACTTTATCGCAAAAAGGATTTTACGAACACATTTACAAATGGGTAGACGGACAAAATACCCCAGTTCTACAGATGCTTGTGTATACAATTGAAAAAAAAATCCAGATAATTTTTGTTTTTCTGTATTTCATTTATTTGACTCGAAGCAAAAGGCATCTTATCATTTAAATACCAGTATTCATTTTTCTCAGTTCATTTATTTTCTGTAGATTTCATCGTCTAGATCTTTTAGATTCAAGTAGAGTAGTTTAGAAGGAAACCCTATTTATATCCGAATCTTTCAGCACATGTATATACAAAGTTTGTAAGAAGGCAATTATCTCTGTATCTATAAATGCAACAGATACGAAGCTCTATCAGCATACTGGACCAGTATCATAGTCTCTTCATGGATTCGGTCTTTCAGGGAAGCAAAGCGCTTGTCGATCTGGCGATACTTACATCTCTTCAAAGGTCTTGTTCCTTCGACAGCGCGTCAGGACCAATCTATGGAAATCTTCGTCTGTTCTAATGTACCTTTCTCCATATATGGTGTGTACAGTGAAGAAACCGGTTGTGACACCGGTATAAGAAAACACTCGACTTAATGAGGTTGGTTTTTTTTTCCACTAGGAAGGTATCACAAGCATCTGTTTAGTTTCTGTAGGGGTTCAGAATCAAGTTATAACTGTGGCCATGACTGGTACTGGTTTCTAATGTTGACTTATTTATTATTTATTTCAGGTTCAATTTTCCATTTCACATCAGAATTGCAGATTTAAACATAATTGTCAATTTAATTTTAGTGGTTTAATTTCGATAAATTCTAACACGTACAAAAAAAAAATTGATTACAACGAACAGTCTTAAATACATAATACAGGTAGAATACAATTTGAACCTAACTGTAATCACACATTTTCCCTTACCCCCTTCTTCCAACCAGGTAAATGGTATTATTGGATTTTCAAATGTGGGAGAATCGGAAAGACACCCTGCCAACTAAACATTTTCCTATAACTTCAACCCTGATTAAGTTACAATGCTAATATTTGGTATGTAGATAGGTCTCAACAAGGCGCAACTGGGGAAGGTCATTTCATCAAGGTCAAGGTCAAAATTTTATTCCTTTACCCGTTTCTAAAGAATTCCCGTTTCGGGGGCATAGTGTTTCACAAACACATCTTGTTTGTCCAAAGCTTTTCTCCTACACTATTGCAACTACAACTTTGAAATTTACACATAATGTTAACCTTCATATGAAGTTGTGAACCTGCAATTTTCAAGCCCCTACTCCATTTTTTTTTTCAATTATCTCTCCTTGAACCTTTGTTAATTTCACTGATTTGTTCTTGCAATAATCCTGTAGTTTTGTGTACACTGAAATGCAATTGAAATATGCTATTATGATTGTTTCTCTTATTATCTCCCTTTGAATTTGTAATAAGTACTGATTCTCTTATTATCTCCCTTTGAAATTGTAATAAGTACTGAATCATTGTTGCTCATAGCATTTGACCACAGTGTGATAGGCCTTGCTCAAGAATTTTGTGTATATACTAAATTTTCATGAGCAATTTTGATGATCCCACTATCATTGGTTCCCTAATTATCTTCACTTTATCTTGTAAATTGTACTGAACTATTGTTTTGCATACTCTGAATTCAAACTTACCCTCTATACTCTCATATTACCTTACAATCAGCTTTTAAACTGAACTATTTTATTTTATGTGATATGGATTGTTTTTGAGACAATGTTCTGGTGGGGGATATAATCACATTTAGTGACTGAATGTTTCAACACTGTATTGGACTTATTTTCAGTTTATAAACACTTTGAGGGGTCTTTTGCAATTTCTTTCAATGTAGGCTGCTAAAATTTTGTTGTCTGTGCTATAACACCAATAAGACAGACATTACCATAGGTTTAATCTTTACCAGAATAAATTTTAGACTGGTCCAAAGTCAAAGATGTTTCAAACCATGATTGGAAGTAGATTAAAATAAAATGTAAAAGAATTTCCACAAATGCTTGAAAGTATTATGTGAAAAGGAGAAATGATTTGTTATTTATTCCTCAATCATTTCAATTTTCTTTATTGTATGAAAATACAAGATTTTGCTTGAAAGAGTTTAAATACCCACACAATGGCACTTTTTGATACCCCTCAACAAAAACAATCAGGAAACATTGTGTTAAATGAAGAAATTCATTGCATCAAGTAATTTTTAGCTCTACTGGCCAAAGGCCACTAGAGCTATAGCGATGGCTTTTTCCCGTCCGGCGTCCCTGCGTGCATGCGTCCGTCGTCTGTCCGTTAAACTTTTCCTTGTTTACGCGATAAAGTCCACAGTTTTCATCGGATTCTCTTCAAACTTTCACAGAATGATTGTACAATCAATAGGACCGTTCCTTTTGAAATTGGGTCAGATCCGTCAAGAAACACGGGAAAAGGGGCCTAATTAAAACTTAATTAAAAAATCTTCGTTTACGCGATAAAGTCCACAGTTTTCATCGGATTCTCTTCAAACTTTCACAGAATGATTGTACCATCATAAGGATTGTTCCTGTAAAAAATTGGTATGATCTGTCAAGAAACACGGGAAAAGGGGCCTTATGAAAATTCATTAAAAATCCTCGTTTACGCAATAGAGTCAATTTGGTATGATCCGTCAAGAAACATGGGAAAAGGGGCCTTATGAAAATTTAATTAAAATTCCATTAAAAATCCTCGTTTACACGATAGTTTCCACAGTTTTCATCTGATTGACTTCAAACTTTCACAGAATTATTGTACCAACATAAGGATCGTTCCTTCCGAAATTTGGTATGATCCGTCAAGAAACATGGGAAAAGGGGCCTTATGAAAATTCAATTAAAACTCCATTAAAAATCCTCGTTTACATGATACAGTCCACAGTTTTCATCGGATTCTTTATAACTTTCTCAGAATGATTGTACAATCATAAGGATTGTTCCTTTTGAAAATGGGTCTGATCTGTCAAGAAAAGGGGCCTTATGAAAATTTAATTAAAAAATTCTCGTTAACACTCTAGAGTCCACAGTTTTCATCAGATTGTATTTAAACTTTCACAGAATGATTGTACCATCATAAGGATTGTTCCTTTGGGAATTTGGTCAGATCCATCTGGAAAGACGGGAAAAGGGGCCTTATGAAAATTTAATGGAAAAATCTTTTAAGAAATACACTTTTAACACTCTGGAGTCAATAGTTTTCATCGGATTCCCTTCAAACTTTCACAGAATGATTGTACTATCATAAGGATTATTCCTTTCGAAATTTGGTATGATCCTTCAAGAAACACAGGAAAAAGGGGCCTTATGAAATGTTTAATAAAAAATTCTCAGTAATAATCTAGAGCCAACAATTTTCAACGGATTCTCTTCAAACTTTCACTGAATGATTGTAGCATCATAAGGATTGTACCTTTTGGAATCGGATATGATTCCTCAAGAAACATAGTAAAAGGGGCCTTATTAAAATTGGATTGAAAAAGTTCTAGTAAACACAATAGAGTCCATAGTTTTCAACACATTCTCTTCAAACATTCCCAGAATGATTATTACATTAAATGGATTGTTCCTTTTGGAAGTAGGTTTGATCTATCAAGTTTCATGGGAAAAGGGGCCCTATAAAAATTTAATAAAAAAAATCTTAGTTAACACGTAATGGCCCTAGATTTCACCTGATTGACTTCAAACTTTCACATAATGATTGTACAATCATAAGGATTGTTCCTTTCAAATTGGGTCTGATCCATTGAGAAACATAGGAAAAGGGGCCTTAGGAAAATTCAATTAAAAAAATCTTAATTAATGCTTGCAAGTCCACAGATGAGATGGGGTTGTCTTTATACTCAAACAGAATAATTATACTTTTATAAGAAGAGTTCCCTTTGGAATTGGTTCAGATCCATCAAGTAACATGGGAAAAGGGGCTATATGAAAATTCAATTAATAAAACCCTGTTTACACAATAAAACCCACAGCTTTTATCAGATTTTGTTGAAACTTTCACAGAATGATTGGAAGGTCATAACTATCATTCTTTTCATAACAGGGTTTGAACTGTCAAGAAGCACAGGAAAAGGGGCCTTGTGAAAATTTCATTTATAAATCCTTGTTACCAAGTCCAGAGCTTTCATTGGATTTTCTTCAAACATTCACAGAATAATTGTACAATAATAATGATTGTTGATGTTTGCATTAGACCTGATCCGTCAAGTATCACAGGAAAAGGAGCATTATGAAATTTAATTTTAAAATCATTGTACCACAATAAAGTCAACAGTTTTCATCAGATTCTGTTAAAACTTTCACAGAATGATTATTCCATCATGAGGATTCTTTCTTTTCAAATTAGGCGTGATCTGTCTAGTATCATAGGAAAAGAGGCCTTTAGAGAATTTAATCTATAATCCTTGTAACCAAGTCCAGAGCTTTCATTGGATTTTATTCAAACCTTCACAGAATCATTGTACAATAATCACGATTGTTGATGCTGACATGAGACCTGATCCTTCAAGTATCACAGGAAAAGGAGCCTTATGAAAATCTTATTTTAAAAATTTGACACCAAGATAAAGTCTGCAGTTTTCATCAGATTCTGTTCAAACTTTCACAGAATGTTTGTACCATCATAAGGATTGTTTCTTTCCAAATTGGGCCTGATCTGTCTAGTATCATAGGAAAAGGGGCTGTATGAAAAATTATTACCAAATCCTCATAAACACAACAATGCCCTCAGTCTTCATCAGAATCTCTTCAAACTTTAATAGAATGATTGTACCATCATTTGGATTGTTCCTTTGTAAATTAGGTCTGATTGGTTAAGTGACAAAAGAAAAGGGACCTTATAAAAATTTTATTACAAAACATCATTATTACAATAAAGTCCTCAGTCTTTATCATTTTCTTCAAACTATCATTAGGATTGTTCCTTTGTACATTGGGTCTGATTTGTTAAGTTTCATAGAAAAAGGGGCCTTATGAAAATTTTGTTACAAAAATTCTTGACACAATTCAGTCCACTGTTTTCATTGATTCTCTTTAACTTTTAAAGAATGATTCTACCTTTATTAGAATTGTTCCTTTTGAAATTTGGTTTGTTCTGTAAAGTATCATGAGAAAAGGGGCCCTATGAAGATTTCACTATAACTCATTAACACAATAAATTCCACAGATTAAACAGATTGATTGTACCATCATTCCAATTGTTGATTTTGACAGTGGATCTGACTATAGCAAGGGTCACATAAAAAGGGGCCTTATGAAAAACTCTCTTAAATATTCTGGTTAACACGATGATGTCCCTTGATTTCACCGGATTCACTTCAAAATTTCACAGAATGATTGTACAAATACTTAGATGGTTCTTTTCAGAACTGGGTACAATCCATCAAGTATCATGTAAAAAGGGGACATATGATTTTTTTGTAAATATTCTAGTAAACATAATGAATTCCCAATATTTCATCGGATTCACTTTTAACTTTCATAGAATGATAAAACCAACAGTAAAATATCACGGGAAAAGGGGCCTTATGAGAACTTGAATTTAATATCTTTGTTAACACAATAAAGTCAACAGTTTTATTGGATTCTCTTCAAAGATGCATGGAATAATTGTGGCATTCGAAACACAGGAAAAGGGGCCTTACAGATTATCATTCAAAACATTCTTGTGTATGTGATGAAGATCACAATCATTATCAAGTTGTCGTTTAAATTTCACAGGACAATTGTCGGGTTGTAAGGAAAGTTCCTTTTGGAATGAAATTGATCCATCAGAAAACACAGGAAAAGGGGCCTTATTGATTTTCATTCAAAACAATCCTGTTTATGTGATTAAGTCCACAATTATTGGCAGATTCTGATGAAATATTCACAGAATGATTGTAGGGTCATAAGGTAACTTTCTTTTGGAAATGGAGTGGATCCGTCATGAAACATGGGAAAAGGGGCCTTGAGGATTGTTGCTTAAGATGATAAAGGGGATAAAGCCCCTTTTTTTCTTTATGCATTCTTCTTTGAGCAATTAACTTCCTTAAATATCAGATTTCTTTAACGGAAAACTTGATAACCAGTAGAGCGTCTCGGGCCCTCATGGGCCTCTTGTTTCATTTTACACAATGTTATCTACCCAGAAACTTGAATAAATCTAAAAATTGCATCAACTTTGAACTGTTGTCTGCAACTTCTTTCACTTTTGGCCAGTCTAAAATTGTGTTATCTGGTAATGGGTTGACAATTTTTAACTCATTTTTGGATGAGTAGGGTTTAACTGGTCTTAATTTTTGGAATAAAAGTGAAGGTTCAAAGTCAATCTAAATTTGAAATAAGGATTATCATTATCATATAGGAGTAGAAAACATTGTCAAAAAAAGGAAAAGCTGTATATTACAATAAGCTTCTTTCCCCACAGTGTTTTCATTGATACTAATGAAAGCAATGACTTATGTAATGAGTCAATACTGTAGGTAGTAGAAATTTAGAATTTTAATGGTTTTGAATTTAAGCTTGTTTAGATATCTAACCTATGACATTGGTCTTAATATTCTTTAGGTAAATAAAGTTATAAAGAGGGGGGCAGTTATTTCAAAATCTTTAGTTGCTTAGCTTCAGTAGGGAGGAGAGGTTTTTTGGTTTTGTAATGAGTAAATTTGATGTTTCAGATGGAGTTTTATTTTGGAGATGCCAATTTACATAAAGACAGATTTATGAAGAAAATAATAGAAGAGAATAAAGAAGGATGTAAGATCTCTATTTTGCTATGTGGGATAAAGTCATAAGAATCCTAATCATGGGGCCTTGGTTTGATCCCTGGCCATGGCAAATATCCTTTCTGACATTAGTCTCCCATCAGTGGTTGGATAATCACAAACCTAAGTTGAATGAGCAACTGGAGGCTCAGAAAGGATGTTGAGAAATACCAAGAATCAATGGTTAGGTGCTTGGGACGCCATAATATGACTAATTACTATTAAAAGTGGTGTTGAACCCCAAACCGTATCCAATGAATCAATTTATGCCATGTGTTTTGGAATAGTCAACTATGAAACATTGGGTCAAAAGTCAGTTGGATAAGTTACATAAAAGATAATTATTTATTTCAGTGTAGGATGGATTTATCTTTCATTAAGTGGGCAACAAAATAAGACTTTATTTTTCACGGAATAAAAGATGTCAATCTTACATGAAAAACAAAGTGTTATTTTATTTCTTTAATGGAATAAAGTACAAAATGTGAAAATCTTTAGGAAAAATGTCAATAAAGATGTATTGTTGCAACTAAAATGTTGTGAATCACGTGGCAACATGATGTCACTAGAATCTTTTGTCCCACTGAAAATTTGTTCAATAATTGGAAATACAGGAAAGCAAGTCTAAATATATCAAAGGTATTGAGTTTATTGTTTTGGTATTGTTACTGGTTATTGGTAAAATTGTCAAGTGATAAGCCCCTGAGATATCTTATCATTATTCATTTGAATGCATTAACCCTTTCCTGTTTTGCAAAGTTTTAGACCTGTCCAAATTCAAAGGTTTTGCAGACGGCAATTTAAAGTCTATTTTATTTAGGAAATAACCAATCAGTAGGGTAGAAAATATTGTGGTAAAAGAAGAAATTGCTTGTGACAAGCAATTTCTTCTTTTTCCACAATGTTTTCTATAGTATAAAAACACAGGGACGTAAAAACCAGTGATTTTATGGGAAAGGGTTAAAGAAAGCATAATCTTAATCAAAAGAAAAAATTAAATTCAAACTAGTTAAATAGTTCAAATCATTCAATAATTTGAACTAATTGACACCCCCCCACACACACACACGCAAAAAAAAAATCAGGGTTCAGCATCAAGTTTGTCCTAAATAAACTAAGAAGGACTCTGATTTGCTCATAGCCCTTGTTAGGACTTGTAAATTAGACTAGTTGATGAGCATGGATCAAGAGGTCAATTTGGCTGTTACCCTCCGCAGATAGGTTACAAGTTATAGCATGAACTCAACCTATATAAGCGTTTAACCCATTAAGCTTAATCCCACATTTTAACTCTCTGAAGAAATAAAGCTTTGCAAAAATTGTAACAAAAGGAGAAATTTAATTGCTTGCAACAAGCAATTTCCCCTTTTCTCACAATGTTGCAACTTATTCAAATATTCTAGACCAATCTTAATTTGTTGTTTGTTAAAGGTTTTCATATGTGAGCTGTCACGCAAAAACAAACAGTCCTTGCACTTTTAGGTCAGAGATTATTGTAGAAAACTTGAGGTATTGCTATAGCCTTATGTCATCTGGATCATCGCTTAACCCATTCACAATAAAATTTTAGACCAGTCCATATTCAAAGAAGTTGCAGACAACAATTTTAAGTTGATGAAAACTTAATAATTTTGTCTTCGGTAGAAAACATTGTGGGCAATGAAGAAATTGCTTGTAGCAAGCAATTTCTTCATTCTCCACAATGTTTTCAAAAGATTTCAATTTTAAGGGGCATTTAAAAGCGTTATTGTATGGGAATGGGTTAAAAATTTTGACATTTTTCTACACCTCAACTATCACTGTACTTAGAGACCTCATATCTCACATGTCTATTCCTTCTAACAAGACTTTTCTGCTGTTATAAAGTTCAAGGCTATTGGTCAATGTCATACTCCAAGTGTATCTCATCAAAAAAAAAAAATTTGCAGTTGAGCATTGGCATCCTCATGTGATGCTTTTGTGTAACTCAAATATTCGAAAAGGATATTAGATCCAACACAAGATATACCCCATGAAAAAAACTTAGAAAAAACATTATGGGGGATGAAGAAACTGCTTGTTACAAGCAACCTTTTCATTATCCACAATTTTTTTCTTCTCTAAAAGAGAAAATACATGTACTCTTTTTATAAATTTCATCAAGTTGAAATTATTGTCTGCAACTTATTTCACCTTTAGCCAGTCTTAAATTTTGTTGTCTGGCACTTTGTTAAGAAATGAATACTTAGTAAATTAGAATGACCATTCTCTGTCAATAAAACTTCCAAAGGCAAAAGATTTGACCTGGATGGGTATTTGGGGGGGGGGGGGGAAGGGGGGGAAGGTTACCCCTTTTCAAACTAAGGTTCACATATGAATCTCATATCACATTTCAGATGTAGATTTGAATATTTTCCTAAAGTTCAACAAGATTGCCAACTTGACAAATGAAGTCCATGTGATTGCTGATGCTCTGATGTACAAATCTTCAATGTTGGAGGTGAGAAGTGATTAGTGATACATTTAGAGATTGGATTGTAAATATTTTGAATCCTTGTCATATAATCTGTTTCTCAGTCATCCTTTATTCTATATTCGAATCGCGCATTTGTTAATCATTGGTCCATTTTCATACCATAAACAGTTTTTTAGCTCCACTGGCTGAAAGGTAGCGAGCTATTGTCATGGTGTTGTGTCTGCAGTGCTTGCTTCCGTCATTCCTGTTCCAACACAATGGCACCTCTAACGTCCCTTAAGAAAAACAATTTAGAAAACATTTTGAGAAATGAGGAAATTGCTTGTATCAAGTAATTTCTTCATTTTCCACAATGTTTTCTAAATATAGAGTTGAAAAAGTCTAAAATTTCATAAACTTGATTTTGTCATCTGCAACTTCTTTCAATTTGGACCAGTCTCAAATTTTCTTGTAGGGTAATGGTTTAACCCATTCCCACTCATTGACGCTTTTAGATGCCCCCATGAAAAAAAGATTTGGAAAACATTGTGAAAAATGAAGAAATTGCTTGTAAAAAAAGGTAATAAAGGTAAAAGGATTTACCCATACACACCCTGTTTTATAAACAAGTGAATCTATTAGAATCTTCTTTTTACCAATATATGATAATACATAGAGGTTTGAAATTTTGCATGTCAAGCAATTTCTCCATTTCTCTTAACTTTTTAAAGCCTATCTGAAACTTATTATTACATTTCAATTTAATTTGAATTGTCATCTACAACCTCCTTCGATTTGGACCAGTCTACATTTCTTACATCTGGTACTAAATTAAATCAGTGCTTATCTGTTTATGACCTTGATATTTTAGCTACATGTATTTAACTTCTGATTTAATGACATTGCATTGCTATTCCACTTACTCAGTAACTAATGAAACAGAGATGGGAATTTTAGTTCGGTTTTGTCTGTCTGTCTTCTATATTTTACTAACTCATGACCATTTGACCCAAGACCATATAACTTTTTACGAGAAGCTGCTCATGACCAAATGGGATTCTCTATCGCCTTCTGTTCACAAAAGTCAATGTTACATGTAAAGACAGTTTCTTTTGTCTAACTCAGAAGCCATGTTACATAGGACATTATAAGTTTATAAGAATGTTTACCATGATCCATTGAAATGTCATTCAAATTCTTCCTTAGAAACAAAGGTCAATGTCACAAAAACACACATTATCAGAAAATGCTTCCACAATGATAAGATAAAGGCATATTTTTTTTAATGATATCTGTCTGTCTGTCTGTCTGCCTGGGAGCAGTGAACTTAACACAAAATCTTAATATTTTACTGTTATTTAAACATTGTTGAAGATACATGGCTCATATTTTGGACATAGCTTCCTTGGATTGATAGGCATCAGTTGGTGGCAATGTTTAGGTCATCCATCTAGGTAAAGGTTACATTTCTGATAAAAGTTTGTTGTCGGGCGTGGTGCTACACAAACACACCCTGTTTCCTTGTAATATTTCTCCAACTGTGACAAATTCCTAGTTGTATTAGTTTGGTAGGTCTTGTTTTAGCTTAATATTATTGAAGCCATTTCCACATGATGGAAATTTAGACTGGTCCAAATTCAAAGATGTTGCAGAGGACAATTTAAATTTTAAGAAATTTCAGATTTTTTCATCATTCTGGTTAGAAAACATTTGGATAATGAAGAAATTGCTTGTAACAAGCAATTTCTTCATTTTCCACAATTGTTTTTTTAAGCTTTCATATTGAGGGGTGTTTTAAAGCGTCACTGTGTGGGAATGGGTCAAGCCAATTCTCAAAATTCATTATGGTATAAAGTGTGATTGTATTTGAAAACACAATTTTGAGATGATATGACTGATCTCTTCTTCAGATTTACTCTGTCATGCAGTCTTGGATTATCCAGAAATTCCATTAACCAATTCTCATTATATAATCCTTTTTGATACCCCCCAGAAAAAAACTTAAGGAAACATTGTGGACAATGAAGAAATTGCTCAAGCAATTTCTTCTATATCCACAATGTTTTTTACCGCATAAGACAAAATAATTTTAAAATTTTATCAACTAAAAATTGTTGTCTGCAATTTCTTTGAATTTGGACCAATCTAAATTTTTGCCATCTGGTAATGGGGTTAAAAAATATTTTAAAAATAGGCCCAACACTTTTCTACTGGTGTCGAATTGCAAAAATGAATGAAGTAAGTTAAAAGACCATGCCACTTGATGAAAGCATTTATAATGCTACACATTTCGATACTTTTTGCTTCAACCATTTCCCACACAATAACGTTTTTTGACACCCCTACAAGAAAATATATATGGAGAAACATAATGAAAGATGACGAAATTGCTTTTACTATATACCTATAAAAGATATGGATTAAAGGCTGGCTATCTAATACAACTCGACAGAAAAGAAATCAGTATGTGACGTGTACCAAAAAACCGTATT